>ML133389.1:1411559-2011559 GCA_003864495.1 Nemopilema nomurai
CCCCAGCTGACGTAACGGAAGCCCCATTTAATCTTCCTACCCCACACGGACTCCTTTGCCACCACCACACGCTCACCCATAACATTTTACCCCTCCCTCCAGAAAGGCTTTCACCCCACGTCAGCTTCATCTCAAACCCTTTTCTATGGCAAGTTACTAGTTTCTAAGGCCCCCTTTACACGAGAGTAAAAGGAACGGATCCAAAAGATCCGGACCTTTTAGGTACGATATGGGTACGATGCACAAGCGTTTACACGAGATTGGATCCTAAACTATAAAGCGTTTACACGGGAACGGACCAAAAGCGAATCTTTCTTTTTAAGCATGCGCAATGACAAGGTGATTGTTAATTTTCAATTTGGTGGTCTCGTTTCACTGCCGTGCCTTTGCGGATCTGTATCCACCTGTTTACACGGCGCCGATGAAGGTACGGATTCAAATGGATTCGCTTTCTAATCGTACCCAAAAAGGTACGGATCTTTCCCAGAAAAGATACGGATCCTACCGTTCCCGCGTAAACGGGGCCTAAATCATCGTCACCCCAACCTAATGCCCACTATGACTCCAAACTCACACACCCTTCAAAAGTTCTTACTATTCAAATTAAACATTCATACGATCCCTTTACCCAGATTAACAAATTCCTCAGGAGTCCAACTCCATCCCACTCCTTTCACCACACACACTCTGGCCCACAGTTCTAGACTCGAACCCATACTCACATAGCCATCCTTTCCATGACAGCAAGATCCTCAGCAAATACTGTCGCGTGTACAGTAGCACGATGAAGTAGACGACGGAAAGAATGAACGAAACAATAAACAGGCGCAGGAAGTATGGGTAGCTGTCATCCAGGTAGATTTTGTCACCAAACATCCACATGTAGTCACTGACCAGGTTCAGCTTCGGATGGTCGATGTACATCATGCAGGACGCAACGATCCAGGCGAGCAGAAGGTTGTTCCATGACGTGGGCCAAAGCCCGTTCTGGATCTGCTTCCTGCCAAGGGAATACGTTGTCTTAATCGATACGTAAGATTTACGTCACAGTGACGTCATACAACATCATCATGACGTCAAATTATCTCATTTATTTAACAATAAAGAACAGTTATTTTATTTTTAAGGTCACAAGGTCGTCATTTCCAATCGTCATGGCGTCAAAATATCACATTTATTTATGAATAAACAACAGCTATTCCAATTTTACGTCACATTGACGTCATAAACAATCGTAATAGCGCCAAAATATTTCATTTGTTTACAAATTAGCAACAGCTATTCTAATTTTGCGCTATAGTTACAAAATGATGTTAAAATCGTGGACTTTTCTCGCTTTTACTTTGAATCTATCTCTGGAAATGAAAAGTGTTGCGAGGATTTCAATATCCCCGCCATAATTGTGTTGCGAGCAAATCATCTGCTTTTCAGAAAAAATTAATTAACGTCGAATAATTTCTTTGAGATAATTTGTCCGGGAGGTAAGTTAATTCTTAAAAAAGAATTAGGATTTGCAGAGGCAAAGTCGAGAATGCTTAAACTAGAAAGTCAATTTTACTAAAACATGGCGGAGCTTGTAGACATTAAATGTCTACTTTTTAACCAAGAAGAGATCACTTTGAGCGAAGATTTGTTGGCTAAGTAACAGAAAAATTGTCGGCGTGGATTAAACTAGCATTAAAGGCCAATCTCCACTGACGCTTTTTTGCAGCGTTCGTCTGAAAAATTCGCGCAGAACGAAAAATTTCACGCGCATCAAAAATTTCGCTTGACGAATAGTTAAAGTAGCTTCTAATTTTCGTCAAGCGTTACTATTCGAGGTAAACATAGGACAATAGAACTGCATGATTTTAATAATAGGCCTATGCAATATGGCGTTATCACAGCGATTGGAATTTAGTAGAGGTGAAACTGAATTGCATTTACGTACTTTACTTGGTAGATTAGGTAACAATACTTTTCACAAGGAAACAGAGCTTCTCAAATGCCGATGCCAAGCTCGGTTGGTGACAGCTAGGAGCTGGAAACCTTTATCGATGATGCACAATGCCATGGATTCGACGATGCATGATGCAGAGGGGAGCATTGCATTCGATAAGGACGCTTTTATTGGGGCATTACGGCATTGCCATTCTCTATGGGACACAAGTTACACAAGAGTTACGTGTCCTCTTTTTAAAGCTTGGTTCGTCCTCCAATGAAAATGAAACTGAGTTTTCCTCTTTTCAAAAACTGTAAAAGATCAGGCCGAGACACCATCTTTATTTTAATAATATCGCGCGTGCCAAAATCATAGGCGCCGACTATGTGGGGGCCTGGGGGCTCGAGCCCCCCTGGGAATTTCGTTTGAAATCAATCAAAGAATTGAACTGATGATACTGAAGACCATGATGTTATATCTGCTTTATTAAAATGTTTTGTTTTGTTATTATACATACTACATATGTTGTATTACGTTATTAAAGCGACAGGTAATTTCTCTACCTTTTAACTTTTTTAATTTTTTTTAAATTTTAATTTTGAGCCATAATAAAGTAAAGGAAAAATAAAGTAATATGGCCAAAATTGATGGAAATCAGTGGAGATTGGAAGGAGCAGAATTTTGTACGAACGCTACAGAATAAGCGTCAGTGGAGATTCGGTTTTAAGGACCATAACTTTGTAGCCCAACAACAAATTCAAAACCCATTTCATCGAAACTAGGAAAAACTTCGAATTTCCGTTTCGACAGATGCGGAAGAAATGGACGCGGAAGAATTTGACCAACGATGTAATACAAGCACTGGGTCACGTGGTTTGCTCTTCAGAGAAGGGAACTGTTTACTTTCTTTTTAATATCGATAATGCGTATAAATAAGTCTGTAAAGATCTGGCGACATTTGAAGGACTAAACATGGATTAAAAGCCTAAGAAAGGTTTTCAAAAGATTGCATGGGTTTAATCCAGCGAAATGTGGTCTTCAGAATTTTGAAACTTGAAAATGAAACAGCTGATCTTGTTTTGTTGGGGGTAATTTAAAGATAATGGCCTACTTAAAGAGGAAATGAAACCAAATTTTTTATTTTAAATTCTGAATCCCCGTAATGAATTACCTTATAACCCAGAATTTCAATGTGTTTAGAGAAATTTTGGCTAAACTACGAGGGCAATACTGACTTCAATTTTTCAATCAAAAAGTGGCACCGGTGCGCCCTGTTTAACTAGCCTCGTTTTGAATGTTGTGACGTAAAGTTATGGACACGCGCAGCGTTTCGTAATATTTACATCCCGTTTCTACGTACTGAAACTTTAGATTAGCTATGGAGCCAGGTAACAAAACCAAGGTTCGTGGTGGTCTACGATGTGTTGTACACACTCTAGACAATAAAAAGCTGTTGTAATGACAGTTATACCAAGGGTTTAAACACCCATCGCTTTCCAAAGGACCCTACTGTACGCCGGCAGTGAACTAAATTTGTTAGAAAGCGTAGGCCAAATTTCGACCAAAGCTACTTTTCAAACCCCGTCCTTTGCTCAGATCATTTTGAACCAGGTTGCTATACAAGGAGCGTAGCTAGTCTACTAGAGGGGGACGACGTTTCACAAACAAAAAGTTTTTACAACGAGATGCTGTTCTGGCATTATACCAGAAATGAAGGAAATTCAACCTCTTAGTCTAAACGGGAAAAAAGAAAGGTAAGATTTAATTTTTTTGCCTACTTCATTTTCAATATATTCCTTTAATTAATGTGTAAATAAAGCAAAATATACGATACATAAAATGACAAGGTTAACTACAATATATAAACGTGGAGCTCGTGTTTAAATCTTCCCCCTCAAAATAAGTAGATTGGGTACAACAGAATAAAAGTAAACACAACTCGCTACTTTTTGTCTATTTAAACAAAACAATTGGTTTTATCAAAATCTCAACGTGATAAAAGTTTTCATAACAAACAATTGGTGTTTATTGTGACATATTTTTTAGAATGTTGGCATTGCAATTAAAAAACAACATTTTGTATCTTCTACAAAGTCGAGCCCTTCCAATTTGAAGGTTTACAAAATACATATATGCATATAGAACATTTATCAAATTGTATAGATTCACCCAGGGCGCAGCCAAAAGGATTAGTTCTTGCTGACAAAAAGGGTGTATCTCACTCATTAAGGGTGTGGTCAAGATAAATACTCTCATATAAAGGCTGCTTTTATGTGTTTCTGTTTCAAATGTTAGTATGTTATAATTGTTGCAAAAAAGTTACAGGTAGCGTATCCAGCAAGTTTCCTGGCAAAAATAACCAATGTAGGGGGGGGGGTACCACACCTACCAAACCCCCTTTGGTGGCGTCCCTGGATTCCATAAATGTAGTGGCCCAAATTCACATTCTGTTTTTCAGGGTGTAAGAGATACAATACAATGTGGCTTCTGTTGCGGATACACAAATGGAACTATTCAAGAGCAATTATTCGACGAAGCAACATCTTCTAAAACTGATAAATGGCAGACAGTCTTTACAGAAACCAGCATGGAAGCAACTTCATTTCCAGATGTGTCAAGTTTAGCCTGTCAAGATTGCAAGGTGAAAACCTTGAGATTGAAAAACTTGAGTGAATCGCCAAAATCTGAAAATAATTAGACAGAAAAGGAAATTAACAAGTCAAAATAATGTAAGTTCGCTTTGCACAATAACATTTGCTGATATGCCAAATTTAAATTCCATTTCATTTCCATATAAATTACTTTTTGTAACCCTTTTCTCATTTATGCTTTGTTTGTAGGCAATCAATTATCTATAATGTAAAATAAAGAAATTCAGCGAGTCAAAACAAGGACAGCCAACTAAGCCCAGGAAAAACAGGAAGACAGTTGAAGAGGAAGACAGTGATTCTGATTCCTACAAAAGTTTCGCTGAAAATGATGAGGAGTGGAATCCAGAAAGAGATGAGGATGAATTTGAAGACAGAGAAGAATAATTTGTAAATGAGGGAGAAATAGAATGTGTGAAAATTATGACTATGAAAGAGTAACCAATGAAACAAGAGGAAACATTAGGTAAAACTATCATGATGACATCATTGCATAATTATATGATAGAAAAGGTATGAACAAGTCACATAATAGGTAATATTATCCACCAAACTGTAATACTTAATACTGTAATACTGGGGAGATTTGACAACTTGTTGAACTTGTAAACAAAAGAAAATCCATGGTAGAAATGATTACAGCTCTCAAATATCTGATTAAGATAAAACTGCCAAAACTATTTCCTTTCAAAACTATCAATCATATACATGACTTGCTTCATTAAATAAGATGATTTGTTTTGTTACTTACTCGTGTAGGCTTGCCTTCCTGTGATACTCCCCTGTCTGTCCCTTCGCAGTGGGCCAACATTCCGAAACACAGTTGTATTTGACATGGCAATGAAATCTTCATGTTGTGCAATACATATTTGTTCAATGCTTTCGTCCAATACAAGTTAACCCAGTGCAGCATCTGCACTCCAAAGCACCAACAAGATGATAAACTTCATATTTTCAACATCTACACCTGCAAAAAAAGCCATAATGCCATAGTCATAATCAATTAAGTTTACGATGGTGCGACCCTCCGGGCCTGGCCTAGGCACTGTACATGACGCTTGCTAATTTCGATTGATACCTACAGTATTTAGACATCATTTAAACTAAAGATAACGAGTTTTAAACATATATGCGAATTTATGGAATAAACTTACCATGAACTAACTTCTGTTTTTTGTTCGTATCGCTCTCGCAAAATTGCCGGGGTTAGGCCGTCGTGACCTAGGTTATCCTCGTCGCTACTTGATTCCGTGTCTGCCGAATTGGTATGGCCTGGCAGGAACACAGTAAACAGCAACTGTCCCCTCTTCTTCTTCGGAAACCCCTAAGCTAGTGTCACTTTCGTCCAATATGGTGAGAATTGAAATTCAAAAACTAAACATGCGATCGCCAACTCTGCCAGAAAATTTGTTGTCCTCGAACATGCGCGCTTCGTGTCCATAACTTTACGTCACAGCTCGCTAGTGTCTAGTCCCCCTTCGCCATTTTTTGGTTGAAAAATTATTGTCAGTTTAGCGGTGTTTAAGTTTGTTTTTAATAGTCTTCTTGCTTGCAATAGCTAATGCGAACTATTTTTCCTACACAATTGTGGGTGGAGAAATCGATTAAACGAATAAAAACAATGGTTTCATTTCCTCTTTAAAGAAAAGCCAGTACCCTAAATTGTAAAATAATTCCAAAAGATGGAAGTTTCTCTTAAGCTTAAGAATTTCCTTGTTTTGCCAAACAAAAATTGGGAAGTTTCAGTAAAAACTCCAAATAAGCAGTTTATTTTTTCCTGAAAACATTTTTTCTGATTTTTGAGGCCTCAAATTTGGGGTTTGGCTTATGTGCAGGGGCAGCTTGTATCTGGCTTGTACAGATTTAATGAGGCGTGAATAAATTAGGCCAAAAAGTGACAATTCTTTCAAAAGGATGCAAAAACTCTGCTATCTCCTGTACAACACATCTAAAGCTATGGATTTTTATAGAAAGTTGGTAAACTAGTGCTATTTATTTCAATCATCTTTCTAAACAAAGTAAATTTCCTTTATATTGATGTTAATTTTAGTTTAACTTTTAATTCCTTTAAAACTGAATAAATTCCCTTCCAACTTGAAAGACAAAATACAATCTAATATACTAAAAAGAGACAGCCATTAAAGTTTTCCCTTAAAATATAAATATCTATCTTCCCTCATTGTTCCAATTTGTATTGCCTCACTAAGCCCTCCTTCAAGCTCAATTAGCCAATTCTGTTAATGCCCTCTTGATTTAAACAGTCCATTAGGGCTACATAAAGAGGCCACTGAAATCTGAAATTCAGCATCAAAGAGGGTATTCCCCAGTGGTGTAGCTGTAAGGGGGCCCCCACCAAGGTGTACAGCTACCATAACAATGGACAGGCCTATATTGGCAAGAACTTTTATTAAACTATTTTGGCTTCACCCCCTCCACTGAAAATACCTAGCAACCCCACTGGTCTTCCCCTAAAGCCCCGTTCTGTGGATACTTTGATACTTTCTAGGTAGCAAGATCTTCAGAGACCAGCAATTTACACTGGCTCAGTGTCCTGTTTGCTGTTGTAAGAGTATTACTTGAATTACTGACCCGGGGGTCAACCACAAAGCCATGTCTACACTAGTGAAAACACTAACTGTCAATAGTGTTCAAGGACTTTGATCCTCGCCTTGTGCTTTGATGCCTGTGATTCTCCTAGTTGGTGCCTTTTAAGTGAAAAATTTCTTCGGAGGGGCAATTGTAAATATTTTTATAAGGCACTTGGGACCGTTAGGGGGTGGGGGGCAGGCCTAATTTTCCAGATCCTAAATATCTTTTTTCTACAACTAACTTAATTCCATCCAGATTACCCATAATTGCTGATTGTTTAATTTCCCCCCCCCCCCTTGCTCTCACCTAAGCTTTCTTTGAAGTTTGCGACTAATATGCATTTTTTAGGTAGGCAAGGGCAAAACCAGGTCAGAGTATGATCAAATCAAAGATTCCTATAAGCAGAGTGGGAAAAAAGATAAATAGACAAAAAGTGTCTGCCTTTTCACTTGAACTCTTCTATAAGAAGATGCAAAGCAGATGTTAATTGCTCATAACACAGGCACACTCAGACCATCTAATTTTTTTATCCCCAACTGGTTATTTTTCTGATCAGGTTTTAGTCTTTATTTGATGTTTGCACACTCTGAGGAATGTCAGATGAGAGAGTGTCACAGGAGAGTTTGCTCTACCCACACAGAAGCAAATGGTTTGTCACTTGTGACACATGTTGACATAAACAAATATCTTTAAATTCTTCTAAATCAAACAACACAATTCTAAATGTATTTGGCAGGAGTTCAATAAATTTTAACATAAAGACTATCTTCATTTTCAGGCCTTTTTTATCTAAAATTGCCCTCTTATGTTCCTGCCTCCTGGGGGCTATAATTCGGAGTTTTCAAGGAAGAGAGGTACAGTTGTAGAAAGAGTTCTTTAAAAGGCTTCTCATGAAAAATATGAATGAAAAACCTTGGGGCAGCTGCCTCTTTGCCCCCTATTAACCTCCCCCTTGTATTTCAATAAGGACGACTTTTCTCATTAATTAGGGTCATGAAACTTTTATAAATGAATTAAATTTTGATTTATGGTAACGCTTTCATTGCGAACACGTTTCAGCAGGTGGATAACTTTCAAGAAGCAAGATGATACCGAAAAATTAGGAGGAATATAGAATTAGGAGAAATATAGCGAAATATCCGAAAACTTTGCAAGTCTTCGCGATACATAATTTTCGGCTCACTATGTGGTCTGCAAAGAAAGGATAGGGGCACCAAATGATACTTTTTAGGTCAAATATTTTCCAAACTGTAGTTAAATTCTAACTAGAGATCTCCTCCTTCAAGGCTGCGAATTAACCGCAATCTTTCGTGAATCCATTTGACCCTTCGACATCGGCAAACTTTTGTTTATTTAACTTGTAAACGGACTCATTTCAGCTAATGTTAAATAACAAGTGTTAAAAATAACAAACCTTGTTCGGAAAGCACAGAGCTTCAGGTCACAGAAAAGACTTTTGGCAACTCTCGCCTCTTGCTCTACAATACTTGTTCCTTCTTCATGAAACTTAACATGGGGTTCGGCAATAGCAGCTCTTGCTTCCGCCATGATTGAATGAAGGCTACAACTTCACAGTTTTTGATACAATTCTTTTCCAAAGTAGCAAGTTAATTTGGAGTGGGTTGGTGAGCGGCTTTTCTCCTTCTTCTGTATTACTGGTCAGCGTCCCTTCAAAACTGTCAATATAAATAATCAGGAAAACGAAAACATCAAGCCAAAACTTTGACCAGAGCAGAAACAGGAAAGTTAGAAATCCCAACAGTAGCCCTGCACGACAAAGAGCATATGGCCTAGGCCGTTGAGGTTACAAGTTGCTGGCCCCTCGTTGTCTTCGACCCTTTTATCTGTCGTCTTTCAACTACTTTTCAGCCTCAAGTTGATAGATTTATCCAGAAGTTTGTTCGACCAGACTGCAAGGATGAAAGATGATTGAAAAGACTAACTTTCCACGCAAGGAATCTTTTGGCGTAGAAAATGGACTTTGAACCCAGCCTACAATCCAATCAAGCCAAGGCGCGAAAATCCTTCCCAGTTTTTATTTCATTTACAGAAAATTCGAGCACTAATTCAATCAAAGATATGTTCTTAAATACAGCAAATTCAAGTTTTATTTCTTTGCCGTTAAATATTTACAATTTCTTGCTTTAAAAGCGAATTTTTTACATAAATTCTCCCAAGAATTGCCAATAAACCTGTCGCAGCGAAGGCGCATATATTGTCAAACCCACAACAAGCCCATTTGTACTTCTCTGAAGACAATCGATCAATTTTCATTTAGTAATTCAAAATAGTTGATCCGATTATTTTTAAGCCACTTCTTAAGGTTTCTTTGACTACTTAAGTGAAACATGTTGCTATTATACAAAGATTGAGGTTTAAAAGCCAAAAATTGTATCGTCGCAATAGAAGTAAAGCGTCGAAGTCCTTGAAAAAGCGTTTTGAAACACAACTCAACTTTCCTTTAACATTCAAGAAACAAACCACCAACAAAAACTCTCGATATATATAAACATTGTAATTGCGTGATGAGAACTGTAGGAAAACAATTGAAAACCATCGTTAATTCTGAAAATAAATTTGGCTTAGTTAAAAGGTTTTATTGCTCCGGTATATAATGGCTCCGGTCTTCTATTGCTCCGGTACTTCTTACTAGGGAACCTCATAATTTTCAAAACCGGTTTCGCCAGGAAAGCCGGATTCGTACTGGTAAAATCCAGTCCCTATTCTTGGGTCAGTGCAAAGACGGGCTGAAAAGTTTTCAAATCATCCATTACTGGGAATGCAATTAAATCAAAATTGTACAGGGAGAGGGTCTAGAAAACGAATTGCCGTTTCCCATAGTTTGCGTCGCCAATTCAATTCGACTTTATTCTATAAAAGTCCTAATTATAGGGTCTTATAAGCAGGGTAGTTAGCATTCTTTAAAAACCCTAGTATGGGAGGGGGGCATGATAAATTGAAATGCTTCGATTTTCCGAAATAATATTTAAATTGGGGGAAGGGGTGAGCAATATTTGGGGATAAAAGGTCGCGAATTCGTAATTAAAAAACTACTTTCATATCTATTTTGAACATGATTTGAAATGTTGCAAATTCGTTTTCGGACGCAATTTAGAATGTGCAGATTTTCGTATATTTACAAACTCATCTATTTCTAGAAAGCATTAAAAGAAGGTAGCGAATTTGGTTCCTTGATAGGTGAATGTTTTTTTTGTTACTAAAAAAATGGGGCGATTAATTTTTGCATGAAATATAATTGGAGGTATCAATACATGGAAATTGATATGCAAAATTTCTGAAAGATAATTTACCGCACCCCCAACCTGAAATAATTTACCGCACCCAAAATACTAAGGATGTTGATAGTACCGTTCGGAAACTGAGAATTCAGTCTCTCAACTAGTGAAATATTTGGCTGTCTGAGATTAATCAAAGGTTTAATAAGCTCATGACCACAAAAAAGTTAAAAAACGTGCATTATCAAATTTCTTCAATAATGCGACTAGAGAACATGCTTCGTTGAGTACTTTGTCGCAAATTTAAGAATTTTTCCTAAAGACATTTATGAAGGTTTATCACTCCAGGCTGAGCTGGCTCAAGAGACAGAAGGCTAGCGAATTGTCTGGTTTGTAACTCAATCTCTCAATTACCAAAGAACCTAGTGTTCTATACAACGGAGGCGACGTTATCTTTGTAGTTATGTATCAATTAATGGTATATAGGATATATATGATGCAATCAGAAATAAAGAACATCAGAGATTTCCGGCTGTTTAGACTTCTCCACCTTCATTATATCATCATTTCTTCATCCTCACATATCATTTTTGAGGAATTTTAGTTTTAGAGTGGTATTGCAGGGCCTCTGACGAAGGGGGGTGGGGGGGGGGCATTGCCCCCGCACTTTTTTGTGAAACAATAGAGCTTTTCTGAATATCTTTGTTATGATTGTTAAAATCTTCCTTGGCCCCTCCACTTTCCAACCTGCTTCGGAGCCCATGTATTGGTATAGTATTGATAAATGATCTTGTCATATCAACGCGTCATATCCTCTCTCTCAATGCAAAGTCTAACGCCAATACTTTATCCCAGATTATTTTATGAATAAACAGCAAGATTTTATTCAAACTATAATATCGTCAGGAAAGCAAGGAAATCTTGACGTTGTGGAGGAGGAGAAGTGCGCGTTACACGAAGTAACCCTAGGTCTTTTCTCCACGCGCTCCTTTCAACTTAGGCCAGCTGGGTTATCTTGAATATCTTGAAAATGGATGACGAAGAAGTCACAACTACCACTGAAGAACAGCCTGTAGAGCAAAAAGAAGAGCAGGATGATAGTGCTATAATTGCAGAATTAGAGGAGGCGTTCAAAGACCGGTTTACGGAGAATGACGAAGCCTTCATGGCGGTTGTGAACAGGGAAGATATTCCCCCTCCTGTTGTCACGAATTTCCTCGACTTGAAATATCAGAGGTAAAGTAAACAGCTTAATTGGTAATTTATTTAACTGAAACGTATCTTGTCGGCAACAACCCTAACTAGGACACGGCTTTGTTTGCACGACAGACACGAGGGAAGCAAAAGTGTTGTCAAACCCCACAGATAAAACAAACAATGACATTGTCTGGGGACAATACACAAAGCAGTTACCCCAAACACAGTTATCCTACCAATAATTTATACAGTATTTACCAGAAAAATTCCATACAAGGTCTAAAAGTTTAGAATTTTCATTATATTATTGAAATTGGTCCCCTTAGAGACAAAGATGACCGCTCAAGACATGGGGACAGGTACCACGACAGAGACAGAAGAGACAGCAGAAGTGACAGGTAAAGAGGAAGAGAATACACCTCATATAAAGTCGTCTTCATGCTGGGCTTATTCCCTTTGGCTTCATTTAAATAATGGATGTCTGTCAATATGTATTTCTTAATATCTGTTTCCTGGTATTAAACCCTCAAAATTACATTTTTTTACATATATACTTTGTCAAGTAAACCATTTAATAACCACAACAATGGCCACAAATTTTGAAGGGGATCATAGCAAATTTCATAATGTCAAAACCTTAATCAGATTTGGAGATATTTACTTTGTCTGGGAGAAATCTACAGAGCATCAATGACTTTCTGAAAATATAAAAACTGGTTTTAGCCCAAAGCACCATGCCAGTAAAAGCTTTTTCTAAATAAGAGAATGAGATTTTGAAAATGATAATTGGCAAAAATCTTTGAGGACCCGCTACCAGTTAATATTCCTGCTTCTCTGTATCTTTGAATGTTTCCATGTATATTAAATATTTTCTCTTTTCTCTACCAGGGACCATCGCAGAGATAGATCCAGATCACCCCATCGCCACAGTGCCCCAAAACTCCCGAACAGCTACTACTTTTTTTACTATTAAAGGGACTCACTGTTAACTTTCTTCTCTTAAACATTGTCTATACCTATAAGAAAATAGTTGTATGTAAGAAACTTTTGGTGTTTGGTTAGCTCTGGGAAACACATTTCTGCTTCCTTTTTCTTACACAAACTCTCGAATGAAGAAATTTTTATAGCAGCTGACTACAAGTTAGCAAAATGAAATTTCACAGAACAAAAACTAAACTTTTTTGGAAAGTGATTCCCTGTGATAGGACCTGTGTAAACATACCTGAGTATTTGGAAGAGGCACTATGAATCAGTTTTCTAATTGCAATCAACTGGTTTATACAGTTACTCACTGTTCTTATGGCTTTCCTTTAAAAAGATGCAATTTTTCAATGGTTGATTGGTCTTCCACCCCTGGTTATTTCCCTTTCATCTGACATTTGGTCTAATCATTTAAGTCAAAAGATTTCAGACTCGATAACATAGTCCTTTTTTAATTTTTTGGTACCCCACTTTATTAGAGCAAGGGCTAAGTCAACTACCTACTCTCTAGATTCAAAAGAAAGTTACTGAATGTCTTAGCTCATTATGCATAAAATTAAGAAAATCAGTTCATGACACCAGCAATATATATAACAACTTGATTTATTAGGCAACAAAAAGAATACAACATAGTTTTGAGAAAATGGTATTAAAAATTCTTAATCTTTTAAGGGATTAAACATTCTATGATATTACATGTTGTACTTGTTAATATAACGAGATGTAATTCTAAGCTCCTATAACCAGCAAATCTAAGTTACACCAGTAAAGGAAGAACAAGCCATTAACAAGAAATTTTTTTAACAAGTTTGCTATTGAGGGTCAACAAATTAAACAGGGTCTTTTAAAATAGCTCAAAACTCTTCTAAATTGTGATTGGAAATGAACAGCTTTCTTACTTGCAAGCAAAGAAACTTGGATCAGCTGAAAAGCAAGATACTACAATATTATTAAAACATCTCATGAATCCACCCTTTTAACCCCCACTTTCCATGTTTTTCGCACAAGTGTGTCAAATGAATAACAGTAGTAGTTCCAACATTCCCTCTTAACTATGGTATTATCACATCTACTTTAAAGGAAAGTAGCACAAATATTTAAGGCATTATCATCAAACTGTCTTTTCTAAAGGATAAAATGGAGCCAATAGTTGAAGTTAAATCTTTTCAGAGATGGAGTAAACTATGGGGTTAACTTCTTCCTTTTCTTCTCTTATCAAGGCCTAATTGGAAAGGGAGTTGAAATAAGATTTGAAATTCCAAGAAAAATGAACTGCAATAGCTGTAAACTCATTCAAATCTCCATTCACTACAAACTTTGGCACAGTAAATTGCTTATAAGTTGCAAAACAAAAGTTAGGCATCAAGCATATATGTGGATTTATAATCTCCCTAGTTTCAATTCATAGCTTTAGCTTATGCCTTGTATGTTCCAAGGTTTGAGGATGGGTCAAAATCTTAGGGTGGGCTATAACCAGAACAGTTGATCTGAGAACGAATGAGTAGATCACTTTAAGACCATCAGTTCTTTATACCTAAGCATTTGTTGCGAGGCTTTGTCCATAGTGACATATTAAGTGAAAAGTATTTACTTCTAATAATAGAAATTTAAAACTTGAAGCTAACAAAGTATAGGTTCATTCAAAAAAAAGTTCTATAGGAAAGCATTAATTTTGTTAAGAGAAAAAAGCTGAATGGTTATTTCTACAGATGTACCTTGTCTTGATTCCTCAAAAAAAGAAAATGGGTTGTAAGTTTCAATTTATAGTAATAAAAGGGAATTGGTAGTCAATAAGGGTTGTTGGTTGGGGGGGGGGGGGGGCTCAAACTGACACTAGCAAGGTGGGTTTTGGTTTAGCAAAAATTACATGAAGCTTTTAAGAGGATGAACAAAAAGAGAGTTTAAAGTGAATCTTCTGAGCAATAAAATTTTTGAAAAGAACCCTAGATTGATCACTTGAACTAAAAGTGAACTAATTCTACTGATAACAAAACTCAACCATTTGGATATTAAACAAAATAGTTTTTGAACAAATGTTTTGTAGAAATAAACTTCGCATGAGTAAGTGACAGCAGAACCATAATTTTTGCATACTTATTTCTGCTATAGTACTTAAAGACTAAGGTTTCACTGTTTCTTACTATTGTACCAATTAACTACTGTTTCTACAAAAATATGCAAATTTCCATATTTCATAAAAGCAGGTCAGAAACGCAGATATTTAAATAAGCTTTAATCAAAACCCTTGTAATTTTGCAAAGCCATAGTCATCAGCGATAAACATAACCAAACATTTACAATTTCAGAAGATAAACAAAGATTTAAAATTTCCTTATTAAATACTATTCATCTGTTGGTGGTGCCTTTACAAACTTTTTTACTTCATCCGTGAGATTTATGACATGCTGAGGTGCATCGTCTAATGTTGTGAAGATTCGATGCATTCCATCATTCCATGAGACTTTAATGTCATCGGCTGTTGGGAGCTGGGACCAGAGAAAAAACAAGATGAATTTAGGCTTCGATTTCTCAACAACTAAAGTACGCAATAATAAACACATTTCAATGCCCTTGAAAGCGATCAGAGATGGTTTGGCATGTAAATGATTTATTCTGGAAACTTCTGTGCAAATCTTCTCTGAGCATAATTATTGTAGCAATGAATGGAGAAGTTTTCCCAATTGGCCAAGCGCCTTTGGAGCAATATGACCATCTTGGATTTTAGTCCTTCGCGGAAAAGTATTTCAAGTGAAAGCACAAATTCAGGATAAATTAGTGTTAAATAATCTTACGTACCTTGTGAAATGGAATATGGGCTAGAAGATTATCCTCAGCATGTTTTTTCACCAGTTTCACATTTTTCTCGTTGTGTTCGCCATGGCTGCTCCATATTCCCTGGTCGTAGCTAAAAAGTACCGCTCCGCCGACAATAATCGCTTTTCCAAGTATTCTTAAAGTGTTTCTAACTGTTATTATGAAAACTGGTACAACGGACATGTTTTAATTCGAAAGAAACTTCTGTTATTTTGATAATTTTCGTGGAACTTCTTCTCGTGTTTACAAGATAAGTTAGGCCGTCCTCGTAATCCAGATGAGGCTGAAAAGAAATTGCGCAAGCAGGAGAAGCAAATGACTTTCTGCAACAATTTCTTGACGATGACTCTCTAATTGATGACCTGCCAGGAACATAGGGGCTCTTTAATCATGTTTATGTTCTAGGAATCGAAGTCAATTTGAAAAGACAGTTGTCGATCATTTTCAAGGGGAAATTTTAATTTTCTAATTAGAGAATTTCGGAACTGGAAGGTTAACGGGTTCAGCCCAATTACAGACGGATTTAGTTTATAAACATGTATTTGGAAATGTCTACTCGCTTTGTTTTTTTGCAGCAAAGCTGCTTGCATTAATTCGTTGTAAACTGAACTAATTTTGGGACTTGATTAAAAGAAGGTACACTACCGTTCAAAAAGTCTTGGGACGATTCGAAGTTTCGAATCTTTTGGCGAATGAAAACAATTTAAGGCGATCAAAAAATGTATCTTTTGAAACACTCCTTTAAAATGGTCTAAATAACGCAGTAAAAGAATTTTTGAACGGTAGTGTATAAACATGGCAACCATTATTTACCAATCGATCCCTCAATAAAACATTTGCTTTCCCAAAAATAGAAAGCTAATATGCATTTGCATTCAAAAGTCTTAATTTTAATGAACCACGAAAGTGGGTCCATCTTTCACTGTTCACCACAACGAATAGAGAATAAACACGAGAAAAACGCGTTTTTTCGCTGGTTGAAACGACAAGTTACCTTTCTGATTTAGAATAAAATTATTATCGTTACAGAAAATTTCACAGCAGCTAACCACAGTGTTGACTAGTTAATTTCCAGCCGTGTCGTAAAAAACAGACTTCCATGCATGGTAGAAATTGGTAGGTTGGCTAAGACTTTTGCCTTGTCCACCGACATTTGATTAAAAAAAATATTGGGGTTTAAGCTGCTGCGAAATTTTTTGCATTTAATTCAAAAATTAATTGACAGGTTGTACAACGTAGTATTAGAAATTCGTTGTTATTCAGACAATGGAGCATTGTTTATGTATCCAATGAGAATCCGTTATTAGAATCAGAACATTTTTGGACAATAGCATTTGTTCTTTTTACTAAAGCCTGTAATTAGAATTCTCTAAGTCTGGACCATATGTCGAAAAAGCACTACCAGGCTTTCGTTAAGTTGAAAAAGTTTTTTTGCAAATGGTAGCATGTATGGAAAGTTAAGTACCAAGCAATTAGAACTATTTCTGTTATTCGACATTAAGTATGAATTAAGCCCGAGCATACGGGACATTTTCGTACACATGGTATAAACTTAATCGGACATTTTCGTACACATGGTAGAAACTTAATCGGTACAAGGGACAGTTCTTCGATCCATTTGCAACAAACTTAATCGAAGGTACATTTACCTCATGCCTTTTCGTACACATGGCACAAACTTACAAAGTCTAATCCAAGAGTTCTGATTGCAACTAGTGGTCCATGTAATAAGAAAAAAGACTACTTCTGTCACATATTAGAAAAAGGCAGAAGGGACGCTCGTGGGCCTTCTTTGGTGTTTTCTCATTCCTGAATACTGCGGTCTGACATGATTAACCTCGTTTTCGCCCTGATACCACAAAAGAGGCTACGAAGAATGAGCCTGGCTATCCTCGTTTGCAAGGCATGTTGCGTGCAAAACTTTCCTTAACAGCAAAAGTGACCAGAGCCCCTTCTGCCTTTCCCTATTCAGTGACTCCTTTTAAAGCTTTTATTTCTGGTCACCAAAAATGTCCTGATTACTTCTGTTCGAAATTCGACTACAGCATAACGATTTAAAAACGGACATCGAAAAGGGACAATATGGCTGGTTTTTCAAATATTGTCTGTTTCGAAAGGGCAATTAAAAGATGGCCTAAAGTAGATTTTCTGCATGGGGTCTCTAAGACTGTGTCCCAAAAAGGATGTAAGCTTAAACCAATTGCTGGAAACAAGAGGTGGATGGTTTCTTAAAAAGTCTCTTAAAGAATTGCAGATTGAACAAATTAGGAAAGAGATTTATTGGATTTTGATATCAAAGTAGAGACTGCTTTTGCAAGCCTCTTGTTGAAAATTGAAGCAGTCTCGCTTTCGGAAAGGAAAGAGCTGTGGGCTAATGGAAGGACAGAAAGAATCGACACATATTTATACAAGTTAAGTGCGTTGACTTATTGATAAAGGTAGTCGAGTTTAGATATGGAAAGGTCCAAGCAAACTATGTAGAAAAAGGCTGATGTGTTGAAACGCAATAGAACATGGAATGTAGTGTCAGGGCTAAAATAGAGAATAAACAGAATAGAGCTTATTAGAAATATCACTGGGAAAAATGATAATGTTAATAAGAAAGGAAGGTGAAATAAAGTAAGGTAGTCGGAAAGGAAAGGTAATAAGGGGTGGTGAGGAGCTACGTTAATAGAGTATTAATGAATTATGATAACGAAATTGGCTTGAAGGGAAAGTAGTAAATAAAACAAAAATTGGAATTGAAAAGTGGAGATTGTATTTCAGGTGCATCAAAAGTTGAGAAATGGTGAGAAGAATCACTCTGGTTTGGGAAGGCAAAGATTCATGGCCTTGACTTTGCTGAAATTTATTTTGAGTCTTTTTCAGGGGAATTTCTGAACATTTTTACTTGTAAAAAGGGTAGGAAATGACAGGATGGCTTTGCACAATGAACCACAAGAAGGAATAGGTGGAAACTGAATTTATTTAATAAGAGAAAAAGTATGGTTGCGATGTAAGTTTACGATTGTAAGAGTGGGGTTACGATGTACGGTTGTTAAAGTATGGTTAAGATGTAATATTACGATTGTAGGCGTAGGGTTACGATGTAAGGTTACGATTGTCCGAGTAGGGTTATGATTTTTGGAAAAGGATTAGGATTCAAGATTACGATTGCAAGAGTAGGGTTACGATGTAAGGTTACGGTTGTTAAAGTATGGTTAAGATGTAATATTACGATTATAGGAGTAGGGTTACGATTTTTGGAAAAGGGTGAGGATTCAAGATTAGGATTGCAAGAGGAGTAGGGTTACGATGTAATGTTACAAATGTCGAGTATGGTTACGAGTATGGTTGCGACGTAAGGTTACGATTGTCGGAGTGAGTTACGATGTAAGGTTACGATTTTAAGAGTGGGGTTACGATGCAGATTAAATTGAGCAAGAGGCATTGTTATCGGTACTTATGGTTGGGTGTCATTAAAAACTCTTGGCATTTGGATATCACCAACTGTAGTTCATTGTGCAAGGTCTTCTAGAATTTGCATTTTACAAAACACAAATATTACTTCAAATTGAAGCAGCAGAGAAAGGAATTAATTGAATCATTTATTTTCGTTGTATTTTCAAACATCATTTATCTCAATCATTTCGTCTTCTTCATTCTGGTCTTGCTTTTCTTCAGACTCCAGTTTTCTCTCGTGGAATCCCAAAGTTCCATCCGGAAGTGATGGTTGCCGTATGACGTAGAATTTTCTAAAAAAGAAAAGGAAAACTAAAATCAAAACATTTCAACTTGCTGGTGAAGTCTTGCTATAGTAGCAGGATTATGATCTGTTGCGGAGACGAGTACATTTGAAAAAAAGGCTTCGGATTTCACTTTTAGACCATAAGTACACATATAATAGCAAATGGGTAATTTTCTTTGTCAAAGAAACAAAGTTCTATGAAAAAGGTTCATTCAATAGAAATTACAAGGAGACATTTTTGAGAGAAGGAAATGTTAATTTTGAATAATTTGTAGTAAGAAAGCAAGAATAAATATCTGATTTACTTACTTACTTACTTACAAATATCTGATTTACTTACTTACTTACTTACAAATATCTGATTTACTTACTTTGATGCAGGGGGTAAGGATAATCGCTTCCTAATTGGTGGTCTGGAATTACATTCCCTGCAAAATCAAACTTCATCTAAGCAATGGTGACAAAGGCAGTTTCTACGAACAAATTGTGTTCATGAACTGATAAACTTGAGTCTTTGAAAGACGTTGTCCTTTGAAAGACAAATGTGAAACCGCGGGCGGAAATTATACCTGGGATTAAATCTTTTCGAAATTTGAATCCTGGATTCGAAGCACCACGAGCACACCCAGCGGCGATTTGTTAAGAAACGCGAGAAACATAATAATGGCACGTGATAATGATGCAAGGATTGGGTCAATTGAAATATATCACGTGAGTTTTTTAACAAGAAAGAAGGTTGGATCCTCATTTCTGATGTCAAATGAGTTGAAATAAAATAGAGACTCAGTAATCGTGAAAAAATATTGATAATCGTCAAGTTTGCAAACTAAAGCGCAATTATAGCTTAAATATTTTTCAAATTATGAATATCAGAGTTTTATGAATGAGTGAAAAAGGCTCCCAAAGAAGCTGTAGATGAATAAAAAAATTGATAAGATAACATATTACACCCGAATTGGGGATGAAAATCACACAAATCTGTTATTGAAAAAGCCTTCTCGATTTTCGACAAGAGGTTTGGAAGCAACAAACAGCGTATATTGCTTAAGATAAAAGCAATGCAAATAAGTATGGTTTATATATATATATAATAAATGTATAGCGAATAAAGAAGAACCGAAACTTACTCAGGTATCTTACGAACATGGATGGCACATTGTTTTGCGTTTTTGTGGGTCTTTGCTATGACGAATTCAACGACATCTCCGGGCTATTAAGAAGGAATCGAAATTTCATATGAAAAAAGAAACAAATAGAGACATCAAACAACAATAATAAAAAGCGATAGGTTTTACAGAATGCAACAAATGTAAGGTCCCTACCTGTAACTCACTATCTGAATCGACAACTTCACTGATATGAAAGAACAGGTTCTTGCAGTTTTCACCCTCGTAGGTTATGAAACCATACTAAAAGGTCAATGCAATCAAACATGAGGTCAAAGTCTGAGGGTCAAAGGTAGGTCAAAGGTCATTCGTATACGAGACTTTATTTTCAATCGTGTCGTCACTAATTCATTTTCAACAGATTGATGAATGCTTTTGAATCGAATTGCATTGAAAATCCCAACCACAGTTTACTATACAATTTTACGAGAAATAATTGGTTACCCAGATCGTGTTCAACATAATGGTTATGCGGCCATCAACCAGAAAAAAGACCATAATTCAACCAGACAGCAGGAATCAAAAGTCTTGGAACTTCGGCTAAAAAAATTACTGATACAAACCTGACCCTTGACAGACTCGACCTTGCCTTTGCACAAATCTCTGACCGACGTCACAAACATTGCACGCTGTTTGATTCCTGATGGGTCTATAGCAATCTGGAATGTGACCTAAAAGGGGGAGGAAAGGTCAACAGGTCAAGAAGTCAAAGGTCAACGAAACATATTATGCTATCATATGTAACACGAATCACTCACTGAGGCAATACATACCTTATCCCCGATTTGCAATGGCTCTCTCTTGTTGACCAGGCTAGTAATGCCAAAACTGTAGAACACAGGAATAGCCTCCTCATTTTCATCAGCTTTTGATGGTCCCGTTTCGTCAATCAGTCCCTCGTATTCATCTTGCTATTGAAATAAAACAAAGCTAGATACGCCGAGTGTACTGGGCAAGTAACTTTATCACGCTCTACAGATACTTAGATGTAGGAGAGATTTATAGATCACTTTTAATTACAATCGTTGTGTTTTCTAACCTAGACACGTCTTAAAACTGTTAGAAAAAGCATAAGAAACTGTGGTGACTAACTCGTGAACACCTTCTATCTAATTACAGGTATAAGTAGATTAGAGGCAAACTGTCTAATAGCTAGTTCATCTGTGTTTTAAACGCCTCATCGCATAAAGCTGGCCACCTACTCTCAAGTCTTTATTGTTCATTGGTTCCGTATAAACAGAAACCACTCCACTGTAGCTTACCTCTGGGTCCCAGATTCTTATGGGTTTCATAACAACTCCATCGTACAACTCTGGCAGGACGTCCTATAAATAAAGCGAATTGTCTTTAATTGATGTACAAGACAATTTGTAAACTTACTGTTACGTTCAAAATTCATTATTCCTTCCTTCGTTCACTCACTCACTCACCCACTGACTCACCAACTAAATCAATCAATCATTTACGAACTCAATCACTCACTCACAATTCAATCACTCAATCACCCACTAGCTAATTTTCTCACTAACTAATTCACTCACTCACTCACTCACTCACTCACTAACTCATTCACTCAATCACCCACTAGCTAATTCACTCACTAACTAATTTACTCACTCACTCACTCACTAACTAATTCACTCACTCACTCACTCACTCATTCATTCACTCACTCACTTACTAATTCATTCACTCACTCACTTAGTCACTCATTCTCTCTCTTTATTATTTCTTCACTAAAAACATATCTTTAACTCTTCATGACCCTTTCATTCTGTCAGATTTCATAGCAGTTTTCTACTTTACATGAACATTTGCTTCAAAATTTCAAAACTCTTGTTATAATACTTCACCTCTTGTTGAATCGACCCGTTTGGTATTTTACTAATTCTCTCTCCGCTGACCTTTCCATTCTTCTTTGAAATTGAAAACTCAACTTCGTCTCCGAGGAGGATCTCATTTGGGTCACAATTCAGTTCGCTGAAAAGGGAAGGCTTGGAAAATATATTGCAACCAAAGCGAATTATTCTGATTGATTGTGATGATAAAGAAATGAATCACACGCAGTGTCCTACATTAGAAAGACGTAAATGAATTCTCTTTAAACTTCCTTTTTGCGACTAATGTCAGGCTAAAGGTTAAAGGTTAAATGTTAAAGGCCAAAGGTTAAGGGTCATGTTAGCAAAGTGTCGGGTATCGCCCACGGTTATAGTTCCTGCTTGCTATTGGTACAGATGACGTAGCCCTGAGTGAACTTTCCCATAAGGTTACTGGAAACTAAACAAGGCTCGACAAATGACTCAGGGCCTTACCTGTAGTGAAAGAAAACTTCTTTCTCATGGTTCGCATATTCGATGAAGCCGAACGTCTCCTTTAGTGCGCAAATGAAACCATAATGGCGTGTTGGCAGACTTTTTTGAGTTACCATAACATCTCTGGCTGCGGACTGACCCGTCTTCTTAAACGTTATTAGCTGAAACTTCACCTGAATTGAAGATTAGCACGGGGGTTACTGCAGGCGCACGCGATTTTTACGTCATGTTTATTAACTGTCGCACTAGAGCAATTAATAATTTCGTTTTTGACACGCTTCAATTGTTACATTGGTTCAGAGTAAACACACTGAACGCACTCACGTTAATTAGTGAAAATCCTT
Source organism: Nemopilema nomurai (assembly GCA_003864495.1). Classification (NCBI taxonomy): domain Eukaryota; kingdom Metazoa; phylum Cnidaria; class Scyphozoa; order Rhizostomeae; family Rhizostomatidae; genus Nemopilema; species Nemopilema nomurai. The sequence goes on from ML133389.1 coordinate 1,434,495, forward strand.
TAACGGTTATTCGTGAGAAAACTTTAAGTTTGAGTTTTAGATTGAAAATACAGTGAGTTGGAGAAGATGTTGAATATTTCTTGCTCGAGTCTTCTGCCTATTACATCCTTAAGAACTAGCAGGAATTTAATATCGTTGCGGTGATATTCAGGAAAGCTTCTAAGGAAAAGGGCTTTAGAGGTCATAAATAATACTTGCTAGGTAGGGACTAGTACAGTGGGGTCAAAGGTTAATGTAGAAAAGGTGACCTTGTGTCCCTAAACATAATAATCTTTATCTATCATATCATAAACGCTTCAATACTTAAACGGACCCACCATACTACAGATCTTTCATGCTTACGTAAAACAAGATGTGATGTCATAGTGACGTCAAATGCAAAACTTGGCATAGCATAACCCCAAAATTAGGCAAAAACAGAAAGACTATTTCACTATACGTCACTGATATCATCAGAAATAAGCAGAAGGTACTAACAATATCTCCGTATTGAGGGTTCTCCCCAAGCTTGCAGTCCTTGGCTCTGTAGAGGACTGGGGTGACTTCTGACTCCCCTGTGTAAAGGATGATTCCATTTTCGCCATCCCTTTGAGAATTGAAAGTAAACTTTGTTACAGCCGCCACATGCGAATAACAGTCAAACCAGGCTACAGAAATCAACAGGATCTGATAAAATCAGGACAAGCACAGCAATAGATGTGATCACACACATAGATGTATTCGTGTTAATCTTAATCCAGATTCACTTATGATTGATAACCTCTAGGATTATCAAAAGACAAGTTCACTATTCAACTTAACGGCCTAATCTCTATATTTCTTTACCGTATTTTCAGCTACCTACGTAGGCCATGATCAAGAACAATGAATCTGACGGGCAAATAAAACATTCGACAAGCACTCATTTTAGGTGACCAACGAAGGACACCTTGCAAACTTTCACGCCACACACAAATATTTCCATGCAAAGCGAAAGCAGCAAAAATTCTCCATAAGCAATTTCATATTATTTAATTACTGTTGTGCAATTTTTCAATAAGAAAGCAGCAAAATTTCTCTCTAAAAAACAGCAAAAGCTACTCGCAATAAGAGCGGCGAAAACCTCTCTCTACAAAAATAACTCTCGACACAGATCTTCTTCCACAACACATGACTATCCCTGACAAGGGTAAGAAAATACAAATAAAATAATCAATTTCAAAAAGATTTTTCGAACCTTTTGCTTCCTCTTCCCATTGGTTCCTTGTCAACTACCCCCTGGCAATCATCGAGTGTCACGATCTGAAACCAAATGAGTTGATAGCAAAGTGACCGAAATAAATTCTAGATACAATAGCTATACCACTTCATTGAGATATTAGTCTTCGCTCTTTCGGAGAAGCAACGATTTGGGGAATTAGATGACATTCCAGGCAGTAGATGTGCTAAACGTCAAAGGCATTGAGTCAGTAGCGGTTCGCCACGGGGGTTTGCCCGTTTTCATGCGATAAGTTTGTTTTCATGTGATCAGACATCAACTGCGAGGTTAGTATCATGTGTGCAGTTTGCTTGACAGCCAATGACTCAATGCCTTTTACTTCAAAGATTGAATTTCTACACACCTTTTTATTGTACAGTACTGTATTGAACTGCACTAATAAAATGAATATATAAATATAGAGACATGTCTTTATTCTAAATAATTTTGCAGGAAAATGTGTTCAACTTACATCCATATTTACGGTTCCCTTGGGAAGAATTCGAATTCGAGTCGCGCGAGGCCTGCCTGAATGGCTATCCTACAAGGAATTAAAAAATGAATAAATAATAATAACTATAAAAATGTTGTTAAATATAGACAAATACTATCATAAAACCAGGGTGCTTTGTGAAATACTCTTCTTCTAGAACTGAAAGGTTAAATTTTGAAGGTTAATGCTAGTATAGTGTCCGGAAATTGTTTATTCCATTGAGGTTCGAGTAAGACTCCAGATCATCCAAAGGTCAAACTTCAAAGGCTAACACATAAGTACCACTAGGCAAGAAATTAAAGCAGGTAAAATGTTGACATCAAGGAATCACATTCTGTATATTATCATTATGGGACGCAAAGCTCAAACCTCAAGAGGTTGAAGAATGACCAGTGCTAGCCAATGGCTGCAAAGAATTTTATTCTCCATAGAAAAATTAGTTTCCAGCGCTTCAAAGGTCAAACTTCAAAGGTCAAACCACAAAATGAGTACCACTAGTCAAAAAATAACAACATGATTATGGGACTCAAAGCTTAAACCTCAAAGGTTAATGAGCGAGCGCTGCTAATCAATGGTTTTAAGGAATTTTGTACTTCACAATTAAGTGACTTCAAGGGAATCGCATTCTGTAAATTATCATCTATTGGGTGAAAGGTTAAACTTCAAAGGTGAATAAACGAACCTGTGCAATGGCGAATTCAGCCTCATCACCAACACTGATGACTTTGGCCTAAAGTATGCAAATTTTAAGCAGTAATTAGAATTAAATCGAAATCTATTCAAAACAACTAGAGCCATAATATGCATAGTCTGGTATGAAAGCATTGAGAGATTGTACAAAATGAGTCCCTTTCATCAGGGCATGCCATTGACAAAAAATTCAGAGCTCTCACCTGTTCTAGAAGTTCACTAAAATGAAAGAACAGGCTGAGGTCTCGGTCACAACATTTCATGAAGCCAAAACCATCTTTGAGGCTGGAGATGATGCCCTTGATTGGAAGAAAAGGTTTGGAGGTCAAAAGTTTTCAAATAAATTAGCTGAATTGGTTTGAGATAATTAAAATGTCATATTCAATGTTTTTGTCCAAAAGCTTTTCACAGTAACACAAATGTTAAGTGTAACTTTCATTAGTGAAGTTGCCCAAAATAGGATGTTTTAAGGAAGACCGCTTCAATGATTCAAATTCAGGGTCAAAGATCAAAGTTCAAAATAATTTCCATATCAGTTAGCATCCATTTGGGTAGTTAAGGCCAAATTTAAGAATACTTCGACTCATAGGTTGTGAACATACTAAAACTACTTCAACCTTTGCTAAATTAGAAACTCCCCTAGGCTAATAATTCTAGGATACAGCTTCAGAAAAGGATTAAGAGGTTATCCAAGAAAGGATTCACAACCTTAAAAAGCCTTGAAATGTTAACGAGAATATTAGGCTTACATTTTCACGAATTTCTCCATTCTTCACAGAGACACAAACTAGCTCTATATTCACAGCTCTTTGCAAGCCATCACGGCGATCTACAAAAAACAGCAAATAGGTTCAGTTGTCGTGTGAAACAAAGAAGAACTTAAAAACAAAGGTTTGATTAGTTCAGGGAAAACCCCTCATCGAATCGCGCCATTTGTAGAATTTGTACTAGGTTGTGGAGGATAGATAAGAAGGGGGCTCTAACAGAGGACATTCCAGAGAAGAAATTGGATAGGTTGCTGGTTGCCTAAGTGGGAGTAATAAAGACAAGAAGTGGATCCGGAAAAAAGATTTTAATTTTTTTGACTTCCAGAAACTTGATATTTTTCCTTGCAACAATATAAGGCACTGAAATATACTATCATTAACTACGCTAGAACGTAAGGACAGCCAATGGAATGGACCCAATGAAATCTATGACGACTCTTGAATTCATACATAACCAATATTTCCCAGCTTCAGAGGACTATATATTACGCGTTGTTAGTCTGAAATTTTACCATATTTTCTTTAAAATATCTCAGCCACCCAGACATTTTTTTGCGATATCATGAATTTGGCAAATTACGCTTGTTGATTCCTACTCAATGTAACGAAAGAAGCATGCAACTCGGATTCGTCCTAAAATGTCCCATATTCAACAATGTCCCATAATCTCCATCACATTAGAAAAGCTTTACGATTCTAGCTATTAGAACATAAGTCTTTCGGGTTCAAACCTGTTGATATATTGAACTCTACGGTGTCTCCGACCTGCAGCTGAATATCACCCTCAGTGTCTCGATCACCAAACATGACCTCTTTAGTATCACCTTCCGTGTTGTACTCGATGACCCCAGATAACTGACCTTCGAATGAGTTTCGTGGACTTAATTTTTGTGACACAGCCTTGACGACTTTACCACAGAATTTCTCCTTCGAAATATCTTCAAATGCAACGGTGCCAGCAGCAAGTTTGGTCACGCGAATCGCTACTTCTTTATCCTATGGTTGACAAAGGTCATTAGGTCAAAGGTGACGAGTACAGTGAGCCAGAATCTTAGGGTCATAAAACAAAGGTCACATGCTAGAACCAAATAAGGCACTTAAAATATAAAGTTAGAAAATTAGCAAAGCAAAGTAATCAAACAAATAATAACACTATATAGGCATTCATTTTCCTAGAATTTTTGTAAAACTTATAAAACATAACGTAAACAATATAAACTTTATTTTGGTACGTGATCTTTATTTACAGCACAAACAACCATATCTGACAAAAAACTTTTTTAATTCAAGAGCTTTTATCCATCGAGGACATGTATTACACAAGACGTCATCCCTGACTCAATGTTTTATACATTAATAAATCTCATTTACAATACATCATAACGATTGCATTGCAAATTAACGACATCATTAAAAAATTTCAAGACGCAAAATATTTCAAGACGAATATTTTCAAAGCTTCGAAATATCGCAACAATAAAAAACTATACCGCATTTCAGATTTCAAAATCAAAATCAAGACAGAGATCAGAAATTCAAAATCTTGATCAGAAGACAAGTAGAATCAGCCTCTAGTGACCTAATATTTGTGGCGTGTGTAAATTTGCCTAAATATGAATTTACGAAATATATCCTTGGTGTTTGATCAAAAGCTGAGACTCAGTAGACAATTACCTTAGAAAGAGACACAGTAGAACGGGTTATGATGGCCGCAAACCTTCTTTCACAAGACAAAATTGTCAGATCAACAACAACGAAAAAAGACAGGTTTTGGAAAATTAGTCAGAAATGAGGACTCAGTAAATCAGTAACGCGTGGGCCATGACTTGTTGGGACAATGATTACATTAGTGTGATCGATGACGAGAAACTAATGAGCGAAACTTTTGAATGGAAAAGAGACTGAGAGAAGATGGTCGTACCAGTGGTGGTTTTGTAGAAACGTGTTGTGATGGATTTCTACCGACTGCGTTGCTTAACCTCTATGGACGATCCGAGCTAAAGTTGTCTTATTTAACGCGAAGGGAACACCGAGCCAGGCTGAGTGAGAGAGAGAGACGACGCGTTGCCTGTTGTATTCTGTAGCTCTGTTTCTGACTGACTCTGACTGACTTTACAATTATATTATACTACTTTTCTAAAATAAATTTGCTGATAAGGGACGAGAGAGGATGATGAAATGATGATGAAATGATGATGTAGTGAGGATGGAAAAGTCTAGACTGTGGGGCGAGAAAAGATGCGTCAGCATGACATGGTGTGACAATGGAAAGTATACAAAGGAGTCACTACAGATTTAGGGACTTCGGAGCCCGGGGCCGAAATCATCTGCGTTAAAAATGTTTTGTTATCCAAGATTATTCTTCAAGTTTTTTTTCATTAAAATTTGTACGCCCCAAGGTGGCGCCTTTTTAATTTTTCATAGGTGCGAGGCCCCTTTTATGTTCCAGAAAGAGCGGGGCCTGGATCCATGCCCCCTGCCCCCTAAAATCAAAACTGGTTATCACTAGATCTGGCCTAAAAAAGGTTTACAACAAACATGCCTTCCTTTGCTGCATTCCAAACTCAACATCATCCCCAATTGTCAGCTCCCGTATGTCCCCCTGGAATTCGCTGTAGTGGAAGAAGATCTCAGAAACAACATCAGCGCGTTCGATGAATCCGAAACTGTCCTTCAAGGAACTGACGATTCCTTGAGCTTTCGGCTTCTCTGCTGGCTCAACTAGCACGAGTTTTCGGGCCTTCAGCGTCCCGTTTCTAAGAAAAAGCGTACATTTCCAATGAAGCAAGTTTACTTCCTACAACCATTACTGAAGATTGACATTTACTTCCGGGTACCCATCAAGGTATTAAGGGTTAGATATGAAGCATATTGTGGTCGTCATGAATTTAAAAAAAAATCTCAATGCTTTCAAAGTTCCGGATCTAGGAAGCAATTAAAAAAAGAAAACCGAGATTCCAATAAATTACAATTGTCTGTTTTCAGCTGCGATTACGTTTGAAAGGGAAGACAATAGTTTGCGTTGGGCTAAGAAATGATTTTCAAATAATAACAAATGGGCAGGCATTGCGAAGAAATGAATGTTTTCGTCATTTTTCAACTGAGTTAGTAAACTGACATACTTCTGGATATCAAAGATACGGGTTTGGAAAGATTTGTGTTTAAACTTTCTTCAGAGAAATGTGATAGAAATAAGGCAATCTCCAAAAAAGCATATCCAGGAAATGCAGAAGAAACTAAAGACGTGAAGTGATTAATTATTCACTAAATTTGCAAACGCTGTTAATTCCCACAATTTCTCTCAGTTTTGTAAAGCTACATTACACCATTTTAACTCGGTCACTCTCGCTCCTCAGCCTAGAGCTTTTAATTTCAGATCATCATCATTAAATCACCCTCATACATCTTTCATCAACAAATTCAATCAAAGTGTGGCGATAAATATATATCATTGTAGTATAGGTTAGCCAGAGAATGATTTCCTGGTATGAAGCAAAAATAATATGACGTTTTTCTTCGCACCTTCTTCAACAATAAATCGTGTGAGATTGTTTGTTCATGAACTCCCTGAACTAATAAAGACATGCAGCTTTAATTATGAAAACCAAGTACCTTTTATCAGTGGCCATAAGAAACGAGACACGATCGCCCTTTGTAAGGGTTCCTCCTTTCTCGACATCCCGTAGAGCAAAAGGAAGGAACATTATTTCCTGGAAATTGAAAAGACGGAAAATCAGTTCTGAGAAATTGTCATTAAAACGGTATTACAACACGGCTAAATCAAATACTTTTAAGAAAGATGGTTTAGTATTGAAATCGAGCAACAGAAAGGCTGTAGGTATAATCGTCAGAAAAACAGCGTCTTCTTCTAATCTTGAATCCATTTTCCTTAATATAAAGTGTTAGAAGATGAAATGTTGAAGAAATTAATAAAAAACCAGGCCAAATTTTTTGCAGAAAATCAATATATTAGGAATAAGTAATATGCACACACGTGCACATTGAATGTTGATTTGCTGAATGACATGTACTGACATGTTGATCACGTTCTTATCTAAAATTGATCACATGATTTAACCAGGGAAATCTACTGCTTCTTCGAATTATATGAGATATGAAATAAATGGAGAAGTCGTTTTCTCCTTTCAATCAGCATCACCAACATAATATTTATCCACACTAACTTGTGAAATCAAACTAAAGAAAATCAGAGCCCCAAATAAAAGCAGAACCCATCTGGCCTTAATCAAAGCTGCTAATATTTTCAATCTTTTCTGTCTAAATCTTACCATCCCGTTATTTGGGAGGATGTCCAGGTACATGCATTGGTTATGAAATACGTGCTTGTTAAATTCCCGCCTTTTTTAATCGAGGCTCATTATGAGATCGAGACAAAAATTCATTGGCCAATGCGGAAAAATCGATAGTGTGCGTTAGGTTTAAGCAAATTAAACATTACCTTTGAAATGAATTTTTATGGGAATTTTGACTAAACTCTATGGAGCACCTACCCCCTTCCGATCGTAGCTAACATTTCCAAGGCATGGTTCTGATAACGGCCCAGCGGAACTGGGCCGAGCCTCGGTTTCGACTACTCCGAAAACGGGGCTGTCACATAACGTGTCTATGGCAACGGATCCGGCTGGAAGAGGCCGAACTCGTATTGCAACAGTTTTGCTACTTTTGTAGTCGGACGTAGCTGTAAACTCCACAGGATCTGCGAAGGAGGAAATGGTAAGGATGAATATAACGAGAGACAAGACCAGGACATTTGAACCAGCACATTTCAATTGATCTACCTTGATTCATCTAATAACTTAAACACTTCAATTGATCTACCTTGAATAATCTCATCACTCAAACACTGATTCATCTCCAACTGCTCGATTTAAAACTGATCGATATGGTCACTATACTTCTAATACTTCTAATCACTCCGCCATCAAATTGCTCAGCCACTGATCTATCTAATCACTCAAACACTGATTCCTCTCCAACTGTTCGATCTACAACTGATCGATTTGGTCACTTTACCCTGATCCACATAACCCTTCTTACATTGATCTATCATCAACTGACAATTCTATTACTGATTTATCTAATCACTCCATCATTGAATGTCCTTCCACTGATCGATCAGGTAACTCTACCACCGGTTTATATGTTCACTCCACCACTAATTTCTCTAACCACTCTACCACTCTATCTCTAACTGATCACTCTACAAATGATCTATCTGATTGCTCCAACACTGATATATATGGTAGAATCAAAGTCGGAAGCGGAAGGATGGAGAAAAGGTCAAAATTGTAAGGAAAAAGAGAGAGAATTCGAATGTTGAATGTTTCATACCTCCTACATGAAGTGACTGTGGATTTCCGTTGAATTCACTGTAGTGGAAAAATATCCTCGCATCTTGGTTGGTATATTCAATAAATCCGTAATTACACTGAAAAGCACAAAAACAGAATGGTTATTCGACAGGCATTGCTAGCAGCAATAAACACAGGAACCGAGATTTTCATTTATCAAAACATTGAGGCTAATATGGACAAAAAGACGGAATAAACTGCCATTTCATTGGTAGGTTTTTGATTGACAACCTCAAATTAACCAAGTGAATCCATTTCAGCTAAATGACACGTGAAAAAGGCTGCCAAAAAAGGCTAAATACGGTTCAGAGTGTGTGTGAAAAAGGCAACAACGTTTTCCAAATGGGGCTATAATTGATACAAGTTAGGCCTAGAAAATAGTACAATGTCTCGAGATAGAACTTGAAAAGTTTCTTCTCGAAACGCAATCAACGAGAGGAAACATAAATCTTTAATGAACTAAAAATGATAACTCTACCATTTTCGCTTCTTGTAGCATGTTCAATGCATAAAATTTATATTCCTTTTTCTATTATATCCTTTATTTTAGGCACTCCTTTGCTACTGTTACGACGGATTAAGCGAAGAACTACTACACCCGCATTTATCCCGCAGAAATTCGAAGTAAACGTCTTACCAACAATTTCTCGATTACTCCTGTTTCTCTTTTTTGTGGAGGTATTGAATTGAATGGCGACCCTTTATGGCGGTTGTTGCGGTTGTGTGTTCGTTCGTTGGCATGGGGAGCTTTGTACATCTTTCCCTCTTGATTCTTGAACTACAAAAAAACAAAACATGACAAGAAAATTGGACTTTACTCGCTATCGGAGACCGAAATAATGTCAGAAACAATACTGTTGATTGAAAAGAGTTCTTCGTGCGATGGCTTTGATACCAGCCTCAAGGGTCATTGTCCGCTCGCCCTTTGACCCCAAAACGTGAGGCCTTAGGCTGCACGGAGAATGCTCCAGCCTCGTTTACGTCCCTACGTTTTCTTAAAAGCTATTGAATTTCACCTCCCACCAATTTAGTATGGAAGAATATTATTTCTAAGTTAATAAAATGCAAGGGTTACCTACGAACTAGCAAAAACACCTTTGGAAAACCCCTATCGTGTCCATATTTGTCAAAAATAAAATAAGTGATAGCAATGATAGTTAAAATAGAATAAAAGTAGAAATGTAAAATGCCACGCCACAGAGAAAGATCATTTCGTCATTTTTACAATGTACTGGTAAATATTGACAACAAAATGGCACTAAAGGGTTGACACTAATGCAATTGTGATGCAATTATAGCGTTGCATACAAGCTGGAGATACAATTGCATGAAAATTAGAATGGGGGAATCATTTTACTGGGTTCAATCAACAAGTGGTTATGAAAAATGGAGTTTGAACTTTTTTCTATCACCGTCAAAATAATTTAGAACAGAAAAGTTTATCCTTTCTACTATCCCATCCAGGGAGGGAGGGATATGAGGTCATCTGGTCCATACTTTGGATGACACTTTCACAATTAGTATACCTTGGCAAGAAAAAATAGATTCTAATGTAGCTTTACACTAAACATTAGAAAATTCTCAGAGCTTAAATGTGGAATCCAATCCGTTTTATCGTTTCAAAGATGTTTGATCTGTTTTATGGTTTAATAGGTTATTTGGTGTCACAAGATCCTGACAAAACATATAATGAAGAGAGAAGGGGTTGCTGCGGATTACATACTAAACATTCGATAAAAACACTTCTCTGCCGAGATTAATGAAATTGTTACTTCTATAATGATCCTGTTTTCAACTAAGTTGAAAAGTTTGAAATATTTGTTCCCAAGCAGAAGAAAACGCGTCTGAACTTCAATCGCTAAATAAATAAATAAATAAATAAATAAATAAGTAAATAAACGTTTTTGGTCATGAGAGCCAAATGTATAAGCAAATCTATTTTGTTGACCAAAGCTCCGTTTGTTAGATAAAAGCCAAGGAATGATACAACTAGGCAGAAATATAATACTTAACCAGGGAATTGATTCGTCAGTTGGTGTAGCTGTTTGGCAATCTTTCATGTTTCAAAGGTCCAAAAGATTGACATATCAACAATTGCCTGGCCAATGTCCAAACTGAAGCAAATGGTTTAAAATCGAAAAGGTCAGCAAATGATACGGTCAGAGTTTTGTAGATGGGGGTCGAGGATGTCATTTCAATGGTCCCCGTGGTTCCAACATAAATAATGTACTATCTGTTTATTATGTGTTCCGCCCATGAAATTTTTATGTTTGTGCTAAAAAGAATCAATACTAAGAAATTTTCGCTACAAGAATGGTGCGACTTGAAAGTTCATAAGAAGCCAAAATATAACTTAGTCCTAAGTAAACGTAAAAGACATTTAAAAGACAAAGTTATTATTAACTTAAAAATACACTTTCAAATTAAGAGAATTCCGCGTGCTAGATAGAATTCTAGTCCTTCTATGGGGTTTTAACTGAATTATTGCTCCAGAAGGCTTGTCTAAAATGTCCTAGATTGAAAAGAACGGGGTTTTAAAACCAAGGGGGAAAGAATGGGCAATCTTATACAAAAACCACTTCATCGTCACATTTCAAGGCAATTTCAAGGGGAATGTTAACAGAGCTCTTTATCTGAATCACAACTGCATCCAGCCAACCAACAAACTTAATCAAATCAATTATACGAATGAAGGCCTCTTTAGTTACTTATAAACGAAACTATAATAAAAAGTAATGAATGAAAGATATCATTCGAGCTCAAAATAAATAAAGAAGGAAATGTCTATTGCATGTGTCTTTGGTTTGATTCAGCTGCGAAAATTGATGACATCGGAATTTGATGACGCGATGCCGATTTCAAGAGACAGCTGGTTATAACCTCTTGTAGTCGATTTCAGTGTCATGAACTGGTTCCCCAGATACCTTTAAAAGCAACCCACAGGGACTTCAACTTCAGAATCAAAAGTAGGCCGCCAGGTATAGACTGCTGATCAAGCTTCATATTAAGGGGAGGTAGCTGGTAGCAGCGTGAGGAAAATCATGCATAGCTATTGGCTAATGACGGTGTTTCTATTGTTGGCCGCTGCGGCGACTTCAAGCTTGCAAACAAGTGGCGAGAAGAAAGACCAAGGGAAGATTAAAGAAACTTTGGATAAACAAATCATCGAGCTTTTGAAGTTTGGCGTGAAGATGAAAAGGAGCGTAAGTCCAACTATAACTGGCCCGAATAAGTTGAAAAAAGGCAGCGACATTAAAATCAAGGAGAAATGGCCGGAGCTCCATGCACCTGATTGGATAACTGAAGATCGAATAGATGACGTGGATAATTCGCATGGGACTGTCGATTGCCGTGACGATGATGAATCTTCTGGGTCCGAGTTTTGGTTACCACCGTGCAACAAGGCATCGGCGGTCCGTGATTCAGACAAGCGCAAAAGTACAATAGTATGCACTGAAGGGATATGCGGGGAGGATAACGCAAATGGTGAGCAGTAAAAGACGGAATACTGCAGACAAAACATGATAAAATGCTTGAATTTCACATTTTCTGAGAGGGATATATAATTTTTATGCCAACGACAAAAAAAATTAGAGCGACGAAAGGTTTAGCACTGTAACTAGAAAAGCTTATATTTAAATTCCTTTTCGCTTTGATTCCTGAGTCATGTTTACTTGCAAGAAGAAGTCTCTCTTAGCCATCAGAACGATCGCAATTGTATATTTTGTGAATATTTATAATTGCACTTGAAGTTCAATCGCTTTCAAAAGTTGCTTTTATCTCTATGGAGGTAAGGCAACTTTTCAACAGCTACCTTTCAACGACATTGATAACATCACGAGCTTGTTCTTTCGAAAGGGCCAACAGCAACAACAATAGCAACAACAACTGAAGAATCAGGAGCTGCTGTAACGCCTAGCGATGATGATACAGCAACAACAACAGTTCCAATAGCAACAACAACAAAAACTGAAGAACCAGAAGCTGCTGTAACGCCTAGCGATGATGATACAGCAATAACAACAGTTCCAATAGCAACAACAACAACAACAACAACAACAACTGAAGAATCAGAAGCTGCTGTAACGCCTAGCGATGATGATACAGCAACAACAACAGTTCCAATAACAACAACAACAACTACTAGAGAATCAGAAGCTGCTGTAACGCCTAGCGATGATGATACAGCAACAACAACAGTTCCAATAACAACAACAACAACAACTGAAGAATCAGAAGCTGCTGTAACGCCTAGCGATGATGATACAGCAACAACAACAGTTCCAATAACAACAACAACAACTACTAGAGAATCAGAAGCTGCTGTAACGCCTAGCGATGATGATACAGCAACAACAACAGTTCCAATAGCAACAACAACAACAACTGAAGAACCAGAAGCTGCTGTAACGCCTAGCGATGATGATACAGCAACAACAACAGTTCCAATAGCAACAACAACAACTGAAGAATCAGAAACTGCTGTAACGCCTAGCGATGATGATACAGCAACAACAACAGTTCCAATAACAACAACAACAACTGAAGAATCGGAAGCTGCTGTAATGCCTAGCGATGATGATACAGCAACAACAACAGTTCCAATAACAACAACAACAACTGAAGAATCAGAAGCTGCTGTAACGCCTAGCGATGATGATACAGCAACAACAACAACAAGGAAGTACGTGTCAGGAGAAAGAAGAGCAACTGGCGAGGCAACAACTACGGACCAGATTATAGAAACCACGCAGAGTTGGACGAAGGCGATGATAACAAGTGAGCCATTCGTACCAGTAACTACTGGCACAGGAATCGAAACACGCGGAAAACAAAGACCGGAAGACGAAACGCAAAATACAAATGGCAGCAAAGAAGAGCTATCGAAAAGGCCATGTATTGACGATAAAGGTAAGCGGCAAAATACGTTTGATCGAATGTTTTCATCTTTTATCACTTTACACTTGGGAATTAAACTTCAAGTCCCTAAAAACTTGGAAAGTTTGACCCTGATTCCGATTTATTCTCATACATAACCAATCTACTCTGGTACATGAATATGTTATTTCGAACTTGGTATATTTTTGTCCTTCTTGAGAAAATTGTGTCCATCATTTCAAACATATAAAAACAGATAATGCAAAAAAACAACGAAATGTTCTGCTCTGTTTTGCTTTTCTCATTTGTGAAAGAAATTATTTTCTAGCTTTTTTATTGCTAAATGAGATTTTGTTAAGAAAAGATGACAAAAACTAAGAATAGAAACTGAACAAAGAAGAGGAAAATTGTTGGGCCAAATAAATAGCTGCTGTTTCATCGTACCAGTTTGATATTTTAGGCACTCTGGTATATATAAACATAAATAAACTGAAGATATGCAATCCAACAAGCAAAGGCCCGCGGATAGAGCCTTGCAGTGCAGCATGCAATCGAGCGGTTCATGAAAACACAGGTCATAGCAACAGTGTAGAAGGAAAGATTAATGAAGAAAGGTATGAAAGTAAAAAAAATTGATTGATGCTACAATTACTATAAGGCTAATCAAAGTTTACCAGGGAAAGATTTTCCAAAGTTGAAGAATAGATAACCTCTCGCTGAACTATTCTTTTTGTCAGAAACAACAATGGTGTAAGATTTGTGTTTGTTGCAGAGCAAGAGATATGTTTGACACTTCATTACGAAATCACTAAATAAAAATTCAATAACTAATAATATATCCAATAGTATATACACTAAAGCTGAGTATGTGTGTATGAATAGTTTTTTTACTCACTAAGCAATTGATTCTTTATTTTATATAGTATAGTATTGTGATAAACTTTGCCACATCATATCATATAATATTGTGCATCATGTAATGCTTTGCCATATTATACCATACTTTATATTGTAACATATAATATAATGCCATAACAGACCATGTATTATTACATACCATGTTATATTACACTTTATCATATTACAGCCTACAACACTGTGCCACATTATAATGTAACATCATGTCATGTTCTCCATAGTCGATATAACAAAATATCATAACATGGTAGGATAATATGTATTGCAATTATCATCGTTTGGTGAACAAAATATCATAACAAAGTATAATAATATGTATTGCAATTATCATCGTTTGGTGAACAAAATATCATAACATAGTAGGATAATATGTATTGCAATTATCATCGTTCGGTGAACAAAATATCATAACATGGTAGGATAATATGTATTGCAATTATCTTCGTTCGGTAAACAAAATATCATAACATAGTAGGATAATATGTATTGCAATTATCTTCGTTCGGTAAACAAAATATCATAACAAAGTATAATAATATGTATTGCAATTATCATCGTTTGGTGAACAAAATATCATAACAAAGTATAATAATATGTATTGCAATTATCATCGTTTGGTGAACAAAATATCATAACAAAGTATAATAATATGTATTGCGATTATCATCGTTTGGTGAACAAAATATCATAACATGGTAGGAAAATATGCATTGCAATTATCTTCGTTCGGTAAACAAAATATCATAACATAGTAGGATAATATGCATTGCAATTATCATCGTTTGGTGAACAAAATATCATAACATGGTAGGATAATATGCATTGCAATTATCTTCGTTCGGTAAACAAAATATTATAACAAAGTAGAATAATATGTATTGCAGTTATCTTCGTTCGGTGAACAAAATATCATAACAAAGTAGGATAATATGTATTGCAATTATCTTCGTTTGGTGAACAAAATATCATAACATGGTAGGATAATATGTATTGCAGTTATCTTCGTTCGGTAAACAAAATATCATAAAATGGTAGGATAATATGTATTGCAATTATCATCGTTTGGTGAACAAAATATCATAACAAAGTATAATAATATGTATTGCGATTATCATCGTTTGGTGAACAAAATATCATAACAAAGTATAATAATATGCATTGCAATTATCTTCGTTTGGTGAACAAAATATCATAACATGGTAGGAAAATATGCATTGCAATTATCTTCGTTCGGTAAACAAAATATCATAACATAGTAGGATAATATGCATTGCAATTATCATCGTTTGGTGAACAAAATATCATAACATGGTAGGATAATATGCATTGCAATTATCTTCGTTCGGTAAACAAAATATTATAACAAAGTAGAATAATATGTATTGCAGTTATCTTCGTTCGGTGAACAAAATATCATAACAAAGTAGGATAATATGTATTGCAATTATCATCGTTTGGTGAACAAAATATCATAACATGGTAGGATAATATGTATTGCAATTATCTTCGTTCGGTAAACAAAATATCATAACATGGTAGGATAATATGTATTCCAATTATCATCGTTTGGTGAACAAAATATCATAACATGGTAGGATAATATGCATTGCAATATCATCGTTCGGTAAACAAAATATCATAACATGGTAGGATAATATGTATTACAATTATCTTCGTTCGGTAAACAAATATCATAACATGGTAGGATAATATGTATTGCAATTATCATCGTTCGGTAAACAAATATCATAACAAAGTAGGATAATATGTATTGCAATTATCTTCGTTCGGTAAACAAATATCATAACATGGTAGGATAATATGTATTACAATTATCATCGTTTGGTGAACAAAATATCATAACATGGTAGGATAATATGCATTGCAATTATCATCGTTCGGTAAACAAAATATCATAACATGGTAGGATAATATGTATTACAATTATCTTCGTTCGGTAAACAAATATCATAACATGGTAGGATAATATGTATTGCAATTATCATCGTTCGGTAAACAAATATCATAACAAAGTAGGATAATATGTATTGCAATTATCTTCGTTCGGTAAACAAATATCATAACATGGTAGGATAATATGTATTACAATTATCATCGTTTGGTGAACAAAATATCATAACATGGTAGGATAATATGTATTGCAATTATTTTCTTGGTGGCAATGACGATGTGAGAACCGGGTATTTCGCATTCAATTGGATTCAGAAAATTGAAGTATGGATATTTCTTATTACAATGTTCTAGGATTGATGGGGGACGAGAGATATTCGATCTGCCTAGCGGTAGCTATACAGGATTGCAGTGGCCATCTAAGGGTGGCGAGAAAAGCAAGGCTGGGACGAAAGATTTCGAGAGTATTGGCAAACAATACAGGCATAAATACGATGCAACGTACAAAAGCAAGGGTGAGCATATGGCGTCTTGGAGAAGCGAAAAAGGAATGATTCGTGGAAAAGATTACGAGAAGATTGGCAAAAAATACAGGCAAAGATACAATGCAACGTACAAAGGTATCACCAAGGGCGAACATATGGTGTCTTGGAGAAGTGAAAAAGGGATGATTCGTGGAAAAGATTACGAGAAGATTGGCAAATTATACAGGCATAAATACAATGAAACGTACAAAGGTAGCACCAAGGGCGAACATATGGTGTCTTGGAGAAGTGAAAAGGGGATGATTCGTGGAAAAGATTACGAGAAGATTGGCAAAATATACAGGCATAGGTACGATGGAACGTACAAAGGTATCACCAAGGGCGAACATATGGTGTCTGGGAGAAGCGAAAAAGGTACAGGTGATGGAAAAGATTACGAGAAGATTGGCAAAATATACAGGCATAGATACGATGGAACGTACAGAGGTATCACCAAGGGCGAATATATGGTGTCTGGGAGAAGCGAAAAAGGTACAGGTGATGGAAAAGGTTACGACAAGATTGGCAAAACCAACTGGCGTAAATACGGCAATGGTGCAGTAGAAGGGTTGAATCGCAATTACGAGCAATACTACCGCAACCAATATGAAGGCAATAGTGAGGATCTTAGTGAAAATATCTGCGCGAAGATTTACGACGATGACTTTATCTATCGGTATCAGAGGTCGTGCAAGTTATGGAACAAAAACAGACATGCGCGAAGAGAATGTCGCACGAAGGCGAAAGCGGCCAAGAAACGCAACTACGATATATGCGTAAAGGTAAGGCATGGAATGGCCAGAAACATAGGTAACGATTCAAAGTAACTTATGTCTGACGTGTAAGAAGAAAAACCGGTACCAAGCACTTTTGGTCCGGCACTTTCGTAGCATAAATGTCAGAAAGCAGTCGATAAGCGACCGGAAAGGAGGTTTGAAAACCGGAAGCACGTCTGAAAACCGGACGTGCGATTTTAAAAACCGGAAAAGCTGCGATTGATATGCGATTGAAAATGCGGCTTGAAAATTGGAACAGCTAGTTGTATTTACTTCATGCACAATATTTAATATATTAAATTTTCTAGTATAGTAAAGATTATAAAGGGGATATGAGATCAAGTTTACAGCAATCAAGTTTTCAAAGAAGACAGATTATATGAACAGTAAAATCAAGGAAAAGGTGTATGTATGCTTTAATGGCATTCTTAACTATTTACTATAAATTATCTTTCTACAGGTTATGAAAGACCAACACAACCCGATTGAAAAGCCACCAAATGATGGGACAACTTGGAAAGAGTATTTCTTGGACATCTACAACTCAATAAAAAACAAACTACAACCTTGAACTTAATTGTTATGTGCCTAAAAATGTTGATTATGTAGATTATCAATTTACATTAACCACTTTGCAATACAATGTTTTGCAAATGAGGCTGATGTATGTTTTGAGATGGAAATTTTAGTTGCATGAATAGAGAATTGTTCTTTCAATGGTCAAAGGCAAAACTACACTGAAGATCCCTTCCTAATCAATTCAGAGCAGTTCTACAAAAATGGCTGATCTCATTTGAGAATAATGACTATATTAAAACAGGAAATGCTTACAAACAACATTCACACCATTCTTTACCAAGAAAAACCTTTGGCAAAAACCTGACATTTACCATATGGAGCCAAGGGAGGTCCTTTTCTCTCAAAAAGAATGATTGAAAAAGAGTGTTGAAGTAAAGACCTATCTATAAGGAACCAGTTTGCAGGCTCTGCAAATTAGGTTGTAGGTGGGAGCATGCACATGGTGGAAGTGTTTTATGTGTCAAGATGATTGCTGAGAGAGTTACAGATTGGCACATTATGTTGTCATCCTCAAGTTGACATTATGTTGTCATCCTCAAGTTGACATTATGTTGTCAAGCATTCTTAGGTTAGGGTATCAAGGCTGACAAACTGTTTTTTATATAACAAAATTAAAATAGCATCTAACATAATAGAGCTCGAGACAGGGAAAATAGTCTTTGGATTTAAAATGAAGATCTCAAGTTGTTATAATGTTGTCATTAATTTCAAAGCTAGTATATCAAGGCAGCAAGGCTTATGAATTTTTCTTATAATTTCTTATAAGAGCATCTTAAAAAAAATTGACAGGTAACTATGTGTGGTGATCTACAGCAAACAAAAACTGCAAAAGTCAGATTTTAAGTATTCATTCATGTGGAAAAGATTTAAGCAAAAATTAGCCTGAGGACAGAAGTGAAGCTTCATAGAATTTGTTGTCAGGCATTCACAAGGCGTTAGAAAACTTGCTCAAGGAACTCAATCAATCAGTCAATCAGTCAGTCAATCGGTCAGCCAATCAGTTAATCAACTGTTTCAAGTTCATACTTGCTCAAGAGTGTGTGCTTAATTTTGGGATTTCAAAAATGTCAGCTTCTTCAATGTTTTAATAAAAATCTATTAAAAATTAAATTTAGAAAAATTAGAAAAATCTAGAGTACTCACACAACATTTCGAAAAAAGGAAACAAGGGCCTTGCAGTACAGAACTTGATAATATCTAGAAATAGCGGAACCAGTTTTGCATTCTTTAAGTACTTTTTGTCTGCCACTCCTTAGAGTATGCAAACAAATTTTGAAGGAATTGTTTGTTGCATATCATATAAAACTTGGGTTACCACATGTGGACTGCAAATACAAGACTTCAAATATATACATACCTTTAAAAAGCTGATTTTTCTTATGATGTTGACCCTAAAAATTCAAATAACATTATAGATGGCTTCTAATGTTATACTCATAAACTGAAATATAAGGTTACGGTAAACATTTTCAACACGAAAATTGGTTTCCCTTCGTAAAGGCCAAACTGTTCAAGGAATCTGGGTAAACTATATATCATTCCATGCACAAGATTATGGCATATCTAGCCAGATCAAAATTATTGGCAAATAATGTTAAATGTTATTTTCCATGCAAATTTATTGCTCAAAAAGTGTACCACCTTTAAAAGCTATTTTGAACCCTTGCGTTTGAGGTAACAAAATCTGACTTATACCAGCAGGAAGTGCAGATCCTAAGCTACCAAAGTGTTTCTCAGATTTTTTAAATTCCTCCTCTTCTTGAAACTATACCCTGTCAAAAATTGGCAAAAAGCTTTTCCAACCTCCTGCAGCTGTATTTGGGTATAAAAGACGGACCAGAACAAATAAAAAAATATTGAGACACCCTTTGGTTGTCCAACATCTGCCCTGGCTGTGTGCAAATTTTTGAGCCATTCGATTGGTTCCTTGGGTACAAAATAGCTTTTTCGTACCTGTATGTAGAGGAATTTTGAGTCCGGACAAAACAGGATTTTACTGATCGCACTTGCGATGGTACACATCGGGATCAAATTACCAACAATGTAATCCGGGTCAAGTAGCTTAGGCTTTCATATCAATTAGCGTCTTTAAATAAGCACAACAACCCATGGATGTGCCATACTCTCACACAAACCACAGGAAGCAGAACAAGGATAATCGGCTTACCAGGTCGAGGGATTTGAAAACCCCTGCTAGAAACTTTGATAAGGAAATTATGGAAACCTTTGTTTATACGGGATTTTCTCCATTTTCAAAACTTCTTCTAGCTTCAAACATGGTATCATTATGTACCTTATTAATTCGGCTATTAGAGTGTGAAGTAATTGAAAAATGGATGTTTTCGTCCAGAAAACGTTTACCATAACCTTTAATGAAGCCAAAGCTTATAATAGCAAAAAACAATTTTACTAAAAGGTAAAAACAAAGAAAACTTAAAAAGAATTTAAAAATTCAACAACATTGCTCCTGGTCATCATAATGAAACCTCCAATCAACAATGTAATTTATCCCACATGCAACAAGAGTGCTATTTTCACTTGCATATCATCAAATTTTAAACTCTTATAAGCTAATCAATACAAAATCAATTAATAACAAACCTTTACAAATTGCAGCAACTTGGTGATATTTTGTATCACTGCAATTGTTTGTTCTTTACTATCTTCAATGTTTTCCTTAATAAAATGACATAATAATAAAATTTAATATAATAAAATTACATTAGTACAGTCAATCTTAGTATTTACTTTTGCAGAGGCCCCTTCGCTGAAAATCGATTGTGGATTGCATAAACTTTTTTGCTACATACTTGACCAAAAAATGGAAATAAATGAAATCTACCAAATAATTTACATACTGTCCTTAGCCCATGCATTGGCAGGTTTTCTTAATGAAGAAAAATTGAAAAATCATTCATTTTTGATCTTCTGATCTTCCTAAAGTTTGAGAACCCTTTACCGTATAAAATAGTCTTTACAGCAGAAGTGGTGAACAATAACCTTGAAAATAGCTTGTTAGTAATATTTTTCTAGTGAAAAAGGTTTATTAGATAAATATTTGAAAAGGCACCACATCAGCAAAAGTCTATGGGAATCAGTTCTGCAAATACTGGGGTAATATGAGGGCTCACCCTACCTTAATTTAATCTTTAATTGGGCTTGACACCAACCAAACCCTGCCAACCAGCTGGACATTTTACCTTGTTTAGTTACATAATGCTATTAATAAAAAACCATTGATACCAATTTCTCATTGATGCCATTTGACACCGTGTTGAATCAGCTTTGCAAACATTAGTATATTTTCATTAAGAAAAACAAACAAGAAGATTTTGCTTGCACCAGCCAATCAATGTTTTCTAGTTGGTAAATGGGTTAACCTTCCAATCTTCAGCCAAACCAAATTTCAGTCACAACAAATCAGATAAACAAATAAATTTCTGGTAGCTTTATAAAAAAGATTTTGTTAGCAGGTGAACTATGATGTCTGGATAAAGCTAAGTATGTTTTATCATACTGCAAATACCTATTTCATTAGATGGCTATGTGGAGATCAATGGAAATTTTGGTCACAAATTCTACACCCAATTCAAATGTTCCCCAATGTTACCTGCAACAATTATAATGAGCTTCATCTCGTTTAGAAAACATATGCCTAGGGTTGCACCTCTCATCAAATTTTCGTTTCAGTTAAAGGCATCTTTACTACGACAACGGGCTTTGATAAATTTCCGAACAGTAATGAGATGCTTGCGGGAAAAAGCTAAAGATCAAGGCCGAGGAAAAATTAAATCACCACTGCTCCAAACATATTTTGTGCTTCAAAGTTAATCAGCGACTCTGAATTCAGAATTAGTCTTCTCTATCTGACAATACGGGAAAGTTAAAGCGACATCTATAAACTTCATGTCACAGGTTCCCATAAAAAAATTGACAAAAATTTCTTCACGTTGTAACAACTCTCCCAAGAAATAAGTCCTTTTACACAGCTGATGGTGAGTAATCGATACAAGTTATCAAATTTCCTAGTTCTAGTAAAACAAATTCAAGATTCACTGTACCTTCTTGCCCTGAACAGATAGATTCGTTGGGTATTTTCAGTGTTAAAGACATGTAGTAGCTGTGTTGGGTTTCTCCGCCATCTTGGGTCCTAGGTGTTTTTCGATTTGACATGCGCACGTAAAAACAATAGAATGTTTAACCGGAAATGAGTTAACACAGAACACGGCTATTGTTAGTTCTAGCCAATGAAAAGGCAGGAATAGACAATACTTTATTATCTCTTTGTTCTGTCATAGCTGTCCCAAGTAACCGGGTCCGGAATATCAATGTTGCCCGGCTGCAGTTTATGGACGACTAAGTTACCGAACAAACTGCAACCAAGCTATGGTTTCACGTTTTTAAGTTTTGCAAAGTTTTGCAGGAAACAAAGTTTTTATCATAGATGCTTTACCACGCACAAAGAGCTTGGGAAATGCGCGCGTTCTTTTGCTTCTCAGCCATTTTTCAGGCTCGTCCGCCTTGGGCTTTACTTAAGATCTTTTTCCGCATGCAAACGTTGGAAAATGCTCAAAAGCTGACAAAGTGGATAACTAATAAATTCAAGCTTGTTGGCCTTAGATTCTCCACCTCTTGCGAATGGCTTCGATGGTTTGGAAGCCGGGATTGTAGAAAGACTGTTAAGAACTTCTAAAGACATTATGAAACCTTTTCCGATTTGATAAGGGCTATTTCAAAATGATTGCAATTTTAAGGCTATTATCCAAAATCTCCCTTTCACCAGCATTGTTTTCATTCGTATTGTCAAATATTATCTAATCAAACTTGAAAACTGTTTTAAATTACAAAAAAACACGATTAAGGGATCAGCGTATCTTGATTAAAATTAACCAGAATTTATACATTATATTCAAAAATTGTTTCCAGAACTGACAATATTTGTTTCAGGTAGAGAAAAGCAAGGAAGCAGACAGTCATATCAAATATTACATTCATTCCGTTGAAATATTACAAATCGTCCACTTCAAAACTATAAGAGTTAAATCATTTGAAAAACATCGCAGATAACGATTAAACATATCATCCTAAATTTCGACGTGAAGAAAAATTAACAAAAATCGAAGAATTGCAGATTGCTTCCATAAGAAGCAGGTGAGAATTCGTAGCACATCAACAAAAACTGGGCGAGGCGTGTGAGACCCCCGTGCAAAACGCGTGCAAATCAGAGCAGAAAATAAAAATCTGGCCATACTATTTAAGAACTTCAGCAAACTACCAAATTCTGAACAAATGCTGTAAAAGTAGCAAGGTCGATTGCAATGAGCTCTAGAAAGGTAAATACTATCCCCAGGTCTTTGGTATTTGCAATGGGAAAGACAGGGAATTTTCAGAGGGGGGGGGGGTATTCCAAATAGGGTAATATCTTTGCACCACTGAAGCTCTACGGATCGAAGATGGCGCAGATACGATGAAATCTAAAGTCCACTAATATATTTGATAATTATTTGATAAAAATTTGCATCACACGGATTTGTCTGCCCCTCTTAATCAAAACTTCAATCGTCCAAAACTATACGTTGCTAGCGCTTTTATTTGGCCATACAGCCGATATTAATCTTTATACAATTTTTGTGGGACCTTATCGAGCGAAGGATGCTATTTCAGGTCCTCGAATTTCAAGTATCCACTTTCAGGATAAGGTGACAAGTTGAAAAGTCAGTCTTTATAGAACGTTGGTGATTTAGCAATTTTGCTGATTTATAGTGAATATATCATGCACCATCCAAAGTAAAAACACAACGATTTCATAAGCAAAACTCGCAGCTAAATAATTTGATACCTGTTTAAACAACAAAAATTCATTAAACAACAGTCACTTCAAACTATCTCCAGGGGATTGGAAATTTGATATTCTGAAAAGCTTTACAAAAGCTTATATGATACACGGTATATGTGGTTCGAAATTGTACTTATTCGTTGAGTAAATTAGTACCCCATAGTTAAGGCAGGTTTTTGTTAAAACCTTTGCCCTTTGACCTCTACCCTTTTACGCAAAAAAACTAAGTAACAGGGAAAATATATTTTGAATCATTCAAGAAATATAAAGTGTATGTCAGGAAATAAGGATGATATTCTTAAACAATTCAAGATATTAAAAGTCATTATAACTCGTACGTTAGCAATTCCGGAAAAATCTTAGAAAATTTTGTGGAATTTCTAAGCAAACCAATGTTTTGGGGGTTTTGGGTAGTACTTGAGTATATCATAGAGGTATTATTATTTATTTCTATTTATTTATTTATTTATTATTTACTTGAGTATATCATAGAGGTGATTCTACACTTAACTTTGTATTTCAAGCGCAAGCGCAATATACCACATACCGCTCATCTTTAGTCGTGACGTATTTCATCAAAAATAGTCGTGACCTATTTCATCTACATTCTTCTACCTCGAGAAAAGAAGCAAGGCATCTTACGGCTCGAAAAGTGATTTCGTCTACTTTCTAATCGAGTGCATTATTCAATTCAAAAGCATAATCGTAGATCGAGAGTTTTTATTCAATCTATGTTACATGATTTCCCAATACACTATCTATGCATTGCATCAATTTATACTGCACACATTTATAAAATCATTTCTTCAGTATCACCTGAAAAGGATATAAATATCAGATTTAGCAACTTGAAATAACTACACAAAAAACTCCAAATGGATCAATATCAGTTAAAGCTAGAAAGCCAGAAATTAAGTACCAATATTAAGTACCAATATTAAGTACCAATATTAAGTACCAATATACCAATATTTATTTCTTAATCAGCATCATTATCAAAATACTTCCTAACATTTCAGCTTAGCAATCCGGATCATCAATCCGGACTATCGATCTGGATTATAAAAACTTGTTCTCTTAAATTGCTTATCATACAATTTAAATACTCTGGTCAAAATTTCTAAGCGAAAATGCATAGAAGTATCCCTTGCAAATTAAATTTTCCCCTTTACTTCGAAATTGAGGAAAGCATTAGGTCTATAACTCTGCTTTTGACAAAACTTTAGAAAATGAGAGGTAATTCTAACTTTACCTCAGTTTTGCTCCCCACACGAGGAATAGGATCCACATGATTCACCCTAAAATTGATAGGAGACATTTACTTTCTGGTACAAAAATAAATCGCGCCCCCGGAGCGGGACGCGCGAAATGACACCAGGATTTCCATCGAAAAGAATGGATACCAGCTCAATGAAACATTTGTCTAGGGGACTGAAACTAATGACGTCATTTTAAGAACTCAAAAGAAACAAATGCAAGCAATAAAAGGCTATAAAACAGAGAAATAGAAATAAATAAAAATAATCCAATCCTGTGAAATGACATATCAAATGAAAGACCTTTTTTCTACCGATTCGGAGATTGATAAACTGATCTGGGAATAATTTCGTCACTTTGAAATATTTTGACCAGAAATCAAAAGACCAGGTGATGGTTAAGGACTATGGTTTCAGTGAAAACCAGAAGCTTTCATCGAAAAACAAAAATATTCAGCAACGTAAGCTTTCAGACGGCTTATAAATCATCTTAAGTGTCTGTTGGCAAAACTCCAGACAAATTATGTCTGTCTTATCGAATCTTTGCCATACATTCACAAATTTTTACTTCCTTCTAAATATAACGCAGTCCTTCTTGAACTCTCGTTAAATTGTCTTCCACAAGGAAGACTCATAGGATTAAACGTATCTTTTAGGATAGTTTACAAGTACTTTAAAGATTAACAGATACTTTGGCTACACCATTCACAGAAGGGAGGCTTATAAAGGGTCTTAATGGGGGCATATGGACCTCGTGACAACAAAAGCTTCTTCGGAGTGAACAGTGATGATTTTCATGGGGGCAGCCAGACAACACTGCATTTCAAACTACTCGATATAAGTGTTAAGGCTTATTGTAGTCAAAGCACTGAAAGTGAGAACTTAGGGAACTTTTAAGGAACTTTGGTACTAAAATCTGTTTTGAGGTCTACAAATAAGGAACTTTTGGAACTAGGCCTTGAGGTAGGTTCCTTATGAAGAAGCGTGTAATACATAAATGTTCCAAGATATGTAATATTAATTTCAAGGTATTGCAAGGAATAAAAATGAAAGACAAGGTAGAAGGTAGCATCAAAATATCCTTACATAGGGAGTCCTTGTTCCGTATTTGCTCCAGAATGTAACCTGGCATGTTCTCTTCTTCCCAGTCCTTTCGTCGAACGATTGACACGATTTGAAAGGGGGCGAGTACAGGTGAAGGCTGACAGCCTGGTTTGTGTGGCTGGGGTTCTCTACTCGATGGAGGCCGAGTGAATCTGGGGGTAAATCGAAAAAAGGGTGATAATGGCATTCTTGGAGCTGTTTGGGAGCTAATAAAAGCTTGGGTCAGATTTTTCAAGGTTCAAGGTAATGATTCAAGGTTGATGGTTGATAGTAAAAGTAGCAGATACCAGGGTTGTGATAGAAGGGGTGGCAACTAAGTAAGGGATACGTGAGGTGACGAGGGGAAAGGGGGATGGAGACAGGGGTAGTCATAGATTAGAGAGGAAGGGAAAACTGTGTTTGGTAGACAAGGAGGCGAAAGAGACAAGAAATAGTTGTCTATTGATAATAAAGTTGACACAATGGTTGTAATGGAAGAGATGGCGACAAAGCAACGGAGACGTGGATGATGGGGGGACATGAGTAGTCAGGGATTTGGGGGGGGGGGTAAGAAACAATTCTGGTGAGTTATCACAGAAGGTGAAAGGTTAAGGGGCGGCTTCTGCTTCCTTGCCTCAAAACACCAACCTTTGCCCCTTCCTGGGAACAATCCTAGGAGTGATTAGGCTGACAGTTCGGAAATTAATTTGACAAAATTAGTTATGATTGGTCAAAACAGTTGATGAGTAATCAGTACAATTATATCACATCAAATCACATTTCCCCTCTGCCTTACCATTTATGTACGCGACTTGGTTTTTCGCGTATATGTTCTTCTTAACCGGATCCATCTTCTCGTTCTCGATTCCTTCTTTCGGCCAACCATAAAGAGTCTCTTGCAGCTCACCATCGAGGACCTTCATGAAGCAGTGGGCATCGGAGTGATCGTGGATACCACTGAAAATGATTTGATTTGAATCATTTCACAAACTCAATGCCGATCGGACAGCGCACTTGAATCATGAATCACAGTGATCACTTAATCATGATAACCACGACAGGTCTAAGCACTATGCCGATTGGAAAGCGCACTTGAATCATGAATCACGGTGATCACTTAATCATGATAAACATGATAGGTCTATATTCAAGAACTGCAATGATTAATTTGCATCTGAAAAAATTATAGATGAGATCGTATTCAGATGAGATGAGAATATCAACAAGTGGTAAGTTTTCAAATTTTGTCGTAAACTCAAATGTCACACACAAAATAATTTGTGGGACTCTAAATATTTCTTTTATTGTCAAACGAAATAATAATATTAAGTTTCAAAAGAACAGGTAATCGGGACAAGAAGTTCCGCTTTTCTTGACCAGCATAAAAAACTCAGGAAGCTCCTTTTAAAGAACTATTCGCTTACAATCTTTCTTGGGATTCTTTTTGCACTGTTTTTTATCGTTCATACTTTCTTTTTTAAGCTAATTCATAGTTCATGTTAAATTTGCATCGCACCGGAAGCAAAATAAACGTTCAAATTATAGTTCTGCATCAGACAACCCGATTGACTTTTGTGGTAAACAATCCCACGTGATCACATACCTTCCTTGCCCTTCACCCCAACATAGCACGATCAAATTGAACTTCCCATTTCCTTCGTCGACCAAATTTCTTGTGTATCTGAAAACACAAACAAGTCAGTCATTCTTAATAAGCACAGAGCCCCTTTATGAAAAACCAGGCAAATGCTTTGACAGAAAAATCTGCAAACTTCATTAATGATTACCTTCAGCTTGAAAAAAATTGTATTAAACCAGTTGGGTAAAGACAGTATTCCTAATTCAATCAAGTCACTGAGTATGAGCAATAGAAAACTATTGGTTATAATTTGCTGGAAAATAGTCGCCAGAACTCACTGTTGTGTCCCTATCTAATAAAATCAACCGGGGCTACTCCCAATCTGGCAACAGTTTTGGTTGAGCCAAAATACTGGCGTCGCAAGAGAAATTTGGGGATTGAAAGGCTGTTTTGAAATAATAAAGAATGCGGGATATTTTCCTACAGATCCTACAGAAGCGCTGGTTCGATAAATGAACAATTTTTGAGAAAGACCATGGGTGATCTCAGATGACCTTGGGTGACCTCAGATGACCACGGGTGACTTCAAAAAACCTTAGGTGACCTTTTAAATACTCGTCGAAAGTGCTATGAAAAAGGTTTCTTTAATTTTTTGGGAAAGTTCATTAGAATGCAAAAGACTTTACAGAAAATAAAACTTTCTTCCATAGAATTGCAATGTGTTGACATTTCTTATAAAGGTCTTTTGGAAGCCGGATAATCTCAAAACTATACAGATTTGATCATTTGGGGCTCTTAATATTGGAAGAAAGACTGAGTTAGATCTCATTTTGACCATAAATTGTTCCTACACTTCGATTGATATTTGATGCGGAGAGAAATATTATTCACCAAAAGTAGTTTTGACTTTCAAACTTAACTAAAGGAGTAAAGATGGACCTAGATGTCATAAACTGTTGCCTAAGAATGGTTTATAATATGGCTTCAAAAAAGGTACCAAGACCATTCCGTCTCTTCAAAAAGGGACCAAGACCATTCCGTCTTCAAAAAAGACCAAGACCATTCCATCTCTTCAAAAAGGACCAAGACCATTCCGTCTCTTCAAAAAGATACCAAGACCATTCCGTCTCTTCAAAAAGGTACCAAGACCATTCCGTCTCTTCAAAAAAGGTACCAAGACCATTCCGTCTCTTCAAAAAAGGTACCAAGACCATTCCGTCTCTTCAAAAAGGTACCAAGACCATTCCGTCTCTTCAAAAAGGTACCAAGACCATTCCGTCTCTTCAAAAAAGGTACCAAGACCATTCCGTCTCTTTTTACACAAACTTGATTCCCTGATCTTATAGCTTTAAACAACCCGAAATATCTGAGTTGCTTCGAAAAAGGATGAAAGGGGTCCTAGCAATACTTTCGATAACGAAAAATACGTGTAAATAAAAATATGAAACCCCGAGGAAGGTAACGTCAATGAAAAATCAGCACTGATGTTGCTGCGGTTGGTTGAATTTGACGATGCGGAGGAGTATCCAACCGTAGCAGAGCCCCTCTAGAGAAAGCCATCTTCCCTCCACCCCATACACCCACCCCCACCCCCCCCCCAATTATTTACACCTGTTGCCACAGCTGAAACGAATAAAAAACCGGGATTTCGTAAATGAGCATCCAGCGCCAATGCAGACATCCAATAACCTGCTCTGAGATTTAAACAATAGGGGGATGACCACCAGCTTCGGGTGTCTTGTATCTATGAAAACCTGTTCCTGAAAACCAGAAAAATTTTTGAGACACTGTAGCTTGCGCAAATTATAGCAAACAGCGGGTTGTCCAATTCAAATGCGAAGTTTTGTTTCGTTTTTACGTTAGAATGCTGAAAACATTTCTGATACACCCAACGGAGCTTCGCACTACTTTTAAAAGACCGCGTGGGGCGAAAATTCAGTCCGGTATGGACCGGAAAATGCATTGTCCGTCCGTTCGTTCTGAGAAGCAACGTAGCGAGTAATCGATAAACAATGGGAAGCCATTGCATTGCGCATAAGAACAATAGGACATTTGTAGAAGGAAAGTCGGGGGTGTGTGAAGCCCTATTCAAAATGGCCGCATTGAAGCATGTTTGCGCACTGAATAATCGAGCTTATATGGCCGATTTGCGTCATAACATCATAAATGGCACTGTCATGTTTATTTACCTCGTTGTCAAAAATTTTGTTTACCAAAAAATAGAGCAAATACAACTGAATCATTAGAAGTTGGGAAATAAAATGTAGGCCATTTACAAAAAAAGTCATTCAAAAGACAACGGTTTAGAGGAGGCATCTAGCAAATTTGAAAAAACCGTCTTCACAGATCATTGTATTCCACCACAGTGCCTTATGATTATTAAATATTTATTACTTATTTGACCATTCTGATAATGTTTTATATTTTCAGTAAACATCAGCAGGGAATGCTAGGCCCCATTGCCGTAATCTTGTTGAAGGAAAACTACAAAGAATCTATCTGTAAGCCATCTTTGCAAATAGCTGGTGGGTCTCCCAATTAATTTCTAAATCACTACACCCACTGCAGCTAACTAATTCTATACCCTGCATGTCCCATTTCCCTGCCCCCCATATCAGCAACCATCATTTCCTTTTTCAAGGGGCTCCCAAACATACCAGTTCATACAGCTAAAAGTAGCTACAGACAAAAAGTGCCAAGTGACTTGAGAATTGTGCCAAGTATTGGTCCAAGCTTGTTGTCTCATGGGCATTTCAAAACCTGGATGAATTAGCAAAAGTAAGATTCACTTTGAAATCCAAAAATTCCTTTTTGATAAAAAGAGAAACTATGGGGTATCTGAAAGTTGTTTAGGTCTTGCATCACCTGCCAAATTGTGCTTTAGCCAAACAATGCTAGAATCACATTTTCTGCAATGATTCTAAACCACAAACAAACAGCAACCAAATCAGAGACACAAAATACTTATCAAACAAAATTTAGAACTTAAGAGTCAAGTTATGAATAATATCTTCAAGATGTTTCTAATTGACATTGCTAAAGGCAAAACTTTTAATGTTGGATGTGAACTTTTAACTGAAAAATCCCACTTGTACAAATATCTTGTACAGATATAATAAATATACCCAAGTAGAAAAACATATATATACATCCTTGTTTTTTGATACTTTCATAAAGGACACTATTGTTGATATGGGAAAGTTTAAATAAAGCAATACAAAAATGTCAAAATAAGAGAGATGGTGTCTGGAAAGAAGTTAGCTTTCATGCCTGTTGTCATGTCCAAGGTCAACCCAAAATGAAAAGAAAGGTGTCTGCATTATAGTCTGTGCCAGAACTCTAACCGCAAGCCAAATTCCTGTCTTCTAAACAAACCATTTAAAGCTACACTTTTCTGCATATACAACCTTGTGTAAGGAATTGGACTTTGAAAAATCCCCTACAACAGAACAAAGTTTGGTTTCATCATTTAATTGTTAACCTTTCTTATTTCTATCATATTTGCTTCTTCAAGTAACACAGCTTTTCTGACTTTGAAATGTTGCTGGCTTTGTTCTTTTAGCTAGGACTGCATTCTAGAAAATACCATTTTTCCCTTTCCTTACAAAGCAATTTTGAATTCTCTTGGTTTTTTCCGTAAATGTGATTGAGTGAGTTTTGCCCTTTTCAAATCATCCTGATGGAAAGGTCACCTTGGATTTCATCTTTTGTCAATCACTATCTGAAATTCATCTTCCCTCAAACGAAACATCGTGGAAAGGAACATTTCATTTCTTATTAAAAACCCAGCTATGAACTTGTAATGACGAGGTCCTGATTATGAGATAAACGTAGACGTGCTTTCGAAACAATTGAAGTAATCTAGAAACTTTCATGTAACCTGACGTATTCCTGTACAAAACAATTAATATCTTGGGTTACCAATGCTTTTGGTACATACTATAAATTCTACAAGTTTTCAAACAAAGACCTACGTCTATTTCAACAAGATTGCGGTTTCTTATCTGAGTTTCAAAATCTTTGGACGCCCCAATAATAATGGTAATTTGAAGGTTAAACTGCCATTAACAGCATTTTTGTGAGTTGGCCTTGGAAAAACACGATAACTGGCTTCGATATTGTCAAAAAGATAAAAGGCTCGGCTTGAACAGAAAGCTTCGATGTTCTAGAAATATTTCTTGGGAGCACGATCATATCTTCAAGGAAACTAGATACGTCTTAAAACACGCGAAAATTTCGTAGCGTTTCTTTTGTGTCGTTTATTCATTGAGACTTAAAGAAATGCAAAGGAAATCTTTTCGCACACAAAGTATCTACCTTTCAAGTAAACAAGCACTTCCTAAGTTTGGACACGAACTATAAATCTGCAAGCTTTTTTACTATATGAGAAAAGAAAGCGATAAAAACAGCTTGCGTCCTTTGTTTACGACAAGAAAGTGGCCTAAACCGCTAAGGAAGACTGTAAAAACTTTCCGATGATTGAATTTACGATAGTAGCCCAACTTTTCCACTTTAAATGACCGCTGTTGTGTGTAATGGCTGTTTTTGAGAGAACGAACTTCTTCTAAAAAGGACAACTTACAAACGACATTGCTTATTCATATAAGACCGAGGAGAAGAAATTACTATCTTTAAATTTTTGAACAGTATCTAACTCACCTGTACGGATCGAAAGATGCAAATTTTCGCCATTCGCTTCGCTGGGAAATATAAGACTCCATAACGCTCTGAACTTCGTCTGCATTTATTTCATCGTCAGCAAAAATAACATGCAACTTCTCAATCAATTCTTGCAGCGTTGGAGACCTTTGATTATTGTCTGCAGTACTGTTCGGCTCCATTTTGAGAAATTTACAGATATTTGGTAGTTTCGCCTTGAAGTTTACAGCCGATGACCAGTTGAAGCACGTCTGAGTTGTAGTTGCTCATGCGATTCTGAATAATATATGAATCAATAACACGTGACCAATTGGTCATGATGTGATTGGTTGTTTAGCATGGGAATCACCACAAGCTCATTAACTGTATGCTTCCGAAAAATGACACAATTGATAAAATTGTCATTTATTCCTAAGAAATGAGAATGTAAGGCTAAGCATCATTGATTTGAAGAATTTGACATGATTAATCTAGTGTAAAAGCGTATTTTGGTTCCAAAGAGCATCCTCCTAGATTATACTTTGAGCCAAATGCGTCTTAAACTATTCTAAGTGGAATTTTCCGTAATAGGAAGTTATTCTGAACCAGGAGATGCCATTTTTTCAAAGAGTCGTAGGATTCCAGAAAGGAACTTCGGAAAATTAATGAAAATTAGATTGTTAATTAAGTTTGGTAATATAATCTTTGCATTTAACTGTTGAGAAATCTCCCCCTTTTCTCTTCACCCTAACAAACAAATAAATTTTCGGTAGTGTTAAGACGAAGCCTTAAATATATTGGGCAAACACATAAGCAGAAGTAATCGAATCGTCTACCATTTTGGGGCTAAAAATTGACTCCCTGTTGTCAATTATTTCCCTTGAAATGATCGGCTCGTTGTGATTATAAGATTATTTCAACGTATAATCGTATAATTAGCTTTTTTAAAAGATACAAGAAGTTCGATGAATCCCCGTGAAGAAATAACTCTGCAAGCTGACATCACAGTATTTCTACCGCCTATTCAGTTATTTCACTCATTGTTCTAATTGAAAAGATGCCATTAAAGCACCTTCGCCATTGTTTTGTGATGCTTCGCAGCGGTTTATGATTCTATTGGTGGTAATTAAAAGGATTAGCTTTTGGAATAGGTGTGGTCTGAAGAATGAATGTGATGAAAGAGTAAGGGGCCTACCGGCTTGGAGGGTGCCTTAGGGCAGCAACCATGATTTATAACAGGATGATGTGGGCAGGGGCAGCGAGAGTACATATGGGGGCAGGGGGTAAAATAAATCAACCAGCAATCCATATAAACCGGTTGGCAAAATACAAGAACAATAAACAAATGTTTTCTGGTACAAAACTTCACAATTGCTAGAAAAAGCGGAACTAGTTTTCGCATACTTAAAAGTTCTTTTTTCGTCCGACACTTCTCAGAGTATGCAAACGTCGGAAGATAACCAAAAACTGACCGAATGTTTTCAATCCGCATCTGGCTATTCATTCGGTCAATAAACAAGTCGTGTGTCCTTTTCACAGGTTAGTTCCCTTCCTCGTACTTGTCTAATCCCCTGTACTCGCCCCTTCCCTCAAAATTGCCCCCAACCCCCAAGTTTGGCATTCATATTTACAATGCCAACACCTTTTTGTAAGTGGGGGTTTCTAGATGGAAATAGCAATTTTCATGTAACCCATGCGACAAAGCTAGATGACTTAGAACACCCACCTGACAGAGAGAAAGGCAAAATATGTAATAAATTAAGCTTAATGCTAGTTTAAACAAAATGGTCATACTGTCTCTCCAGTTCTCAATTACAGACATATCTTACTAATTCATTTAGCCACAAGGATCAAACCTCGCTCAGGAACATTTAGCAAGTCTGAGTTTAGCTTCCTATTTGCGTTCAATGTTCCAGGAATCAAAACTTTAAAAGGTGCAAATGTCTGCTTCTGAAATTTTAATCTCCAAGAAACGTTTTTCTATGTCAAAATATTCATTCAATGTAGAAGCAATCACCCCTGCACGATGTGGGAAGATTGACGGTCACTGGTGGTTTTGGTTTCACCTTTGATTAAGGGGAGTGGCTAAGGGGGAAATACCCTACCCTTTGGTCTATCTACGCATGATGCATAGATATCTGGTCTATCTATCTGGCCTACACATACTTTTTCATACGGAAGTTTAAAATGACCCTGGTACTCAAACCTTCTTGGCATCTCCAGTACTCAAACTTTCTTCGGACTTTCTAAGGGCAAAAACTGAACTTCTTGGTTAATTGAACTTAACACAGTACATAGCAACTGAGAGTGTTCATAGATAAAAACTTGAAAAGATGACGAGAAAAGATGTTTTAATTTTGTTTCCTCTGTATAAGTATGCTATTGGATTTGTTATTAAATGGTCAAAGTGCCTTTCCTGACAATCTCAATCTGGCCCCAGGATGAAATTTACTCAAAGTTTTGCTTCTCGGATCGAAAATCATGTGAGAAGGGAACGCGATTGACTGTTTTGAAATCAACCAGCAGCACTTAATCACACTTCCGTCTTCAGAAGAGTCCAAAGACGAACTTTTTCTGTCCATTTGACGAATATTTGAAATTAAACTTGCATAGATATGCAGACAGTCTCTGAAACTTCCAGTTGAAAAGACGAAAAGCCCAAAAACACGAAAAGCTCAAAAACACGAAAATTTGTTTCAGTACATCATTCTGTGCAATTTTATCGTCCTTATTGGCTGCTAAACATTGAGTAAATAGGTGAGAATAAAATCGATTGTTTCAGAACTTGGCTTAATGCTCAGGGGCATGCCAAAGTAGGGAATGTAGGGGAGTGTCACACCCTCCACAATTTTTGTAGAAGCCGTCGGTCATTTTCTGCCTGTCGGTAAAAGTTGAAACAACTATAACAGTGTGTTGGTATTTCGGGGAAGAATTAGATTTGCACTTTTATTATATCCAGCTTAGACACAAAGGAACCCCAACGGTACTAGAGTGTAAACTTTGTGCGCTTTTATTAACTATCTAATCAACCGTATCGGTAAATTTCTCATGTTACCCCACCCCCCCCCCCCCCCCCCCCACTCAAAATGTAGGAGGACCTTCTGCCTTAATTAGCATACTTGATTTACACGCCAACCTCGTTTTCAAATATATATATAACCCTCCCTTTCATTTGTATAATCAGTCAGTTTTACACCTCAAAGCGAGAGGTTTGTTTCTTGCATTCACCTTTCGCCTGACTACTCAAAGTAACAGAGGAATCAGAGGCGGCATTATCCCTGTTACAAAAAGCCATTCGGCACGCCACTGTTAATACGTTCGTTTCTCTATATCCAATTTTCAAGGATGGGCCGTTACTGGAGTCTCGTCTGGTTTAGACTTTCCTGTCACCTTCTTTGGGGCCTGGCAACCGCATACATAAGTGAAAATCGTATCCCCAGGTTTAAGCAATTTGCGGTCGGAATGGTGGAATGGTGGCAATTTGCCTTCTGGCATCGTCAGCGCTGTAGTGCTTTCAAAGTATCCCAAGAACACACCCTGCGCGCAGATTTTTAGTCTCCTGCGGAGGAGACGAGGAAACGGGATTCTTTCTTCGTCTGTATTGAGCTGTTCGCAATAGCATGCGAGACTTGTGGCGGACCTGTTTTACGCTGTCTAATTGAAACATAATGAATACAGATAAAATAACTAGTAATTGAACGATTGGAAAAACTTTACAAGGGGTATGAATCTAACCCCTTACCCCCCGTCGTAAGAGGCTCAGCGTATCACTTGGAGATCAGGTAGGTACCATGCCCAGGTTGCTTTTACTTATGTTGCTCCTCCACAGCATCTCAAAAATGGTTTGGCTCCATCCTAAACTCTTTTTAAGAAAAAATAAACCAGACTTTAAAATTTAAAAAGCGTTTAATCATTGTCGTCATCCATATTTAAATTGTATTTTAACTCTATTTTTTTGCTTCTCGTTCTTGAGCTCTACGCCTCCCGTTCACCAGCTAACATGCTTTCGACTCTTACCAAAAATGCACTTGCAATATTTCACCCCCCCTCCCATTTTATTTTCACCCCACTCCCTATTTTAGATGCTTATTTACGATTTTCCCTGTAGTTCATTTTATCATGACCCCTCCGCTTCATGAAAATCTAGGAAAATGCCCACCCCCTCTTTACTTTACCCTCCTAAAATTAAGCACATAAGGGTACCAGCTCCAGCTATCATTCAGCATCCCTCGGCCTTTGATAACGTGACTGATTAAATTAGCTGGTAGAATTTACCAGACTCGTTCCTTCTCCAGGATTTTCCCTCTCTCCCAAATTTACCCTTTGTATGTTTTCCAAATGGTTTTCTTGTCACGACTTGCGAGCAACACGTTTTGAACATGGATATTTTCACGTCACTTGGGAAAACGGAAAGAAAAAGAGGTCAGCAGTTCGAATGCTGCCCTGTGTTTCCACATGTTTTAACTTCCTTTCTGTTATATGAAACAAAAATCTTTTTTATCACATGGCACGTCGGATTGGATGACACGTCGCGTTGGTTTTAGAAGCATGACTAAGTGTTATCGACGTTGTCTAGGATACTAAGAAATGGTCACCGACTATTCATCACTTCAAATTTCTTAACCTTACCTAATGCTTTTCGTTGTTAATAAATTTAAATAGACTTGGTGGATTGCTAATGCAAAGGTGGATTTACTCAAGAAATTTACCCCCACCGTTCTATAGATTCTACCTTCAATGCAATCAATCTTTCCTTTACACCCCCCCCCCCCCCACCCCTTCATGCAGCCCTCCAAGCTATTAATTCTGTATAAAGCTTTCAATGCCCCTGATAAATCCCTTCCTCTGTAATTTTGTTAGAGCAATCTTCCCTTGATAACTACCTATGTTTCTCCCTTGAAACTTATAAAAACCAAAACTAGGCTTGAAAATCTTTCCTTGATAACTAGAGCAATCTTTCCTTGATAACTACCTTTGTTTCTCCCTTAATTCTTATTAAACCAAAACTAGGCTTGAAAATTTCACTTGTTCATAACTTGGTGTCGAAAGATTTGCATCTACACAATGACAAAGTCTCTTACTTTCTTCGATACACAAACGAGATGCGAAACCACAAAATTGGAATTCCCGCCCTTAAGCTTTCTAGGCTGACATATGATAACGTCAGTTCTTAGTCCTACTAGATTTCCACGAATCTAGTGCACAGGTCATGAACTAGAAAATTTATAGATTGTGGGCTTAATTTATTGGATCGTGTTATAGGTAATACCTTTCAAATACGTAGGTTGAGCCCCAAATCTCTTCCATTCCTAATGAGCCACTGCGCATGGTTTATGGTCAGTATCCTGCGAAGGAATCCTTCTTGGTATTGTCAATTCACTTCATTTCAGCAACAATACTCTTACAAAATGGCGGACGAGAAAGGTGAGCTTGAAAACAAGAACTCAATCATTGATTGTGGGTATCGGTGCAATAGAAGTGGCACATATAGGCTGCGAGGTACAGGCAAACGGGCGATGAAGCAGCAAGGTAGTTCAAAGATCGGCGGACATTGTACTGTCTTTATGAAAGTTATTTCGTCGAAAGATCGTGGGAACGGTTGTATCCGACAGTTTGGTTCCACAGACCTAGTTTCCAGTCTGTCAAGTTCCTTCAAATGAGCACAAAGGATTTACACCAGATCGAGAATGGGGCGCACTAGACCAGACCCACTATTCCCTGATACACAGTGGGTCTGGTACACAGGGTTGCTCAAAAGCTGATAAAGTGGATAACTAATAAATTAAAGCTTGATTCCCCCCATCTTGCGAATGACTTCAATGGTTTGGAATCCGGGATTGTAGAAAGACTGTTAAGAACTTCTAAAGACATTATGAAACCTTTTCCGATTTGTTAAGAGCTATTTCAAAATGATTGCAATTTTAAGGCTATCATCCAAAACCTCCCTTTCACCAGCATTGTTTTCATTCATATTGTCAAATATTATCTAATCAAACTTGAAAACTGTTTTAAATTACAAAATAAAACGATTAAGGGATCAGCGTATCTTGATTAAAATTAACCAGAATTTATACATTATATTCAAAAATTATTAAGGAAGCAGACAGTCATATCAAATATTATATTCACTCCGTTGAAATATTACAAATTTTTCACTTCAAAACTATAAGTGTTAAATCGTTTGAAAAACATCGCAGATAACGATTAAACATAACATACTAAATTTCGACTTGAAGAAAAATTAGTAAAAACCGACCAGATATTTCATCAGATAGCATAGGTTCCAAATCTTTGATTGGCTGAGCGACCAAAATTCTGCAAACCCCATCAGCCAATCAGAATTCAAGAATATAACAACAAACGTAGATTTAGGCCTATTTCTGACGTTTTTACCATTACCCACAAGAATATACACGTGTAAAAAATGCTGAAAGGTAATCTTAATTTTTTTTTAAAAATTAAATCTTTGATAAATTTGCAAAAAAACTGCCGTTGTACTTAGTGAAAAATTTTCCGCGATCGCTAGATACGAAGGCTTGAAACTGTCCCTTTCAAACCCCTATAATAATTAGGGGGGAGGGAGAACATACAAATTACAGTTTTTACACCTTAAAAGTTGTTTTATCCACGTAATTGAGAAATAAAAAAATTACCTTTACAAGCCAATGCTAAAATCTTTTTTTGTCGGCATTGATGATTGTTTTACTGACAGAAAGAATCGCTAAATTCCACTGAGAGAAAATGCAGCCCACCCTTATCTCAAAATAACTGCAATTATACAATTACTTTTACCTTCAAGTTCTTTATATACATATTTTAAAGGCTTGAAGATCGACGAGAATCTCATCTCTATCTTCATCAGATAAGAATTGCAGATTGCTTCCATAAGAAGCAGGTGAGAATTCGTAGCACATCAACAAAAACTGGGCGAGGCGTGTGAGACCCCCGTGCAAAACGCGTGCAAATCAGAGCAGAAAATAAAAATCTGGCCATACTATTTAAGAACTTCAGCAAACTACCAAATTCTGAACAAATGCTGTAAAAGTAGCAAGGTCGATTGCAATGAGCTCTAGAAAGTTAAATACTATCCCCAGGTCTTTGGTATTTGCAATGGGAAAGACAGGGAATTTTCTTCGGGAGAGGGGGGGTATTCCAAATAGGGAAATATCCTTGCACCACTGAAGCTCTACGGATCCAAGATGGCGCAGATACGGTGAGATCTAAAGTCCACTAAAGAATTACTGCTCGGTTAGATTTATGTTCGGTTATTAACCAAAGGTAGATAATTATTTGATAAAAATTGGCATCACACGCATTTGTCTGCCCCTCTTAATCAAAACTTCAATCGTCCAAAACTATGCGTTGCTAGCGCTTTTATTTGGCCATACAGCCGATATTAATCTTTATACAATTTTTATGGGACCTTTTCGAAAGGAGGATGCTATTTCAGGTCCTCGAATTTCAAGTATCCACTTTCAGGATAAGGTGACAAGTTGAAAAGTCAGTCCTTATAGAACGTTGGTGATTTAGCAATTTTGCTGATTTATAGTGAATATATCATGCACCATCCAAAGTAAAAACACAACGATTTCATAAGCAAAACTCGCAGCTAAATAATTTGATACCTGTTTAAACAACAAAAATTCATTAAACAACAGTCACTTCAAACTACCTCCAGGGATTGGAAATTTGATATTCTGAAAAGCTTTACAAAAGCTTATATGATACCTGGTATATGTGGTTCAAAATTGTACTTATTCGGTGAGTAAATTAGTACCCCATACTTAAGGCAGGTTTTTGTTAAAACCTTTGCCCTTTGACCTCTACCCTTTTATGCAAAAGACGAAGTAACAGCGAAAATATCCTTTGAAACATTCAAGTAATATAAAGTTTATGTCAGGAAATGAAGATTATATTCTTAAAAAAATTCAAGGTATTCAAAGTCATTTTAAATCATACGTTAGCTATTCCGGAAAATTCTTTTTCAAAGTACCAATAACCTATTTTTCAATCGGCATCATTATTATTTTCAAAAGATTTCCCAACGCTTCAGCTTAGCAATCCGGATTATCAATCCCGATTATCAATCTGGATTATCAATCCGGATTATAAAACTTTTGCTCTTAAATTGATTATCATACAGTTAAAACACTCTTATCAAAATTTCAAAGCGAAAATGCATACAAGTATCCCTTGCAATTTCCCCTTTACTTCGAAATTGAGGAAAGAATTAGTAGGTCTATAACTTTGCTTTTGAAAAAACTTTAGAAAATGAGAGGCAACTCTAACTTTACCTCAGTTTTGCTCCCCACACGAGGAATAGGATCCACGTGATTCACCCTAAAATTGATAGGAGACATTTACTTTCTGGTACAAAAATAGATCGCGCCCCCGGAGCGGGACGCGTAAAATGACACCAGGATTGCGATCGAAAGGCATGGATACAAGCTCAGCCTTAATGAAACATTTGTCTAGGGGACTGAAACTAGTGACCTCACTTTAAAAACTCAAAAGAAACAAATGCAGGCAATAAAAGGCTATAAAACAGAGAAATTGCAAATAAATAGAAAAAAATACAATCTAAGGAAATGAAATATCAAACGAAAGAGCGTTTTCCTACTAATCGGAGATTGATAAACTGATCTGAGAATAATTTCGTCACTTTGAAATATTTTGACCAGAAGTCGAAAGACCAGGTCATGGTTGACGACCATGGTTGCAGTGAAAACCAGAAGCTTTCATCGAAAAACAAAAATATTCAACGGCTTATAAATAATCTTAAGTGTCTGTTGGCAAAACTCCAGACAAAGTATGTCTGTCTTTTCGAATCTTTGCCATACATTCACAAATTTTTACTTCCTCCTAAATGTAACGCATTTCTTCTTGAACCCTCCATAAATTGTCTTCCACAAGGAATACACTTGAGAACGAGCGTATCTTCAGGATAGTTTACAAGTTCTTTAAAGATTAGCAGAAAATCTGGCTACATGAGAGCATTCACAGAAGGGAGACTTGTTAAGGGTCATAATGGGGGCATAAAAAAGCTTCTTCGGAGTGAACAGTGATGATTTTCATGGGGGCAGCCAGCCAACACTGCATTTTAAACTACCCGGTATAAGTGTTAAGGCTTATTGTAGTCAAAGCACTGAAAGTGAGAACTTAGGAAACTTTTAAGGAATTTTGGTACTAAAATCTGTTTTGAGGTCTACAAATAAGGAACTTTTGGAACTAGGCCTTGAGGTAGGTTCCTTATGAAGAAGGGTGTAATACATAAATGTTCCAAGATATGTAATATTAATTTCAAGGTACTGCAAGGAATAAAAATGAAAGACAAGGTAGAAGGTAGCATCAAAATATCCTTACATAGGGAGTCCTTGTTCCGTATTTGCTCCAGAATGTAACCTGGCATGTTCTCTTCTTCCCAGTCCTTTCGTCGAACCATTGACACGATTGGAAAGGGGGCGAGTACAGGTGAAGGCTGACAGCCTGGTTTGTGTGGCTGGGGTTCTCTACTCGATGGAGCCCGAGTGAATCTGGGGGCAAATCGAAAAAAGAGTGATAATGGCATTCTTGGAGCTGTTTGGGATAATAAAAGCTTGGGTCAGATTTTTCAAGATTCAAGGTAATGATTCAAGGTTGTTGGTTGATAGTAAAGGTAGCAGGAGATACAAGGGTTGTGATAGAAGGGGTGGAAACTCAGTAGACGTGAGGTGACGGGGGAAAGCGGGGTGGAGACAGGGGTAGTCATAGATAAGGGGGAGGGACAATTGTGATGGATAAAAAAGGAGGCGAAGGGGACAAGGAATGGCTGTTGATTTATAATAAAGATGACTCAAGGGTTGTGATGCAAGGGATGGCGACAAAGCAAGGGAGACGTGGAGGATGGGAGGACATGGGTAGTCAGAGATTTGGGGGACAAAGACATAGTTCTGGTAAGGTGACACAGGAAGCGAATGGTTAAGGGGCGGCTCTTACTTCCTTGCCTCAAAACGCCAACCTTTTCCCCTTCCTGGGAACAATTCTAGGAGTGATTAGGCTGACAGTTCAGAAATTAATTTGACAAAATTAGTTAT
Organism: Nemopilema nomurai; assembly: GCA_003864495.1. NCBI lineage: Eukaryota > Metazoa > Cnidaria > Scyphozoa > Rhizostomeae > Rhizostomatidae > Nemopilema > Nemopilema nomurai. The sequence goes on from ML133389.1 coordinate 1,477,105, forward strand.
GATTGGTCAAAACAGTTGATGAGTAATCAGTACAATAATATCACATCAAATCACATTTCCCCTCTGCCTTACCATTTATGTACGCGACTTGGTTTTTCGCGTATATGTTCTTCTTAACCGGATCCATCTTCTCGTTCTCGATTCCTTCTTTTGGCCAACCATAAAGAGTCTCTTGCAGCTCACCATCGAGGACCTTCATGAAGCAGTGGGCATCAGAGTGATCGTGGATACCACTGAAAATGATTTGATTGAATCACCTCACAAATCGCATGCCGATTGGAAAGCGCACTTGAATTATGAACCACGGTGATCACTTAATCACGATAACCACGATAGGTCTAAGCACTATGCCAATTGGAAAGCGCACTTGAATCATGAATCACGGTGATCACGTAATCATGATAACCACGATAGGTCTAAGCACTATGCCAATTGGAAAGCGCACTTGAATCATGAATCACAGTGATCACTCAATCATGATAAACACGATATGTCTAAGCACAATGCCGATTGGAAAGCGCACTTGAATCATGAATCACGGTGATCACTTAATCACGATAACCACGATAGGTCTATATCCAAGAACTGCAATGATTAATTTGCATCTGAACAAATTATAGATGAGATCGTATTCAGATGAGATGAGAAAATCAACATGCAGTCAGTTCTCAAATTCTGCCGGAAACTCAAATGTCATACACAAAATAATTTGTGGGACTCTAAATATTTCTTTTATTATTGTACGAAATAATAATATCGAGTTTCAAAAGAACAGGTAATCGGGACAAGAAGTTCCGCTTTTCTTGACCAGCATAAAAAACCTAGGAAGGTCCTTTTAAAGAACTATTCGCTTACAATCTTTCTTGGGATTCTTTTTGCACTTTTTTTATCTCATACTTTCTTTTTTAAGCTAATTCATAGTTCATGTTAAATTTACATGGCAAAAAAAACGTTCAAATTATAGTTCTGTTTCAGACAACCCGATTGACTTTTGTGGTAAACAATCCCACGTGATCAAATACCTTCCTTGTCCTTCAACCCAGCAGATCACCATCAAATTGAACTTCCCATTTTCTTCGTGGACCAAATTTCTTGTGTATCTGAAAACACAAACAAGTCAGCCTCTTTATGAAAAACCAGGCAAATGCTTTGACAGAAAAATCTGCAAACTTCATTAATGGTTACCTTCAGCTTGAAAATTTGTATTAAACCAGGTGGGTAAAGATAGTATTCCTAATTCAATCAAGTCACTGAGTATGAGCAATAAAAAACTATTGGTTATAATTTGCTAGAAAATAGTCGCCAGAACTCACTGTTTTGTTCCTATTTTATAAAATCAACCGGGGCTACTCCCAATCTGGCAACAGTTTTGGTTGAGCCAAAATACTGGCGTCGCAAGAGAAATTTGGGGATTGAAAGGCTGTTTTGAAATAATAAGAATGCGGGATATTTTTTGGGAAACACCCTGCTTTCGAACACAATCGTAAATGCTACAGAAGCGCTGGTTTGACGAACGTACGATTTGTGAGAAAGACCATGGGTGATCTCAGATGACCTCAGATGACCTCGGGTTACCTCAAAAAACCTTAGGTCTTTTTATATCAACGTCATTCTAAAAACTAAAAAAAATTCTGTGTCGTCCATAGCAGAAAAACACATGACGTCATCTGGTTCTCGCTATGAACGACACTTTGAAATTCCTTTAACAACAATCTAAGAAGAAAAAACACAGAGAAACAAAGCAATAGAAAAACAGAATTTAAGTACCTTGTGTACCATGAGACCATCTTGACTTTACAGGCGCCAGCATGAGCCAGTTTAAGTGGCTGAGATTTTCTTGGTTGAGAGACCTTAGGTGACCTCAGATGAACTCGTGTGACCTTAAGGACAATAGGTGACTTCAGATGAACTCGGGTGACCTTAAAGACCTTAGGTGACCTCAGATGAACTCGGGTGACCTTAAAGACCTTAAGTGACCTTTTAAGTACTCGTCGATTGTGCTTATTACGTAAGAGTGTGTCATGAGGATGGTTTCTTTAATTTTCTGGGAAAGTTCATTCGAATGCAAAAGACTTTACAGAAAATACAACTTTCCTCCCGAGAATTGCAATGTGCTGGCATTACTCATAAAGGTCTTTTGAAAGCCGGATAATCTCAAAACAATACAAATTTGATCATTTGGGGCTCTTAATATTGGAAGAAATACTGAGTTAGATCTCATTTCGACCATAAATTGTTCCTACACTTCGATTGATATTATGGTTGGTGCGAAGAGTTTCTTTTTGGGGGAATTTCACTTGCATGCATGTCACACTCGACAAAAATTGGACGTTTCATTGCTTTTAGAACTTGTATTATGCTGATGCCTTTCGTGAAATTGGAAAGTGCATTGTCCGTCCGTTCCTTCTGAGAAGCAACCTAGAGAGTAGTCGATGAACAATGGGAAGCCATTGCATTGCGCATAAGAACAATAGGACAATTATAAAAGGAAATTACACTGGAGTGTAAAGGAAAAGCTAAATTTAATGTAAAACAATAGTAGTTCATCACTGTGATAGAAAGTGTAATTTCTAGAATGTTTCCATGCAATTATATGTTCTATGCAAAAAAAGTTCGCAAAATTTGTTAGAAGAAACCTGATATTAATTTTGGCAATGTGATTTTGGCAAAATCAAATTTTCATTAAAAGTGGGGGAGGGGCACATACCACTTTTGTTCTCGTTGTAAAAATTATTGTAAAGATGTGTGTCATCTGATTTTGAATTGAAAGACAGATTTGAAAAGAACAGATATGGAAATCCTCAAACTGAAGGCAGCCAAGTTCATAAGCGTACTTCAGTTTAAAACCAATTATTTTTCTTCTTCACAAACCGTATTATGAGGGCCATGCCACGAGGTCAAAGAAGGCAACCACAGGGGCGCATCTAAGGGGGGGGGTTGTGGGGGTTACACGAAACCCCTGCCCTTAAAATATCCTAGTTGCGCCCCTGAACCAGTATAAAAAGAGGCGATAGCACGTGATATTTTCCCGCCACTTTCCGCTGAAGAGTTACGTGCTGTCGCCATTGATTAAATTCTAGTCCAGTGGCAAATGCAAAAGCATCTTATTTCCAAAAAATTGGTACAATTTCAACAGAAATTTCAATAAAGAGGGTGGATAATGTCGAGGGAGTGGTAAGTACAACTTGCACTGTATTTGAATAGCGATATTTCTTCAACCGAGAAAGATCGAGCAAATGTTCGCGGTAGATTTTTAGATATGAGATCCAAGAGTAGTTTAGTCGAAAGAAGTAACCAAAATATGCTAGCAAATTTTACACCGGGTTTTTTAAACGAGAAGTGGTTAAAATGCTGAAATTTGGCCTCCTGAGGTTGATTCTCGCAACGTGATTGGTGTATTGCCTGGAGGATTCCCAAGAAGGGGATCTCGCCAACATCCAATCAAGATTTGTCCGCTATGCTCGCGCGGCCAATTTCGAAAAGCGCACAGACAGGTGCGCGGGCAAGATCTTGCGGGCGCGCAGCAAAGTTCCAGTCTGGCGGCATTGCTACTTCATATAAGACTGAGCAGAAGAAATTACTATCTTTAAATTTTGGAACAGTATCTTACTCACCTGTACGGATCGAAAGATGTATATTTTTGCCATTCGCTTCGCTGGGAAATATAAGACTCCATAACGCTCTGAACTTCGTCTGCATTTATTTCATCGTCAGCAAAAATAACATGCAACTTCTCAATCAATTCTTGCAGCGTAGGAGACCTTTGATTATTGTCTGCAGTACTGTTCGGCTCCATTTTGAGAAATTTACAGATATTTGGTAGTTTCGCCTTGAAGTTTACAGCCGATGACCAGTTGAAGCACGTCTGAGTTGTAGTTGCTCATGCGATTCTGAATAATATATGAATCAATAACACGTGACTGGTTGATCATTATGTGATTGGTTGCTTAGCATGGGATTCACCACAAGCTCATTAACTGTATGCCTCTGTAAAGTGAAATGTTGTGGGAAATATGCCATATCATTGTATTATACTAGTCAGGCGAGGAAAAACCGGTTGCATTCTCAGATGCTTGCGAATTCTGAATTGGTATCTAGAATTTTAATTGCAACTACATCTTCATTTTCCCTTGACTGACTAATGACCGAAATTCCTATGTTTAAACATTGAATGAAAGCAGGGCGTAAAACGATGCAGAAATAGTGGTAGAAAGAATCATTCAATTTCGTGTGCAAGCACTCCCTTTTTGCAGACGTTGCAACAGACTTTCCAGTTTCCTGATCAATTTGTCTTTTGAAAAGGTTAAGGCAACAGGATTTCATACGAAGGATCATGGAAAGTGCGGAAAAATAACCGACCCGAGCGGGACTCGAACTCACGACCCTTGACTTTGTACGTCAAGTGCTCTACCAACTGAGCTATCGGGTCATGATTTCAAGCAAGCACTCGAGGCCAAGCCATTTATCCGCACTGCCCCTCTCTTTTACCGATTGCAAAGGTGAACCATCGCAGCTCCATCGCAATGCGCAATTTGTTTATTATTCCCAAGTATCCAAGGAATTGAAAATCGCGGAAATCAGTCGCCACTTCTAGTGACAGTTTGCTATCTATGCTCCAATTCTGAAACCGGTGGCCATATGTTTCCCTTACGCGAAAAAAGCCGGTGGCTAAAAAGCATATTCAATATCGATATGCAAAGTTCAAATCGTGAACGCACTGTAATGACACAAAGTGGAGATAGTTCGCAACTGAAACAGAATGAAATAGAGAGGAGAACGAAAATCTGAAGTCATGTGTTGAGGGATTGGACATCATTTTTCGAAATATTTCACGGAAATTAGAATTGAAGTTGAAAGAGGAGGGTCAGAGGCGTGCTAAATGGAGTAATATACCGCTCGACCAGGAAGCAGAAGAGTTATTGCGAAAGTATATTTTATCAAAAGCATGTGCATAGAGACCAAAATATGAGAGTAAACGGGGAAAGCACCAGGAAACCGGTCAAACTAGATTCGCGCCTGACTAGTACATCTCCATTCGCTTTTCAAGCTTGCTGTATTTATCCATATTCAATTGTATTAGTTATAATCCATCTTGTTTGTCTGTTATTAAATAAGTTATGTAGAGTTACGTAAACAGTCCTTAAAGCTTTTAAATAAGATTATGAGTATGGAGTAGAGAAGAGATATTTTTGAGGATAGGTACGTCGTGTACACATACGTGATATTTGAAGGGCTATTAAGTTTCGTGTAAATATTTTAGTTTGTATATATATACATATATCTATTCACGTTGAACGGATCGGTTTTCTATGTGCATCATTACTTGACCAATGGGTAATATCACAACAGAAACAATTGATAAAATTGTCATTTATTCCTAGGAAATGAAAATGTAAGGCTAAGCATCATTGATTTGAAGAATTTGACATGATTAATCTAGTGTAAAGGCGTATTTTGGTTCCAAAGAGCATCCTCCTAGATTAGACTTCGAGTCAAATGCGTCATAAACAAGTTTAAGTGGAATTTCCCGTAATATGAAGTTATTTTGAACCAGGAGATTTATTTCCCGTAATATGAAGTTATTATGAACCAGGAGATTTATTTCCCGTAATATGAAGTCATTTTGAAACAGGAGATTTATTTCCCGTAATATGAAGTTATTATGAACCAGGAGATTTATTTCCCGTAATATGAAGTTATTTTGAAACAGGAGATTTATTTCCCGTAATATGAAGTTATTTTGAAACAGGAGATTTATTTCCCTGATATGAAGTTATTTTGAAACAGGAAATTTATTTCCCGTAATATGAAGTTATTTTGAAACAGGAAATTTATTTCCCGTAATATGAAGTTATTTTGAAACAGGAGATTTATTTCCCGTAATATGAAGTTATTATGAACCAGGAGATTTATTTCCCGTAATATGAAGTTATTTTGAAACAGGAGATTTATTTCCCGTAATATGAAATTATTATGAACCAGGAGATTTATTTCCCGTAATATGAAGTTATTTTGAAACAGGAGATTTATTTCCCTGATATGAAGTTATTTTGAAACAGGAGATTTATTTCCCGTAATATGAAGTTATTTTGAAACAGGAGATTTATTTCCCGTAATATGAAGTTATTTTGAAACAGGAGATTTATTTCCCGTAATATGAAGTTATTTTGAACCAGGAGATTTATTTCCCGTAATATGAAGTTATTTTGAAACAGGAGATTTATTTCCCGTAATATGAAGTTATTTTGAAACAGGAGATTTATTTCCCTGATATGAAGTTATTTTGAAACAGGAGATTTATTTCCCGTAATATGAAGTTATTATGAACCAGGAGATTTATTTCCCGTAATATGAAGTTATTTTGAAACAGGAGATTTATTTCCCGTAATATGAAGTTATTTTGAAACAGGAGATTTTTTTCCCGTAATATGAAGTTATTTTGAAACAGGAGATTTATTTCTCGTAATATGAAGTTATTTTGAAACAGGAGATTTATTTCCCGTAATATGAAGTTATTTTGAACCAGGAGATTTTTCCCGTAATATGAAGTTATTTTGAACCAGGAGATTTATTTCCCGTAATATGAAGTTATTTTGAAACAGGAGATTTATTTCCCTGATATGAAGTTATTTTGAAACAGGAGATTTATTTCCCGTAATATGAAGTTATTATGAACCAGGAGATTTATTTCCCGTAATATGAAGTTATTTTGAAACAGGAGATTTATTTCCCGTAATATGAAGTTATTTTGAAACAGATTTATTTCCCGTAATATGAAGTTATTTTGAAACAGGAGATTTATTTCCCGTAATTTGAAGTTATTTTGAAACAGGATATTTATTTCCCGTAATATGAAGTTATTTTGAACCAGGAGATTTATTTCCCGTAATATGAAGTTATTATGAAACAGGAGATTTATTTCCCGTAATATGAAGTTATTTTGAAACAGGAGATTTATTTCCCGTAATATGAAGTTATTTTGAAACAGGAGATTTATTTCCCGTAATATGAAGTTATTTTGAAACAGGAGATTTATTTCCCGTAATATGAAGTTATTATGAACCAGGAGATTTATTTCCCGTAATATGAAGTTATTTTGAAACAGGAGATTTATTTCCCGTAATATGAAGTTATTTTGAAACAGGAGATTTATTTCCCGTAATATGAAGTTATTTTGAAACAGGAGATTTATTTCCCGTAATATGAAGTTATTATGAACCAGGAGATTTATTTCCCGTAATATGAAGTTATTTTGAAACAGGAGATTTATTTCCCGTAATATGAAGTTATTTTGAAACAGGAGATTTATTTCCCGTAATATGAAGTTATTTTGAAACAGGAGATTTATTTCCCGTAATATGAAGTTATTGTGAACTAAATCATTCAAGCTTTGGGTTTTACCTTTGATTAAGGGGAACGGCTAAAGTGAAAATACCCTACCCTTTGGTCTATCTACGCATGATGCATAGATATCTGGTCTATCTATCGGGTCTATCTATCTGGTCTATCAATCTGGTCTATCTATCTGGTCTATCTATCTGGTCTATCATCTATCTGGTCTATCTATCTGGTCTATCATCTATCTGGTCTATCTATCTGGTCTATCAATCTGGTCTATCTATCTGGTCTATCTATCTGGTCTATCTATCGGTCTATCTATCTGGTCTATCAATCTGGTCTATCATCTATCTGGTCTATCCATCTGGTCTATCTATCTGGTCTATCTATCTGGTCTATCTATCTGGTCTATCTATCTGGTCTATCTATCTGGTCTATCAATCTGGTCTATCTATCTGGTCTATCTATCTGGTCTATCTATCTGGTCTATCAATCTGGTCTATCTATCTGGTCTATCTATCTGGTCTATCTATCTGGTCTATCTATCTGGTCTATCTATCTGGTCTATCAATCTGGTCTATCTATCTGGTCTATCAATCTGGTCTATCTATCTGGTCTATCAATCTGGTCTATCATCTATCTGGTCTATCAATCTGGTCTATCTATCTGGTCTATCTATCTGGTCTATCAATCTGGTCTATCTATCTGGTCTATCTATCTGGTCTATCAATCTGGTCTATCTATCTGGTCTATCCATCTGGTCTATCTATCTGGTCTATCATCTGGTCTATCAATCTGGTCTATCATCTGGTCTATCATCTATCTGGTCTATCTATCTGGTCTATCAATCTGGTCTATCTATCTGGTCTATCAATCTGGTCTATCATCTATCTGGTCTATCTATCTGGTCTATCTATCTGGTCTATCTATCGGTCTATCTATCTGTCTATCTATCGGTCTATCTATCTGGTCTATCATCTGGTCTATCTATCTGGTCTATCAATCTGGTCTATCTATCTGGTCTATCTATCTGGTCTATCTATCTGGTCTATCTATCTGGTCTATCTATCTGGTCTATCAATCTGGTCTATCTATCTGGTCTATCTATCTGGTCTATCTATCTTGTCTATCTATCTGGTCTATCTATCTGGTCTATCTATCTGGTATATCTATCTGGTCTATCAATCTGGTCTATCTATCTGGTCTATCTATCTGGTCTATCAATCTGGTCTATCTATCTGGTCTATCTATCTGGTCTATCAATCTGGCTATCAATCTGGTCTATCTATCTGGTCTATCTATCTGGTCTATCTATCTGGTATATCTATCTGGTCTATCATCTATCTGGTCTATCAATCTGGTCTATCTATCTGGTCTATCTATCTGGTCTATCTATCTGGTCTATCATCTGGTCTATCTATCTGGTCTATCAATCTGGTCTATCTATCTGGTCTATCAATCTGGTCTATCATCTATCTGGTCTATCAATCTGGTCTATCTATCTGGTCTATCTATCTGGTCTATCAATCTGGTCTATCTATCTGGTCTATCTATCTGGTCTATCAATCTGGTCTATCTATCTGGTCTATCCATCTGGTCTATCTATCTGGTCTATCATCTGGTCTATCAATCTGGTCTATCAATCTGGTCTATCATCTATCTGGTCTATCTATCTGGTCTATCATCTGGTCTATCTATCTGGTCTATCAATCTGGTCTATCATCTATCTGGTCTATCTATCTGGTCTATCTATCTGGTCTATCTATCTGGTCTATCTATCTGGTCTATCTATCTGGTCTATCTATCTGGTCTATCAATCTGGTCTATCTATCTGGTCTATCTATCTGGTCTATCAATCTGGTCTATCTATCTGGTCTATCTATCTGGTCTATCAATCTGGCTATCAATCTGGTCTATCTATCTGGTCTATCTATCTGGTCTATCTATCTGGTATATCTATCTGGTCTATCACTATCTGGTCTATCAATCTGGTCTATCTCTATCTGGTCTATCTATCTGGTCTATCTATCTGGTCTATCTATCTGGTCTATCTATCTGGTCTATCTATCTGGTCTATCAATCTGGTCTATCTATCTGGTATATCTATCTGGTCTATCAATCTGGTCTATCTATCTGGTCTATCTATCTGGTCTATCAATCTGGTCTATCTATCTGGTCTATCTATCTGGTCTATCATCTATCTGGTCTATCTATCTGGTCTATCATATATCTGGTCTATCTATCTGGTCTATCAATCTGGTCTATCTATCTGGTCTATCTATCTGGTCTATCTATCGGTCTATCTATCTGGTCTATCAATCTGGTCTATCATCTATCTGGTCTATCCATCTGGTCTATCTATCTGGTCTATCTATCTGGTCTATCTATCTGGTCTATCTATCTGGTCTATCTATCTGGTCTATCAATCTGGTCTATCTATCTGGTCTATCTATCTGGTCTATCTATCTGGTCTATCAATCTGGTCTATCTATCTGGTCTATCTATCTGGTCTATCTATCTGGTCTATCTATCTGGTCTATCTATCTGGTCTATCATCTGGTCTATCTATCTGGTCTATCAATCTGGTCTATCTATCTGGTCTATCAATCTGGTCTATCATCTATCTGGTCTATCAATCTGGTCTATCTATCTGGTCTATCTATCTGGTCTATCAATCTGGTCTATCTATCTGGTCTATCTATCTGGTCTATCAATCTGGTCTATCTATCTGGTCTATCCATCTGGTCTATCTATCTGGTCTATCAATCTGGTCTATCAATCTGGTCTATCAATCTGGTCTATCATCTATCTGGTCTATCTATCTGGTCTATCAATCTGGTCTATCTATCTGGTCTATCTATCTGGTCTATCTATCTGGTCTATCAATCTGGTCTATCTATCTGGTCTATCAATCTGGTCTATCTATCTGGTCTATCATCTGGTCTATCATCTATCTGGTCTATCAATCTGGTCTATCTATCTGGTCTATCTATCTGGTCTATCAATCTGGTCTATCTATCTGGTCTATCTATCTGGTCTATCAATCTGGTCTATCTATCTGGTCTATCTATCTGGTATATCTATCTGGTCTATCATCTATCTGGTCTATCAATCTGGTCTATCTATCTGGTCTATCTATCTGGTCTATCTATCTGGTCTATCAATCTGGTCTATCTATCTGGTCTATCAATCTGGTCTATCTATCTGGTCTATCAATCTGGTCTATCATCTATCTGGTCTATCAATCTGGTCTATCTATCTGGTCTATCTATCTGGTCTATCAATCTGGTCTATCTATCTGGTCTATCTATCTGGTCTATCAATCTGGTCTATCTATCTGGTCTATCCATCTGGTCTATCTATCTGGTCTATCAATCTGGTCTATCATCTGGTCTATCAATCTGGTCTATCATCTATCTGGTCTATCTATCTGGTCTATCAATCTGGTCTATCTATCTGGTCTATCAATCTGGTCTATCATCTATCTGGTCTATCTATCTGGTCTATCTATCTGGTCTATCTATCGGTCTATCAACTGGTCTATCTATCTGGTCTATCTATCTGGTCTATCTATCTGGTCTATCTATCTGGTCTATCTATCTGGTCTATCTATCTGGTATATCTATCTGGTCTATCAATCTGGTCTATCTATCTGGTCTATCTATCTGGTCTATCAATCTGGTCTATCTATCTGGTCTATCTATCTGGTCTATCAATCTGGCTATCAATCTGGTCTATCTATCTGGTCTATCTATCTGGTATATCTATCTGGTCTATCATCTATCTGGTCTATCAATCTGGTCTATCTATCTGGTCTATCTATCTGGTCTATCTATCTGGTCTATCTATCTGGTCTATCTATCTGGTCTATCAATCTGGTCTATCTATCTGGTATATCTATCTGGTCTATCAATCTAGTCTATCTATCTGGTCTATCTATCTGGTCTATCATCTGGTCTATCTATCTGGTCTATCTATCTGGTCTATCTATCTGGTCTATCTATCTGGTCTATCAATCAGGTCTATCTATCTGGTCTATCTATCTGGTCTATCTATCTGGTCTATCTATCTGGTCTATCTATCTGGTCTATCTATCTGGTATATCTATCTGGTCTATCAATCTGGTCTATCTATCTGGTCTATCTATCTGGTCTATCTATCTGGTATATCTATCTGGTCTATCATCTGGTCTATCTATCTGGTCTATCTATCTGGTCTATATCTGGTCTATCTATCTGGTCTATCTATCTGGTCTATCAATCTGGTCTATCTATCTGGTCTATCTATCTGGTCTATCTATCGGTCTATCTATCTGGTCTATCAATCTGGTCTATCTATCTGGTCTATCAATCTGGTCTATCTATCTGGTCTATCTATCTGGTCTATCTATCTGGTCTATCTATCTGGTCTATCTATCTGGTCTATCTATCTGGTCTATCTATCTGGTCTATCATCTATCTGGTCTATCAATCTGGTCTATCATCTATCTGGTCTATCATCTGGTCTATCTATCTGGTCTATCTATCTGGTATATCTATCTGGTCTATCATCTATCTGGTCTATCAATCTGGTCTATCAATCTGGTCTATCTATCTGGTATATCTATCTGGTCTATCATCTGGTCTATCTATCTGGTCTATCTATCTGGTATATCTATCTGGTCTATCATCTATCTGGTCTATCAATCTGGTCTATCTATCTGGTCTATCAATCTGGTCTATCTATCTGGTCTATCATCTGGTCTATCTATCTGGTCTATCCTATCTGGTCTATCTATCGGGTCTATCTATCTGGTCTATCAATCTGGTCTATCTATCTGGTCTATCAATCTGGTCTATCTATCTGGTCTATCTATCTGGTCTATCTATCTGGTCTATCTATCTGGTCTATCTATCTGGTCTATCTATCTGGTATATCTATCTGGTCTATCATCTATCTGGTCTATCTATCTGGTCTATCTATCTGGTCTATCTATCTGGTCTATCTATCTGGTCTATCTATCTGGTATATCTATCTGGTCTATCATCTATCTGGTCTATCAATCTGGTCTATCTATCTGGTCTATCAATCTGGTCTATCTATCTGGTCTATCTATCTGGTCTATCTATCTGGTCTATCTATCTGGTCTATCTATCTGGTCTATCTATCTGGTATATCTATCTGGTCTATCATCTATCTGGTCTATCAATCTGGTCTATCATCTATCTGGTCTATCTATCTGGTCTATCAATCTGGTCTATCATCTATCTGGTCTATCCATCTGGTCTATCCATCTGGTCTATCTATCTGGTCTATCTATCTGGTCTATCTATCTGGTCTATCAATCTGGTCTATCTATCTGGTCTATCAATCTGGTCTATCTATCTGGTCTATCAATCTGGTCTATCATCTATCTGGTCTATCAATCTGGTCTATCTATCTGGTCTATCTATCTGGTCTATCAATCTGGTCTATCTATCTGGTCTATCTATCTGGTCTATCAATCTGGTCTATCTATCTGGTCTATCCATCTGGTCTATCTATCTGGTCTATCAATCTGGTCTATCAATCTGGTCTATCAATCTGGTCTATCATCTATCTGGTCTATCTATCTGGTCTATCAATCTGGTCTATCTATCTGGTCTATCAATCTGGTCTATCATCTATCTGGTCTATCTATCTGGTCTATCTATCTGGTCTATCTATCGGGTCTATCTATCTTGTCTATCTATCGGGTCTATCTATCTGGTCTATCAATCTGGTCTATCTATCTGGTCTATCAATCTGGTCTATCTATCTGGTCTATCTATCTGGTCTATCTATCTGGTCTATCTATCTGGTCTATCTATCTGGTCTATCAATCTGGTCTATCTATCTGGTCTATCTATCTGGTCTATCTATCTGGTCTATCTATCTGGTCTATCTATCTGGTCTATCTATCTGGTATATCTATCTGGTCTATCAATCTGGTCTATCTATCTGGTCTATCTATCTGGTCTATCAATCTGGTCTATCTATCTGGTCTATCTATCTGGTCTATCAATCTGGCCTATCAATCTGGTCTATCTATCTGGTCTATCATCTGGTCTATCTATCTGGTATATCTATCTGGTCTATCATCTATCTGGTCTATCAATCTGGTCTATCTATCTGGTCTATCTATCTGGTCTATCTATCTGGTCTATCAATCTGGTCTATCTATCTGGTCTATCAATCTGGTCTATCTATCTGGTCTATCAATCTGGTCTATCATCTATCTGGTCTATCAATCTGGTCTATCTATCTGGTCTATCTATCTGGTCTATCAATCTGGTCTATCTATCTGGTCTATCTATCTGGTCTATCAATCTGGTCTATCTATCTGGTCTATCCATCTGGTCTATCTATCTGGTCTATCAATCTGGTCTATCAATCTGGTCTATCAATCTGGTCTATCATCTATCTGGTCTATCTATCTGGTCTATCAATCTGGTCTATCTATCTGGTCTATCAATCTGGTCTATCATCTATCTGGTCTATCTATCTGGTCTATCTATCTGGTCTATCTATCTGGTCTATCTATCTGGTCTATCTATCTGGTATATCTATCTGGTCTATCAATCTGGTCTATCTATCTGGTCTATCTATCTGGTCTATCAATCTGGTCTATCTATCTGGTCTATCTATCTGGTCTATCAATCTGGCCTATCAATCTGGTCTATCTATCTGGTCTATCTATCTGGTCTATCTATCTGGTATATCTATCTGGTCTATCATCTATCTGGTCTATCAATCTGGTCTATCATCTATCTGGTCTATCTATCTGGTCTATCTATCTGGTCTATCTATCTGGTCTATCTATCTGGTCTATCTATCTGGTCTATCAATCTGGTCTATCTATCTGGTATATCTATCTGGTCTATCAATCTGGTCTATCTATCTGGTCTATCTATCTGGTCTATCAATCTGGTCTATCTATCTGGTCTATCTATCTGGTCTATCATCTATCTGGTCTATCTATCTGGTCTATCATCTATCTGGTCTATCTATCTGGTCTATCAATCTGGTCTATCTATCTGGTCTATCTATCTGGTCTATCTATCGGGTCTATCTATCTGGTCTATCAATCTGGTCTATCATCTATCTGGTCTATCCATCTGGTCTATCTATCTGGTCTATCTATCTGGTCTATCTATCTGGTCTATCTATCTGGTCTATCTATCTGGTCTATCAATCTGGTCTATCTATCTGGTCTATCTATCTGGTCTATCTATCTGGTCTATCAATCTGGTCTATCTATCTGGTCTATCTATCTGGTCTATCTATCTGGTCTATCTATCTGGTCTATCTATCTGGTCTATCAATCTGGTCTATCTATCTGGTCTATCAATCTGGTCTATCTATCTGGTCTATCAATCTGGTCTATCATCTATCTGGTCTATCAATCTGGTCTATCTATCTGGTCTATCTATCTGGTCTATCAATCTGGTCTATCTATCTGGTCTATCTATCTGGTCTATCAATCTGGTCTATCTATCTGGTCTATCCATCTGGTCTATCTATCTGGTCTATCAATCTGGTCTATCAATCTGGTCTATCAATCTGGTCTATCATCTATCTGGTCTATCTATCTGGTCTATCAATCTGGTCTATCTATCTGGTCTATCAATCTGGTCTATCATCTATCTGGTCTATCTATCTGGTCTATCTATCTGGTCTATCTATCGGGTCTATCTATCTTGTCTATCTATCGGGTCTATCTATCTGGTCTATCAATCTGGTCTATCTATCTGGTCTATCAATCTGGTCTATCTATCTGGTCTATCTATCTGGTCTATCTATCTGGTCTATCTATCTGGTCTATCTATCTGGTCTATCAATCTGGTCTATCTATCTGGTCTATCTATCTGGTCTATCTATCTGGTCTATCTATCTGGTCTATCTATCTGGTCTATCTATCTGGTATATCTATCTGGTCTATCAATCTGGTCTATCAATCTGGTCTATCTATCTGGTCTATCAATCTGGTCTATCAATCTGGTCTATCTATCTGGTCTATCTATCTGGTCTATCAATCTGGCCTATCAATCTGGTCTATCTATCTGGTCTATCTATCTGGTCTATCTATCTGGTATATCTATCTGGTCTATCATCTATCTGGTCTATCAATCTGGTCTATCTATCTGGTCTATCTATCTGGTCTATCTATCTGGTCTATCAATCTGGTCTATCTATCTGGTCTATCAATCTGGTCTATCTATCTGGTCTATCAATCTGGTCTATCATCTATCTGGTCTATCAATCTGGTCTATCTATCTGGTCTATCTATCTGGTCTATCAATCTGGTCTATCTATCTGGTCTATCTATCTGGTCTATCAATCTGGTCTATCTATCTGGTCTATCCATCTGGTCTAATCTGGTCTATCAATCTGGTCTATCAATCTGGTCTATCAATCTGGTCTATCATCTATCTGGTCTATCTATCTGGTCTATCAATCTGGTCTATCTATCTGGTCTATCAATCTGGTCTATCATCTATCTGGTCTATCTATCTGGTCTATCTATCTGGTCTATCTATCGGGTCTATCAACCTGGTCTATCTATCTGGTCTATCTATCTGGTCTATCTATCTGGTCTATCTATCTGGTCTATCTATCTGGTCTATCTATCTGGTATATCTATCTGGTCTATCAATCTGGTCTATCTATCTGGTCTATCTATCTGGTCTATCAATCTGGTCTATCTATCTGGTCTATCTATCTGGTCTATCAATCTGGCCTATCAATCTGGTCTATCTATCTGGTCTATCTATCTGGTATATCTATCTGGTCTATCATCTATCTGGTCTATCAATCTGGTCTATCTATCTGGTCTATCTATCTGGTCTATCTATCTGGTCTATCTATCTGGTCTATCTATCTGGTCTATCAATCTGGTCTATCTATCTGGTATATCTATCTGGTCTATCAATCTAGTCTATCTATCTGGTCTATCTATCTGGTCTATCAATCTATCTATCTGGTCTATCTATCTGGTCTATCTATCTGGTCTATCTATCTGGTCTATCAATCTGGTCTATCTATCTGGTCTATCTATCTGGTCTATCTATCTGGTCTATCTATCTGGTCTATCTATCTGGTCTATCTATCTGGTATATCTATCTGGTCTATCAATCTGGTCTATCTATCTGGTCTATCTATCTGGTCTATCTATCTGGTATATCTATCTGGTCTATCAATCTGGTCTATCTATCTGGTCTATCTATCTGGTCTATCAATCTGGTCTATCTATCTGGTCTATATCTGGTCTATCAATCTGGTCTATCTATCTGGTCTATCTATCTGGTCTATCTATCGGGTCTATCTATCTGGTCTATCAATCTGGTCTATCTATCTGGTCTATCAATCTGGTCTATCTATCTGGTCTATCTATCTGGTCTATCTATCTGGTCTATCTATCTGGTCTATCTATCTGGTCTATCTATCTGGTATATCTATCTGGTCTATCATCTATCTGGTCTATCAATCTGGTCTATCATCTATCTGGTCTATCCATCTGGTCTATCTATCTGGTCTATCTATCTGGTATATCTATCTGGTCTATCATCTATCTGGTCTATCAATCTGGTCTATCAATCTGGTCTATCTATCTGGTATATCTATCTGGTCTATCAATCTGGTCTATCTATCTGGTCTATCTATCTGGTATATCTATCTGGTCTATCATCTATCTGGTCTATCAATCTGGTCTATCTATCTGGTCTATCAATCTGGTCTATCTATCTGGTCTATCAATCTGGTCTATCTATCTGGTCTATCTATCTGGTCTATCTATCGGGTCTATCTATCTGGTCTATCAATCTGGTCTATCTATCTGGTCTATCAATCTGGTCTATCTATCTGGTCTATCTATCTGGTCTATCTATCTGGTCTATCTATCTGGTCTATCTATCTGGTCTATCTATCTGGTATATCTATCTGGTCTATCATCTATCTGGTCTATCTATCTGGTCTATCTATCTGGTCTATCTATCTGGTCTATCTATCTGGTCTATCTATCTGGTATATCTATCTGGTCTATCATCTATCTGGTCTATCAATCTGGTCTATCTATCTGGTCTATCAATCTGGTCTATCTATCTGGTCTATCTATCTGGTCTATCTATCTGGTCTATCTATCTGGTCTATCTATCTGGTCTATCTATCTGGTATATCTATCTGGTCTATCATCTATCTGGTCTATCAATCTGGTCTATCATCTATCTGGTCTATCTATCTGGTCTATCAATCTGGTCTATCATCTATCTGGTCTATCCATCTGGTCTATCTATCTGGTCTATCTATCTGGTCTATCAATCTGGTCTATCAATCTGGTCTATCAATCTGGTCTATCTTTACTTTTTCTCTACATGTACTTTAGACCAGATAGATAGTACTTTCTGCTCAACTCAACTCAACGTACATCATGAATAAATCTCTCTCTACTAAATCACGCTCTCGATTCAGTTACCAGCTTTTATAAAAACACACAAGGAACTAGAAATTCATCCTATCCAATCACAATCAATTTTAACTTCTACTCAAACCAATAAAAGTTAAGAATGCGATTGACGTAGTTAATCCGATTACGATAACTTGCTTCCAGAAAATTCTGGCTGGATCCTGGCAACTAAATGCCTGTTTGTTAATCCAATTAATGCGCCTTTCATCGATGATCAAGCGGGTAAATCACTTTTGCGTCATTGCCTCTTTTACATAGTGCTTGAGATGTTTGTTTGTTTTCATAGGGTGATAATGTTTATTGCCTCGCTTTTATCCCTTATCAGCCCAATGTTTTTAAAACATTTTCAAATGCTCTCGCAAAGTAGAAGTTCAAGTCATGGACTCAGATGAAGAGTGCACTGCAGCAGCATCAATCGCTTATGCAATTATTAAGAAACGAAAAATAGGATATCAAGAATTTTATTGCCCAAAGTAAAATCGTGATCACTTTTTTCCTTCACTTTTTCGATATTAAACCAACACGTTGAAAAGTGATCGTGTAAAATACTGGAATTGTCGATTTTCGCTGCAGAATTTGATGCGATTATTGGGTGCTAATCCTCTATCATTGGAAATTTTACTCTGAACGAAAGCAGAGTAAAATCGAGTTCATCACTTTTTTAGAGGCACCGACGAATTCTTACGTCACATGATGTTTTCGCGAGTAGGGAACGGTCTAGAGTTACGAGAAAAGGAGAAAAAACGTTCCCGCCCTTTCTAGGCTGACATATGATAACAACAGCTCTTAGTCGTACTAAATTTCCACGAATCTAGTGCGCAGGTCATGAACTGGAAAATTTATAGATTGTGGGTTTAATTTAGTGGATCTTGTTATAGGTAACACCTTTCAAATACGTAGGTTGAGCCCCAAATCTCTTCCATTCCTAATGAACCACTGCGGATAGTTTATGGTCAGTTCCTGCGAAGGAATCCTTCTTGGTATTGTCAATTCACTTCATTTCAGCAACAATACTCTTACAAAATGGCGGACGAGAAAGGTGAGCTTGAAAGCAAGACCGCAGAAAATGGCGATGCCGCTGCAAGTGTTCCCACCTGTGACGAAGAACGCCTGTTACAAGCCGCTCGGGATAGTAAGTTTTAGATTTATTTCCAAAAATATTGTTATTACTCACAATCAAGTCGTTTAGGGATAAATTTATTTTCCTTCAAGTTCTTTCTTTTGCAGAACTGTAAATTATCTGTCACCCTTTGACAAGCAAACTTTGATTCTTTTTTCTTTTGTCTCAAAGTTCGAAGGATTTTAAGTGTCTATTATTTCTTATGCTAAGTATTTGGATCTGCTTTATATAACCTTTCAAGCTCTGATCATTGAAATTCATGGATGTTGTAATATTATTTCAAGTATATTTTATTATGTAAGCTCATTTCGAATCTACTATTCAACCTCAACCTTTCTTATCGATTGAGCGAATTTACGAATCATTTTATCATCTAACTGGGATAGATAATAATGAGATGTTGAGATAACAAATCGTTAATTTCAAACCTGAGTATCTATTTTCTTAGGCCTAAGTGCATGGTGTCGAGCCTGCCATATGCACAAAGGTGGCAAGTTTGAATGCATTGTGGTTTCTTCAGCCGGTGTAATTTGCCTGTAGCTTGTTATTGCCATTCTTAGAAAAGCATTTTCAAGTACAAAACCTTTGGTCAGTAAGGAGAGCTCAGTGAAAAATCCAGCTGCTTTTGCTAATTTCTAAGGAGGGCACAGATTTTAAGAACGTTGTATTTTTTCGTGAAAATTGAACATCAGCTTTTTGTTTGCATTGCAGATGTTTGACACATTTTTGTGGGAAATTTTTAAGGATCATTAGTTTTGTCAAACCAGTATGATTATAGTTTACATTTAACCACCTTGAGAAATTACTTAAAACTGAGATAGCTAGTTACAGGATAAATGACTAGCTATAAGTGGATCTTATTTTTTTATTTTATTGGTTTGGATGGTACATCAATTATTGCTAGAAAGAAAGGAGTACGACTTATTTTTGTTTCTTGATTTTTAGAAGACGTAAGTGAAGTCACAAGACTATCTAGCCAATGGAATATCAAAATTGACCATTTTGACAAGGTAACTTGCTACATTTCTGTGTTATTATTCCTTTTGGTAGTATAGATAGAAGCCCAAAGCAACAGTGACTGTCTGATCATCTTAAAGACATCTTAACTGAACAGCCTACATTTTTCATTGCCCAACCCTGCTAGCACTTTTATGGCTTTAAAACATGTATTGTAAGTTTTATATTTCTAGTTTAGCTGGAGAGGCGCTCTCAGTCCTGCTAGGCTCTTAAGTCACCACAGAAGAGGATAGATTTTTTGTGGGATTTCCAGGCACAAGGCTAGGTAGAAATTGTAGAAATGTAGGCTGTGCTGTATGGGTCTTAGGGGGCTAGCAAAAGTATTTACATTCATTCAAGAATGGGATGTAAAATGCAGTATTGGGGTTGATTTATACATAATAAACAGAAGTAAGATCTTAACCAAGCCAGATTAGGTCTACTTCATTGCTATCAAACCACAATAGAGACTGATTGAAAGAATACAAAATAGGTTCTGGTCTCTGACCCTTGCTCTATGACCTCTGATATCTGACATTTTATAGAAATTGCAACTATTAAAGGGCCTGACATCTCCTACGCCCCAAATTCCATCCCTGATTGGAAAGAGTATGAATGTTAGACATCAAGTAGAAAGTTCTGATATTCTTTTTAGAATGGGATGACAGCTTTGATGCATGCTGCATACAAAGGGGATCATGACTCAGTGGATGTCTTGATTACCCACGGCTCAGATGTGAACAGAAAGAGCTCAGATCATGAAGTACTTTCCCTATTACAAATTTAGTCTATTATAGGCATCTGATGCTTATCCTAGTAATTGTCACAGGGGAGAGGGCTGGCTCAATGCCCCTCAAGAATAACCCTTTCCTGTTTGAATTTTTCACACCACAATCTCATTGTGGGACTCGCAGTTTTTTGGCCTATCAAGCAGTAGCAAAGTATTTAAAGTATAGTATTTGCGCAGTAGAAATTGTGTTAATTTAACTACAAAAGAACTTTTTAATTTGTTTTGGTTTGTTTTAATTTCTTTTGATTTTGATTTTGCCTTTTTCTCTAATGGCAAATTAGAATGCATTGATTTCTACAGAAAAAGCCTTTGCATTTTAAGTACACAAGAAGAGTGCTTGACTAATTTAGGCTATGAACAGAAACACCTTTATCAAATTGTTTGCATTATTTTTTTTGAACAAGCGTAATGCAAAAAACAAAACTTAAAGTTATAAAATTTCTGCTGTTAAAACTTATTCTGTCCAAGCAAACAATACTGTTAACAGAGCAAAATATGCAAATGTTGGTTTACATTCTCTTTCTCTTTTCAGTACACTCCACTGATGTTTGCCACTTTAGCAGGTAAAATCATAGAATAATGATTCCATAAAGCTTGATATCATTCTACCATAAATAATCTTAGAATGTGTAAAGTCACACCAAGGGGGACATGACCATTTTCTATGATATTGTGACAAATCAGTTGAGATTGACTACTCTTCATGTTGGATTATTTCATAACCTACTGTATTACCACGAAAGGACTTGGACGGTAATAAAATTTTCTTCTCCTTACATTTCCTATTTCTTCATGTCATGTTTATGCATCTACTCACCAAAATGAAACGAGCGCTCCCAGAAAAGGCAGGATTGTAGATGAGCACCAGCACCCCCCCCCCCTCGAAAGAACGCCCCCCTCAAAGAGCGTCTCCCTTCAAAGGCAGACTTTTATATAGGGCGCTCTTTCGAGGAAATGCGGTATTATAATTCCCTATCAAGTTTCGTGTAAGGTTTTGCAATCCTCACTCATGTTATTTAATACCATTATTTGTTTTATGTTATTTACTTCTCTCTGTAGGGTCCACCAAATGTGTCCAATTTTTGCTTGATGCTGGCGCCGATCCAACATTAACGAATAAAATTGGAAAAACTGCCACCCAGCTGGGAGCATTTGTTGGTAAGGCTTTATTGCGACATTTTTTCTTGAAGATGATTCAAGAAATTCGTTTTATGAATTCAAGGAGTTTTGAATTGGGTGTGGTGTAGTTATACAACAGGAAACTATGAAATGGTTATCCTCTCTCATAAAGTTCAAAGGTCAATTTGGTTAAGACGAAACATAGATGGAAAAATTTAGTTGACCTATCACCTTTGACCTATGATCTTATTGTGTACGATTGTTCTACGATCTTAAGCCGATCAGCTACAAAGCTTTCTCATAGGCAGTTAATTGTTTCTCAGTTAAGTTTTGCATAAAGATGCCACCGATTTTACATGCTCCTTTCGTGAATACTACGCATTCCATTCTAATTTGAAAATTTAATTCGCAAGGGTTTATTTGAATTTGGAAACTATTTAAAGATATCATGGAAAAAACCCAACATATTTATGCTGTATTTTCCCTTTGACCTCTTTAACCCAAGTTTAGAACTTTTTAAGTCTTTTGTCAATCAAACTTTCTGCTCTGTAGCTTTGCCAGTGCCTTTAAAAACTATTCATTTCGCTTATGTATTCCTTAACGCCATTCTTTCAACAAGTCTAATTTTTCTTTTAGGTAGACATGAATGTGTCAGTCTAGTAAACAACTACATCGCCAAGCATGACATAGAGTATTATACTAGGCCACAAGGTATGTTTACCACTTACCACGCTTAGGTAGGGAGTAAAGGAGGAGATAGTAGCCGGGATTAACCAATACGATCTATTCCCTAAATTGTCCTTGCAACAACCAATATGTAGTAGATAGGCCCAGATTTACAAAAAAATCCCGAGAACGTTGGATCCTGTATTGAACTATGGTAGAAAAGATGCAAGGTACGCTAGTCTTCCACTTCTGACCTTTGATCTGACCTTTAACCTTCATTGTCTATATACGAATTGACCCCTTGATGGCAGTGGCCGGTGAAATTCTTATATTTACACAGGTCATAACCCAGGGATAAATTTTTTGAGTTTTAATAACATTACGCTCTCAGTACGTGCAGTTTCCCTGTACGCTGTATTTCAGTTTAATTTCAGTGGCGTGGATGTTCTAGTATGGCTTCCATTACCTCTTATATCGAAATTTGGCATCTAAGTTTGCTGTGAAAAGGAGGGTCGTCCTAAAATCTAAAAGATCGTGCATTCATTTTTAAAAGCTTGCTCTTAAAAGCTACTTGAGGGTTGAGTTTGATTTCTTTCTAGGCTCTTGTTTTGTAATGAACTGGTACTATATATATTCACTATAGGTCTGGAGACAGAGGCAAAACTAGCGTCGTTCTTGGCCGAGCCATTGCAGAGGTTCATTATAATCACAAATCTACATCCAGTTTTTGTAAGTAAAATTTCTGGAAGTAATATGATGTTTTACTAAAGTATTTCTGATGTAACCAAGCCAACATTTACACATTTTGTATATAAATTGGGGTCACTTCTTTTGAATTTCACATTTAGCGACCACATCAGCTTGTTGTTTCCCTTTTTGGGAGAAATATCGAAACTTTAAAAACTAGGTTGCTCCCTTTAATGTTGACCTAGAAAACTATATGGGATAATGACGCAACTAAGTTGAAGCTAGTAGAATTGAAAATTTGCAGGAAGGCTAGAATTGGGACAATTTAAATTCGGGTACTGAAACAAGGTGTTGGGTAAATGAAGATGTACTAACTTGCAGTCTGTTTGCCCTTGGTGCCATTCCATTTCTCAATATGCACTCTGTACCCTCTCACCTATTTTGCAACTTGGTGATCCTGAGTTCAAAGGTCAATAATTTCTTTTCTTCTCTCCCTCTCTTGCCTTTCATATTCTCATTTTACGGATCGCTAGTATTATTCCTATACACATCAAAATTCTTTAAGTCACATTTTGGTAAAAGCATTGTTGGTTCTTTTACTAACGATTACATATGTATAACCTTTCACCTTTGCGCGTGTAGATGCAAATATTCAAGACGACTTGTTTTTCTCAGTACCAAAGCTCAAATGATCAAGTTAACTATCTACACGACTTAATTGAGAAATTGAATAAAACAACTCAAGTGAGAAATTAAGTAAAGCAAAGTGAACAGAAAGCTAGGCTACAAAGCGAATGAAAAAAATGACATAGAAATGTTAGTTGTTATGCGCAAGTGCAAATATGTGGCTGAATGTATAGCTAATCAAGTGCGTATGAAATGTCGTATTATAAGTTCACTATAGGATCACATTACATCGTAAAAGCAGTATTGATTTAGCTTCCCTTGATATACTCTATCACCCTGGTATACTTTCGCCATTTTCGATTGGCGTAACCCAGTCATGTAATCTTTAGCTCTTTGCCTAATATCACAAATCAAGTATAATTTCAGCTGGGCCACCCATGTCCTCAGTTGTAATTGTTTATTGGCTTGTTTGTACAGCTCAAACTGCCGTGATTTATCCTCTGAGGATATAAACCAAGATAAACCAATATAGACAATATTATTTATTGAATCTGTGCATCAGTGACTCACTGGGATTACATCAATTGCATGAAGTGCCTCATGTGCATTACGAGACCTAGTCCTCGTTCATACAAAGGTCAAAGGTCAGATGTGACAGATTCGCTAGAGATACACTGAAGCGTTGGTGTTTGCTTGACCTTTGACCTATCACTTAGAGTCAAGAAAAGATTAAAACCTTCCTGTCGTCGCAACTTTTATACTTCAAAACTTCCCCATTACCAATCCAAAGTAGATTTTTTTATAGTCACTTTCATTGTTTATAATAAAAATTACTAATAAATCTTCCTCAAATATGACTAACATTAAGAAACCTTCCTTCGGGAGCCATGAAGCCGTCAATTTATTCTGATCTCTGCTTTTACCTCTGATATATTCCCTTGAAGTCTGCAATCTTAGGCTCATTAAGGTGATTAAAGGATGTCACTCTAATTCCCATCACCACGCTACGTCACATCAGCTCCTTTCGTTATAAGATTTCAACAGATTTCACCCGCTAAGTAACTTATCTCTATAAATTCCGTTATGTTATGAAATATGAAAGATATAAATACTTCGTAAACTTTTATTTATGGATGCTTATCATCAAGTACGGATGTAAGAACCACATTTCTGTTTGCTTTGATAACTGGAATCCTATGTGTCAATGACGAGCTTTGAACCGCAAAATGGTGGTTGCATTAATAACAATGAAGCAGCCGAGGCTATGATGAGAGAAAGCTGTTTTCTTTATTATTATTATTATTATTATTATTGTTGTTATTATTATTTATTTGCCGTTCATATTCTTTAAATGGCTCATTATTTGTCCTTGAGGCCTGGTGACAGCAAGTCTCCTCAAGACTCGAGGACTTTCCTGAGGATTCTGGTAGAATTCAGGATGATTGTTTTCTGCTGTTCAACAATTTTGTATTATTATCATTATTATTGTTGTTGTTGTTGTTGTTGTTGTTTTTATTCAATCTTCCATACGCTCCCTTGCCGAATAAGCTGGTTGCGTTAATTGCAATGAAGCAGCCGATGCTATCGTGAGAGAAAGTTGTTATAATTATTATTTTTGTTATTATTTACTGTTCATCTCAGCCTCAATGATGTAAAATGCCTTATTCGACTGAACATCAAGCTGCTACCCACAGCATATCTTATGGTCCTCGCTGTCCCAAGAAGGCAGGCCTTTTGTAAGGTTCCAAAGTAGATGTTAGGATTGATCTTATTAATCCATTTATGGAAGTCCTTTGAGATGGTACCCAAAGCACCAATAACTGTGGGAATCACTATTACGTCATTGCAGCTCCAAATCCTCTTCAATTCGTATTTCAGCTCCTGTTACTTGTCAACTTCTTCCCCCTCTCTCTCACCCCCCCCCCCCCCTTCTATCTGGGTCACATACCATTTCTGTGATTGATCTATTTTCACTCGTATCTTAGAGCATATTCTGCACTTTGCCCTAAAAACTTTACTAATAGAGGATAAGATGCATTGCGATGGGTACTAATTAAGAAGGAAAGCTTGTAAGATAGTTAATGCTCCTAGATATTACTTAACTAAGTAAGAAAACAACGTAATTATTTAAGTTGCGGTAGTGAAAATAACTTTCTTTCCCTATTTGATCTCCAATCACTCCTGATTATTAACCTTACGGGCATCTCAAAAGCAGTTGAAAATAACGAAACGTCAATACCAAGAGCATCCCTTAATAGCAAACTTTTGACTGTGCAAATGGCCTACTTCCACTGTTAAGCTTTAAGTGTTAAGGATAAGTCGATTGGGTGTGTTCTAATGACTTCATTGGTGTTCCTAACCTCAAGCAACGTTAATCCAGACGGGGGGGTTAATGTGTTAAATGGTTAAAATATCTTTTCGGATTAATTTTTACGCCATCTGAATCCATTGGGGCCTGCTTGTTAATTCATCTTTTGGACTATAGTGAATTCGTTGCCTTTTTAAGTCTCATGGGAGGACCCAGATAAAAACATGACACTATAAGTGTTACTGCACTGGAGCTTCATATCACATTGAAGCTAGTTCGACTTACCCTAATACCATTTCTAGCAATTTGATTTCTCCGAATTCAACACGATTTCAAAACTCTTGGTCTATCAAGACTATTCGCTCTTGGCTCGTTCGACTTTTCATCGGTGCTATTTGGACTTGAAACCTTAATAGAATTGATCGTTTCGGAAATTGATCGTTTTGTGATTTCATCAGTCAAGCTAACACTACAATTTAAAGTTGCAGCAATGATCAATAATTCGGGCCTACAACCACCCATAGGTTGCTATTTTGTGGCCATTTTACTTAGAAAACATTGAGCTGATATTTTTGCTTCTCTGCTTCGACTTTTCATTACTCTGTTAGTTGATATAAAGGCTACCAGCTTTTCGGTTCCTCTCTTTTGCTGAAGTTCTTGATAAGATAATAGAAGTTCTGTTTATAAGAGAAGTTGTTCCACTGGATTGCTGATTTCTTTAGTTGTTCTGGCAATAATTGCGATTTTCAACATTAATCATTCCGTACGATTGATTAATGTATGTCGTTCCGTGACATTAATTAATATTTCCACTAAACAGCAGCTGGCTATAGTAGGCACTCCCCCGTATTTTATGCCATAAAATTACCGCCCAATATCGTTGTGCGTTGCTATAAAAGCCGCGCGGTTCTCGTCTATTATCATATTTCGCGAGAAGAAGCACAACTACTGCTTGCGTGGTGAAACCCTTGTGCTGCAGTCAAGAAACCTGTACAGTGCAAAGCTCATAGTTCGAAGGTCAGATCACCAAAGGTCAAACAGCAAAGATGCATCTCTCCGTGTTTGTTACTGCCTTGCTTGCACTTTACCTCGTGAATGCCGATGGAACGACAGACTCTGCTAGTGATCCTGGTGACGTCATGAAATCTGGGAACGATGAGACCGATGGCTACTACTCCCGGTTAGTGTTACGTTTTGCGTCCTTTTCAAACGCATTGCTCTAAACCTATGGGTTTTTCGATTTATTACTTGATGGAAGATTCGCATTGATGGAGTTTCGCAGAAAACTACAAGGAGAATGTATAAGACTTTATTTTCAGTTATTTCGATTAGTTATTTCACCTATTGCAAAATAGAATACTTTTTCTGAAATCTTGAAGTTATTATTCTATGAAACAGCAGGAAATTTCATACTTGATATGGCTTCACGGGTTTAGAGAGCAAATTTCTTTTGATTTAATGATTACATTGTGCAGACGGATCCCACCAAGAAAACAAATGTTTTATGTTTAGACATCATTAAGCGGCGAAAAAAGATTTAACATCAGCCTGTATCGTTTATTTTAGTTATTCTGGAAGCAGCTACTCTGGCGACTACCCATCATCGAGCTACAGCCGCTACGGGTCTTCTAGATACTCAAGAATAGGGTCTGGTGGCTACTCACGGTATGGAAGCCGCTACACTGGGGGCCGCTACACTGGAAGTCGCCTCACTGGAAGTCGCCTCACTGGAAGTCGCTACACTGGAAGCCGTTATGGGCGCTATGGAAGCCGCTACACAGGAGGCCGCTACACAGGAGGCCGCTACACAGGAGGCCGTTATACCGGAAGTCGTTACACCGGAAGTCGTTACACCGGAAGTAGATACAACAGATACCGTGCTCCGATTGGCAGCCGATACAGTGGATCCTATCGCCAGACCTATGGAAGAAAAACTGGATAATAGGCATTTTCAAGGCAGAGACATCGTAGGCATTAGTTGTTTCGCATTTCCTAAGAGATTGTAACGATGAAAAGTGTTTGCATTAAATCTCTGCATTGTCTTCTTTGCTGCTTCTTATCACGCTGTTCCTTGGAAAAAACTGTGTTAACTTTTCATTTGGTTGCATTAGATCTGTCTACCTCAAAGTGAAATGTGAAGCCTTTTGATTTATAGGCCGTAAGGCGTTCCTTAAAGGCTAGAAGGCCGAAGATTTAAAAACCCTTTGGTTGCAGTTCTGATGCCTAAAAATCAAATATGCTACTAGAATGTGGATAGGAGACACGATGAAAAACAAAATTGCTTGGCTCTTTTAGGAATTTTGACTTTCGATTGTTTGGCTATTTTGATTTTGACTGGTAGAATACATTTTCAAGATTTGTACAGCTTAAAAACCAAATATAAACAATATTGTTGATTGAATTTATGCATCACTGAGTCATTGGGATCGCTTTGATTGTACAGAGGATCCCTTGTTGATTACGGGACCTAGACATCCTTCCTCACGTAGGTCAAAGGTCATAAGTCAAAACCGTGCCAGAGGTAGATCGACGATATCAGAAAATTTACATTCTCATTAACATTGGATGATTTCCTTTAAATATGGTGTTAACGTCTGTGTTCTAACAAACATACACCTCCTCTACGTACGAATTTGCGCTTTTTGTTGTGCTGTCAACTTCAGCTTTATTGGGAATGACAAATATGGGAGAATCAAGGGATGATTTGTAAGGGTATTCTGGGATTTAAAATTCCTTCATACCTTGATGCAAGCTATTTTTTGGGGAGTTTTCCGATGTTATTGTGTAGAGAAGAACGGCCTTGCTATATCTGTTATAACTCAGCAAGATAAAGGCATGAGAGATACAATACCCTTGATTGTTCATGTTACTCTTCTTAGATCAGTTAGTACGCGGGCATGAGAGATACAATACCCTGGTGTTGTCTATATTACACTTAGTATAGTCTATACAAAAGTCTATACTAAGGTATTGTCTCTATACAATTCCCTGGTGTTATCTCAGTTACTCTTTTCAAGTGTGTTAACACCCGTGTACTTCTGCTTGTTCTGCTTCAGTGCCCATTCAAATGTCCTTCCACCTCCCTAAATTCAGGGTGCTGCCTTTGGCCTTGCAGCCTTGGATGAATCCGACCAGGCCTACAACTTAAACCCGCTCTAAATACTTCTTCTCTCCATCGAGTAGCGTGGTGGTCCCAAGCCTAACTGCTTGATAGCCATGACACCAAATACAAATTATCAACTACGTCATAATCGAATTCCCTACGATTTACTGTACGTTGAGTAACGCTCAGTAAATCCTTTTTACAGGTCGCCCTGTTCTTACAAGAGAATATCGCGTTGGTGGAAAACTCAGCCCAGGTAATGCGGATTCTCGATTTGAAACGAGAGCGTCTGTTCAAGAAAGAGGTTAATGAAGTCATGGCCATGAAAGTGCACTGTTTCGCCTGTGTTTACGAGAAGTGTGTCAAATGGCACAACTCGGAGGATGGCATCGAAGGACTCATAAGAAAGTAAGCAACAACAGTGTTGATTTGGTTCGTGTTTATAGGCCACTTAATTGTCCATTTGGTTCGATTGGAGAATCATGGCGAACCACGTTGGGCGCCATTATCATAATCACTGTAGAGACGGTGCTGGAAAGTGACGTTTATTGGGGGTGGTACTGCTGAAAGGCCCTGTGTGAAACCAATAAGAAAGCAGTCGTTGATAGCACGATTACAGGCATTGATCTAGAGAGCCTAATAATCAGTTGGGGTGTGATATTTATAAAAGGGATTCAATTTTTTAGATATTGACAATTCAAGGGCTAGGAATTATATAGGGCT
This sequence comes from Nemopilema nomurai, assembly GCA_003864495.1. NCBI lineage: Eukaryota > Metazoa > Cnidaria > Scyphozoa > Rhizostomeae > Rhizostomatidae > Nemopilema > Nemopilema nomurai. The sequence goes on from ML133389.1 coordinate 1,507,041, forward strand.
AGAAAAGTTGATGTGATTGGATTAAAACTAAAATAGATAGAACTTAAAGCCAGATGCATCTAATAAAAAGCTGTTGGTTTTTAGGCTTATGTGAAATTAGGAAGTTGCCTTATCAAATTGTTCATCTCGTGATTTTTAGATTCTCTAACTGTAATACTGAAGATGGATGCTGGAAGAGGCCAAAAAATAGTAATTAGTAATTAGCAACTCAATGAAAGATATAAGAATCCAACTTAGTTATTGCAGGGGTAGGTTACTGCTCTAATCGTTGCACCTCTTTTTAGGTTCGTGAAAGGAAGAGAAAGTGATGGCTTTCCCCTTGACTTGGAAGACTTTCTTCGCGAATCCATTCGGTCCTTTCCCTACAGGGAATCGAATCTGTTCAAGCAATTAGTGCGGACGATTTATCCTGTTATAAGGGTAAGGCGTTTGTACAGGGCTTATTGTTTTCATTTGGGCGTCTAATTTCTTTCGAATTGGTCCCCGTTTAATTTTCTCTGAAGGAGCAGAGGTGTGGCTGTTTGAATGATTAGTTGAAAGCCATTAGGGTTTATTGCGCTCTAGATGGAAAGGAGGCTATATGAATATGGTTACTAATGGGGAAGTGTTAAGTAAAGAAGGAGCTTAATAGAGAGAGGCTAGATTTGGAAAGGAGGCAGATGGAAAGGGGGCTAAACGCAGATGGCTCTTGCCAAGTATCAAATAAAAAGCTGTTTAGACGGAGAAAATATTTACATACGCTTTCTTTATTTCTAATCAATAGTATTTTATTCAATAAATAGTTGTATTAATGTCTTCTTCCCGCTTGGCTGAAGCACAAAGAGTAATCTTACGTCTCTCTTCCTAATAATAAAGGAAACGAAATGTCTTTGACTTATGATGTTTGATTTTCCCGCCAATGCAAAGGTCATACGTTTTTCTTTCTCTCCCTCGCAGGGTAACGAACCCACCGCATTATCAGCGCTCACCCAGTCAATAAATGGGCTTCAAAGGTAGGGCTTTGATTTTTTTCTTTCAAGGCTTTCTCACAGCAAATGGATTTGTGAGTACCAATAGTGGTTCACCAGCTCAAATGCAATGAAATCTGCTGGGCAAATCACAATTTTGGTTTCAAGTGAATGTTACTGTCAAAGAGGAAACGGGTATTAAGGAAAAATTTAGAGTTGGGTCCAGTTCTGTTCCGAGTCAAAGTGAAAAGACGAACTTTCCCTGTCTGTGTAGACTGGGATTTTGCATAGATATGCTTGCCCAATTTGACGAAAATCCAGCCCGAGCAATTCTGTGAAATTTTGTACGATGACTTGTTAATTGCTTGTTAATCCAAACTCCATGTTAATCCCTTGTTAATCCCTCGTTAATCCAAAATCCATGTTAATCCTTTGTTAATCCATAATCCATGTTGATCATTTGTTAATCGAAAATCCATGTTAATCATTTGTTAATCCAAAATCTATGTTAATCCCTAGTTAATCCAAAATCCATGTTAATCATTTGTTAATCAAAATCCATTTTAATCCCTTGTTACTCCAAAATCTATGTTAATCATTTGTTAATCCTGTTGATAATTTTAACAGCGCCAACTTCACAAGCTCTTGTTTAACTTGTGGTCAAGGGAACTCCAAGAAGAAGTGTGCCAAATGCAAAGTGGTAGGTTTTTAACGCAATTGTATATGCAGTCTCTTCGTGTGATATGTCTCATTTAACTAAGCATTTGCTAATGGTTTCTGTTTGCTCTATATCACATAATGCCCACTGCCATAAGGGGAGGACAGAAGCAATATTCGATGAAGCGTAAAGCTCAAAGTAGCAACTTTTAGCTGTTCTGTTCCACACACCGCAATATTGTCTCACTGTTTTATATGTGTACACTAATCACTAATCATGAATTGTCAGCCATGATGTAATCACTGATCACTCGGCTGTGATTCACCTACAGGCGAGGTACTGCAGCCAGGACTGTCAAAAGAGGCACTGGTTCACTCACAAGAAGCACTGTAAGGCTATGGGGCTTCGGCATCAGAAGCAGCTGGAAGAGCAAGCTGAACTCGAGCAACTTCAACAGGAGGCTGCTGCCAAGGAAAAGGCTGAAAAGGAGGCTGCAAGTCTGACACAAGAAGCAAAAGGTATAGACTTCTCGAATCTAATTGTTCTCCCTTCTTGAAAAGAAAGTTTTTTTCAGGAGTAGTGTCAGCTTCTATCTCTTCATCCTTTATTCCAAGGCCAGTTTTAACAACTAATTGCTTCTCTAAGAAACCCGCGAAAGCTTCAGAATCTACCAAAGCTCTTTTAGAGTTTTCTTAATTTTAGTGAGCTATACACAATGTTATACATTTTTAATTATTTTATAGGAATGTTTTTCCTATTTTGAAGAAGAAAGGATTCCCTTTGATTTGACCCTTCACCTACAGGTCCACGGTAGGCAATCCCTTGAAAGCCTCTCCTAGAAACCCCCTTCATTAACTGCCCCTCTACTAGGCATCAAACCCCTATAACCATTTCATTCTCTCAAGCAACCTATCCTCTTGCAATACTTCCACACTATTTTGTATTCAAGCAACCCGTCTCATTGGTGCCCTTTCTTCTTTGACTTATTTTCCCCTGTTACCATAAATTTCCTTAGAATCTCCAACGAAATTCTTGCTTTTTATAATGCCTTCCTTGTGTTTTCTTATTGTTTCCTTGTGATTTCCAACAGAAAACTGTCCAATGAATGGCGGCGAGAAAGACGAAGTTGCGGAGCAATCTATTGACGCTGAACAGTCGACAGCTAAACAGACAGTTCAAAGTTCATAGTTTGAGAGTCATAGTGTAAAGAACATAATTAGGACCACGTGTTTTGGGACAGCTAAAATTTATGGGACATCTGATTCGACGTCTGAATTTTAACTTTGGGACCCATGTTACAAGGTTCGCTTTTCTGGTGAAGGAGATTGTAATTTTCATACTTCGCTTATTTATTTATTCGTTTTAACCTAGACATCAAAGCTGTTTTAATATCAGTGTATATTGTAGCATAAAAGATGAAATGATGTAGTGTAAAAATGGAATATTATACATATGAAAGTGATTATTCTTTAGAGTGGATTAACGGCAAAGGTTTCATCTTTTCTTGCATTAATACTTTTGCACTGAAAGCATTTTATGAATGAACAAACCTTTTGAGGCAAAAGCAAAAAGTCATGCGGCCATGTTGGTTCGACCCTTGGAAGAAGCTTCAAACGGGTGTTCGTCTTTTCTTAGGCCCATACTCTAAAACATTCAATTCTTTTGAAGAAGATGCTTCGAATTTAAGGATGGCCCTAATCTGTTACCTTCCTCGCAATCAAATGTGATACGGCGGCCATTTTCTTGTGCTATAAGAGCTGTGATGATGCGTTTCAAAAAATATTGGCAGTTACAAGTTTGATGCTCGGCCTAAGAAATTTACAGGTAGGCAAAAGTTTCGACTTTCTTGTTTTGCCGTTGCGTTTTTACGGTTTGTGTTGACTTTTGCCAAAGAATCGAGCATGATAAAGCGTCAAGCAAAATGCTAGGTTTTATTTCAGCTGCGGCATAACACACTGCAAATGTTGCATTTGTCTTAAGCGGATTTTCCACATCTGCTTAATGGAAATCGATGCCAATTTATTGCTGTTTACATTTGTGTGGTAGCTTTTTGCACGGGCCAATTCAGATACATTCTACCTATCAGGCTATTAATGGCGCCAAGGACTGATATTTCGTCACCACAATCCCATGTTTATAAGGTGTGGTTTTGCAGACGCGAAATCTATATTATCCTGCATTGCTTTAGAGAGAGGCAATAGATTTCTATAAAGGACGGCATGTCAAGAAAACCAACCTATTTTCTCTTGCTTAACAAGCCAAAACCACATCACTTGCATGGCTTCTAAGTTCTTTGAAATATGAAAACTTAGCTCGGTTATCTCATATGAAATCGACATGTTTATTAAATCAAGAGTCATTACATGAAAGTCAATTAAAATCAGCAAATATTTTCAATCTCAGGGACCTCAAGAATTTACAGCAGCGATCCTCGAATAAGGAGAAAGCAAATGACATATACCTGTTTAATTTAAAGTGAAATGAGTCCTTCTGTCACAGAAGTTGTAATCCATTTGTTTGCTATTCATTAAAATAGGAATACTTCAATTTATTTGCATGTTGTTGTAATTTATCAACTTGTTTGTAATTAAATGAGAATTGTGGTCTCATCTGGAATTTCTTTTCAGTCTATCAAATTTATCGTGATTGCAAGATCTCAGTTTGCTGCCTACGGTGCCTACTTAGCAGACAGTATTGCTCCAGATCTGATGCCAAATCACTTAGGGACAGAAACAGGTCCAAAAAATCATCAACTTTAAGCATAATAATCACAATTTCACAGAAATGATGGATCATAAGCTCATTTGATTAACAAATTCAGCGAGGACTATTTTACAATAAGCTGCCTATTCTAAAAGCTGTAGCTATATACAGAAGTTGTTCATTTAAACAGCAAGAAACAATAATGCATCTTCGTTGGATAAAGACCAAGTGGGCCTAAGTTGATGAAATAAGTGGGACAGAGTGACTTTGACGTCATAAACAGCGGAAGCACAGAACCAAGTTGGAAAGCAAATTGGATCTTGATGATGGCATTGGGTATAGATGTCATCAACATGGAGGAGGGTTAGATTGTTTACTCGTTTCAGAGACCCTATTTGCTTTGGTCAATGGGAAATTCTCTCCTATGTACAGATTGCTTTAATTATAATAAAATCCAATAAAGTTAACTGAAACACAGCATCTAGTTGGAAAGTAAATTAGATATGGATGACGTCACTGGGACTAGAGGCAGGACCGGCGATTTGTATTTGAAACTGGGGGGGGGGGGCAAAATATATAGATTATAAAGGGTTTTATTAAAGGCAGCCATCCCTAAACATTTAAGTAATAAAATCATAGTCAGAGCCCTACTAAGTAAAACAAATTACAGAATTGTTGACCTTCTTTCATTCCAAATATCTTTTTATTTCTTTCTACACGGCTTCAGGGAATATTTTGCTGGACAAAAGTTTCGCCGGCCCTAAGATGACGTCACAAAAGGAGAGGCTGAAATTGCTTAATCATTTTAAAGACCCTTTGGCCTTAGCCTCGATGAAATTCTCTCCTATTTGCAGGTTGCATTGACTATAATAAAATTTAACCACATTAACTGCGTGTTACGTGTTAAGAGAGCAACTTAAATTTAAGCCCTACCACATTTTAATGATAAAATTTATTCTAATGTGGTTAAATATTGGGTGACAATAGGCCCCTTGAGTAAGTAGACCCTCCCACCCCTGTCACCATCAGCAATACTTATAGTTGATCACTAGGGGCCGTGAACAATAAAAACATCTATTATAACGTCATCGGGTCTATATATTTACATCTTTCTATTACGAAGAAGCTAAAATCAGTTGAAGTTGATACCACCTTTGCTAAACCTATGTAGAATTAGCAAAGAACTATCATAGGACAAAGGTCAATTGTCATTCTATCAATAACTTGATTGGAAAGTATCGGAAGGCCAAAAATTCAAACTTGAAAATTGTGAAGTCAAATACTTAAGAATTTAGGGTGGCTTGAAAACAGGAACGAAAAGGGACAATAAAGGTAGAAGGAATTCAGCAATAGCGTTAGAGATGGACAATTAAAGTCTTGTGATATAACCTTTCAAACTTAAATATTGCAGTGTTCAAGCTACCTGTAGCAAGGGTTATTCGACGCCCAAACTTAATTTAGTCAAAGCAACTTCAACTGAATAAAATTTACTAGCATCTACAATATTCGCTTTGTCCCCAATCATTTTACAAGTACACATTAAATGTTAAATGTTGATAAAATAAAATTTTCAGGATCTCGAGTGAAGAACCTGGTACGAACAGATGAGTAGATTAAGAAGGATGGAGTAGAGAAATTAAGTGAGAGGGAAGACCAAAATAAAGGACAAGGAATTGGATTATAGAGGGTGATTGTGGTGAACAAGAAAGGAAAGGAATGAAAGTGAGACATTGAAAAATTGGCAAAGTTGGAGATCGATAAGCGGTTCAAAGAACAATAGGAGAAAAAGTAGTCAAAAGAAAGAGAGGAATAAAGGTAGAAGAAAAGAAGACACGAAAACGGAGAAAATACAATCATAAGATGAAGGAGATAATGAGGACATTTAAACCAGAAAGAGCGAAGCACTGTGAAAGAGAGGACAAAAAGAAAGATTGGTTGATATTTTTAGAAACAAGACGTGAAAATCCCCTCGAATGTTGAATGTGGAAGTATTTACAGTGCATGCTATTTACAGATGGATAACAAATGAGCTAAATGCCTTGCAATGTCACCTTCTTTCTTGATCGATGTCATCTCCGTCAACGTGTTACATTATGTCATTATGACGTCACTGTGACGTCACTGTGACGCCATATTATATTAAGTCCTCATTTCTCCTGTCTGGGTTTCCATCACCGCCTAAACCTGTCTCCTCCGTTTCAGTTATTGGCTCCTCTGCAACTGCAAGAGAAAAAAGCAAGTTATTCAATTATTTATTATACATATATACTTTACATTAAATATTATAAACATAGAGAGTTATCGTATAATATTGTACATAACATTACATATGATATTATCAAGAACATTTATATATACGTATTTGTTATATATTGGATATCTAATATTATATATATACATATTATATAATGCTATATACATATTTGGGGACTATGATGTCGTCAAAACAGTTGATTCTGATGCTGACATTGAGCCAGAAATAAGATCACACATAAAGTCCAAGCTAAAGGCTTTGGGAAATCAAATAGTCTTAAGATAGCTACAAGAACAAGCAAAGAAAGTGTCTGGGAAAGAAGCAAGGAAGGCCGTCTCTTCATTAGAAGTTGATAAATAGTTCCTTGATAAATAGTTCCAGATGTGTTTAGATTGTCGAATATCTTATTTGCAAATGTAGATGGATAAGCCTTCCCCAGGGTCCCTTGTCATTAAGAAATCATCGACTCTGTTCAAGACTGAGCACAGAAAGCGAGCGACTCGTTTTGAAGTTAACCATAATACAAAGTAATCATGCCAATAATTACTAGGCGTTATATACAACTAGGTGAAAGACAAGGTGTTATATATCAGCGAAGTCAAGGGTATGGCGGACATTCAACCCTACTGCAGCCATTGGGACATTCAAAGTGGCTCAAAGAGCCATTAGGCCTAGCAGACGTCACTGCAGCCATTGGGACATTCAAAGTGGCTTAAACAGCCATTAGGCCTAGCAGACACCATTAAACTAACCCTGGCTTCCAGGTAGTCCAAGTAAAACTATGGCATCGACTTGACCTGGACTTAAACTGATTGCGTCTGAAAATCAAATTGTTATCTGATAAAACAGTATTATAAACGTACCGATCTTCTCAAACTTCTTCGCATGAGAAGCAGTTTGCTCGGTCTCCAACTTTTCCCTCCGTCTCTTACTCCTTCGCGAGCGGAGCTTCTCCTGCAAGCCTTGATCCATTCTTGCCTTGTTCAAAGACTGCGCCTTCTCGAACTCCTCCAACTGCTGTTTATGGGTATCCTTCAACTGGGCTATGTCCCCAAACAATTCTTCTGAAGACGGGGGTGGTGCAAGCTCTGACAACGGCACTGCCTCTTGCGCCGGGGGGCCTGATTCACCTACGGGGAAATTGATTTTGAGTAAGTGCGTGCGCAGCGAAATAGAGCGTATCACGTCAGATGTCGAATTATAATCGTAAGCAGAAGTAGAACGTAACATTCCAGCATTAACGCTTGGCTAGGAAAACGATGGATAAGTTTGGTTGAACTTGAAGGCAGAAAAATATTGTGTTGATGCGAGTGATTGTCGCCATTGTCTATTTCCTGACCTACATAGTTCAGTCCACGAGAATTTATAAAAAACGTCAATTTCAAGGAAAACATTCTCAAACTAAGATTTCATGAGTTTCTGCCAAGCCAATCAAAATTACACAATGCAAAAAAAGATGGCAGTTGACGCAAAAATCCAAAAATATTTATGGGCATGCGCACCTTGATCAGATGGTTGTTCTTGGGGTTCTGGAACTTCCATCGCGTCTCTCTCAGCTTCTGGCGGCGGAGGAGCATTCTCTTCGCTAGCCTCGTTTTCAGGTGGTGCCGTAGCATTATCTACCATCAAAGCCATGTTTGACTTCGAGGTATCAAGATCAAGGTTGATTCGTTCCTCTGTATCCTCTCTTTCAAGCTCTTTGATATCCAGGTCGATGTCAAGATCCTTCTTAGCACGCTCTTTGATGCAGCGGAGGCGCTCCGCTCGTAGCTCTTTGTATTTCAGATGGAACTTTCTAGAAACCTCTTTGTGGTCCTTCACTATACGCCCATCGATGGTCTATAATGCAAAATAAAAAAGTTGGGACACCAGCTTTGGGACATTTTCGCTTAATACTTTGACTAAAGTGAATCAATATCGTTTCTTGTAATGTAGTTGTGGGGAATTCTCTCCTTTACAGATAATTCCAGAGCAACCGGCTAACAATGAGACTGTAACTAAAACGAGGTTGTAACAACAACTTCATGCTGATAGGCCTAAGCTAGAATGTTCTCGAATGTCCAATGCAGTAGGTTAGCTAACGATACTAAAACTAAACATAAACGCATTACCAAGCGAATTGCAACGATTGTATGAATTGTTCAGAACTATGTGGAATATTCTAGAATACAAAGTAAGTACTATAATTGTTATAGATTTCCCAACACAGTGGTACCTGATGATGTCACATACCTGGGTCATCCAGTTAAGAAGCAGTGCAGATCTGTAATGGTAAAATCGATACCAGGCAAGGGCTCTTTCGAAGGAAGGCAGCGTGAGGACATCCCCAAAGATCGAGTTGATTGACCCAAGCAAATTCTAGAAAACAAATCTCATTCTCAATATCGCTATTTGAAGCATTTTGGTTGATCTAGATGTCTACAGGTATCTAATAATCGATACGATATACCAGTATGAGACCGATAGTGCAAAAATAAAAATTACGAAAACAAAAGTTCATTGCTTGTAGGGTGATGCTGAAAGAGGGATGGGGTAGGAGGACACATCGCTACACTTTATCTGTGATCAAAAACTCTATGATCACAAAAATGAGGGTAAACACCAGTATCCAGTAAAATCTATTCGCCATGGTAAATACATCAGAAAATGGTCGGACATTTCATAGTTATAGGAAAGAACGAATGTCGCGATCGGCTGACTTGTTGTTCAAGCAAATCGGGAAAAGCCCCCGTCTCACCCGTATTCAGCTTTACAAGTCGCCAGATCAAAATATCTGCTGCTGGCCTTAATCTCTCTACGAGCCAGGGGGTAACGATAGGGATAGCATGAAGTTCATTCAAACCTTAGAATCTTCTGGAGTGAAATAATAAAGTTTCGCTTTCAAGTAGTCCCTCGTCTGTTCCACGTTCTGATGTGCTGCAATCAAGTTGCTTCGAACCTCGACTACCATTTGGTACTTTGCCTGTTGAATCAATGATTCAATGATTGAGTGATTACTACTACGTGTGAGAGCTAACATGGTAAATTAATCAATTACTTAATAGTTGCTTTCTACAATAATCAATTACAGGCATTGGTTAATTGGTTAAAGATCCCTACAATGTTCGCCTAGACTATTTTGTATGATTTACTAAAAAAGAGCGAATGTTTGACTCAAAGATGTCACGGATCATGAAACTACTCTGGAATCGATCGATCAATCAAGTAATCAATCAAAGGATCAATCAGGCAATCAACCAGTCGATCAATTAATGATTGAGAAAAACATTAAATCAGGAATCTCACTATGGCTAAAGAATTTTTGGATCGATCGCTAATTGCTGAATCAATCAATTAGGCGATCAATGTGTGATTAAATTGATTGTGTGATCACATTTTGTGATCAATCAATCCATTAATCAGTCATCTAACCACCCAGCTAATCCACCTAATCAGGTGATCACTGACCAATCACTCGATCAACATTTCAACAAACAATGTGAATTATTGAATCACTAATGTAATCACACAAACCTGAAGATGTTGCGGGTTGACATCCTTCAGTTGCTCCCACCTCCGTTTCGCAAATGCAAGCTGCAGGCACGCGTGATGAATCAGGTTCCTTCCGTTGTGCCATTTGTAATGCGCCACGCTGATATGCTGCTTCACCTGTAACGGTAGCATAATGACGTCATCACTACGAACACATCTGTGGGACTGCATTATAATCAAAACTCTTTGTGCTTAAAATCTCCTATCAGTTAGGTCTCTTATGATGTGCTTAAAATCTCTTATCAGTTAGGTCTCTTATGGTTCTATAAGTTAGCTCTATAAGAAATACTTGGGTATCGACTATAACACCTTCCCCTTATATCCACTTTGATAAATGAATGATAAATAAACTTCTTAGCCTACCCTAATACCCTCCTCTCCCTAAAAAATCCCTATGAAGACAACACAAGACATAAAAAGGTAGCCTGGCTGTGCTTTCTTCAAGACAATGTATTCATTCCAAGCCCCCCACCCTTTACAATGCTCTACCCCCTAGCCCCTCCCCCACCACCATCTGCTGCATTCCCTTGCATCAAGCAAAAGAAAGCAGCGAGTGTCCCCTTATGACTCAAAATGCATAATAGAAAGATTCCTGCTCTTAATGTTCCCTTATTACCCTTCAAGAATCCTCTAAGGAAATTATTAAGGATTAAGGAAAACATAGCCACCCACTGAACCCCTCCACTCCCTCCGATGACACCCCGTTTCGCCGACTGCTTACCTGCAGCAGCTGTTCCGACTCCAGCTCCAGCTTCATCTCCAACTCGCTTCCATATTCGTCGTTGAAGATGTTCTCCAGCAGCCCGTCAAGCTTTGTGCGCAGGTCCTTTAGCCGCGCGACCTGTGTCTGCTGGGCCTCGATTTCACTGTTCAGCTGATTGATTTGGTTATGCAAGCCTTCCAACTGCACGAGAACGAGACACGAATGTGAGAACGAGTCGCTCAATACTAGCTTGACAGTGTGATGTATTCGTTAGCAAATGAACGAAAAAGTACCGTAAAAGCCCCCTCTCTAGTATGCCCCCCTATTCAAGCAGAAATTCGAAATAAGCCCCAATCGTGCCTGCAAAATTGCAACAGAGGAGCAGCACTACCTAATTCCCGCGGGAAAGCGCGCAAACATCACTACCTAATTCCGGCGGGAAAGCGCGCAAACATCACTACCTAATTCCGGCGGGAAAGCGCGCAAACATCACTACCTAATTCCGGCGGGAAAGCGCGCAAACATCACTACCCAATTCCCGCGGGAAAGCGCGCAACATCAGTACCCTATTCCCACGGGAAAGCGCGCAAACATCACTACCCAATTCCCGCGGGAAAGCGCGCAACATCAGTACCCTATTCCCGCGGGAAAGCGCACAAACATCACTACCTAATTCCGGCGGGAAAGCGCGCAAACATCACTACCCAATTCCCGCTGGAAAGCGCGCAAACATCACTACCCAATTCCCGCGGGAAAGCGCGCAACATCAGTACCCTATTCCCGCGGGAAAGCGCACAAACATCACTACCTAATTCCGGCGGGAAAGCGCGCAAACATCACTACCCAATTCCCGCTGGAAAGCGCGCAAACATCACTACCCAATTCCCACGGGAAAGCACGCAACATCAGTACCCAATTCCCGCGGGAAAGCGCGCAACATCAGTACCCTATTCCCGCGGGAAAGCGCGCAACATCACTACCTAATTCCCGCGAGAAGCGCACAACATCAGTACCTAATTCCCGCGGGAAAGCGCGCAACATCACTACCTAATTCCCGCGGGAAAGCGCGCAAACATCAGTACCTAAACAACAAGGAGTACCTGCTTCTCGGCGACATCCTGCTTGTTCTTGGCGTCAATATACTCCTGCTGCTCCTTCCTAAGGGCATCTTCTGGTGACATCATCGACATGTTGTTGTGCAACATGTATTGACCAATGTTGAATCCAACGACGTCTTGCTCCTCCTTAGCACTGGAAAAATACACCCGTGAATTAGAATCATAAAAAAGCTCTGCAGAGCTCAATATCATATTCAGATTATGAGAGTCGGCAGTAAAACCGGGGGGGGGGGTGAATGGTTGAGGGTTTAGGAACATAAAAATGTAAACAAACCAGCATTACCTATAACAGCTGTGGCATCAACGAATAATTATGATAAGCAGAAGAGAAAGTTATCAAAATGTTATAAAGAACATTTGATATAATAAGAGACTGAAATTGATTGATCGATTAACTGGTTGATTGACTGGTTTTGTTAAGTACTGGAGTCTGGGTCCGAATAAGCCTTAATGACGTATCAACAGCATTCAATATATTCTCTCGCTATACGCTCAACTCTTACGTTTTCACGTCTATCTTATCAAGATTTTACGCATATAGTTTACGAATCATTTTCTCTCTCTGTACTTCATAGGTTTAAATTTAACGGAATTCAATTTAGTTTTGATCAGTCGAGAAACTTTTTTAAACTTTTCAGTACCACCAAAATAATAAGAACAGAAATAAAAGGCAATATGAAACATGAACAGAAATTAGAAAAGAGGAAGATCAGCAAGCAGTATGATGTTTAAGCATTCGAGTTCCTCTATTGTTTCTAGCCCGATCCAAATGGGGATCCTTAAAAGGGAAACAATATAAATAGAACCATATATCCTAAGATGTCTACATCATACATCATCTATCCTAACACAAACAATTTTTGCGATTTGAAAACTCACGTGTTTTGGCGAAGCTGCGTCAGGTGCGCCTCCGCATTCACCAACGCTTTGTGCAAGTTTTCAAGCTGTGCCTTATTGATACCGAGGCGAGTCTCGTCTTGGCTCTTCTCGATTTCTCTTATTTCAAGGTCCAGTTGCTTGAATTCATTCAGTTGTTCCTCGCTGATTTTCACCTCCTCCTTGTCATCTGAAGCGAAAAGACATCCATAAGACAATGGTGAAGAATTGTATACACAAACTGAATTTGTTTGAGGGGGAGGATGCTTGTTTGGATTTCTGCAGAAGGGACTCCCCCCTAATTTTGGTACTTTGGTGAGTGGTCAGGGGCGCATCTAAGGGTTACAACCCCTGCCCTTTTTGGCAAGGAAGTGATTTTGCCCTATTCCCATGGAAATCCAATGTCTTTATGTCCCACTTCTACCACGAAACCCCTGCCCTTAAAATATCCTAGTTGCGCCCTTGGTGGTATTATACATTTTTATATAGTTGATGCAAAAACTCTTATGAGATTTAAGGTGTGAAAGATCCCACAGCACGCCTTTGTCACAATGCATCCACAGGATGGAATTTGTGAAACAGACAAAATAAACATTTCATTTTATCAGATAAGTTTAAAACCTAACAATCACCTCCAATAAATATAAATGGGTCGAATACGTCCTATAAAATCACCCCCCCCCCCCAATAAATATAAATTGGTCGGATACGTCCTACAAAATCACCCCCCCCCCCCCCAATAAATATAAATTGGTCGAATACGTCCTATAAAATCACCCCGCCCCCCAATAAATATAAATTGGTCGAATACGTCCTATAAAATCACCCCCCCCCTCCCCAATAAATATAAATGGGTTGAATACGTCCTATAACACCTGAGTTAGTCTCGGAGAGTAGAATTGACACGTGACTCATTGTCAGATTAGTACAGTGTCCCACAGCTGTCGCAGCAAATTCAAACTCTCACAGCAACTTGAAACCACACAGCAAATTCGAAGACATGTTAGCATACGGGATTAAGGTTAAGTGTGCTTATCGTAATGGCTATCGTTCGGTGAAAGACGGCAAAATTGCTCTCATTTATCGTTCAGAGCATTACCCTTGTCTTTAAATTGAGCAAAAATATTTCCCCCTAAATGCTGTTGATTTGGTCGTTAAATAAGCATAGATTGGTCGCAGTTATCGTTCAGAGCATTACCCATGTAGCTGTTGTCTTAAAATTGAGCAAAAATATTTCCCCCTAAATGCTGCTGATTTGGTCCTTAAATAAGCATAGATTTGTCGCAGTTATGTTATGCACTTTGAGCGGGAGGCAATTGGGATCACTCGATCCATTATACAGTTCAACAGTCGGCAGATTAAAAGTGGCTGTTCGCGATCAAGCATTATTCAAATGTAACGAGTTCGTCCATTACGTCAGCACCTGCTGCACCTCGAAATCGTCCCAGTTTTCACCACTTTGTGGTAAACAACTCGAAACCTTGCTTGGTACATCTGCTACTTAACTTCATGTAAATACGTAACGGATTTTTGTCTCTTAATGGCTCTACTTTTTTATGTGACAAATATGACAAAAATTAACCAAATATGCAAGCATCGAGCAATCTTCGAAAAAAATTTGATGACTCAACTGTACACCAAACCTGGAGATTTGAGATTCTTTATTGAGAGATACAGGGAGATTTGGCCAAAAATAGAGAGATCCCTAGAGTCATGTTAATGACAAAAATAACATAAACCAAACAATTAATGACAAAAATGATCATGGGTAGTGTCTTCCCAATAGCTTTTAAATTTTTCCATTAATTTTGCAAACACTAACAAAAAACTTTTTCATAAAGAAAGTCATTTCGATTATATTTTTATAAGAACACCTCTTCTGAAAGAGGAAAAAAACAGGGAGAAAATCATAAAAAACAAGAAGACCGGCAACCAGACCATGGAGCCTCCAGGCATAACTGGGAGAGTTGGCAGGTCTGTTCCAGCACCAAACATTAATGGCCAGAGGTTTAAAAAGATCAGTAGAGAATTATCTTTTCTGAGGGCTTATCATTGCCTTTGGTCTAGACATGAATGGCGTAAATAGGAAAAGAATTGTCACTAACCTTGGTTGTTGTTGTCATTCTCTACAGGTGGTGCCAAGTGTCCCCCATCTGGCTTTTCTTGTGGAGGTGACACGGGTGCTGGGTTTCGGGGTGGCTGTGGTGGCCCCTCAGGGGGGACCTGTTGTCCTGTTGGGGCTGGTTGCTCTTGGGGTGGAGGAGGTTGTTGCGGTGGAGGAGGTTGTTGCTGTGGAGGAGGCTGTTGCTGTGGAGGAGGCTGTTGCTGTGGAGGAGGCTGTTGCTGTGGAGGTGGTTGAGGTTGTGGAGGTGGTTGAGGTTGTGGAGGAGGTTGGGGTGGTGCTGCCCCGGGGTTCATGGGGGGTTTTGCAGAGCCATTAGCATGAGCCGGTTGCACATGTTGAACTTGTTGTGACGCAGAACAGCCCATTATGACTGTCTTTTTAGTAATTCAAACCTAAACAAATTTTCCTGCAATGGAAAGTAATTTATTACCTACTGATGTTTATTCCTTTCTAAAGAGAACTTTCCAAAGTAGAGAATCCCTTGCATCAGTAGACAATGTATGGTAACTAATTTATATTGGAGATTAGTAGATAACTAGTTTGAATTAACTATCAGTCTTTTCTTCTAAATGTTAAGCTAGGTAGCTTTTAAGGAATCTTTAAGACATGAAAACATTTTAAAAATTCTTAATTGAAGATTTTCAAAGGAAAATTTAATGATTTTGCGCAATAAACATATCATGAAGCATTATAGAAACAAGGAATAAATTCTACAGCATTTTAAAAACCTTTAACTATTACAAAGTATTGGTACCGTTGTAATCATTTTAACTCTTAAGCACAGGAATAAACCAAAGAGGTGAAAGAATCCTCATATAAAACCTTTATACTTGATTTTATGACACAGTCAATAAAGTCATATTGTGTTTGCACAGGTCCAAGCAAAGCTAGCAAATTCATCGAGTGAAAGAAAATTATTGATCAACTTCATGGCATATAAGCTGAAATTCCATTTGCTGGTTAGAAATCAATGTTGAGCGTAAAGCTGAACAGATGTGTATTCAGCTGCTTTCACTCTTTACACGGATAGCCAGAAGGAAACTGGAAAAGATGGTTGCCTTTCTTCCAGAGAAAAGAAATCCAGGAGGAAAGGTCATACCAGAGTACCAGGGTCAGTGGCAAAAACCATTTGGGGCAAAGACAAGTATTTACTAACCCTTGTAAAAGTTGCAACAGAGAATTTATTTTCAATATAAATAGTGCCATGACAACATTTTTTCTAATATAATAACTCCTGGGTATCATTGGCAATTTCTTGAATGAAAGGGGCTGTTGTCAAAAATTGGCACAGAAGATGAAAGCCTTTCCATCAAACACCCTCTGCCCCCTCCCTACCCCCATTAATTAAATCAATCCATAAATCAGTCCCTTGCTAAATCTGCTTCTCTTGTTTCTCACTTATTGTTTACTTGTTCTCAATTACAGGAAAGGGCAGAACTATGATTTTAGCATACAGAAGAACTTTTCATCTGGCATTTTTCAGATTATACAAGCATCAGAAAATGACCTAAAGACCAAATGCCTGAAATTTTATTGTTGTCTTGTCCACAGAGATTGCTTTTATTTTTGTACAAATTTGTAATTTTTCCAACAAATGCCTATAAATAAAATAGAAAAAATGAAACAAAAATACTGAATTGCTTTTTTAGGTGACGTAGAGGCATAGTATGCAGAAGGTTTTGGTGCACATCTTACAAACATTTGTGCTACATAAAGGCTTTAATTCTTGTATATTAGAAAATGGAAAAATTGAGACTTTTGTACCTTTGAAGAGGCTGATATCCTTGATAAACTGTTGAAAAGAGGCTGAGTATTCACCTTCTCCATGAAAGTCCTTTGAAGTACTCACACAATCTTCTCTACTTTTAGCAATGCTAAGTTACTACGGTAAAATCCACGCCAAAACTTTTGCCAAAAAATCCAGAGTTCACATCAAGAAAGCAGTACTTTATACTACTGATGTATTTGTTTATAAATATATAACTGTACTCTGACTGGTACTTGTGAATCTTTTCAAAAACAGTCGTCAGTTACACTAACATTCATTTAAGCATGTTGTGCTAGGAAAACAGTCCTTCCCCAAGCTGAAGATCTTATCGCGTTATGACTCCTTGTGAAAGTTTTGTTGCGGCGAGCGCAAACATACAGTGAAGTCAGAAAAATAAATTCACTTGGCATTCAATTTTGATAAATCAGAAAAAGATGATCATCTTGTTAGTTTTAATGGCAACACGGAACAATTCTAACGAATTTCGTTACGAAGAATCTAAACTCTACAGAGTCATTCCATTCACTTTGGTTAGAAATCAAAACACGCGCGGATTTGTAATCAGACCAGTCATATGTTAAATAGCTGGCTTATTCTAAAAGAAGATTTGCAGCTATATAGATAAAAGTGTTTCGCTTTAAGCCAAGTGCTCCAATCTCGGTTTAACAACATGGTGAGCTTAATTCTCACCTGTGACATTTAAACGGAAAAATTAAAATTGCACAAACCTTTACTGACTGTTGCAGGTCCAATTGAAGTTTGACTGTATAGAATAAAGCAAGCAGATGTTTTTGGCTGTATAATATTGTGTTTTCTGGTCTCTAAGTTATCGAATTCAATATTCAATAAACATTTCTTACTTTAGGCCTTTGATTCTCGCCGAGCCTAGTGATGTAGGCATGGCAACAAAAAATATTATCTCCTTCGTGGGGGAAGACATTATTTCCGAGTGACAAAATTTATCGTAAAATGTCTTGCCAAGCAAAATCTAGACTTGTTAATGCTAGAATTGTCATATTTTAGGCTCGAGGAAGAAATGCTAAGAGTATTCAAAGCTGTAACGTTGTATACTGGGCAAATATATTTATGCCTAGTATTTTGGAAACCCTTTGTTTTATTTGTTCCCAATACTTGTATGGAAACCCATGGTTGTGTATTTACGTCACAACACGGTCGAGACAATAGGTATTGTGTTTGATTCAGTTATTCTATTGGTTCACATAACTTTGCCATTGTTTATCGTGACACAGCCGTGTTCTACTGTTGCCTTGGAATGGCTCAGATCTAAGCCCAACACATTTAAAATATCGCTGCTCAGTTTATGTGGTGATATTTTAGTGCAATAACTTTCGCTTTGCATACGTACGTTGTTAAGCAGGTCCGACCTAGCAACGTGCTTTCAGTTTAAATTTTTTTTACTTCCTTTGAGTTTTTTCCTTTTTTATCTATTCTTGCTGTTCTTGTTATTGACACAACTTCATACAGTAAATCCTCGAATTGCCCCCCCCCCCTCGAAAAAGCCCCCCTTGAATAAGCCCCCACCCTAGAACTACAAACTTTAAATAAGCCATCCCCCTTGAATAAGCCTCCCCCTTCGATTTGTAGATTTTTGACTCCTGAGGTTGCCTTTGGCATTTTAGTGAATTACCATAAACATTTATGTTTTTGTTAATAATTTAATCAGATGTTACTTTATACTTAGGTTATTTTTTATATTGTGAAAAGAAAAAAATGTGGCATGTTTCAGGAAATTTTATTTACGGTATGTATATTTTTCCTTGAATTTGTTTCTTTAAATATATGCAATGTAACCTGTAGTATCACAAAAGGGTCCGTAGCTCGAAAGCCCCTTTAAGTATTTCTACGTGTCCTTCGGTATTTCATTTTTCCTTGCTGATAATTTCATGTAAAGCATGCTTTGTAAGTCTTCAATCGTTAAAGCAATCGCACAAACCCAAAAGTTAACACGAAAAAACTCCATAGGTTCAAACGTAGAAACAAACTTAAGTGAGGTTCGATTTTTGGATATTAAATAAGGATTTCGAAATTTCTAAAACAATCAGGATGAATGATGTAACTATATTTGCAGAAACAAGAAAATTGTGAGATGAAGAGCAAGCAGTTATTAATAACATAAGTTAAAATCCCCCTCAAGAAGATCATTTTTAAGATCATTTAATGCCATAATTCTACTGCTTCAAGAATTTTAAAGAAATGAAAATTAAATGAACAGTTGAAAAGTCACGGAGAGCTGGCTGGCCAAACAATCTGGGTAGTGTAGTTTACCTAGCAAAAAGAATTGGCCTAACTGATATGTTTAGTCAAATAATATTACACTCTTATTTTTATAAGGAACCTACCTCAAGTCTAGTTCCAAAAGTTCCTCATTCGTAGACCTCAAATCATCAGATTTTAGTACCAAAAATTCCTTAAAAGTTCCTTAATATTCACTGCATATCAATAAGCTTTAGAGAGAGGGGCAAGACAGCATATGCGAATGTGATGACACACGAATAGTAAACAATTTATGCGAGTATTGGCTGCAGATAAATGGAACCGGCTTTAAGTTCTTGATGCTTGCAGTTATAAAAAAAATTCAAATCAAAAAGTTCCTTAGGGATTTCGTTTTTAGTAGTATAAGTTCTTTAAATATTTCGGTCTTCTACGTGTAGGTTCCTTATAAAGTGGTTCTTATAAAAAAACGTGTATTCCTGCTCATAGCCTCGTTTTGGCTCAGCGCTGCTGGCCTCATATGCAAGTCTCGTCTTCCAAGGGTGAGAAATGGAGTGTAGTGAAACAATTGTTGAGCGGAAGACAAAAAAAAGGAAAATGAGATGCCTTGTTTGTTAAGAGAATTTCATGAGGACCACCGGGTTACACATTGTAAAAGAAAGCACTTTGCACTTATAAAGCAAAACAAGATTGTTGGTTTTGAAGAGGTGGATGCTATAGAGAAAATTGGCACAGCATCAGTGAAAGAAACAGGCTATAATTAGTTAATGTAATTAATTGATAGACTACTTTTACAAAATAATATTTTTAATTGAAACAATTGTGCTTTGATTTGAAAATTATTGTTTTAATAAGAAAGAAAAATTTGGCCAGAATCTTGGTGTTGTAAACTGGTCAGAAGCTTATTTTAATAATCATCTTGTGCTTGCTGAAATGATTCAAAATCCCTCTAGTGTTTTCGATCCGCATCTGGCTATTTATTTTGTCAGCTTTTGGTTATTTTACGACATTTGCATACTCTGAGGAGTTTCGGACGAAAAAGTACTTTAAAGTATGCGAAAACTAGTTCCGCTTTTTCTTGCCATTGTGAAGTTTTGTACCGCAAAGCACTTGGTCACATTCATTTGTGTATTATTTGAATATCCACCTTTTATCTACATTTGTATTGTCGTCTACTGCTATGTTCATAGGCGCCGACTTTTATTTTTCCCAGGGGGGGCTCAAAATTTAAATTTAAAAAAAATTTAAAAAAAGTTAAAAGGTAGAGAAATTACTTGTCGCTTTAATAACGTAATACAACATATGTAGTATGTATAATAACAAAACAAAACATTTTAATAAAGCAGATATAACATGGTCTTCATTATCATCAGTTCAATTCTTTGATCGATTTCAAATTAGGGGGGCTCGAGCCCCCAAGCCCCCACGTAGTCGGCGCCTATGGCTATGTTAATGGTGTTGTTCGTAGATTTGTTATTCAAAAAATCGAATTTTTCTTGGAGATGAGTCGAATGGGTTTTTGTGCAATCCTTAACTTTATTTAAGAATTTAAAACATCATAACTCTATGTGGTTGTGTAGCCAGCTTTATTTCAAGCCAAACAACCATAATTTTATTCAACTAGCAAATAACTTGGGCATCATTTTTAAGAAGAACACATCTAAATGTGATTGGAAACGAAGGCAGAGCTGCCTTGAAAAAGAGGCTCTTATTTTGGAAAACCTGGCCTTTTTCTTAACGAAAAGGATCAACAGAAACAACAATACGTCAATTCTTCAAGGTATGAATACGATCTAAACCTTTTCACCTTATTCTAATCAAAAAACGCCCATCTGTCTTACTACTCATTAACAAGATTAATGTCTGTACAATCATGCAATGCAATTATTGCCCAGTAGCTGCAACCACTTGTGCAGATAGTGCTAATTGCAAATGCACCTTAATTGCCCGGTACAGGTGCCTTTGTGAAACAGGTCACTCTATCTAAATCATCAAGAATCAAGCATTGCGATTCGTTGTTTCGAAATCGTCATCAAGCGTGTCATTAATTACGACAATATTACAGGTGTCCAGTCTGACTTACAATAATGGTGCCGCTTTCTCTTCCAGAAAACTCAATCGCACCATTATTACCAATGAAATTCTAAGGGTAGGTGCATTCTGGCTCATGTAGGAGTAATCCCTATTTCAGAGTTCTCATCTTATCGAGGAAACATGGAAAACATTATCATATTAATCTGGATCATTATGGCAGTAAATGCCACCATATTGCGATTGCCATGTCTAGAGTACGGAAACTTCGTTACATCGTTACAAAGAACGCTGCTCTACAAGGATCCGTCATAGCGACATTCAACAATATTGATGTTGATGCATGCGAAGATAAGTGTTTGCTGAATCCTTTGTGTAAAACACTGAACACAAAAGACGACGGAACATCATGTGAGCTTAACAGTCAGTCTAGTTATGATTATGGAAGTGGAGTGGGGATGGTTAGCAGAGCCGGATGGAAATTCCGGTCCACAGATTACACCGAGACGTTGGTGAGCAAGGCCGGATAAATTCTAGTATTTTTAAACAATACATAGCATTTTGTGCTTCCGTAGGACTTTAAACAATGCAATTTCTGATTGCTCCACACCAACAATAAAAAGAAGTTACCTACTTTGTTTTGCGCGAGTTTCAAGGGTAGAAAGAAGAACTTTGTGAACTTAATTACCCTAGAAAAGATGGATAAGTTGGAGGATGCCAACTTCAGTTTTCAAGTGAAAAGCCTAGTGGCTTTCTAATTCTCTTACGCCCAAAAGCAATCAGATTGAAATATCTCGGAAATTTTGTCCTCAAATCATGTTTATGTCATTGGAAATAGGATTTCTAAAGACCATTAGTAGAGAGTGCGAGGAAATAGCCGCCCCGAGCGAGACCTCTGACTTTCTATGTCAATTGCTCTACGGCTGAGCCCCTCCCTCTCTCTCTTTTGCCAATTACACAGGGTCGTTAGTTCGAATCTCGCTCGGGTCGGTCATTTTCCCGCATTCTCTACGAAAAATCACGTTTAACGAGACACACGTTTGATTTCTGAGGTAAAGTTGGTAGAGAATCGAAATCTGTTGCTCTCTTCCTAGATTGGTGAATTTTGTCAGAAAGAGAAGCCCTGTCGTCATGGCTACTTTTGTCGAGACACTTGCTTGTGCCCAGGCTACGAATGCTTCACCCAAAGAAGAGGCAAGTACTATTCACTGTGAAATCCTTTTCCAACATTCATCGGCTCAATCTTTGGAGAAATATCTGTTGTTTCTGTGTTGTTCGTGTCTACTATCATGAACTTTGACCTCTTTTAACCTTTAACCTTTCCATTGCCTTTAATATGCTATTGTGACCCTTGTCCAATCTCTTTTACCCTTATTGTCGTATTCAAATTTGGGTTGTGTTATTTTATATCAAGGCTATCCTACATCCTTTTGACCACTGCAGCTTAAAGGACAACCGTATAATTGTCAACTTTTGGTTTATGTTTTTTTCATTTCTGGTTCTAGATTGCAAACTCCTCCACGAATCTGGTGTTCGGATCAGTGGAATTTACCCATACCAGATCAATGAAGAAAACTATCTGGTTTACTGTGACCTCAAAACGTCAAACAAATGGTGGATTGTTTTCCAACGACGTATCGATGGAACGGTCGATTTTAACCGCAACTGGAATGCCTACAAACATGGGTTTGGTGACATGACAAAGAGCTTCTGGCTTGGTCTTGAGAAGATCCACCAACTTGCGCCTCCATGGAAGAGAACAACGCTGCGCATTGAAATCAGACACTTGAAAGATACCAGCATGTTGTATTACGCGGAGTACAAAGATTTCAGCATTTCTAATGAGGCAGATGGCTACCGGCTAAAGATTGGAGAATACAGTGGGAATGCGGGAAACTCACTGGGGTATCACAACAACTGGAAGTTTTCGACCTTTGACCGTGATAATGACGACGTAGAACAAGGCAATTGTGCGATGCATTACAAAGGTGCTTGGTGGTACAGAAGATGCTTTTACTCCAATCTAAACGGTGTTTTCAATCCATGGCCCCACAATATAGCGTCCTCGGCTTATATAAGTTGGCACCACATTGAGGGTAATTTCGGGAGAATTTTCTATTCTGAAATGAAGCTCACCTATAATTGACAGTTCTTTCATTCTAAATTGAATTGATGAATTTGCGTTTGAAAACGATGAAAAGCAGTATAAAGTTAAAGAAAAATTTAAGTTAGAAAAAGAAGAGAGAAGAAAGGATGGAAAGAAAAACAGATAAAATTGAGAAAATAGGTAGAAAACAAATAAAAAATGAATCAAAGTAACAGTGAAAAAGGAAAGAAAGCCTGGAGTAGTAACAAAAATAACAGCACTTCAAACTAAACGGAAGAGTCGAAGAAAAAGAAATGTAGAATAGATGAACAGAAAAAGCGAGGAGACAAGATGCGAACAAAATAATGAAAAGAAAAAGAAGAAAGATGGAGGATAAGGAGGAAATTTTGTTATGAGGAAGAATATCGATGGAAAAGAAGAATAAGGGAAAGAAGCGGAGAAGACAACTTTGAAAATATGAGAAGAACATATGGGAAGAGTCAGCAGTAAGAAAGAAAGTATGCAGAGTAAGAAAAGAGAAGGCATTTTAAAGTATAGGGAAAAAGAGACGAAGAAAGGTACAGTGAAAGTGAAGAGAGAAGGATGGAGTCAAAATATTAAAAGAGAGAGAAAAGTTAAAATAGAGGGAAAGAGAGAAAATGTGTGAAGGGGAAGAAGGATTAAATACTGGTGGAAGGAAATTAATGAAATTGAGAACAATCAAAGAATGTATCTGATAAAGAGGTTTCCAGATTTTGAGGGGAGATTAGGAAGAACTTATTCACCGGAAATGTACAGAGTGGAAGAAAGCGCAAGAAGAATGTAATAATAGAAATGGGAGAAAGAAGAACCCCAATTAACAAAAGCTAATAAAACAAAAATACAATAATAAATAAAATTAAAATAAAAAGCGATTAAATTTATTGATAAGAATTTATTCAAAAACTGCTGTTTTCCGGAAGAACCAAGACATTCTTCTCGTCTGTAATTAATGTCACCAAAAATCTGCTTAAAAGTGTCGCAAAGTAATAGAATTGAATTAGCTAATGATACCAAGATAAAATAAGGACGAATTAGCTTATTTTATCTTGATGATACTAAGAACTTTATTTATAGGTAATGCAGTCACAATCATTGATAGAACAGTTTGAGATTTATTAGCCATTTCGTATGATTTTTTGCATTTTTGTCTTAAATTGCATCAACCTCAAACTAATCATCGACATAAAAGAAACATCAGGAATGACGCGAGGAAGAATCTTAAAAAGGAAAGGAGCATGTTGTGGCAGGAAAAGGGCACCTAAACAAGAGTAGGGGGGATCGTTTGTCAATTACCCCAGGTTTCGTAAAATGAACTCGCTTTTTCGTTGAAAAACAAACAAATCTTGTAAGTCTGAATAGAATCCTGGCTTCCATTCAAAGTGCTTCATCGATAATGTCCAGAATCAGTCTAAGCACCTTAGAAGCACGTGAGCGTTTTGATTTGAAGCTGCGCAGCACCATGTCAAGTGATTGGTATTGCTCATAGTCTTTGTTCACAACTGACTTAGCTCGATGCCAATAATTTTACATTTGAGGCACGATTAATCACTTTCGACCACTTACAGAGGCATGATCAATCAATTTTGACCTCTTACCGAGGCATGATCAATCACTTTCAACCTCTTACCGAGGCATGATCAATCACTTTCGGCCACTTACGGAGGTATGATTAATCACTTTCGGCCTCTTACAGGAGCAGGATTTTTCAGTTTTGGTCTTTTACATAGGCATGATTAATCACTTCTAGCCTCTTACAGGGGCATGATTTATCACTTTTAGCCTCTTACAGAGGCATGATCTATCACTTTTAGCCTCTTACAGAGGCATGATCAATCACTTTTGACTTCTTACAAAGGCATGATCAATCACTTTTGACTTCTTACAGAGGCATGATCAATCACTTTTGACTTCTTACAGAAGTATGGTTAATCGCTGTTAGCCTCTTACAGAGACATGATCAATCACTTTTAGCCTCTTACAGGAGCATGATCAATCAATTTTGACCTCTTACAGGGGCATGATTCATCACTTTTAGCCTCCAACAGAGGCATGATTTACCACCTTTGGCCCCTTAATGAGGGACCTGGCTAAAGCATATTCTCAAATAGTGCATCAACTGATCAATAGAATATTTATCAGCTTACTTTGTGGTACGTAACAATGCTCTTTAATGCACTTTGCAGAAACCAGGACCAGCATGTTTTGTCTTGTTTTCGAATTAGCATGTGAAAGGTAAAAGATCTCCGTCCGCAACTGGTTGTTCAAAGATGTCTCAACACGAAAAGCAATGGGAGACATATTTCCAAACAACACAATCGTATTGTTGGTACATATTTTGTCCAACGACAATGTCTCTGCTGTAGGTCTCCTCAAAATATGAAGTTCCAGCAAAGATTCTCACAATTGTTGTTGCTTCTAGGCTCAGGTACAGCATCTCTTAACATTCAAGTCTTCATCCGATTGAAAAAGCATGGAAAACATTCTCGTACTACTTTCCATCATTATGGCAGTAAATGCCACCATATTGCGATTGCCATGTCTAGAGTACGGAAACTTTAGCATCGTTACAAAGAACACTGCTTTACAAGGATCCGTCATAGCGACATTCAACAATATTGATGTTGATGCATGCGAAGATAAGTGTTTGCTGAATCCTTTGTGTAAAACACTGAACACAAAAGACGACGGAACAACATGTGAGCTTAACAGTCAGTCTATTTATGATTATGGAAGTGAAGTGGCGATGGTTGGCAGAGTCGGATGGACATTCCGGTCCACAGATTACAGTGATACGTTGGTAAGAAGAACCAGATATACTCCATCATTTATACCGAACAAATCATATTAGTCATTAAGAACTTTTTATTGGCAGTAAAACATTAAACAACAGTGGATAAGCATTACATATTCATAATGGTTGACAAAAAGTGTAACGTATTGTTCAACGGTTTTCAGAGAAGGCGTCTAATACTGATGCAATGAAGTAGACAACTTAATGAAAGGCACAGATTTAGCTACGCTATTACAAAGTTTTATGCAAGGTACAATGTCATCAAAAATTGTTGGAATAGTCTTTCTTCGTCTCCTATTAATCCTTCTCCTTTGTTTTAAAAATGCTACATAAATAAGTTTCAACGCCGGCTCCGTTTTGCAAGAGAGAGTTTGTTAATCATTTATCGGGTAGCAATAAAGGGAAAATAAGAAAATGAAGGAGATAAGGTGATTGCAGGAATTCCAGCTAACAGGAGAATTGCTCGAACAGTTTAGTCTCTTTATAACAGTGCAGCTGTACGCGGATTGAAAACTAGGCAAGTGTTTTATAAAGGAATGATGAAAAGCTACCATCTCCCTTGCTTGTTATGTTGACATTTTTGAACAAAAGATTGACATTTTTTAATAAAATGTTGGGTGGTTTTCAACGGGAGTTAAGCATTCATTGAAGGGAATAGCAGCACATATCAAGCACTTTCTAAAAATAGACAGTACAGAGCCTGCGCAGTGTAGTCTCATTGCAACTGTGCACGTGAAGTAGATTCAGAGGCAAATCCCGTGCAATTTACATTGGAAGTGACCACGTGAAATGGTAGATAGATACTTGTGATTGGTTGACGTGTGATTGACAGTTCGAGGTTGCTGGCTCGGAGCCATTTAAATATGCTTCGATTCCCTACAATGGTTGTTCAGCAATTGTGGGGCAGAAGTTCACGGAACAATGATTTATTAGTGATAGAAAACTAATAAACAATTTTTCGAAGAGCGTAAAATCTGCATGTGTTAGACGATATAATAGCACGAGGTTCTGTTCCAACTCTCTAATTCTCTTTGCACTCAAATACATTGTAGCCAGCTCAAATGAAAGTATTTGAATAAAGATGTGTTGGTGATTTCTGTCATGACTATAATGCCAGCACCCAGTTTGAAACTTTAAGCAGATTCTTCAAAATCATGTTTCAAATCAGGAGAAAAACTTTTGATTTCAGAGGCGCGGTTGAAAAAGATACCAATTGTCTTGTTTGTTTACAGATAGGTGAACTTTGTCGCATAGAGAGGCCCTGTGGCCAAGGCTACATATGCCGGGATACCTGCTCGTGCCCAGGCTACGAATGCGTCATGCAATTTACAGGTAGGCGATGTTCATATTCAAATGCCATTGTTCCAGCTGTGAGGAGACAAATCCCTCACGATGTAAAACCAGCATGAAGACTTGTACAATGAGGCTATTAAACATGCTGTGAATAGAACCATTATGAATTACAGCATTACAGCGCCATTATGAATTGGGTGAAAAATTGCCATAATGGTGGCACGCTGCCAAAACAAAAATTTCGTTCCAGTTTTAAAATCATTCAAAATACCCAAATGGGTTTATTCAAAATGTAATTGCCATGCTATATACTTAAAACTATATACGCATAGGTAAACAACTTATAAACATTACTTCGTTAATCTTTCCTTGTTACTTCCCCTGTTAATTACAGCGGCCATGCAAAGGCCTAAAATCAGTACCCCTCATAACATGGCAAATTTCTCTCAGATTCAAGCACCACAACAAATTGACTTATACTTAGACCGAAGTTCTGGCTCATGCCCTCAATTGAGTTTTATTACAATGCAAATTGCTGGAGAACCACAGGGGCACGAGGTTATTGGCTTCTTGATTCTTTTGAGACCATACATGAGCAGAAGGGTGAAAAATCCTCTCTAGATGCAGGTTTTGGATTGTGATACTTAGACCCAATGCCTCAACAAATTATTTTGCTAGAACGAATTAATGAATAATAATTAAAGATTAAATTGTTGTTTAATACATATTTGAAGCCCTGAAAACTGATGTAAATAGATAACTGGAAGAAATTACTTCTAGATACCATTTTTAGCCAATGTTACCTAGTACTGTTTCTTCATCTGTAACTTCTAGAAACGTAAAGATAGAAAGGAAAACTTTGCTGTTGGAAAACAGACAATGTATATTTTGGCCGAAACCTAGCATTAAAGCTTTTGATAGAATTTACTCTTAGTCTTTATGACCACCAAAGGAAGGGGAAGAATCTTTCTTTTCTTAAAAATGCAAGATTGATTGTCCTCTTTGTTTCAGCTCTTTATGCGGTACTTCCTTTTACTTACTGCTAGTTTCTCTGAATAGATTGTTGATCGCCTTCTTAGTAGCAACCTAGTGCTCCAATAATCTTGAAAGTTATTCAATCTGGTTGCCTTTTTCTTTTCTTTATTCAGTCCCCCTTTCCTTCTCACCAAACAAACCACGGAACAAGCACTTACTTTGATTCAAGTAATTTCGAAAGTCAAAACTTAACATGCTCGCAAAATTTCACGAGTCACCACAGCCTTTTTCATACTGAACATAGCAAAATGAAATCTCTTGACTTAACATAGATCCACTCATCACCGGTGATAATTTTAAACAGTTCATTAATAACCTCAGTGAGACAACTGAAGTTAGCAGCTAAAATACTTCGCTGAATTTCATCAAGATCTTGAAAAGCATCTGCTTGTTAAAGAGGCTTGAAATCAACGTGAGATTGGAACTGGAAAATCCCATTCATTGTAGACAAAAAGAGTTCGTATTTTCCCTTTGGCTCTTCTAAAGTTTGGTGTTGAGAAACGTTGATTCCTCTAGTGCTTTCGACCCGCATCTAGCTATTTATTCTGTCAGCGTTTGGTTATTTTCCGACGTTTGCATACTCGTCGTGTCGGACGAAAAAGTACTTAAGCATACAAAAACTTGTTCCGCCATTTCTTGCTTTTGTGAAGTTTTGTATCGCAAGCCAGGGCATTTTTTAACATTGTAACTACTGGGCCACTGCCCAGTGGGCCCCTCTTCCGGCCCAGTAAAAAAGCAAAATTTAGGGCTTTCGGCCCACTAGTTTGGGCCCTTTTCACAAATGTTTTTTCAAAATGTAAAAAGTAAAAAATTAGTCTTTCACATTGTGCCACTTGTTGAGCACAGAAGGAAAGGCCCTTTGCATATCTATCCTCTTTCTGGGTTTTCTGTCGAGGCTCTATGTTGCTATGGTTGCTAGTTTATGTTTGGTGTTGTCATGGTCATTTTAGACTGTGTTCTAAAATCGAAATAGAAAGATCAAAAGTTTGTCAGCTAGAAATCCATGTTAGAAATGAAAAGAAAAGCAACAAAGAGTGGTCACGAGAAACGTTTGGAAAAAAAGAAGAATGAATTGAAAGAGGCTGCCACTGCAAGTGGCCAAACATCGCTACTCTCCTCGTTTGGATTTACCAAATCAAACACCAGCAGTCGGCCTAAGACTGCCAGTCCTATTGATGGCGAATCAACAAGCGATCAAAACTCATCAACTGCAGTACCCGTTGCTGAGGTGAGTACAGCTTCTGACTGTTTCATCGATTCAATGAAAGATGATAAAAACGTCAACGAATATTTTCTTAATACTCAGGAAAATTATGTCATTGACGATGTCGATAGTGATGATACTCATGCAGACATAGGCCATGGCCTTGGCCTTGCTGACGCCGAAACTTCGAAACCAGACAGTGCCTCGTCAAAAATCGATTCCACAGATGATCGTTGGTACAAAGGCAAAAAATTAGACTTGAATTGGCTGCTTTTAGCTGAATCTTGCCTGGAATTAAGTGGGGAAGAACAGAAAGGACAAAAAAAACGACGACGTCCCGTTGTCACTTGCTTACTTTGCAGCAAGTATGAACCTGAAGTGAAAAGGTATGCCACTAATGGACGAATACCAGTTGCCAGTGGAGTCCGGGTTGATGGGAAAGACAGACTGTGTTTACTTGTTGATCATTTGCTTTCCTCTGCTCACAATGAAGCATTAAGATTGAAGAAACTTGAAGAAGCGTGGAGTCTCTCGTCAGACAGTCATCCTTGGGTCAAAGTTATGAAACAATGCAAAATACAAACATTAGAGTTTCTTTTACGAATGGCTGTTGATGTTTACAATGATTGTAGAACGGAAACACTCAGTGCAAGAAGTTGGCCATCAAGGTCTTTGGCAACTGAACATAGCAATGCTTTACTCCATAATTTTGAGACAGAAGGATGGAACACAGATTTTGTTCCTTTTAGTCAACCAAGCTCTGTATACCATTATAGGGATCCAGTAACCTATGCAGCAATGAGAGACATAGTTGCTAAGCAAGAGATGAAAAACACTGCTGATGTATTAAAAGATTGTCTGTGCTTTTCTGTTCAAATTGATGGAAGTGCTGACAAGCAGCAGGTTGATTCTAAATTTATAACAGCAAGATTAGTCCCAACGAATGAAGTGAGTGTGAAGACCGTTTTTCTTGGCATCGCCAGCAGTGATTTAGGAGGAGCTGAAGGACTTCTTGATTCATTTATTTCGTGCTTGAAAAGTGTTGGTGTGGAGACAGAGAAGCTTGTTGGAGTCACCACTGATGGAGAAAAAGCAAACACAGGCAAAAACGCAGGATTATGGACATTGCTCAAACAACATATTGGCAGGGATATCTTGACAGCGTGGTTTGTTTGTCATCGTTCAGATTTGGCCCTTGAATCTGTTCAATCTGAGGTCCCTGAACTCCATCTCTGGATGGCTGATGTTCTTGCTCTTTCGACATTCTTCCACTCATCCCCACGTCGCACAAAGTTGCTGCACAAAGAAAATGATCAGGCTCTTGCTTTTCCAAAGCATTTTGAGGTCAGGTTTGCAGAGCACACTTTGAATTTGCTGAAAGCAATTTTGAATAACCTGGAAGCAGCAAGAAGGCTTTGGACAAAAATGACAGATGGAAACATAAATTCGGACAGAAAAGAAAGCTCATCTGCAAAAGGATTTCTTATGAAATGGGGCAATGGCACACAGCAAGTGTGGTTGACCACTGTTATGCATGATCTGTGCAAAATTTTCAAGAACTTACAGAAAATTTTTCAAAAATCTGACCTCATCCTACTGGATGTATTAACAGCCAGGGATGCAGCTATTGTCAACCTGAACGTCATGAAGGAGATGCCAGTGCCTGGTGGGCAGGAAGATAAATACTTGAAGAACTTAAACTCAAGTAAAGAAAGCAGTGGAGAAAGAAATATCAGAAAAACCAGCCAGGCTCATAGGTTTGTCACATCACTACGCAGAGAAGATGGTCCAATCAGAGTGGAAATTGTTCAATCAGCAATAAACTTTCTAGACCAGCGCATGAACATTGAGCAAGATGAAACAATCAACAATTTAAAAAAGATATTGGATGCAAGTTCACCAGCGCAGATGATAAATGCCAGCAGAGATCTTGTGAGCCAGATATTTGGAGAGGACAAGGTTGAAGAGTTTGTCTCTGATGTCTGCATGTCATGGACAAACCTAAGCAAAGTTCAAGTCTATAGCCAGATAGAAGATTCTGGCACACTCTATGCATTGAAGCTGAGAAAAATGACAGAGGCCAGCATTGGTTTGCTCAGAAAATTCCTTGCTTCCTTCCTCACCTTGACACCACATAGCATGGCAACAGAGAGAGCTGTCTCCCATTATAATAATATCAATATATCCAGCAGAGCATCACTAAAGCCAGAATCAATTAACAGCTACATGCATGTCTCTCTCAATGGCACAGGGACTGCATATTTTGACCCAAGACCTGCAGTTTTCGAATTTCTCAAGAGCAAAGACAGACGTAACAGAGAGCCAAATTCAGAGATCTATAGAGAGAGGGAATTCATTAAAAAGTTCTTTTCGAGTGACTCTGGTTGTCTGTGACGGGACATTTTCTGGACATTAGAAACTTTTTAGAAACTTTTAAATGTTAAACATATTATTAAAGTTTTATTGAATTGTTATTCTTGTTATACTCATTTTCGTAGCTTTATTCTTTTTATACTCATTTTCATTTTTTTGAGTCAAGGGGTCAAGGGCTCTGGTCGCGAAAAAGTGGGCCCTCTTGAGGATTTGGCCCACTAGTCAAATTTCCTTAAAAAATGCCCTGTCGCAAGCCCTTGTTCACATATTAAGAAAGTACAAACGGACGCTTCTATGTAAATTACCTAAATGGAGGTGTAACACTTCATTCCTAAAATTGCATCAGGGGACAATTTTTTGTTACATTCTCTGTAACTGTGGCCTAGTGTTTAGGTTTCAGAACAACACCTGAGAGCATCTTTCAACTCGTTTCTTATCGGTATCACTCTTAGTAAAATTACTTTTGAGCTAATGCTGGCATCACAATTCGCACAACTGACGTCAAACGTTCCAAACAGCTTTTACTATGGGCCTGAAAATTACAATACAGAAGAGGAATTGCCATTGTTTCCACGTCTTTCTTCATCGTGAACTTTGACCTCGCCAGGACCCTCCATAAGCTATTCTGACCTCCTTCGCATCGGCAGAAGAGAATTTTCCATTGTTTTCATGTCTTTCTCATCATGAACTTTGACCTCTCCGTGACCCTTCGCAAGCTATTTTGACCTTTTCAGAATCCACAATGACCTTTATTACCTTATCAACACTTGTATTCTTCATTCCCATATCAAACGTACATTATATCAAAGCTGCTTTATACTCAAGCTTTTGATAATCAAGAACTTCAAGCATTCTCGTTTCCCCTTTTAGATTGCAAAGCTCGGTATTTGTCTGGCCTTCGAGACAATGGGATTTACCCATACCACAGCAACAAAGAAATCTACCCAGTTTACTGTGACCTCAAAACGTCAAACAAATGGTGGATTGTTTTCCAACGACGTATCGATGGAACGGTCGACTTTTACCGCAACTGGAATTCCTACAAACATGGGTTTGGTGACATGACAAGGAACTTCTGGCTTGGTCTTGAGAAGATCCACCAACTTGCGCCCCCATCGAGAAAAACAACTCTGCGCATTGAAATCAGACACATTGTAGACACTAGTAAATGGTTTTACGCGGAGTACAAAGATTTCAGCATTTCTAATGAAGCAGATGGTTACCGGCTAAAGATTGGACAATACAGTGGGAATGCGGGGAACTCACTCGGGTATCACAACAACTGGAAGTTTTCGACCTTTGACCGTGATAATGACGAGAATCCACAAAGCAACTGTGCTGTAGTATGCAGAGGGGCATGGTGGTATCGTGGCTGCATCTACTCAAATCTAAACGGTTTGTTCCCTCCTTACCCATTTACCCATCATTCGGTCCAATTTATCAGTTGGCATAAGCTGTACAATTATCATGGAGGTATAATCAATTCTGAGATGAAACTCACATTTGAATAGAGAATAAAGGAAGCAGAACACACATTCATATTTACCGACCTATGACCTTTAGTGACCTCTGACCTGCTGTTTTTGCAACTATTTGAAACCTTGGCATGCAATAAAGTGCGATTGCGAAGATTTTACAAACACCACCAAGTACTTTACAGTTAACGCAGGGTTTACAGTGTCTTTTGACTGTGCATTTGGAACGTTTTTAGTGTGAACGTCAGACACAGTGACATTTGGAAACGCTAAGAGCATCAGCAATATTTATAGCCTTTTCATTTTTCAACGCTAAGGTCATGAATTTGCATTTTTTCGCTTTCTTTGCGACCTTCGCCTTGAAAGTTCAAACTATTTGAATTTCTTTCTCTGTCACCGGCGAATTTATCGTCCTATGAACGTATTGCATATTAGCCGATTTCCAAAGACGCTTCGTTTTGGATGAAGAAATAATTGTATTACCGGTTATTGGCGGTAAAGTAATAAAAATTCTATTTTCGTCCGACATCTTGGATTTAGCACGTCACGAACGTGCCTAACCTCGCTTTCAAGTTGTTTGAGACTGCGCCTGCGTAGAATGCATTTCGCAACAACAACAAAACATAGCATCCTTTCTGCCTTTTACTAATTCCATGTTTTAGCTAGGGCTGTCGGCGCATGTTAATATGAATATCCAAGTCTAAACAAAAGAAACTGAAAAACCGACGCAGAATTTTAGCATGTCATTAATTCATTTGCCTGAGGTATGTTCTCGTGAGCTATAAAAAATCCAAGTAATTTAATAATTGTTCTAAACTTCCCGAACTCTGATCCAAATAGTCTGTTGATAAATCCTAAACTTTAGTATAAACTTCCCACTTGTCAAGTAATTGAGTCTGGGCCCTAGTATTGGAGTCTGGGCCCTAATACAGCCTGAATGACTCATTAATCATATTTAATTCTTTGAATTCGCACCATTCGTTACGTAGCTTCGCCTTCTACGTTTTCACGTGTACTCTTGTGTGCTTAATTGTAGGAGGGGTCGAATAAAGAGGGGGGTGGACATTTTCCTAGATTTTCATAAAGCGGAGAGGTCATAATAAATTGAACTACAGGGAAAATTGTAAACAAGCATCTAAAATGGGGGGGGGGTGAAAATAAAATAAAATGGGGGGGGTTAGATATAGCGAATGCATTTTTGGTCAACATGTTAGCTGGTGAACGGCAGAGGCGTAGAGCTCAAGAACGGGAAGCAAAAAATAGAGTTAAAAGACATTTTAAATATGGATGATGACAATGAGTAAACTCTTTTGAAATTTTTAAGTCTGATTTATTTTTTCTTAAAAAGAGTTTTGCATGGAGCCAAACCATTTTTTTCTGAGAAGTTTAAAATGTCTAATATGGGGGGTTGATTATTAAATTGATTGGTCGTCGTTTGAAATTTCCATAAAATGGGGGGGGGGGGTCATTATAAAATGCTATGAAGGGTGAAAAATTTTGAAAAATGCAATATGATCCTCCCCTAGAATTAAGCACACAATAGTATACGTTTTTCTGTTATAAGAAACCTAGCTTGGGTTCTAGTTCTAAAAGTTTCTTAATTTTTCACTATTTCTAGTACTAAAAATTCTAAAA
Organism: Nemopilema nomurai; assembly: GCA_003864495.1. Taxonomy (NCBI): domain Eukaryota; kingdom Metazoa; phylum Cnidaria; class Scyphozoa; order Rhizostomeae; family Rhizostomatidae; genus Nemopilema; species Nemopilema nomurai. The sequence continues at coordinate 1,541,921 of ML133389.1, forward strand.
GTTTCTTATTTTTAGATAAACATCAAATTTTGCGCCTTTCCTTGCATATTAATTGTATTTAAGTCTATCACACAACAGTAAGTTTGATATCTTATCTCTTGTTCATTATTCTTATGGAAACAGGGGTACTTTTTATCTAGACACCCGGTACAGTGTGCTTTAATTGTTGCATTATTTTCGTATTGTTACCGAGACACCCGGTACGTATTATTTTCCGGCTCAGAACGTCATCTCTTTTTCTTGGAGTTTCTTAAATTTTTGGGGCTCTAGTACTAGGTTTCTTATAAACCGGTTTCTTATAAACAGGTTTCTAAAAAACCGGTTTCTTTCAAGAAAAAAAACGTGTATCGTTTCTGAACATATGTTTTGTATATAGTTACGAATCATTGTCTCTCTTCACTTCACACGACCGTGCTAATAACACATACACAAGGTAGTATTTTGTAGAAGTTGAAATTCTTTTCTTATTACAATGTAATTTAATGTAATGTTATGATATAATAGCATATTCACGACCAAATAAATTGTAGCCTTTATTCTTAACAATGGCGTTTTTAAAGACAGGGCACGCCCACGTAATTCTTGCTACGCAGCACCAGTATGTTTTGATTGCACACATGTTGAAAGTTAGAGCTGTAGATTGCATCACAAGTCCACTTGCTTAAAGTTGCTATTTCATTTAATAGCTTCCAACCCGTTTGCATTCTCTTTGTCATCCTCTTACTTTCAATTTTGTCGCATCTACCTCCGACACCTCCCCAGCCCCAAAACAACCCCCCTCCCGAGAATGCGAACCCTTTCATTAAAATGGCTTTTAACCTTATAGGAGTGTCGGACGAAAAAGTACTTTAAGTATGCGAACACTGGTTTCGCTATTTCTAGCCATTGTGAAGTTTTGTACCACAAAGCACTTGTTCACGAATTTACGAACAAGCAATTTCCGCCTGAGATGTATGGTGACATTAGATTGTTCTCAAGGAGCGTTTTCATTGCCTACAAGTGAATTTCTGAACCCCCTGAATTTCTCTGCAATGAAATAAAGGTTTAAGCGCCTTACAGTACCGACCGGGGGAACAGTAGGTATAACACGATGGATAGGTGATTGTTTCGCTCATAAATAATTCTAATTGCCATTTGAGAAAATAAATTGTCTGGCATGTTGAAATGCTGCAGATATCCAAAGAAGAAGAGAAAGTACTTATTTCTTGTAATAATAGCGCAGTAAAGTATTATTATCATAAATATATAATCCAAAGAAAGCATATTCAAAATCAAATTTCAAACCATGAAATCAACTTATGGTTAAGAACATATATAAGGCAACATTAATGGGAATCCCTGTGGTGGAAAAACTACCCCAAATGCTTTGTAATAACCAAGTAGGAAAATCCACAAGGGGGCAATATGTTAATGATATTGGAGTGGTCTGGGGGAAGTGGTCTATGAAGAGTGGGAGCGTTTTATGAGGTTGAAGGGGGGGGGGTGATGAGGGCAGGGGGAAAGAAGGCAGAATCAAGTACACACAAATCAAGGTGAGGTAGCGGGGTTGGTTGGCAAGTGGGGGAAGCCGGAGAAACAGGCTAGCAGAAGCTTGGGTATCGGAGATGCAAATTGGGAGGCTGGGATATAGGTGACACAAAAGGGGTACAGATGGAAAAGCTGGGTATGGTCAAATGGGGAATTGATGGGTTTTTAGCCAGTTTCCTTGTCCAACATCATTAATGTATTGCCACCTTGAACAAACTAATAAACCTTTAACTGTCAAGACAGTAAAGAATAAGAAATAAAAACAATTTGCATCCACATATTTAGCCAACTGTTGGATGCCTCAAGATTAACATTGATCGTAAAGTTACTTGAGATTTCAAAATGAAATTCTGTCACTTGCTGTCAAATGAAATTCTTTGCTGTTTGGAAAGTGATAGGCCTATATTGTGGTAGCAATTATGAGATCAAATTTCCTTGCGATTCAAACCCTTTCAGGTAGGTTTGAGGATTCCTGTCAACTTGGTTTAGTCAAAATGTAAATGCTTTTAGAAGCCTTAAAGGACTAAGAAAAAAGTATATGCTACAAAATCCAACAGTCTTTGCAATGCCACTCCAGTGAAGAAGTGAATGATCTGGATTTCAAAGCATGATATATTTTTGATTGCCTTCTTAAACTTCGCGGTAGTTGCTAAATGTCCCTGAACCGAGCAGGGGGAACAAAGGTCAGAAGTAGCCAGAGCAACAACCTACAGTTTTCATGAAGTGAAAATCACCCAAAAAGAGAAAATTCATATATTGGCAAAAACTTCTTGAAAGAGAGAGCAACTGGTGAAAATGCAATGTCTAGATCTTGGCCTTATTCATAAGTTTCAAATTTATTGATGGAATATTTACTCAATGAGGTTATGATCTTTCATAACCTTTGGCCTTCACAATCTTTGACCTTTGACATCAGTGACTGAACCTTCATGAGCTCTACCACTGTCAGACTTAAGTTTGAGAGGCCTAAATATTAAATGTGAATACAAACGTGATAAAAGAATTAATTAGCTGGTGGTACTGAACATTCTTGACAATTAATTTATGAATATTTATAAAACACTAAAAAACTTGCCCATTATCTCAACATCCTAATTTAATATCTCTCTATATATTTATTTATAAAATTCACATACGTATGTACGATGGACAGGGTACATTGTTCTTCTCTTGGAATACCACAGGAACTTACTGGTTCCAAGATGATGTTAAACGGTTAGTTGTCTACACTCTGACATGTGAAACACATCTGAAAAAGAAAACCTGGGTCAATACATGGTGTTTGTCCACACGACATTGAAAAGAAGATCTGTGCAGAAATAAAGATCCACACCCACAGATCAATGAATTCATCTCTTAGCATGTGATACACACAGGGAAGAGACTTCAACTTTTTCTAGGACAGGATAATTATCTCCTTCCCAACCAATCCAAAGATTCTACTCTATTGGCAGAATTAGCTAAATATTATATACTATTCCATATTATATTACGATAATGATATTTGGATTTTGTTAAAGTAAACATTTCAATTCCTGACTTCAAAACCATCATTGTAAAACAGTGTCTTGTAACTACCTTAATATTAACCATTAAAGCGGAAAATTTTAAGCCATAAAGAAGAATGAATTCAAAGAAGAATGAATTCAAAGAAGAATGAATTCAAAGAAGAATGAATTCAAAGAAGAATGATTCAAGATAAGCAGCTTTAGATTCTTTGAGGACAAAACAAAGAAAGTGGAACAAATTCAAATAGTATGTATTTTGAAAGGCTGCTAGGAAGTTCAGTCTACTCTTATATAGGAGTCTCTCTTGATACAAGGTACAACAAAGTGGCATGATCTTAGGCTTGAATTCAAAACCTTAAGAAAACTTGGAAAGCAACTGTGGACTTTTAACTTGTTTTGGCTGTGAAACTCGTAAGCATTTGTCACTAGTGGTTTCAAATTCCCTCATTAACTCATTCACTCCAAAAGCAACTAACATCGCAGGCTAACAATTTGAAAACATTAGCACCTGTAGTCATCACATATTTTCTTCCATTGTTTTAGAAAAGCAATTACAGCCTTTATTGAAAAACAATGGTCTTTTTATGAAAATCATTTGTGATTGGCTGATTCAGACTTTGTAGTCACATGTTTGGCACATGATCAAGCAGTCTTTTAAAACAAAACAAAAACAATAGGTGCCCATACTAAAAATCTTTGAAAATCACTCCCTCTCTCAAGGAAACGAAATCATAGAAATAAATCAGGGAATACGAAAAAGATTGCTGATGAATTTTCCACCCTAAACTCCCTTACTTTTAAAATTTTCTTTGCAAGATAAATGTTTTACCTTAAGTTAGTAGATCGATTATAGTTGGTTTTGTTCCTCTGTCCTGTTTGGCTGAGGCGACTCATCTTCCGTTGACCCATTTGTTGTTCCATTGCTATTTCCTGTGTCTAAATTTTCAGTTTGATGTGAAACATCTAGTCCCACAGGTTGAGCTTCTGATAAAGCACAATTGTATTCATATCCACCCTTTGATTGCATCTGGTCTTGCACACTGTGTATCTGTGGACAAAGATTAATGTTCATCTTCTCTGGTATGACAGACCTAGACATGTAGCACCAAAACCTTCTCCTCTATCAAGAAATTGTGGAAACATAATTTTCTGCTGACCTTAAGTATATTTTCCGGCTTTTCATATGTCAAAACTCATCAGGGTATGTCAGAAAAGCTGATTAGGCTAGAGAATCCAGATTGCACCAAAACAAATGCTGACAACTATTTTTTATATCATTGAGCAAGCTAAATTGTATTTCTGTCTAAGAGTTTTGGAGTCTGTCTACATTCCACTATAGGTAGAAAAGAAAGATTTTGTCTTTTTTCTTGGATTCTTCCAAACAAGGTGAGAAATGGCAGACCATTTCTGACATTTGTATACTCTGACAAGGGTCACGTGGAAAAGGGCCTCAGGTATGCAAAGAATATGTTTACCTTCATTTTATGAACATTATTAAAATATTAAAAACAATATTAAACTCAAAATGATTAGACACAAGTAGGCTAAATTCTATTTATTATATCTAATCGAAATAGAATGACACTTGTACATATATCATCAACCATTCACAGACAAACTTCACATTTGATTCAATATCTATGGCCAACAAATATGCTTGCTTCATCTGCTTTTATCGGTTTATGTTTTATTGCTGTCAAAGAACTAGATGCTTTAAAAATGACAAAACAAGATTTTAACAGAATATAGCAAACATACGTCAAAGCCAGTTGCAACTTCTCCAGAACCGATGTGCCCGGTATGCTACAAAGAAGACAGGAATTTATTGTCAGGCACCAATCAAACAAAACATAAAATATTAACAGGATGACAACTGGAATTAAATCAGCTGCATTGAAGACCTTCATCGCAAGAAAGCCTTACATGCACAGGTAAAAATATAAGTTTCTGATTAAAACAATTACAAAATGTGCAGAATCACATTATCATCTATCTTGTCTACTTAGAAAACTATTTATTGTCTCTTACTTTTTAAATATACTCGAGTATTCAAAGTTTATGTTTGTGTGCTTGAAATAAAAGATAGTGTGTACAAAGGGAACATAACAATGAAATAAATGAAATTACTGAAATAAAATTAATCAAGGAGAAGTTGATCAAGGTTACGATATCAAGATAACTTTCAAGATTTTTATTTTGGTTCTTCAACATTGTGTGTCTTGACTTATCAAGTTACATTAAAAAAAGGTTTTCTCTTGTAAAAAAGCTGAAAATGCCTGCCAGGTTTTCAAATGAAATTCCTGCTTTCATGAAAATTTATAAAAAATAGCAGAACAAAAGTTTGTAAAACAAAAGCCAGTTGGTTCTCATAAAATGAGAAAACTCTGTGTTTTTTGTAACATAACAATGCCAGATGGGTCATTTGAAGATGTAAATTTGAAATTCCTTGAATTTGCATTAGTTGATATAGAAACAGGTTAACCAACAATGCAGAAAAAATTTGACTGAACTTCTTCGCACATGCACACTTCCTAATCAAATAAATTTTAAGCTGTATAAACACATTTGTTTAATGTGTGCAAACAATACTAAATAGCTCTTTAGGGTCATTGGAAAATGAATCTGAAATTCCATTTATTAAATATACATGAAGTTCTCAGGTTGCAGGTTTTAATCAAATGCGAGCAGCTTGGAAGGATGTGAACAAGATGTGGGATGTTGTTAGTATAATATAAAAGATGCGAACAAGTGCTCAGTAGTAAAGAATTTCATAATAGCTAGATAGAGTTTCTGCACACTCAAAGTACTTTTTAGTTTAAAGCTCCACAAAGTTTTTCAGACCATTTTCTTTCCGCTTTGGACCCTATAGGGATTTGCAACTGACTTTTCATTGTGTCAGCTTTTGGATATTTTCCAACATTTACTGAGGAGTGTGGGACAAAAAGTTCTTTTGAGTATGCAAAAAACAGGTTCTGCTATTTCATTGAATGTGGAAATATTGCAAATGTAACAAAGATACTATTTAAATAAAAATGAGCCACTTAATGTAGCTGATAATGGCTGTCCCTAATAGTGACATAAAAGTGGGGGACAAAATATAATTTACTTAAGTTGCAATATAATATGGTTAACCTTCTTATTTGTGTCAGAATTTTCAAGATGCCTGCTTAAAGGACGAGGCCTTTCTGGGCCAAGCCAATTCAATAAAGATTATAAACATAGGTCAACCCTCAAAGACCTGCTAACAATTATGAACAAACTACCGCCCACAAAAGGATATCAACCCATACAAATAGAAAGGATGGGCAGCTTCTAAGCTGTTATTCTGTGGTCTAGCTGAGCCTGAAATTTGGAATGGTAGCTTAAACACACCCCAAACAGTTTACAACCAGGACATTCAACCAGAGCATCAAGAACATGGTACATAGGGATCATCATAAACAAAATCCTGATATTTGCTTGATAACAGCATTAACATGAAATTTGGAGTTGTAATGTAGAACTATTTATTCAATAAAACAATTCTTCATGCATTGCATTAAGCATTAAGGGATAGTTAGCAGTCTTCATAACTGACTGCTAAAAGTTGTCTCATAACTGGAGGTAGCTTAAAATCTAGGGCGCCAGCTAGAGTTCATAATTTTATATACACAAAGGCAATGAGCTTTACATACATAGCTTTAACAACAAGCACTTCTGTAACAGATCAATAAAGCAATGTCAATAAAGCAATGCACAGCAAAAACATATCAGTTGATCATCTTTCGAAGACAATTTCTGGATGATTATAAAATATTTTGGGCCAGTAGAAAAGAAAAACAAAGAAACAAGTCAAGTTATTGCTGTGTGGTTTGGCACCAAATGTGTCTTTCAAGAAACTTATGGGTGTTCCAGGTGACCTACTTGATAACAGACATACAATTTTATTGACACAAAAGGCAATTAATTGTCTTTTTGTTGGGCTTTGAAGAAAGTGGTTACAAAATCTTCAGAAAATCACTTGTTCCAAGATGGAAGAAAGGTAACAAATTTGTGCTTTCATATATTTTAAATCATTTGTAATTATTTTTATATTTGAGAAATTTGTAAAACAGTTAAAAAGATTAAATTATGTAGCTTGAAGTCCATATTAGAGATGGAAAAATGCATAAACCATGTACTCCTCCAATATGCATAAGCTTTGTATTGTGATGTCAATAAAGAAGAAAGTTTCATAACTAAAAATTGATGGACATGCGTAAGGTAAAATCCTATATTGTCCGCAGAAGATGTTGAAATAATAAGAACAATAAAACAACCTGATGTAGGGAATAAAGACCATGCAAAAATTAGAAATGAAATGTTGGAGACTACAAGACAATGGCCCACTGCCTAACTTTATCCCTTCGAGATCAGTTATGGATGAAATTTTCTCTGCAGATCTTTTAGCAAACTTTCATTCATTTTCTTAACAAAAACAGATAGAAATAATGTACAGATGAGTCATTTAAATATCCCTACAAAAGGTTTGAGTTCAAAATGACAATGACAAAATCAACAATGAATAATTGTCATTAGTAAATTATAATTAATCAAAACATTTTCACCAGGGAAGACTAGAAATATTGGAGATATGCATTGTTAATGATCTGAACAGCAATCAGAGAACTTTTTGTAGAGGAATAAAGAGCTCCTTGCCGTTACTACTAGCAACTTAAGATTAAGAGAAAATTTATTTACATCACAATGCGGTATTTTGACAACAGTGTGAAAATTTCATGGGTTTTCCAAAGAAACGCGAGTGAACTGAAATAAAATAAAGTGCTTCAACAAAAGCCAATCCAAATTTAGACTATTTCTAAGGGGTACCTGAAATTTTGTTGGCAACGTTAAGGCTAATTAGAATAATACCTAATTAAGCTAGTTTCAATAACAAGTTTGTGAAAACTCTATATTTGCCTTGGTCGGTTCAGAAAAACAAAACAACGGTTTCCGATCGTGAGAATGTCAATAAATGGGATAAAATCATATTTTCACAACAACGACAAACACTTTAGGCGCTCTATGCACTGGAAAATAAAACTTTCAAAATAAACGCTGATGTTAATCTACGTCAACCACAAATCTAATTCAATTCACATTGAATGTTGCCTCCCATTTTTGGATGAGTCAAATAATTTCTAACCACAAATCCGATATTTGCCAATTTGGTGTTGCTACTATATACATACCTTGAACCCTGTAGGCTCCCCGATCATGGATCTGTCTATCTTCGGTCTTCTTCTCTAAACAACAAAGCAAAAGGCTGTTAGCCACAATAAATAACAAAAACATTGTACGCATAATTAGGCCAGGAAAACGGCCTAGATAAGCGAAATAGCTTTAACATACCGGCGGAGGCTGCTCCTCATCACAGCAAGGGAAACACAGCATAACCAAGCTCATCCTTCCACATTAATGGACGAGCAAAACTCTTATCGTAAATTTAGCAGGTAAACTTCTGATATGATTGTACGACCAGTTCTGTGAATCGACTTCCTAGGTCTGTCTTCTTGGGTTTGGAAAAATTTGCGCTGAAAATTGAAAGGGAGTGGCACTAGTTACTGTTGCATGTTGGGATTTGTAAAGAACAATACCAGGAATCAACGCGGCATACTGCTGCGCTGTAGAATACAGAGATGATTGGACGCTGGGGAGGGGTGCACGGGGAGAGACGGAGAGGGAAAATGTGGGGAAATGGCTTGAGAGAAGGGGAAGATAAATGGCTAATTTTCGAGTACACCGATAGATGAAAATGCCAATTGATTGTCGAAAATGTTTATGCTGAACTATCAAATCTACTGGACTTGCTCTTAGGATCTCTCAGGATTTCTAGTAGATTTCAAATGTAAAAGAACATCTTTTGGGGGGCGTCACATCACTATGCCCCCTTTTATGTAAGTGACTGCTTGGGAGAGTTTACATAGAATGGTTGCAGGAGTTAATATGGCATGTGACTGTGCGTGGAAAATAGCTTTCTAGGGGTCTTGAGCGGGATTTCAACAGACGAGGTGGTTGCTGGATGCAATATAAAAAGGGAACGCTGAAGTAGCAGTAAAGTTGATTGTTTAATTCCCTATCCATGTATTAAATTTTCCATCTATGCATTGAGTTCCCTATTTATGCATTAAATTCACTACCTACCGCATTAAATTCGCTTTTTATGCATTTGTAGAAACGAGTTGTGATGGGTTTCTACTGACTGCGTTGCTCAACCTCTATGGACGACCGAGCCATGGTTGTCTTGTTGAACATGCAGAGAACATGGAGCCAGGACGAGAGAGAGAGAGAGAGAGAGAGAGAGAGATAATGTATGGTTCAGTTCAGTTCAGTTCAGTATCACCATTTTAAAATTCCACAAACATACAATATTGAAATAATTAATACATTAAACACCAAAGAAAACTATAATAACTAAATTCAACTTTAATAACATAACAACAATACTAATCAATTGAATATAAATAAGGAGAATTGTATGCAGGGGAATTTCTTGAGGAGGAGCTCTCTCAGTAGCTAGGCTAATCGAGGAGAGAGCACCCCCTATTTTAAAAATGAATAGTGAAACTTAAAATCTATTCAATTGTTGGTTAACTTTTAGTATCATTCAAAGATATACACAGTGCAATGTGTATGAGAGCTACGATTGGTAGTTATTCCAAAAAAGGGAGGGTTTAAGTTTTCGACGAAAACTAAAAGCAGACGGTGAACATTACAGATCAACAGGGATGCTATTCCAGCACTTTGCTCCAAAGTATCGCACAGACCTGAGACCATACTGAAGGGCATTCTTCTGAGTTACAAAAATGTCGAGTACCATATTGGAAGCTTGATGAGTACCATATTGTTGAACAGATTCAACAAATGCAAGGAAAGGATGAAAATGAGGAAAGCAGTCTTGTTAATACATTTATACACAAACAATTTTAACTGAAAGTTATCATGCAGCTTTAAAATCTTTAAGTCAGAGAAGATTGGTGTAGCAGGGAAAGTATAATGTACAAATAAGATTGTCCTTAAAACCCGTCTTTGTAATAGAAATACTGGCTTGATATAAATCTCATAGGTGAGGCCCCAAACTGAATTTCCATATTGAAGGAAAGGAGAAAACAAAGAGTTGTAAAGGCATACTAAAACATTGATCGGTAAGAAATGTCTTACTTTGCAAAACATCCCACAAGTTCTAGACAGCTTTTTAGATAATTCTGTAAGGTGATATTTCTAAGAAATATATTCATCTAAAAGAACACCAAGAAATTTGACATAATGGCTATGTGCGGCATGTTGTATTGTTTAACTCCGAATCTGACTGGCTCTGGCTCTTACTCTGACTAATTTAACTTTGCAATCCTATTTATAGAGATTTGAGAACAAATCTTTCTGTGCTGACGAATGATATGTGAGCATGATTAAGTAATGATGTAATCAGAATAGAAGAATGATATATTCTAGTTTCTTAATACTTTTGTTAAAAGACATTTAGACGCCAGATTGTGTTCAACTATTTGCTTTACCAGAGTTTCCCCACACAATCCTTTACCTGCATGTCAGCCAAAAAAGACAATGTGACATCGGGCTAAAGACTAGGCAACGTGTTCAAGGGGTCTGGACACAAGCTGGCACCCATAGAAACAGGAGAGTCCTGGTAAGCAATGGAATGGCAGAGTTCCATCATTCCTTTCCAAATAATGAAGTTCTCGAGCATTTAAAGCTTTATGAAAAGTAACTTTGTTGTAGGACCTCTATTAGAAATTAATAAATCCTTCCTTACTAATTTAACGAGAATTGTACGTTTCTCCCCCCCCCTTTTTTTCTTTATTCCTCTTTCTTTTACACCACATTTCTCATGTTGCTTTGCGTTATTTTCAACTCAGTTATTATAAAGTTGTTCCGTTACTGCTCTAAATGTAAATTTCGAATCCCTATCACTGTAACTATTATCATATTACTGTTTCCACTGAAATTTAGAGGGTTGGGCTCGAAAACCGCTTTGGTTCCTACCAACACTCAGTGAACATTAATTAATGTTAAAATTTTGATTATTGTTGAATTGTTAATTATCTTTATCGATACTTCATCGATTTTTTGTTACTTTAAAATGATTGCTGATTGTTGAATGAACTTGAATTTGTGACTTTTCCTTTTTCAATGCGATATTCCAAAAAAACCTTGGCATGTTTGAAGTCGTTAAAAAGACATGATGGGCGAGGGTGGAAATTTACATACCAATATAAGATTTCCCGAATTTTAAATGGTGCCCACTTAAGTTGCTTATTGAACAAATAGCAAAATTTGAAAATGGCTTTGAAAAAAGCAAACATTTTACGTCATACTAAAAGCTTTTTCGTCTGACACTCCTCAGAGCATAAAACGTCAGAATAAGGTTCCGAAAAACAGATATATACCCAGTTGTGGATCGAAATAAGCCAATCAGAAATAGCAAAATAATTCACGGTAAATTTTATAAAATCTCCTATATTAAATACTTCCTTAGTGGCTCACAAGCTCCTGAAAGATCTAGCTAGTTAGATCAATTTTATGAAAACTGCTTATACCAGGGGCGCATCTAAGGGGGAGGGGTTGTGGGGGTTACAACCACTGCCCGTTTTGGCAAGGGAATGAATGTTGCCCTATTCCCATGGAAATCCAATGTCTTTATGCCCCATTTCTACCACGAAACCCCTGTCCTTAAAATATCCTAGTTGCGCCCCTGTTATACTAAATATGTGTCCGGCCAACTTATCATAAATGGTAAATGGTAAATTCTTGTGCACATGGCCTCCTCACCAACGGTTGTGGAACGTCGAACTCAAAACGAGGACGATACAATAGTCCTGCCCTCATTCTGTTGATCTCAAAATGGCGGTAAGATTTTTGTCCGTTCGTAGAGTAAATCTCATATTTTTGCGGTCGTTAATAAATTGCCAGACTTTTACGGTCAAACTCCTTGCAGAATCTTCTTTAAAAATGTTATATGCAGTGTACTTTCGTATGTGACATTTAGGAAATATGCTTTTCTTCTGCACGTGAAATGCGAATTAGGCCCTAAACTTTTCTGCCACGATACTTGATTTTCTCTCCCGGCTTAAAGCAAGACTATTCATGAAATCAAATGAATCTATACTTCATTCAATGCACAAGAACGTGATGGTTCCAAATATACGAAAATAATTGGCAAATACTGTATAATGAAAGTTTCCAGACAAATTTATTGCTTTGATGATTGTACCACCTTCAAATTTTTACCCTTGCGTTTGCGGTACCAACATCTAAATTATATCAGCAGAAAACACATATCCTGAGCTTCCACTCCTCCTTCCCTTAAAACTCTACTATGTAAAAAACTGGCAAACAATTTGTGTTCCCTCTCATAGCTGTATTTGGCTATAAAAGATAGACCAGTGCACACAAGAATTTTGAGACATACTTTGCTTACCCGAACACGCCCCGGCTGTGTGAAATTCTTTTAGGATTTTGATTTATCCCACGGGTACAAAATATCTTTTTTGTATGTGGAGGAATTTTTAGTCCGTAGAAAATTGGATTTTACTGATCACAAGGTGAATTTGTAAACCACAGTGTAATCTGAGTCAAGTCATTTGAAGCTTTAAGATCAATAAGCCTGTTCAAGTAAATACAGCCATACATGGGATACATGGATGTGCTATGCCATATTGTAAATAAAAAATGGATCACCACTGCAAAGTAACTATAATCGGTGTAACATGTCAAGATATGTTCAGACCTTTAACTACAAGTTTTGCAGAGAAATTATGGAAACCTTCCTTTACATGGGATTTTTTGCAATTTTTAACACTCCTGTTAGTTTCCAATTTGGTATCATTGCGTGTCCAGAAAGTTTGGCTACTTTGATGCAAAAAATTCCAAAAAATTGATGTTGTCATCCTAACAATGTCTACCACTTTGGATACTCTGTTCTTCTGTTGGGTAATTTCTTTAGAGAACCACTGGCAGAGTTCAACCAAATACTTTCTTTTAAGCATGATTAATTTTTGTAGGAAAAGAAAAAGAAGGAGTCAATTTTTGACTTATCAAAGTATATGGACAAAAATGTGAGAGTGAAATTTAGCGGGGGAAGAGAAGGTAGGCTTGTTGTTTGTATGTCTTTTTTAGAATTGTAAATCTGTCTAAAGATAGATTTGTACACAATTATGTTTGAAGATCAAAGTATTTATTAATATATAAGTTAGTTTCTAACTAAAAATAATTTCACTTAGTGCTGCCCTTGGTACTTTACTAAAAATTTTATATAGCTTTTGGTGTTGATATGAGGTTTAAAAATATTGAAGAAGTACCTCAAAAGCTTCTTCATCATGCATCTTCCCACATATGGAATATCATGTTGATTTGATTTTTGATTTGATTTTGATTTTTGTTTCTACCTTGCATCCGAAGGTAGTTTTAGGACACTGAGAAGCTTAAGCTTATCGAGCAGTGTCATGGTCCTTCCTCTCGATGTGACCACACCTCGTGATTCCTTATGCCTGGAATTACAGAGAGCTGGCAACTCTCCTCACTCTGGGTGAAAGTATAAAATATACCGTATGGATGTGAAGTAGTGTACCGAAGTACCTCAAAAGCTTCTTCATCATGCATCTGGAATATCATGTTGAAGACAGAATCAAAACTCGAAACCAAACGATGCGATGTACTACACAAATAGCTAAGAAATGAGTAAGCCAGAAAAGCAAGCACATATGAAAGTCCCCACTTTTCCCAAATTTTCCCCTTTATATAATTTTTGTTTTTTGTAGTGTCTGGTGTACTGAAAGGGTTTGATCAATTACTTAATCTTGTACTTGACAATACAACAGAATATGTCAGAGGTAAGTTTTTCTCGGCTCTTACTTCCTCTAGTTGTTCTCTTTCACCACACTATCTTCTCATTTTATCAATCACTCTTCTTCTTTACATTCTAGTCTTTTCCTTTGACATTTCACTATTTGCCTATGTAAAAACGAGTTGAGATGGGTTTCTACCGACTGCGTTGCTCAATCTCTATGGACGATCCGAGCCAAAGTTGTCTTATTTAACGTGCAGAGAACACTGAGCCAGGCCGAGAGAGAGATGACGCATTGTCTGTTGTTTTCTTTAGCTCTGTTTCTGACTGACTCTGACTGACTTTACAATTATATTTATACTACTTTTCTAAAAATAAATTTGCTGACGAGGGATGAGCGGAGGATGATGAAATGGTGATGTAATGAGGATAGAAAAGTCTAGGCTGGGGAGCGAGAAAAGGTGTGTCAGCATGACATGGTGTAACAATGGAAAGTAGACAAAGGAGTCACTACACCTTCTTCTTTTTCCCTGATTTTTGCTGTTTTCCTCTCCTTTCTCTCTTCTTCATAAAAACAATTTCCCCAACCTTTCTATTGAACTATTTACCCTGGCCTCTAATTGAAATATGGAGTATATTTGCAAAACACATCTTCACCTAAGACTGGACACCCTTGTATGTTTTCATCACACTTTCACTCAGTTATGCAGACTTCTGATACAACACTGCACGTCTTGGAATACAAATTTAGAATGATGCAATCAAGCATGCACATCTTATTCAATTTCATACTTGAAACAACATTGGTGTCTGCATGGCAGGCTAAATCATGAGAAAGTTTTTAAATATTTTTTGGAGGTTTCAATATTTTCCCCAAACTTTTAAAAATTAAAAGTTTATGTATTATGTTTATTTATATGAGCTTTCGCTGTTACACGTGTTTTTTATACGGAACCTACATGTAGAAGGCCGAAATATATAAAGAACTTATACTACTAAAAACGAAATCCCTAAGGAACTTTTTGATTTGAAAACCTTTTATAACTGCAAGCATCAAGAGCTAAAAAGCTGGTTCCACTTTTTTTGCAGCCAATACTCGCATAGATTGTTTGCTATTTGTGTGTCAAGTGCTTTATTGAGTATTTTTTGCATATGCTGTCTCGCCCATCTCTCTTTTAAGTGTTAAGGCTTATTGATATGCAGTGAAAATTAAGAAACTTTTAAGGAACTTTTGGTACTAAAATCTGTTGACTTGAGGTCTACCAATAAGGAACTTTTGGAACTTGGCCTTGTGGTAGGTTCCTTATAAAAAAAAGTGTGTATATTAATTTGTAACATTTTGAAGGCTAAAGGAGGCTAAAGGTTGGAATGTAAGAAAATGTTGAAGTAAGGAAAATAATTGAAAGGTATACAATCTATGTAAAGCTGTTAGCCATAAAAGCCATAAAATCTATGTGATGTTAGAAAAGTATTGTGGTAGTATTTGTAAAAATCTTTTCCCTTATTCATGTAGTTGTGTTTTTCCAAAAAGCCCACTATATGTTCTTGGTGTGGACTTTGTTCCCTTTTAATTTCTTTCACTTTGTGGGCACTCAAATGTTGCTGTTTTTTTTATTGTAGATGCAGATGATTTATACAAGTTGACAGACGAGACTCGAAAACTAGGCCTAACTGTTTGCAGAGGAACTGCTGTTGTCCTGATCTGTCCTTTGGATGGCATGGAGTCGATTTCAAATCCATTTTTACAGCAAGAAGCATAAGCATGCTATATTGGTTTATAAGAATTGAGTTATTGGTGAACAGAGAAGACTGGATAAAGTGGGGTTGAGCATTGAGCTGTAGCTAAAATGGTCACATTTAGGGTGCTTCACTCTAAGGTCATTCAAGTGTCAACCATTTTGGAATTGAAAGGAGACTTTTGAACCTTGAAAGACTTTTTTGTTTAGTTTAATGTCCTTTAATGTACATATGCATACAGTATTAAGGAGTGCTTGGGGAGCCTCTAGCTAGTTTTTAAGGGGTCTATAGCAGTTGTTTTTTATATTTAGTAATACCCAGGCACTTGTGTGCATGCTAATGCCCTTTGTCCATACACCATGGTATAAGGTCTACAAATATAGCTTTTCTTAAAAAAAGGACATGTAAACAAAGTGTAATAGGGGTTTCTTGTAGTCAAAAGACCTAGGGGCAACCCCTACACCCCTCCAAAGTGTAATAGGGTTTTCTCATAGTCATAAGACCTAGAGGGCAACCCCTACACTCCCTCCCTGTATGTCTGTGGAAGGCAGATAAATAGAAAATTCTAGAGCACTGGGACCTAATCTGACGTCACTCTGGTCCTAATCTGTATTTCATCCGCCATTTTGTGTTTTTAAAGTTTTCAGAACCATACTTCATATTCGATGAACTGAAAGATCTACAAGATACGCTAGATTACAATATTGTAACAATATTTGTTTTGATGTCTGCCAAAGCCAACCCATGCACTAAAAATGCGCATCAGGTCAACCATGTGCTTTGCAATTGCATTTACAAATTAATGTTCCAACACTGCATGCTAAAAACCTCTAAAAACCGCTTTCGATCGTCTTCGACATCCCGTGTCCTAAAGCATATTTCGTGCTATTCAAAGTTGTAGGTTTGAAACAAGATTAGTACAACAATAGACGACAGCATAACAAATTCAGCTTTTAGTCGCACTGTTTCGAAGCCGGGTGGGAAATAGGAATTTTTGACCGCGCTGTTTCTTCCTGTCTTTTGTAGCGCGGCCACCGCACTTTTCGTGCAACTGCAGCGTCATTGACCGCGCGGGAATAAAAGATCGGCTTGTTTACTTCGAAGACGCGGAGGGCGCCAAAACATTGCATGAAAATTGGAAATAATTCGAAAAGCCAGGTCATATTTTTAATTCATGTCTTTCAGATCAAGCCTGCGTCATGGAAAGGAGATAGAGCCCTTGCAGATATTTTCAGACTTTTATTTGATTTAAGCTTCTCAACAAAGATCCGGTCGCTATTCTCCTCCATTTCATCTGCAACTGGCGTTCTATTTTGTCCAGGGGCGCAGCTGCAAAGAAATTTCGTGGGTGTTGTACAAAATTGAGTTTTCCGACAATAGGGTGTGGTATAAGGGCGTGGTTGTTGAAAGGACATGGCTTAATTGTTATGCTACAGCCCTCCCATATGATTGGCGCACCCTCAAAGATTCTACAGTTTGAAACACCGACAAGTGTAATGCAGTGAATTTTCTAAGCATTAGAACGCTCATTTCCTTTAACTTGTATGCTAAAATCTTTGACGCGTTTTATTGGAGATGCGCCGAAAATAGATGAAAACAAGACAGTCGCAAAATTTTATCAGTTGCCGACGAAATCTTCATTGTGCCAACAGACACAAAATTGGGGGTCCAGTACCCCTCTCGCGACACCCTTGATTTTGTCAGCTTTCGGTCATTTCACAACGCATGAATGCCCCGAGGAGTGTCAGAGTGTCAGACGATAAGTCTTCTGTTGAGTTAATTGGGGTTGAGTTTTAAGTGTTCATCACCAGACCGAGTTGAAGTCAATGTGAGCGGATATCAATCTGGAAAGTTAACTGGGAAACTCGATCCGGGTTGAAATCTCTGAAATTGAGGCTCCATTTAAATGTGTAAAGTTATAATTTCGCTTTTGCCCGAAATCTTACCATCTTTGTGGACACTAAACACTCGATCCAACCATTCACAAAAGTATGACACTTTTCACCGTGATCTCAGGTGTCAACCAGATTTCCCAAGTCTTTAAGTGTGCAATTCCGCGAAGTATAAATATCAAGTAGTAATGAGACTAGAAAATGATATAACAATATCATGGAAGAGATGCTATTGAAAAAACCCGAACAAATTTTAAGAATCTCTTGAGAAACCTAAGTGGCTGATAGAATGTGCTTCTTTTGAAAGGTATGGGGCACTCGACATCACAAGACATATTAAAAGATCCAGTGTGCTTTAATTTTAAATGCGTATAATTAAATTAAGTATTTGACCACGCCTTTCCCATGACCACCCAAAGAATTATCGTTGCAAACCCGCCTTTTATATCAATAAATATCATTAACAATAATTTTTCTGTTTTTCACGAGTGCCCCAGACTCGACTGTTTGAGTCCTTTGTCTGTGTGTCACATTGGTCGGCTGCGGTGGCGCAGTCTTGAGTTTTATAAACGTTTTATGTACATATCATCATATGTTGATTGACTTAATGGCAGGTTCTGGTAGAGCAGTCAAATATTTAATCACAAGACACCAACCCTAGCATACTCATGCCAGGCCACCAGCCTATGTGTATACAATGGAAGAGTAAATATTTTTGTATTTGCGATGCTATCAAAACTTCACGAGTCTGTATATCATATTGAGCAACGGAAACTTTGAAAACAAAAGAAAGCAGAGATGATTATCTGCTAGTGACGAAGATAAGATTATTTCTTTCGAAGAAACGCCATTGGTGGCCATTATCTGTCTCGTGTTTGGGTGTTCTACCACCTTAAGTCATAATGGCAGCGGTTGTCATAGCGCTGAAAGAGTCGTTTGTAGCATGGATACCTTTGTCGCAACATAAAACAATATTTCTGTGTGGAATGTTAACAAACTCTCTTAATCCGTACATATTTTGAAATTTTTTCAAACGTTCTATGCATCTTATTGAGGCAGTTCTATATTATACAGAAATTCTGGAACATGGTAATAGCAAGGGAAAATCATTTGAAAAATAGCGCAGATAATTTTGAAAAATCTTTAACTCTCTTTACAGCTTCTTGGAGTACATGTAATACCAGCTGTTTCAATTGCCAAATGACAATTGCAGAATGTGCATTGGGGCTTTAGAAACTAAAGGACACCGCTTCAAATTTATTATACGTAGTTTGTGGTGGAAAAATGTCAAACTTATCGATACCCAGTGGCAGTTTTAGGGACTTTGGGGCCCGGGCCGAAATCAGCTGCGGGGCCCGGAACCGAAAACTTTTTCTTAGCCAAGTTATTCTTCAAGTTCTTTTCCATTACATTTTTTTTGCCTCAAGACGGTGCCTTTCAATTCTTTCCAAGAATCAAAAGGTGTGGGGCCCCCTTCGGGTCTGCCAAAGCACGGTGTCTAGGACCATGCCCCCTGGCCCCCTAAAACCGCAACTGCGAGTACCCCTTGTCAGAGGGGGGGGGGGGGCAAATTATTCAACTACCATTTCAACTATTATTCAGGGGAGCAAATTATTCAACTATTTTCATCCTTTATTTGCAGTTGGTAAAAATTATATCTATGCATAATCGAGATAAGTGGCCCCCAACCCTGGGGCCAAAATATTTGTAAATGCAAATTGCAAAAGATAATCAATGGTCTGAGGTAGATGACAATTATTTTTGAGTTGTCAAATTGGCGGGTAGGGTTTCACGGACAAGCTACAGTGTCTAATACACGTTCTCCGCAGTGTAGTTTTTTGCAATCAAACTAAATATTTCTTCTCCAACAACTGTAGACAGAGTAAAGCGTCCCTCTACTATAGCTCAAGCCTTAGTCAAGTGATCTTTCCTTCGAAATGTCCTTAGTTGTGCACCAAAATTTAACCAAGCAACAAAATGATTTTAGCCCAGTTAAACTACAAGATGACTTGTATTGTGTGTCTTTCATAAACATTCATACAAGGTACATTAATCATTTAAGGCTGGGTAGCAGGTTAGAACAATGTGTCTCAAGAAGACTAAACTACAAAGAAGACTTGTGGTGCCTCCTTCCCTCTGCTAGTCTTGAGGTTATGCCTTTGGCAAGCATTGAATACCTTTTAACCTCCCTTGCCAGGAAAGGGGTAAATGGGGCCCCTTAGCCTTAGATGGCTGCCCATCTAGGAGAAGGAAAACTCATTTAACAATGCAGGTCATCCAACTGGCAGATTTTGCTGATGCGAATGCTGTGGATGGTGACATAGCATGCTTACTTCTGTGCTGAGAACGTGGTCTCAAGATCATCTATATAACAAAGTTTCTTGCCTTTTGATGTGCAAGAAGAGAAAAATTATTTTTTGGATTAATTTCTTTGCCAAAAAATATTTTTTTGGGCTGATGGTTCTATCCCAGCCTGAGCACCCTTATCTTAAATAAATACAAGATACCTCTTCTGGGAAACAAGCTCAGGACCTCCGTTGAATTATCGTTACGGACAGTTCTGGGTGCTACGATAGCGTCATATTGTTGGAACAATGTAGTGATAAAGTTCCATTTGAGTACACAGTAGATTCGCATTTATTTTTAAGAAAAGCTTGAGGACAACAGTGGAAAATGAAATGAAAACCAACAAGACATCTAGCGATAGGTGAAATAAAAGAGTATATAACCATTTAACTAGCTTTAGTAGTTCATTTTTTCACAAGTTGGCCCATAATTTCTTCATGTGTTGTTCACTGTAGCATTCATAGCAAATATAGATAAAGGCACGCCCCCATTTCAGGGCACGTTACGTCATAAATGCCAGCGTTGCAAATTGTTGGTTGCCTGATTCAACTGCCGTATCAATTGAATTGCATTGTTAAGGTGGTAGTTGCGATATTCCCGTGGATCGAGAATGGCAGAAGTCAGAGATTGATGCTGGAGGTTCACGATTTTTTTGATCCAACGACCAGGCAAAGATGAGAAAGTTAGTGGCAATCGGCGGGTCTGTTTTGTTTTTCTGTCTTATCTTCTCCATGTATTTGGTTCTGGACCAGTTCACTAGGGACTTCGAAGAAGATGAATTGATAAAAAAGGTGAGTCGATTGTTCGTTAATTCGCCTATCAATTTCGCGCGACAACTACATCAATGAGGTACCTGGATTTTCGTCGTTGTAGCTATATTTCGATAATTATTGGCTATATGCATTAAAAAAATGCCAGTGTTATTATTTAAAGTATATGAATTCTTTTGCATGGGCACTAAATTTGATATAATTTTGTTGAAAACTGTTGCTTGCAGAAGTGAAGTTATGATAGAATTCCTATACTGCAGTGATGCAGAACAGCCTAAGCCCAATATTTAAAATGCCTTACCGTCCTTGAATTCATACTATAATGCAACAAATTCAGCGCATCTTATAAAGTTTTCTTATGCTAGCCACTGAAATTCTTTCGGAGCCGAAGAATTCGCAAATTTTTAATTCACAGAACAACAGACATGAGTCCTGGCTTTTCAAGATATCTGAGCGTTTTGAAGACTTCGAAAGTTATTAGCAATCAAACAAAATTAATAGGTGGTTTTAAAAGTTAACACGATTTAGTCTGAATGCAAAAAGAACTCTATTCTATCTGGTCGGAAAGTTTCTCCTTTTCTATCTTTTAAAATTGCCCTCTTAGTTGTGGCAATTCCACACCGAACGAAACATAACTTGCAAAAGAAGGGAAGCTTCTGTCACCCTCTCTAGAGCCAGTTCATCACTTTTCTGAAAATTTATGAGATGACCCTTCTTCCTGAGATAATGCCAAATTCTAATTTAAGTTTGACTAACAAAACCAGTGTCCTCTTTTTTGCTATCAGTTCTTGCCCAAAAGCAAAATTCCTAGCCCTCAAAAAGGTTTAATTTATTCACCCCAAGATCTTCTATTGCTTTCTAATAATGGTTTATAAGTTATTTGTTGCACTGAATTTCAATTAGGTTCTTTTTGTGAAGCATTGCCAAAAGCTGATCTCTGTTTAAGTGCCATTTGCTTGTTTAACCAAAACCTGTTTTAGCTTAGTGACCAGTGGTCAATGAAGTCTCAGCCAACTACCCTTAGCCTGTCAATAGATAGAAGTTCATGGGTAAAATTTGGATAAACATAGTAGATTGTTAAAGCTCCAGACACTTTTGTAATGATGTTTTGGAGAGAGATGTCTTGTCTTTGCTCTATATTCATACATTGTTGGCTGAAATTAACATAGAGGGTGGTCCTCAAAACATCAAATTATTATGAAAGGCTAGATAAAGCAAGAGAAAGGAGACTTTCAAGATGGAAGTAGAGAATTCATTAAGCCACTATCATCAATTGATCAACAATGCAGTTGCTTAGAAAGTCTTAGACAGTGAGGCCTTTTGCAAAAAAATTGTTAATGCCTCCTGAATGTCAACTCTTCATCACCTATAATGTTAACAGTCTGTTTGTTTTTGTGTTTATTTGGTGTTTTTGATTTTAGGTTTTGTCTTATCTTACATTTTGGAAATTTTTTACTTTTGCAATTCTTTTATTGATTCAAGAAATTTTGCATTTGCTCAGAGCTTGAATTTCTATTCAGTTTGGTCTAGGAAATACTGTTTTGGCATCAAGCCATATCTGATGTTTTTTGTTGTATTCAACATTGTACTCTACAGTCAATGAAAACAGCTGCCTCATTCTACTTAAGAATTTCCATCTGTTAATTTTTATGCAAAGCTATTCAGCTCCTTTGTATAAAATAATGGTCAGTGTTTGTATGACTTGCCAGCTGTAAAACATTCATAATTGTTTGAAGAGCAAGATGTCAAGTAAAACACATTTTGAGGAAAACACATGCAAATTTTGTTGAATTATCAGATAGATGGACAGGTCACATACGTTTAGAATCTATAGACAGTTATCTAGACAGTGAGTGCACATTATTTTCATATCTGTTGGGGAGATATTGGCCCAAAACATAACTAGTTTTGCCCATCATACAGAGAGAGTGACCTACTTGTAATGTGTGGGTGAATTAATAATTGATTTAGTCCCTTGCATGAAGATTCATGTAATTCAACTTCAGCCATTGTAAGAGCAAAAAGGCAGTATCAATTGGAAAAAAGGTTTTAAAGTAAGGCTATAGAAGAAGAGGACATTAAGAAGAATATTCCCTTGACATAACATTGAAAAGTATAACATCCAGCCTTTTCTAATTCAGCTTGTCAGATTTTAATGAACATGTTTATTTTTAATAATGAGGATGAGAACAAATAAAAAGTCCATATTGTGATAGTAGACACTTCCTTCTTAAAAAAATGGTTGCTTCGACATATCAGAATATAAGACGAGACTGTATATGACGAGTCCATTACATGAAAAATCCGGTGACTGACACAGACGTTTGGACTCTGTCAAGTGTCATTTTCAGTGTGAATAAAACAGGCGAGAAAACCAATAAATACATTAGTTAAACAAAATGTTTGTTTTGCAGACAAAGTTCACATCAGAGTCAATAGGAAAAATGGAACAAGCTGTGAATCATTTAGAGGAAAGAATGTCAGAGTCCAAAAATGTAATAAAGCAATTTACAGTTACTGGAGAAAAGGACCATGAAAAGGGTGAGTAATTTTGCTTTTGAAAAACCATGATATTTTACCTATTCCCTGTGTAATGATTCTTGACTCGCTTTAAAGTTAATGTTGAAAACAGAAGAAGAGGAGGAGTTCACGAAGCATAGCTACTAATATTTTAAAAGCAAGTTAATATATTGCAAATTATTTCACTACGCATTATATTGTTCATTTAACATTTTGTGGCTTTTTTGCAAGGTATTTTTCAAGAGAATTTATAATGTTCAATCAAACTAAAGTTGTGTTTTAATGCTTTCTTCAAAACAAAGTTTAGTTGGAGTCGCTTTTGTGTAGAATCAAATAAATGTGCATATAGAGTTCAAACTTTGCCAATTAAATTAACTTATAAATATATGTTAATTGTTTTTGTAGAGGGAGCCTCTTTGCCACTGAGAGTTTAATCCTTATTTTTATAGCAGAAAAATGAAAATAACCAAATTAAACATGAACCTTTAGTCTGTATGCTAGGACCCTTCTATTCTACAGACCACAAGCCTATTTTATATTCTAGAATATTTGTCAACCAATCTTTAAAGATTCCAACACTGATCAAACTGGCAATTGTTATTAAGCTCCTTGAAGAGAGATTGAAATTTCTGATATATGTCTAGTCTGAACTTTGAACAAGTTAGAGTTTATTTTCTACAACAAAAGTCATTATTTGGGGACAACAGACTGTTTCTCAGAGCTAATAACATTTAGTTTTACTTTTTGCATACTTGCATCAAAAATGTATTAGTTTAGATAACCGAGTAACGAGACACTGTGTTAGTATCACAAACCGTTTTTTTCAATTCACATCCAAAGGAGATTGAAGAATGCAACTGATTTTTCTGGTTTAAGGATTATGTTAATCTGTTAATTTTAAAAGCAGTTGTGCAAAATAAAGAATTATGCTTGAGTTTTGAAATATTCTGCGAATATGGGCTTATAAATATAAACTTATTGCCGATTGTGTTGTCTATTCTGACGTGACATTGCTCGATATACAAAAGTACAAAGCAATAGATGCAATAAAAGTAGGCTAGAAATGAGACATGTTCTCTATTACGTCGAGTTTCGTCTTTATGTGAAGACTAATAAAGATATTTAAGCATGTGCTTATAGATAGAACAGAGGATGTGTCTAAAAAGGTTTCACAGATTCTTTCAGTAACAGGTTATTCAAAATGGGAAATTGCTCCACCGAAGGAGCATTCGCCGTGGCCTTCGGACTAACATCAAGAACAATTGGTTGAATAGAAGTACCATTTTAATTTCAGTATAAGAAAGAAACTGTTTTCCGTGTAGGGCTGTGGTAAAGAAATTTTTAACTCTAATAGAATTATGAAAACAGTCTAACGCCCAACCAAGCATGTCCAAAGCATTCAGGACAAAAGCATTTAGATAACAGAGCTGTTCGTTATATTTTATTTCATTCTGTTTGTGATGTCATTGTTTTGTGTTGACACTGGGCTGTTTCTTTTGTTTCCTAGTCGAACCCCGAAAAGAAAGGCCTAATAAACAAGATGAATCGGCCATTATGCATCACCCGAGGAACATAAAGCCAATCAAGAAACAGGGACACAGGAGTAATGAAATGTGTCATTTCTCCGAAGCGCCTTCTGGGATTTCACCCGATGTTAGGGTGAGTTGTGATATTGCACCAAGGGCAGGGGCGTGCTGAAGTAGGGGGTGTCAGACCCCCCCCCCACTTTTTGTAAAAGAGTTGAAAAAACTATAACAGCATGTCGGTATTTAGGGGTAGAATTAGATTTGCACTTTTGTTATACCCAGCTTAGACACATAGGAACCACTACGGTACCAGATTGTAAAATTTGTGCGCTATTATTAACTATCTTTAATCAACCCTGTCGGTAAATTTCTCATGTTACACCCCCCTTCCCCCACTCAAAAGCCCTTTGGCACGCAACTGACCAGGGGGGTTGGTCGGGAACATCAGGGACCCCACTAGTAATGCTACTAGCCTGAACACTATTGAATGAGGTACCCTAGTATAAGGACCAATGTTAAGCAGCAACTAGGCAGTGTTACTGTGCTAGGTCACATCACAAATGTACAACCCTGTTAATTTATTCAGAAGGCCAAGTTAAAGTTGACTAAGGCCCAGGTCAAACTTCGCTCTTATCATGCGCCGAACCTAAAAGCTGTATAAGGCGTATGAGAAGAGTGACATTTGACCCGGGCCTAAGCCATCTTTTTAATTTTTGTCATTTTTTAAAAGATCTTCCTTTTCCCGACTTACGCGTGCCATTTCAAACCATTCTTTAGATGCTTGATGTATACGACGAACTGCCGTTTGTTAATCCCGACGGAGGCTCCTGGAAGCAAGGCTGGGAAGTGAAATACAAGGCCGACGCTTTTGACAAGGATCAATTGCTGATTTTTGTTGTGCCTCATTCGCATAACGACCCAGGTCAGTACTTACTAAAGTCTCTAGTAACCAGCTGTCGGTTCGGTCCGGTTAAGGTACGGAACTAGTCAACCCCGAAACCATTAGAGTTTTGTATCAACTGATGGCTGAAGGGATTCCCCCAACCATTTCTTGAAACTGGCATGTCCAATCAATACCGAAGGGTGCCCTTCCCTCATAGCAATCCCACCTCTGTCACCAATTTGTTATGACCGGGCAGAGCGGACAACAGGAACAGACGTGTCTCTAGTGCATATTCAAATTCTCTAATGCGAACAATCACGGTTTTCCAATTTATTGATAAACATGTCATCACATGACGAGCACACGCAATGTAAATTTTTTGTAACTTTTTTGTAACTTTTTTGTAACTTTTTGGTAGTTTTCTTGTAACTTAATGTATGGTGAGCTTTTTTTGCTTTTTTCAGTAGTTTTGTCCTTGCCAACATTAGGTGCAACTTTACCCTCATGACCCCTTGCTTATTTTAGCATGATTTGCAATGAAAATGATAAATAAATCTTAAGATTTATCGCGAGGGTCCTTGTTCTAAAATTCCTGTTTCTGTATGAATTCATGTATTATTTTGCGGCAACAAATTGACGTAGTAGTTGTAGAAACAAGCAGTCGACATTTTATGTGGAAAGCTCAGCAGTAGAGCACGTGACATCAGGGGTCTCTCTTGGGTCGGTTATTTTCTCGCACTCTCTACGAATCGTTTTTAAAAATCCTATTTCCTATGAAATTATAAAAATTTCTATTTCTATTTCAGGGTGTAAATTTTTGTAACTTTTTTGTTATTTTTTGTAGTTTTTTGTAACTTTGTAACTTAATGTCTGGTGATCTTTTTTTGCTTTTTTCAGTAGTTTTGTCCTTGCCAACATTGGTCGCAACTTTACCCCCATGACCCCTTGCTTATTTCAGCATAATTTGCAACGAAACTGGTAAAGAAATCTTGAGATTTTTCGCGAGGGTCCTTGTTTTGAAATTACTCTCTACGAATCGTCTTTAAAAATCCTATTGCCTATGAAATTATAAAAATTTCTATTTCTATTTCAGGGTGTAAATTTTTTGTAACTTTTTTGTAATTTTTGTAGTTTTTTTGTAACTTTTTGTAACTTTGTAACTTAATGTCTGGTGATCTTTTTTTGCTTTTTTCAGTAGTTTTGTCCTTGCCAACATTGGTCGCAACTTTACCCCCATGACCCCTTGCTTATTTCAGCATAATTTGCAACGAAACTGGTAAAGAAATCTTGAGATTTTTCGCGAGGGTCCTTGTTTTGAAATTACTCTCTACGAATCGTCTTTAAAAATCCTATTTTCTATGAAATTATAAAAATTTCTATTTCTATTTCAGGGTGTAAATTTTTTGTAACTTTTTTGTAATTTTTTGTAGTTTTTTTGTAACTTTTTGTAACTTTGTAACTTAATGTCTGGTGATCTTTTTTTGCCTTTTTCATAATCCTATTGCCTATGAAATTATAAAAATTTCCATTTCTATTTCAGGGTGTAAATTTTTTGTAACTTTTTTGTAATTTTTTGTAGTTTTTTTGTAACTTTTTGTAACTTTGTAACTTAATGTCTGGTGATCTTTTTTTGCCTTTTTCATAATCCTATTGCCTATGAAATTATAAAAATTTCTATTTCTATTTCAGGGTGTAAATTTTTTGTAACTTTTTTGTAATTTTTTGTAGTTTTTTTGTAACTTTTTGTAACTTTGTAACTTAATGTCTGGTGATCTTTTTTTGCCTTTTTCATAATCCTATTGCCTATGAAATTATAAAAATTTCTATTTCTATTTCAGGGTGTAAATTTTTTGTAACTTTTTTGTAATTTTTTGTAGTTTTTTTGTAACTTTTTGTAACTTTGTAACTTAATGTCTGGTGATCTTTTTTTGCTTTTTTCAGTAGTTTTGTCCTTGCCAACATTGGTCGCAACTTTACCCCCATGACCCCTTGCTTATTTCAGCATAATTTGCAATGAAAATGATAAATAAATCTTGAGATTTTTCGCGAGGGTCCTTGTTTTGAAATTACTCTCCACGAATCGTCTTTAAAAATCCTATTGCCTATGAAATTATAAAAATTTCTATTTCTATTTCAGGGTGTAAATTTTTTGTAACTTTTTTGTAATTTTTGTAGTTTTTTTGTAACTTTTTGTAACTTTGTAACTTAATGTCTGGTGATCTTTTTTTGCTTTTTTCAGTAGTTTTGTCCTTGCCAACATTGGTCGCAACTTTACCCCCATGAGCCCTTGCTTATTTCAGCATAATTTGCAACGAAACTGGTAAAGAAATCTTGAGATTTTTCGCGAGGGTCCTTGTTTTGAAATTACTCTCTACTAATCGTCTTTAAAAATCCTATTGCCTATGAAATTATAAAAATTTCTATTTCTATTTTAGGTTGGCTGAAAACTGTGAATCAATATTACGAAATTCAAACGCGACATATAATTGACAACGTGTTACTGGCATTGTCTCAGAACAGAAGACGCAAGTTTATATGGGCAGAGACGTCGTACTTTTCAATGTGGTGGAACGAGGCAGATGGAAAAGAGAGACGAATGGCTAAAGAGTACGTCTCTAGCTTTCTTGTGTCTTTTTTGTTGTACTAAAGGGTGGCTGGGGTTGTGGTGGCGAACTGGGTTTTGTCTGTAGCTTAATTCTAAGTTTCACTATGGCTAGAGAAAGCGGAACTACACGCTTTTTTATAAGGAAACTATTTAAGGCCTAGTTCCAAAAGTTCCTTATTCGTAGACCTCAAATCATCAGATTTTAGTACTAAAAGTTCCTTAATTTCGCTGCACATCAAGAAGCCTTAGCACTTAATAGAAAGAGGGGCGAAATAGACTATGCAGAAACTACTTAACGATGCACTTGACACACGAATAGCAAACAATCTATGCGAGTATTGGCTGCAAATGAATGGAACCGGCTTTTTAGCTCTTGATGCTTGCAGTTATAAAAATTTTCAAATCGAAAAGTTCCTTAGGGATTTCGTTTTTAGTAGTAAAAGTTGTTTATATATTTCGGCCTTCTACATGTAGGTTCCTTATAAAGTGGTTCCTTATAAAAAAAGCGTGTAGTTTTTGCATACTTAAAGTACTTTTCTCGTCCGACACTCCTCAGCGTATGCAAACGTCGGTAAATAACCAAAAGCTGACAGAATAAATAGCCAGTTGCGGATCGAAAAAGCACTAGAGGATGATAGCGGAGCACGTTATTGGTTAAAATTGACCAACCACCGTTACTTAACACGTAACTTTAGAAGAGCCCAAGGGAAAAGACGAACTCTTTCTGTCTACAAAGAATGGGATTTTCCATTGAAGTTTCCACCTACAATGCCCGCCGAAAGTGTTGGAACAGTCCAATCATCTTTCCTACTAAACCTCTCCCCTCCCCCATATACAATGTTGGATTCCGACTGGAAAATGACAACAAATGTATGTTGGAGCGCAAATTGTGTAACCCATGTTTAGCGACATGTTCACCTACCTTCACAACATTATTTAAGGGGGGAGGGGGTTCTGTCTGCTTGAAATAGGGAAATGAAGTGAAAATATGCATTCATTACGAGTACAATCTCGGTGTTCCAACTACTTTTGGCGGGCATTGTAGTTATCTTTACATATTGTTACCGACTTCCCCTTATCACCAACCAGCCCCCGTCATTTGCCTAATGAAACCCTGTCTGTTCGCTATTTGCAGTCTAATAGAAAACGGGCAGCTTGAGATCGTCACCGGGGGATGGGTGATGAACGACGAAGCCAATACTCACTACTACGCCATGATTGACCAACTGCTTGAAGGACACCAATGGCTGGAGACGCATGTCGGTGAGCCTTTGCGGTCGCTCGTCTCTTTTTCATGTCGAGGCTCGTGGACACATTATATTCATAGAACGCCTTATTTTAAGGAGATCTAATTCTTCTTGTTGGCGAATTTTGAAGTTATGAATTAATGCACGCGGCAGTTTAGAGAGAATGTCTGAGCAATTTATACCAAAAGCTACGTATAAAGCATATGGGAGGAAACACTACCCAATGTCAAAAGTTTTGGAGCTCAATCAAGTTTGCTGAAATTATTTCAGCTATTTCTTGCTATTGTGCTCCCAATTGCACCTCAATGAACTGTCAGTAGCAGTCACCAGTGAACTGTCATTAGCAGTCATCAGTGAACTGTCATTAGCAGTCATCAGTGAACTGTCATTGGCAGTCATCAGTGAACTGTCATTAGCAGTCATCAGTGAACTGTCATTAGCAGTCATCAGTGAACTGTCATTAGCAGTCATCAGTGAACTGTCATTGGCAGTCATCAGTGAACTGTCATTGGCAGTCATCAGTGAACTGTCATTAGCGGTCATCAGTGAACTGTCATTAGCAGTCATCAGTGAACTGTCATTGGCAGCCATCAGTGAACTGTCATTAGCAGTCATCAGTGAACTGTCATTGGCAGTCATCAGTGAACTGTCATTAGCAGTCATCAGTGAGCTGTCATTAGCATTTCTTCTTGCACGATCTTGTTGCAGGTTCCAAACCCGCCCATGGTTGGGCCATTGACCCCTTCGGTCATACACCCACAATGGCCTACATCCTGAAGCGGGCAGAATTCAAGGGGATGCTCATACAGAGGACTCATTATGCGGTGAAGCGATATTTGGCCAAAAGCAAGAACCTCGAATTCATGTGGAGGCAGAACTGGGGTATGCTAATTTATACTGCAAATTTTCTAATTTATTTAAATGTCTTTTTTATGTATACATTTTAACATGGTTGTGAATTATTTCACTTTTGTGAGAGACTCGATTACAATATTAAATCTACTTGAGGTATTTTATTTATTTTTATTTGAAGTTCGTATTTTCAGCTAGTTGTCTTTTTTATCCACATGTCACAGCATACTGTCTGACATGATTATCCATATGTCTCTGACGTGTTAACGCTAAGATTAAGATTAAAATTTTTAAACTTCCCTGTCACTTTTTATTGGTACTTTCATGGTGCAAAAGATCCAAAGCGCTAATTATAGACAGCAATAAGTAATCTTGCTCGCAGTGCTTCCACTTACAGAGATGCCTGTTGTCCCACTTGTGCCTGTTGTCCCACTTTTGCCACTTGATCCACTTGTCCCACATGTGTCTCTTGTCCCACTTGTCCCACTTGTGCCTGTTGTCCCACTTGTGACACTTGACCCACTTGCCCCATTTGTGTCTGTTTTCCCACTTGTGTCTGTTGTCCTACTTATGTCTGTTTTCCCACTTGTCCCACTTGTGTCAGTTGTCCCACTCGTGTCTGCTGTCCCACTTGTGCCTGTTGTCCCAATTATGCCACTCGACCCACTTGTCCCACTTATGTCTGTTTTCCCACTTGTCCCACTTGTGTCTGTTGTCCCACTCGTGTCTGTTGTCCCACTTGCGCCTGTTGTCCCACTTGTGCCACTTGGACCACGGTGAACTGACACGATTTGTCAACTGCCCATCCTCTGCAAATATGTGTGCCGTTTATTGGTCCTGGTATCAGAGACCGTGGTGTGAAGTTGTGTAAACAGAAGCATTTGAGTTGGAGCTCTGAGCTCAATGCATGCGCAGGTGTCGCATCTGCATGCCACTTTGTTAATCACGTGACCTATGATTCTCCTCCGCAGACAAAAGCTCAAAGACGGACATGTTTTGTCACATGATGCCATTTTACAGCTACGACGTTCCGCACACTTGTGGCCCAGACCCAAAGGTATGTTGTGTCACACTTGTACCATTAGGGACAATTAAATGGGTATTTAGGACATATAAGGAACATCAGAGCTATAATAACGCATGCTTGAAAACCAAAAGGAAAAAGAAAAATAAAATGATTAGGTACTTCAATCTGCTATTTTAACTATGATACCAATAAACCATGTTTCCGCTGTTTTTCGAAATCGTGAAATTAATTGGCTACCCAGGAGCTTGCTTGCTTTCTTTCGAGAATGTTCTATTACTACTCAATGGATTGTTTTCTTAAAATGACGCTAAGGGAGATCTGATTCCCCTCATTTTAGGGGAGAAATCGAGCCGAATCAGTGTGCTATTCTAACTATGATACCAGTAACCATGTTTCCGCTGTTTTTCGAAATCGTGAAATTAATTGGCTACCCAGGAACTTGCTTGCTTTCTTTCGAGAATGCTCTATTACTACTCAATGGATTGTTTTCTTAAAATGACGCTAAGGGAGATCTGATTCCCCTCATTTTAGGGGAGAAATCGAGCCGAATCAGTGTGCTATTCTAACTATGATACCAGTAGCCATGTTTCCGCTGTTTTTCGAAATCGTGAAATGTTGTTAATATATATATATACACAAAACACTTATTCAACATTCTTTCTTCTAAAATGTTTCAGCTTTCAAAAACTTTAACGCTTTACATAGAGTTTGATTAATGTTTTCCGTTGATGTGGCCACTGATTCAGTGCCATAGTAAGCATCATCTAAACCGACCATGCTATATAACATACTTCTTCTGCCTAGGTTTGCTGTCAGTTCGATTTTCGTCGTCTCCCCGGCGGAGGAATGTTTTGCCCGTGGATGATCGCTCCTGTTGAGATATCAGAAAGCAATGTAGCGGAAAGGTAACTTCTTTTATATAGTTAGATTATCAAATTATTGGCACAAAATTGTCACAAGTCTCTGTATATTCTTAAACAGTGGTCATATGATTGTCACTGACGAATTTTCAAATTATTGGCACAAAATTGTCACAAGTCTCTGTATATTCTTAAACAGTGGTCATATGATTGTCACTGACGGATTATCAAATCATTGGCACAAAATTGTCACAAATATCCATATGTTCCCAAACAGCTACCGGCACACAGTTGTCACATTTATATATATATATATAATGCTTCGTTATTTCTTCCTCTCACGTGTTCAGTTGTTTCTTCAGAGCAACCACGCTGCTTGACCAGTACCGCAAGAAGTCCCAGTTGTACAGAAACAACATCGTTCTGGCCCCTCTTGGTGACGATTTCCGGTACGACACCAAGTTCGAAATCGACAAGCAATTTTACAATTACCAGGTAACATTCGAATCTGTTGTCATAATGCTCTAGAACGTACTTTGCCACATGGTACATCCCTGCCATTTGTTCTTTACATTTGCTAAAATTTGAAGTACTGATATGAATCGTTAGTAATCATGCTCAGCTGTTCTAGTACGTATGTAGTGACTCCTTTGTCTACTTTCCAATGTCACACCATGTCATGCTGACACATCTTTTCTCGCTAGACTTTTCCATCCGCATTACATCACCATTTCATCATCCTCTCTCATCCCTCGTCAGCAAATTTATTCTTAGATTAGTTAGTATAAATATAATTGTAAAGTAAGCCAGAGTCAGTCAGGAACAGAGCTACAGAAAACAACAGACAACGCGTCTTCTCTCTCTCTCGGCCTGGCTCCGTGTTCTCTGCACGTTAAATAAGACAACTTTGGCATGGATCGTCCATAGAGGTTGAGCAACGCAGTCGGTAGAAACCCAACTCAACTCGTTTCTACACGTATAACTATTAAAAATTAGTTGGTGCTTTATATGATGGTGAAGATACGATCTTTGGCTGAACTGATGGGGCTAGGCCAATGGGCCTAAGCTTCGAATGACTAGAACTTGAGAGAGCTTGACCTTTAGGCCATGGGCCTAGGCAGAGAAGGCAAGACGGTTCTCAAGACATCATCAGAGATTCTTTGAAAGCCGACAAGCTGACTTCAAATTGGTCTGGCGTCAATAAGCGATGACTTGATCTCTAATGCTGACCTTTATAGAATGACTTAATCCCACATTCAACCAATAATGCATTATTTCACTTGTTTAATTATGAAAGTGGTCATTTCTACCACCTTCAAAGACTTGTTTGATTGATCTTGCTTTCAATCAGATGTATAAATTGTTTGGCTGCTCTTTGGACGAACATCGCTGTCCCTTTGCCTTCTGAGAAATTAAATTTAATTCCTAGAATTTGCTTTATAGCGTTTGATGGATTATATCAACACACACCCGGAACTAAAGGCAAAGGTATACGATCTATCATTGTAATATCGAACCGGTCATAATTCTATGACACTGTTGCAAATCATTGTTAGATTATTGTCCCTATACAAAAGTGCCATTTTTGGTCACTTTCTTGTCACTTTCTTGTCACTTTCTTGTCACTTACTTGTCACTCTCTTGTCACTTTCTTGTCACTTACTTGTCACTTTGTAATGCTATCGCTGATTTTATATACGTCACAATACGTTCATGCTAGCATAGTAAAGTATGTTCGAATGACGTCACTGTCTGCAAACTTCAGATACAATTCGGAACCCTTGGTGACTACTTCAATGCTATTTGGAAGAGAACTGGGACCAAGCCAGGTGAGAGGCCCAATGGTCACGTGTCCCTCGGTGGAGACTTCTTCACTTACGCAGACAGGTTGGTATTTCAGTTCTGTTTTCTGATCTTCTAGTTATCTGATTTTCAATCGATACTCGATGTGCTAATTTGCTGTTAAGCGCTACGTTAGCTGCGAAAATGGACATTTCCTACCGCAGCTTAACTGTAAGCGAAATATTGTAAATATCTTGTTGCAAAGCGCAAGGCTACTTACGTAATTTGAACGCAGCGTATTTGTGAACGCAGTGCTATCTTTGAAAACAGAGTAACCTACTTGCAGGTCATTCATCAATGCAAGGCTACTTTAAGCGCAACTCAGTTTGAACGCAACATAACTGTTAAAGCAGCGTTAAACGCGAATATGTAAATATCTTATTGCAAAGCGTAAGGCTACTTACGTAATTTGAACGCAGCGTGTTTGTGAACGCAGTGTTATCTTTGAAAACAGAGTAACCTACTTCCAGGTTATTCATGAACGCAAGGTCACTTTAAGCGCAACTCACTTTGAGCGCAATACAGCGTATCTTCATATGTGACATTGTTTAATTTCCCATATGATTCTGAGCACAGCACAATTCTTAATGCAGCATTGCAAAGTTATAGTTTTATTTAAAACACAATATTATGGTTGTTATAAACGGATACGCGGATTATGAAATCGACAGTGTCATAAGCAACAGGATTTCTTACGAAGAATCATAGACAGTGCGGAAAAATAACAGATTATGAAATTGTTATACAAGGCAAAAGGTATGGAAAGCAAGGCATTTGCAATTTTTCCTAGCAGGCTGACAGAACTTTTGATAGGTTTTTTATTTTTTTGCAGAGATGATCATTACTGGAGTGGTTATTACACCTCGAGGTCGTTCTACAAACACATGGACCGTGTTTTAGAAGCATATCACAGGTTAGGCTCTTGTTAAGTATCATTAACTCATCAACGTTGCTCTTGACCCCATGGCCTCTTGACCTCATGGCCTCTTGACCTCATGGCCTCTTGACCCAACAACCTCTTGATCTCAAAGCCTCTTAACGTCATAACCACTTGACCTCTTAACCTCTTGACCTCAAAGCCTTTAAAGCCTTTTGACCTCAAAGCCTCTTGATCCCATGGCTTCTTGACCTCGAAGCCACTTGACCACCTCAACAACCTCTTAACCTACCTTGTTTTTATCTCGTTCTTGAACATTCCCTGGTGACTTTTAAAGAACCAAATTTATTGAATTTCGTTATCGTGAATATTGCGCTTTCAGATTTTTGTCATCATACAAACGTGTCATTATTGTTTATTTTGCTGTCCATAGTCACCGTTCGTTAGTCTTTTTTGTGTATACGTTTCCTCTGGCGTTACTATTATGATTAGAAAAAGGAGTCATTGGAATGCTTTCTTACCAACAATTCAAAACTTTGTATGTTGTAGGTGAAATCTCACCTCTGGCCTCCAATTTTTGACCTTTGACCTGTCACTGAAATATCTTTTCCAATCGTATTTGTATTTGTTTCTACCTTGCTTCCGAAGGTAGTTCTAGGACACTGAGTAACTTAAGTTTATCGAGCAGTGTCCTGGTCCTTTCAACTCGTCATCAGTATTGAAACATTACAACTCACTTTTATTTCAGAGCCGCTGAAATAATTTTCACATTAGCTCATTCTCGTATGAAGGCAGAGAAAGAAAGTCACGACTGGTCGACCTCTTTACTCTCAAGACTAAGCGAGGTTCGGACGGACCTAGGCCTTTTTCAGCATCATGATGGTATTACTGGCACTGCCAAAGATCACGTGGTTGTTGATTATGGAGAGAGGTATTACTTCTTATTTCAATAGACCTCTGTTTAGTGTATCCAATGAGTATCAACTATTATAAGAATCAAAATTTGTGGAAAAATTGTTGCAAGTGATAGGAGCAAAGATTAATTGCGTGAAGAGCGGAAGTGCTTATGTCGTGAGTATCGTGACCTTTAACCTATACGAGGAACAACAAATGCAGTCAAAACGACTTAAGAGCAATGACATAATGGGTTCTAATTATATGCCGTATCAATCTGTACATACCCTTATTGGTAGGCTTTGTCAAACACCCTTAGGTTAATGACTCCGTTGCTGAATAACAGAACAAAAACATTCTTAGCAGGGCCTCTGTTGATCTTCAAAAGATGGCGGTTGAGATTGAGAGCAAGACCCAAAATTGTGTTTCTGAAAATTTTTAAGTTCCTCATTTAGTTATTCATAGTTACTCAACTGAGTTATTCACATATTCTTCTAATGATGCCGGGAACTTATCGGAAACTCCCGTCTTTTTGGAAATCGCACAGCTCTTTTACTTGTAAGTAATGTAACGAAATTGATTCCAGGTTCAGTGTGCGGCAGGGGGACGAGTGAGAGATTGGCAACGTGTTTTCTCGAGTGCTTCTCTTAATCAACTGACTATTCTTAAAAAAATTCAAATTTATAAGAAAGCTTACTTGGCCAAACATAATAGAGTTCTAAAGTGTGACGTCACCAAAGATTTATTTTTAGAAGCTTTGAATTTTAACCACATAACATGAAATATCACCATTAAATACTTTCAAGTATGCAAAACTGGCCAAATATGCCTAAATTTGGTTGAGACATGGCCAATGAAAGATTTGAAGTCTGCTAGCCAATCACTGTTATTTTGGCTCTGTTCGTAAAGTCATGAACAGAGACCAAAATACAGAGGTTTAAATGGAAAAGAGCCAACATATATGTGGCCATATCTTTAACAATCTGTGACACAATTTGCTAATTTTTGCTATTTAGAGGTAATTCATAATGCTCGTTCAGGTTATGGGGTCTATATTCAAAAGTTCCTAAAATAGATTTTCGTGACGTCATAACTTTAGAACTTTATAGGAAGCCAGACAAAACACGACAATTATACTTTAGCATACACCACGTAGTTCCAAAATTAGTACGACATAACTCAGTTCCGCCTTGTAGCTGCTCATGATTCTTAAATTTCGTTGCAGGTTGCTGAAAGCTATCTCTTCGAGTCAGTTTGTTATCGAAAAGGCAGCACATGTGCTTTTGAGCCGAGGCAAACCCAAGTCAAAAGATGGAATCCCTCTTCATTTTGTAAGTTATGGTAGTAGAACGTAATGTTTTTTGTAATTGGCTAAAAAGATCAGAAAAGGTCGGCTCAGGTCAGGTGAGGTCAGATAGTATCAGGTCATAGGAAGTTCAGGGTTGATATGGAGACATTATGTCGTGGATGGCAGAATTTACTTTACTATGGAGATATGGAGATCATTGATAAAGGCTAAAATTGTAAGAAATGTTCATGTCTCAAAGTTTGCGATATAAACATTGCAGATGAAACATTGCTTTAGATGAAACATTGCAATGGAAAATATGGAACATAGGTCAAAGGTTAAAGGTATATTTATCGTTTTTACCAGCAATGTTAAATTTTGTATGGTTTGTATTAGCTTCAGTCATCTTGAAATTTACCATTTTTTGTAGATCGACACAAGGTTAGGCCATGGGGATATACCGATTAACAGGCTAACCATTATTTCAAAAGAGCCCAGGTAAGATCCAATGTCATCTAGTGTACGATGTCATTTATTTAAGGCAGCTCACAATGGCTGAACAGTTAAAGCGAGTCTTATCTGTGTTCTGGTCTTTAGCATTTGCCACATTACAAACTTGACCGAGTAAAGTGAGTGTAGAATAAACCATGGTCAGAGTAAAATAAGTTTCTGAACTGTCGACTCTACATAAAGGTCACTTTAGGCAAAATTAGAATAATCTGAGGTTAGAGGCTGAATGTACCAAGACTAATGTCTAAGTGTCGAAAGCCGTTCTGATGAAATGAAACTTATTTGTCTACAGCTTAACTAGAAAAATCATTAATAGAATTGATTACAATGGAGTTACTATCATTAATAGAATTGATTACAATTGAGTTTACTTACTTGGGTCTAGCATGGAATTTGATGTTCTCAACAAAATCCCAAGACAAATCTTCCTGTTGTTTGTCCTAGAATGGTTGCTGTCTATAATTCGCTAACAAAGACACGGAAACAAGTTGTGACACTTAGTGTTTCAGAGGCCCTTGTTGAGGTAGTATTTCCTTACACAACTTTTTGATTATTCCTAAAAACGTAGCCATGTAGAGAAGAACTAATCAACATTCACCTAATGATCTTCATAACCCAATAATCTTGAACTTTGACCTTTGAACTTTGATCCTTTGAACTTTGACTCATTGAATCACCAACTGATGGTCGCTTATTTTGAGTATTATTCACCACTGGCTTTTATGCCCCAAAGATGACCTCCTGAGTAAAGAGCCTTTTGTGAAACATGAATATCTTTGGTCACATGATAATTTTGTTTCTATAATCATTCAGAAGTTTCCCATTAGTATTTAACTTACTCAAGGATATGAACATTTCCTTGCCATCTTCTTACTCACTTTTATTTCAACTCATTTTCAGTTTCATATTCTGACTTTTTGCCAGTTCGCCACATCTAATTGTTTTTCTAGAAACCAACGTTTCATGCTTTGTGATTCTATTGAAGGATAATCATTGAGTTTGGCCTTTGGCCTTTTAGATCACCCTTGGCCTTTTAGATCACCTCAAGATTTGTTTTCATTTTCTATAAGGTTGAAGATGATCAGGGTAGGATTGTTGATAGCCAGACAAGTTTATTATGGAGTAGAGAACAGAGACCAAACTTTAAAAAATATGAGGTAAGCCCAGTAAATTCGAATGTAGAGTGATTCCAGAATATACCTAGATGTATGAGCTGTTGGTAAATTATCTATTCTGACCTCTGATATTTGTATCAACTATGCCAATGCCGTTTATATACATGCAGTTTGACTTTCACATGCTACAAAAATCATTTGTATTGTTTTAAATATCCATTGATAAGCTTTTGGCTCTTGTCGTGACATCACTGATCCTTGCTTCCAGCTCACCTTCGTGGCAACGACCCCAGCACTTGGAATTTCGACTTACAAGATAAAAAGGAGCAAATCAGTCTCTGCCGCTCAAATTGAATATTTCAACGGGGATATACCAAACAATGTCGAGTGAGTAACTGAAGTTATTCCTTCCTTTTCGACTTCTCTAGACTCATTAATGATTCCATTTAAAAAAACTTTGCTTTGTTATTATTTAAATTGCTTACAAAGTGGGATTATTTTACTTTGTGATTATCTATCTATGAGATTATCTTGCCGTGAGACTATTTTAATGTGGGATTACCTTGCTGTGAGACCTTATTGTGAGACTATTTTACCGATATTGTTTTATCAGGATTAATCATAAGATGATTCGCTTTTAAATCAATTGAGTGATTTAATAGGTCATTTAATAGGTCAATAGGTCATAAGTCATTTAAGTAGGTCATTGCTCATCCTTTGAGACGTAGAACTAACATTTCCTCATAGGTGAAACAAGCAATATTGGGCTGTCTAATAGCAGAAATGAAAAAAATTACATTTTTCTCAAAAGATTGGTTTGCCTCCCACAATTACCATTGTATCCACAATCATTGTAGTTGGATTAATCGCTATATCATCAACGATCATTATTTGCTTAATCATTTCATTAATTAACGATCAATTTTGATCATTCTTGCAAACAGTCCAGTGTTTGGTTTGAAGAAAGGAGCAAATGGGGATATTGTGCTCAGCAATCACTATTTGGAAGCTGTATTTGATTCTGGTGTTGGTTTGCTGAAGGTAAGTTTGGTTTAATCAGTGTCAAAGATGATATTCTTCCAGCACTATATTGGCGTTCTCCAAGGGTCCTTGCTTGGGCCTTTCCTGTTGACGTTCCATATAGTTGACTCCGTGACAGCTTCTGTGCCTTAGAACATTGATTGACCATTATAGTTGACATGTGAAAAATTAGCTGGTGTGGCATTGTGAAGCACACAGTGCGATATAAACCGTACTTCACGTCATAGTTCTAGCTAATTATGTTGAAGTGAGAATTATTTCTTTGTGTGTATAAGATGTTTACGAGAATCTTTGGCATGAAATATTCAGACTGTTTGAAATACTCAGTCTTGATAAACATAGCATGTATGCTTTATGTACCCTGTTGCATGCGACATCTGTTTTTCTCAAGTACAGAAAGATGAGAAATTTTTGGAGTTAAACAAACGCCTTGAATTAAACAAAGTAAAGATAGCTGCATGCAAACTTCATAAAAGTCTCGACTAGTATTAATCACTTCATAAAATCAATCACTTTTTTAAATTAATTCCTTTTCATTTCTATCTTTTCATTCTTGCATCAAGTTTAAGAATTATCTTTGTCCAGGTGCAGGATATTTTTTCTCCCTCTGTTGATAATGATTAATGATAACCGTGTCATTCGAAGCAGTACATATCATGGCATTTGTTATTTAGACTGTTGCCTTGGCATCACACAAAGACGAGCGAATCAAAATGCAGGTGAAGTTCATGACGTATGGCACAAGGAACCAAATGGACAAAAGTGGAGCATATCTGTTTTTACCAGACGGTCCAGCGAATGTGGGTATCATAACTAACTCAAATGACAGCCAAAGAATTTTTTTCCACTTTTATTTCACCATCCAAGTAGTTGAATTGTAATAGAATAAACAAGTAAAGAAACATTTACTATTTACAAATGAATAATTTATAAACTGATACTTATTCTAGATTGCGTTGTTCATTCTGACATAACAGTGCTCGATGTGCACAAGCACAGAACAATAGATACAATATAATATAAAATAATCTTAGATTATATTAAAAAAGATACTTGTTTATTTACGAATAAATAAATAAACCCACCCAATATCTAGAAGAAATCAAGGTTGTCTTATTCTCATCGTGATTAAATTTGCAACCTTCGAGTATTTAGCTGCATTTGAACATTATAAGAAAGAATTCTATTTCGCTACATACAGAGAGTTTTGCACATAAAACATTTCAGATTTTCAATTCTTAGAGGCAAAATATAAAAATTTGCTACTGTTGTTTGCCGTAAGTTCTTTAGTTTAATGAACATGTGCATTTTGTTTGAAGCCATTAACTTACCGTACTAAGTGTATTATGTTGTATATTTTATTGTATTGTATTGTGGCAGTCCGAATTAATTTAAGAATTCTTCAAGTCTGCTTAAATTTCATGTTGATTTTCTACTAGAATGTTTCCCAGCAGCCACAAGTCTACCATGTTTACAAGAATGCCACCCAGCTCGTAAAATAGGCCCGTATCACCCAGAAAATTTTAAATTGATATCAAAACTGTGTCGTAAAAGCCATCCATTGTAATACAGTTAACATGAGACCTTAAACTCATTCTTTCATTTTCTACAGGAGATAACTGTATCCAATCCAATTGTGATAGTTGCAAGAGGCAAAGTGGTAAGTCTTCTGAAAATTCAAACCAAAAAGTCATATGTGAAGACTTCTTTCCTAAATTCTTAGCTTTTTATTCTTACCGGCAATAGTCATTTAATAAATTTAATGTCTTTTACTGTTTACAACACTATAAGTTTACAGGCGATATACCAAATTTTTCACGGTCACACATTCGATCAAGATTTGTGACAATTTAAGGTTTTTTTGAGGCGTCATTTTACTCTTAAAATCTCATAAGATGTTAGGTCAAAGGTCACGTTCATCGACATTTTGCCCTTTGACCTACTCAAAATCTCTATGGTCAATGCCAATGGGCAGAGTCAGAAAAACATCACGGTCACTGACCGGAGGAATGTTCTCGAAAAACAAAAGAAGCTCCCATGAGATACCTAAGCCACGCCCACTTTCTATTGTTCTGTGAGGGAGGTTTGCCTTCTAGGATGTTTTTGTCTGGAGGTAGTTTAACAACTTTTCTGGACTCTGCAATTGGCTTGCAAGTACATTGTTAAGGATGCTTACAAGAGAAACGTGAAGCGTTGCACCTCAAGGCTCTGTTATGAGACCACTTGGTGTTTATAGCATTTCTACGTCTGATATGCCAGTGTATTTTTAATTATATTTGGTCCTTTTTAACTATGTTTTATATTTTTTTATTTCAGTACAGTGAGGTCCGTGCACAGCTTCAGTATGCGACCTGTGTATCAAGAATCTATCACGTCGATGGTGAGTTTGTTGCTTTGATCTCAATGATGAATGCTTTAAGTGGTGGTGCTTGAAGCGTTTAAGAAACCTAGGTACACTTCGATGCACAAAAGCTCAAACATACTGTGCAACTCAATGATGTTTGGTGATGCAGCTTAGCAGGTGATAGTTATCTGTTTGCTAGAAATTAAACAGATGTTTTGACGGTATAGTATAGTTTTCTCTAAACCCCAACCCATTACAAGGAGGTAGGGGAGGTTGTAACTTAGATGTTTTAGGGACTTTAAATAGGGGCTATAAAAGGGAGGAAAGGGTATGAAATATAGACAGGTTTTTGGAGGGATGGAGTATGTGGATTAGATGAATGGATTTTTTGATGACGATGAAGGTGTTGAATTGGGCGTTTTTGAAGGAATAGGAGTGATGGTGATACTGGAGGGGGCAGGAAAAGGAGATGAAGGGAATGAAGGTGAAATGGAAAATCCGATGGGTTAAAATAGGAACAATGCAATTTCTCAACAATCAATGTTTAACTTTGTATGGCACTGCCTTTAAGTCAATCGCCATCTTCTTCGCAGTTGCCATTAGAAATATTTTCATCTATTGGTGTGCCAGATTTACCCTAAAAAGACGTTTCTTCTTTGCAATTTCTCCCTAATACAGTTGGACAACAAAGAAACTATTTATTGAGTCTTCTGTTTGCTTTTCAGTGGATGAAGCTCAGGCTGTTGA
The DNA here is from genome assembly GCA_003864495.1 of Nemopilema nomurai. Classification (NCBI taxonomy): domain Eukaryota; kingdom Metazoa; phylum Cnidaria; class Scyphozoa; order Rhizostomeae; family Rhizostomatidae; genus Nemopilema; species Nemopilema nomurai. The sequence continues at coordinate 1,584,698 of ML133389.1, forward strand.
AATCAAGAATCTTGTCGACATTAGAGAATCTTTCAATACGGTATGTTTTGTTTGTGCCTGTTCAAAGGAGTAAAAAAGGTTATTGTCAGGTGGCCCAAGCCAAAACAACCACAACGAAGGACCTATTTTGACAATTGAAATTATTTTCTTGAAGTTATTTCCCAGGGGCCAATTGCCACTCCGGACCTCCACCCGATTCAGTTTTCATAGTAACAGAATCACATAGCCATCTTTCCTTTAATTTCTTTACTTACTTTACCTCTGAACATTCTTTTGCCACCAGAATATAACGTTTGAATCTTCAAACGAGAAGTGCTACATGCATATTATTGCTTTAACATACAAAGTATTTACCCAATTGCTTTCTACATGTTTTGTTGTTATGTAACTCCATTGATACTTTTCTTAGAATTGTTTGCATTCTCCCGAAAGCTCTAGTTACTTGTATCTTTTCAGGAATTGATAATGAGAGTTGAAAGTGGAATAAACAATTTTGATAAAGAATTCTTCACTGATCTCAATGGCTTCCAGGTACTTATAATATGCTCCCAATTTCATATTCAAATCTTTTTATTACAAAAAGACAATAAATTTAATTGTTTGACATTGTGAATACAGAATTAACTTGTGTATAGTCAAATACATGGTTATTGAATTTTAGTATGCAATATAATGATGTTTATACCTACTGGTATGATATTGACGTCTAACGTATAATCAGACAATTGACCTTGGGTGCATGATATACGACATTCAGTTTGTATTTGCTATATGTCCTCTGACTTTCTTGACATTTGACCTATAAATTACACACGTGATATCTACCTTCAGACCTCAGCTTTTGCTCAAGCTAGATCTAGTTTTCACTCGCACTTTTGACCCTTAACCTTTGACCTCTGAATTTCTAATGATACGCTAACCCGGCTATCTTATTCACGTTGACAGATGCAACGCCGTAAAACGCTTGGCAAATTACCAATGCAAGCTAACTTTTATCCGCTGCCGGCCACTGCATTTTTACAAGATACAAGAAGACGTCTCAGCATTCTCACGGCACAATCAAACGGAGTGGCAAGCTTATCAAAAGGTTTGTATACATAGAAGTTAAAATGTTTACATAGCAGGAAAATGCTCCGCCCAAAATTTCCCCTGTGCTCAGTGACTGGGCAGCCTCTTGTTAAAACCTCATTTTGATTCAACCCCGGTTTGATTTTTTTTCTCACTGCTTATAGCGTTTCCAAGCGTCAAAAATTTTATCTTTCGTTTCAGGAGCAATCGAGATTGTTCTGGACAGGAGGCTGTTTCAAGATGATAACAGAGGTCTAGGTCAGGGTGTGACTGACAACAAAGTAACGCCGTCCAACTTTCTGCTTCTTCTAGAAAACTTTGAAACGATTCGTGAAAGGGTATGAATGCCATGATTCCTGTTTATATTGCTATGTCGCATTCGCTTTGCAAATATTTAAAATGTTTCTTGTTAACCATGGCAATTTTGCTGTTCCTGCGAGTAAATCTATTTGCGTCCATCATCACCAACACATTTTCATCATCGCCGCCATCTTGTTGCTGTCGTCATATTTAATGCATGTTTTAATGTTACTTTTAATAATACAAGCATAATAATTGCCATCATTAATGCAATCAAGTAAATTCCACCGTTGTTTCCATTACCACAATCAACTCTATCATTTTATTAGTGATAGCTTTGATTACACTTGTTAGACTTGATATTGTTCAGTCAATGAGAGATTAACGATCCACTGACATTGATCAGTCAATCAGTCAATCAGAATCAAAAATTGATCTGATTGACCTGAAATTGATCAGTCAATCAGACATCAGCAAGGCACTGACATCGATCAGTCTATCAGTCAATCAGAATCATACAATCATAAACCGAATGATTGCTTTTATAGAGCTCAAAACCGATTCCAACTGCGTACCCATCACAAAACAGCATCGCTTTGCTACAACGGTTGCAGCATCAGCAATACATAATGACCACGGAGACTGGAGTACTAGACAAATCGGTATACCTCTCTTCGTATCAAGGACTGCATTCCACGTGGCCCTGTGACCAGTTCCTGCTTAATCTCCGCACACTGACGAAGGAAACAGGCGAGGCTTGTACAAGCGCAGCTCTTTTGATACACAGAATTGGATACGACTGTAATTTTGAGCATGTTTGTGAAGCTGATAATCAAAAGGTGAGCTCGCTGCTTTATCTTCCCAACCTTCTTCTTATTCTTCTTCATTCTGATTTCCCTGACCGGGGACCAAGAACAAGTTTTGATTTTCCACATATCTGACTTCTGAAACTGTCTAATATTGTCCCATAAACAGATTTTGCGAAATCGTACGTTTCTCTGCAATTGTCCAATTTTGTCTGTCCCATAATGACCCATAAGTGCACATGTTTGTCGGACCTCTAACCTATATCACCCCACTAGCTTGCTTGCATCACCAACCCATTTGAATTTTAATGCACGTAGTTCTCAGTGAGCGCAGTACGTTTTCTCAAATCGAAATATTTCTGCCAAGTTATTTCCCGTACCCTGCACTACAAATACCCTAGGCGCGTTGAAATATCGTTTATAGATGACCTGTCACAAGCTTTCTGATTAATGATTGGACAAGCAGTAACGTTTCCATTGCAATGCTGAACGTAGTCCAAAACTGTCCGTGAACTATTGTCCCATAATCCCACCACACAGTTTCACAGGTTCCATTGCATGGTTAATTGCACCTCTTCCCTATCTTGGTTGGCCGCGAATGAATTTTTTGAAAGAGTAAATGTTAGTTTTGACTTGGTGACATGCTTGCCATTTTTGACAATATTTCGTTCTTTTTTAGGTCTCATTTTCGGAGTCGTTTAAGCCGTTGTCAGTTAAAAGTCTAGAAGAAATGTCCCTAACTCTGATGCATAAAAAAGGCAAGGTGGACCCTAGTAGCTTAATAGAAATTGACCCAATGGAAATAAAAACGTTTAAAATTGAGCTGAGTTAAGTACAAGCTCTTGTTCATGACGCAATCGTAAAAACCTTTTTTGCACTGAGCCTTTGACCTGGAGATGTCATTTCCCTTCTTCTTGACATCAAGGGGCCCGTGAAGGAATTGTAGTTATTTTTGACTTCATATTAATGAGCCTCTGAATTCTATTTATGGAATGGCATACAATTGACATGTTCACATTTTTTTAAATTTAAACTATTTTCAGTACCATCTCTAAGTGCCACATTACAGACTTGCGTAATTTGACCCTTTTTGTCTGAACACCAGTCTGACCTTTTGACCTTCAGACATGACCTTTAGCCTGACATCAATTCATTTTATTTGATCAACACCGAAATATGAATGCATTTTGAACACTGTTTTATTAATCACAGACTGTTAGTTATGTAATGACTTACAATTGACCTTCACTTTGACCTTTCGGCAGTTTGCCTTCCGCCTAAAGATGGTGATGTCTTTTTGCAAATGGAAGTAAAACCTATTTTAATGCTGTGTTAAGCTTCGAATTAAGCATAATTTTCTCTATGCTAGTTTGATTTCCAGGTATGTTGTCTTAACCCGTTAGATATCGTACCACAAAAATTTCAATTATCAAGCATAGTAGTTGTTGAACAAGGCAGCTTGATTGCTGATTTTAAACTTGTGACTTTCAACCTACGATTTTAACCTTCTTCAGCTCTTCCACGTTATACTTGCATATGTTTATAAAGCATGACCGCTATGCAATACACCCCTTCTACATTGCATGTATACTAGAGGCTAATCAATTCGCAAAAGCATGATCGGTCTTCTTCTTTTAAGAAGGCGTTCTAAAGCAGCCTCCCACTTAACTTCCATTTACCAGTCACTCAGCGAAAGATGTGCGATGGGTGTGACCCATGACTTGAGCCAGTTAATTCACTCATGACCTAAATTGATCTTTGACCCATGACCTAAATTGACTCTTACCTTCATAAGACTTTCGATACTAGAAGCTAATGTATCTCACCCGCACTTTATCTCACACGTATTGTTTTTTTGTTCTAAGTTTGTAGATCCTTCCAATGCTATCTGGCCACTTAATGCCAGCTATCTGTCCAAGATTAGAGAAGTGTACTTTGGCCTTTGACCCTTCTCCGTGAACTCTCACCTAATATTAAGTGTTGAGTTAAGTTTACAAGACACTTATCTATAAACATATCATAAGTAGACAATTTTTCTTTTCTGCTTTTGATATAATTATTCTTAATTGTTTCATCGTTATCTGTAAGTAACTCAATCGGGGGTGTGCTGTACAAATAAGATAAACGTTTTAGACCATTTTCAATAGCAAGGATGTTAATGTTTCAGCGAAAACAGTTTTGTAGATGAGATGTTATTGGGAGATATTTACTTGTGTTTCCTGTAAATCGTTAAAAAATGTATAGCTTGTAATTGCCATCTCTTTTGTTTTATCTGCTTGACTGAATGAAGGCAATATAGCTTTTTATGGTAAAGTTTAAGAGTTAAACGTAAGTGCATGGTGTTTGAGACAAAAATACAGACCTTTGTAACATTGGAAGCAAATTCATATGGGACTCGAGAAAATGTGTTGGTTTGTATCCCACAGTTAAAATGTACATTTTTAAGATTCAGGTAAGCATGTTTTTGGGAGTGTAAAATATTTTAGTAAAAGAACAATGGCTGGAATATAACTTGCCTTATATGTTGCGCACACAAAGTTGTGGGTTAACAAAGACAAAGTCCTTGGGGAAAGTTATCGGATATTGATATGCGAAAAAAGTCGATAGCCCCTTATTTCAGGGTCGGGGTCAATCAACGGGGGCTTAGATGACTGGGGGTATCTTGCAGATTTACAGCAAAAGAAGTATACTTATAGAAAAACCTTAACCAACATCCGCCATCTTGATGGGATCATTTCCAAAAAGAGGCTGGAAAGAACATTGCTCCTTGTGAGAAATGAGCACCAAACAGTACTTTGAAAGGACATAGGTGATCGTATTTTGATTTATCCTTTACCAAAATGAGTGATTCGGAAGATGAAATCGAAAAGTATGTATTTGAAGTGGCATGGGAGGTTGCCAACAAAGGTGGGATTTGGATTTTGTTTCTGTTTTAACTGTGTTTTATTTGTTTTAGTTTGGGTAATGTGCTAGCTGTTACTTAGGTGGGTGGGAACGCTGTGATTAGGCCAGAAGAGTTTAAGACAATATATCGTGTTAATTATTAAAGATCTAAGCAAAATCTAAGGATGGTAGGTAAAGTATTTCTATAAAATGGTGATTTTATGTTGATTGTGCAAATAATATTGCTTTTCGGTTTTTTCTATCAGTTTTTGGGACAGATCCCATATTGCTAGGAAAACGAAACAACAAATAAATACCTTTGTTAACTGGTTTTCACGGTGGAATCCCATGATTACAGATAAATGCCGTGTTGAAACAGAAATGTCAAAGCTTACGAAAATGGCAGACATCAGATTTGCTTGATTTATTGAAATTTTAGCAAAATCAGAGCTCACACAAACAATCCAAATCTGCAAGTTTTAAAACGTACAGAAAAGTGTTTATTTATGATCATAAATCTTAAACTCAAGTTGCTAAATAAGGCTCAAAAGCTTTAGATGCATTGCCCTCTGAAGGTCTTTGCTAAGAAGTCGTTCAGAACATCATATTTCATGTTTCACTTTAACTTAATGCTCTCAGCAGGACTTTGTTATCTTTTGAAAAATTATGAAAGAAGTATTAAGCATTCAAATGCATTTTTAAAATAAGAACACTGCTTGTCACAGATAAAGAATAAACAATAAGAAGCAGATTCCCATGAACTTCCAACAACTCCTTTACCTCAACAACTCTCAAACAACTTGTATGAGCAGTCAAAAATAATGTTCACTTATATAAAGTATAAATAATGATTGGTTCAGGACCAAACACATCAAATAAAAAAAATTATGTAAACAACTTGGACCAACAACCATAGACTAACAGCAATACAAAACATTAATGAAGCAAGTTATGGCAGATTTATCTGAAGTTTTTCATTTGATATCCAAAAGTTTCTATCTCATCTGTTTTCAAATGTCCCTTGCTAAAGTGAGTTTATAAGCATTCTATCTATTGTATACTGTACAAAGACCCAATAATGGATATTAGACACAATCTGGTTAGTGGTTAGCAGTTGATTAATAAAATCTAATACTTTGCAACTTTCTAGACCAATACTAATAGACTAATTTCTAGACTGATAGTTTCATAACTTAAAAGACTATCCAGAATAATGGTGAGAATCCTTGGGGCAGAGCAAAAAATTTCTGGGACTCTATTTGTTCTAATACTTTTTGCATTGGGCTCTCAGCAGGCCTCTCCTTGGCACGCTCCTCTCCTTACTGAGATGCGCAATAAATCACATGCCTGGTTTATAAATACCCTTTAAATCCCACTCCTTGTTAATTATTATACAAAGAGCCTTGTGGATTCGAAATCGATTGATATCTAAATAAACCGTTGCTTCTTTCAATCACTCTTTCTAGGAAATTGTTAAGCGAACACCACTTGAATATATTTCTGGTCAATAACCAATAACCATTGACAAACTACAACAATAATGTTTTTAATTTTTTGCTTTTATTGCTCTACTAAGTAGTTTGCTTAGAGATTTCTAGATACAAAGTGTTTAAATGTGAAAACATGCCGTTTCTGCCTACTTTAACATGAATTTTGGGAATTTTTGGTGAATCTTTTTGGTAAAACACGCGCCTTAGCAAGACGAGGCGCGTGTTTGAGCACACACCCACTAAAATACTCAGGAAGAGGCCTGGCTCTCTGTTAAAAAGTAATAATTGAAACATAGCTTATGAATTCACAAATAAAGAGCTTTTTAGGAAGGTAACCTTTAACCTTAATGAAAAACTTTTGGAATGATCAGGATCTTTGCATGGAAGAGGCAAGTTACAATGAAAATATTTACAATATTTTTATGCCATCTAATATTCTTTTGTCTAAGTATCATTTGAATCTGTTCCTCATTCTATGGATTTGTGAAATTGAATTTGATGAAAAAATTTTTATAGGTTTTTCCACATAAGTTCTTTTTTCAGTGATTTTTCCATTAGATAACATAGATAACATCAGGATAACAAGATATGATGATATAGTTTTATTTGACAATCTACCAGACAATCATTCACATTATATACTTCTAGAGTTTGAATTTCTTGATGGCTGATACAAAAAGAAAGCTTTTTAAATTTTGCAAGGGTGCAAATTTTAAACTGGTAGTACATCACTGAGAGAGTTTTTATAGTAGAATATATGTTATTGTCTTTCCTTGCTTATTATCCCCATTAGTTATCAAAGCTAATAAAAGCTTTATCACAACTGATTCTTATTTTTTCAATCCTCTTTTAGAAGCATTTCAGTTACTATTTCTAAAGCACATCACATAGAAATTTTCACATTTCATGCCTTAATTTGAAGTGATATAGAAGCTGATATATAAACCAATACTACAGCTAGTTGAGCTCCAATAAACTTTTAAAGCATGCACAATTTAATTTTTTAAGAATTATTCCTCTAATAGTTGTTCATATGGTGACAAGATTCATTCTTCAAAATCTTTTGTACATTACATAAAATCTGGTCTTGTTTGCAAGCATTGTTTTCATCTCATACTTTTTAGAATTTGTGGTTGTCATGACAATTCAGTCAGACGTTTTTTGTTTGATGTAACTGGTCCCCTCATCCCATCAAAAATTTGATTACACAAGCTTTTAGTCACAAAGATAAATGGCTAGATTTGTGAGGTCTTAAAAGGATGTAATTCTCAGCCATATATCAGGAATATTTCTGTTTGACTAGAAAATATGCTGGGCATACCAAACGATCACCCTTCTGTGTCTTTCCAACTGTTTCCCAAGCTCATAGTGCTTGCAATGGACTTCATAAAATCATCCTTACTAGATACAAATTGTGGTTTGTAGGAATTTTAAATTTTGGGGGCTGTCGTCATTGCCAATTTCCCCTTTTATTCATGAATCTTTCATTTGCCTAAAGCTATTTTGAATTCTAATTTTTGACATAAATTGATGTTTATTACAAAATCAGGTTATGAATAAACTTTTCATATAGAATGATTCAATCATTTTATGATTGACCCAGGATCTTCTTGCAAGAATAATGATAATCAATGTTTTGATTTCTTGTTTTTGGTTTACAGTTGTAAGTATCTACTGAGTCATCAGGTCAAATTTGACATAATGGACTTCAATATGGATTTGAACTGTTCTTATGAATGGTTCATATCTAATGATTTTTCCATTTTATGATTGACACAGGTTCTTGTTAGAAGAATGATGATAATCAAAATTTTGATCAACTGTCATCAATTTTATGTTTCTTGCTTTTTTTACAGTTGGTGGTATTTACACTGTCATCAGGTCAAAGCAGCAGTGACTGTTGATGAACTTGGCAATGACTATTGTCTCTTTGGCCCATACAATGAAAGCAGTGTACAGACAGAGGTGGAGGTGATGAAGCCGGAGTCACCTGTCATGAATGATGTCATCGAGTCCATGCGGGAGAAGGGGATGAAGGTAGATAAGATCACTTAGCTTCTTTTAATTAAAATTTAAAAATATGAATAATAAGGAGCTCTGAAGGTTCTTACGTTGAAAGAGACTTGGTTGTTTGTGCTTTGCTTGAAAAGTGTGCCTAAATGCTTTTTCCATCTCATTATGCTAAAGCCTTGTTTGAACACCTTGCCTCTTAGGCCCTTTGCGTGAACATTGTCCCCCTAACTGTATCTCTTGATGTCTAAAGAGCTTTGTGACTCCCTGTTATTAATCAGGATTTACTCAGGCTAAGAATCCTCTATTGGAAAAATGTTTCAAAACCTCTAGAAAGTGAGCTTCTTTTTTGTTTTAATTAAATCAATATTCTGTTCTTTCTCTCCTGGTGCACTGGAAGAATTTATTGTACAAGCACTTCATTTTGTGAAATTTTTGGAAAACGTAGAGAATCAGCACTAATGGCTAGAAAGTTGGAATTTCTACAACTTTTAAAACCGAAGCAATTGATTTATTTTCATTTACATCAGGGTAGCTCTGACTCGCATTACTAAAATTTTGTTGGAAGTAATCCATGCTCCCCTCAAGACTTTGAGTTTAAAGCTTAATTTTTTTTTTTTTTTAAATTTTCAAATGCTAGAGTGCTATTTTTGCAGGTGACTTTTGGTCGTTGGCTTATTGACGGATACCCAAAGGTCAGTGATGAACATTTATTCAGTAAATGATCTAGTACAGATGACACGAAATAACATTCATATGACAGGGCTACCTCTGGCTTTCTTCTTCTCAACTTCTTCTCTCCTTCTTCTTTTCTTCTTCTCTTCTTCGTCTCATCTTCTTCTTTTCTTCTTCTCTTCTTTTCTTCTTCTCTTTGTTGCTCTTCCTTTATCTTTTTTCCAGTATCTCTGTTTGCTTGCTGTTGATATGTTGTCTCAACTGCCTTAGTCACCTTCCTTTTCATTTTACTGCATTTCTCTGTCTTTTTGTGTGTTTTCCTCCTATCTTCTTTTTGTGTTTTCCTTCCTATCTTTCTAGAATATTTCTTCTTTTGGTTAGGAACCTTTGATTGGATTAGGTATCTGTTTGCAAACTGCAAGCTTTATGCATCTTTTCGGAAAAAAACCTGGGGAAATTTTAGTATTGAGTTAGCATCCACCATAAAGCCCTTAATATAAAGCATTGCACCATCTTGTTTGCAGGTTGTTCTGTTTGATATTGGAACTGGCTACAAACTGGTCAATGAATGGAAAAACGACCTTTGGAATTCAGCGCATGTAGGGATACCGTCACATGACAAGGAGTCAACTGACGCTGTTGTTTTTGGAGCACTGGTGGCCTGGTTTCTAGGGGAGGTGAGTACTTCATGTCTATGAAGTGACACTTTGACACTATGACACTTTCTATGTAGTGTCTTCGTGGGCAGCTTTGCCTTTAGTATTCTTAATATGAAAACTTTCCATGTTTTTGGAATTTTTTGAAGCTGTTTTCCATTGATTGCAATTTTATAGCCTTGATCAAGCCATCTTGTTTGTGCCTCGTTTTAGTTTCGTGAGCGAATCAACCGCGAGGCTGTCATCGTTGCTCACTTTCATGAATGGCAGTCTGGCCTCGGACTAGTGTTTCTCAGAACGAGGCACATCGATGTTTGCACGGTGTTTACAACCCATGCCACTCTACTAGGAAGATATCTTTGTGCATCTAGTGCTGACTTTTATAACAATCTTGACAAGGTTTGTGTAATCTTCTTTCAGCTTGCTTAATCTGAATTGTGGCTATTTAATCTAAATAACATTTTTGATCTAGGCAAAGGTTGTTTAATCTTGATTAAGTTTGCTTTTATCTTGATAACATCTTAAAAATCGAAGAATTTTTAATTGCCATGGTGGTGGAAATTTTAAAAAAAGCTATGTTTGCCTACTATCTTGGCACTTCTGCGATGCATTCCACGATTCAGATTGAACAATCTGGATTTCAAGTCGTAAGTTCAACCAAAAGCTTTGTGAGCCTTAATTGCACATTTGAAGCAACTTGAGGTTTTGTTCATAAAATCACCATGGACAATAATCTATTTTATGATTAATCATGTTTCTATATTCTAATCTGTGTTCTAAACAATAAAATCTATCTTGGTTTTCTTTTCAGTTCAATATCGATAAGGTTAGTACTTGAACCATATTTAAATCCTTGCATCTATTCATTCTTTCAAGTGCACTTCTCGAGTTTAGAAATCTTTAAAAGTTGCAGTAAGGTTTTTGAAAAACCGGACATTATTGCTATCTTTGGGCAGCGTTTCATGCCAGCCCGTTATGTAAATTATCTTCTCACTTGGTGTAACCTTTACATATGTAGTATATATTCCAGATGTACCTTAACTCCCACATGTAATCTGATACATACGTGTTTTGTTGGTTGTTAAGTTGCTTTCTTAGGTATGGAGTTGAGTAGATGTATTATCAGAGACATGGCATTATGATCGTCTTCTAAAACATTATACTTGGGTGTACCCTGTAGTTCATTTCGAATTAGACCCATGAATCACCATTTCTACCTCTCGCAGATAATCTTCGCCAGTGTATTACTAGAAGCCGTTCCCTATTTGACTTCTACGACTAACCTTGATTCAAATTTTCTCCATCAAATCATCCTTTTCATTGCCAATCTTGTAGCTACGAGTTCATACCTACAGCCTTATCTGATCAAAAAGCTACCTTACAGCCTCGTTTTGTTTTTTCACAATTTTCCTACGATTTTTCACAGGAGGCTGGTGATCGCGGCATTTACCAGAGATACTGCATCGAGAGATCGGCTGTCCATTGTGCCCATGTTTTTACGACTGTTTCCCACATCACTGCCGACGAAGCAGAGCATCTTCTGAAGAAGCGACCCGGTAAGAGATACAGAAACCTGCGCTACGCAGACTTGACTTGCAATGTGAAGGAGCATCTGAGCCGTGCTTGCGCCTCCGCATCACATTTGAATCCTGTGCAGGAGGCTACTTAGGCATAAGCAGAAGTGATTGGTGGATACTTTTAGTAGCTTCTTGTGTACTTGCACGTGGCAATTAACAGTGAATTTTTAGAGAATTTGATTGGTCGAATAGATCTGTCAATCAAAGCTGGCCAATTAGATCCTTTTTCACCTAGTGGACAACTAGATATTACGCAGAATCTCTTACTTGATTGGCTGAGTAGCTTTTTCAATCAAAACTTGTCAGTTGCATGTTGCGCTACCTCAAATAGCCATAAAAGGCTTTAGTATCTTGTATAGATGTTTGAATTTACTTTTTAATTTTCTTTTTGAACAGACTGCATTACTCCGAATGGCCTGAATGTGGTGAAATACGTGTAAGTAGCACTGTTTACTCAATGTAAATAAAGCAGTCTCTGTGATGTTTTTTAGCTAAAGCAACTGCTGTTAAAAGGAGTTTAGAGTCAAGTATCTAGCAGCGTTCTGCTTCAGTTCATCTAATTACAGAGCTTTATTCTCTTTATTTCCAAATCATGTTAAATCATGTTTCCGCTGTTTTTCGCAATCGTGAAGTTTTGAACTTCAAAACATTTGTTCAATAAATGGTTAGCAGGATGTTTTGAAAGAAATTAGATTTCCATCAACTGGCCCACCAAAGGTCACTGATAGGTCACTGAAGGTCAAAGGTCACTATCTTCGCTGACTATTGAGCTGCCTTTCAGCAATAAGAGCATGCATAAGTTTTGTTTGGTTCTTTTACAGGGCTCTTCACGAATTTCAAAACATGCATGCTGTTTACAAGGACAAAATCCACGACTTTGTTAGAGGTCATTTTTACGGGTAAGTGGGGCCAGCTTCGGTTCTTCTGTACCGTTTTCTAAAATTGGCTGAGAATTTAGACCGAGGAAGAGGGCTTGCTATAGTTGACTTTCGAACAGAGAACATTTCTGCACAAAGCAACTATAGTGTTGTTATCTCTGTATTTACTGCGTTTTGAATTAAGTGAAATGGGTTATTGCGGAAAATATTTCGATCAGAAAAATCAGAGCATTCGCGAAATACCTTGCATACCCTGACGCTACGCCACTGCTGAGCCTTTCCCCTAACTTTTACCAAAAGGGTCTCAAGCCCCAGAGATGAACCCCCCTCCCAAATCTGCATCTATGAACCCGTGATCATCTAACGTTCTATTTTTTACAAGGTTTGATGAACAGCAAGCAGCTGATTTGCAAATTCACTTTCCTCTACTCCTTTTTTCCCCTTATAGGCATTATGATTTTGATCTCGACAAAACAGTGTACTTCTTCACTGCAGGAAGGTATGCAATATTTAAAGTTATGTTCCATTTTTATGAAGGAAGAAGCTTAAGATGCAATTCAAATGAGAAACAACTGTCATACAGGTTTAAAAGTTGTCAAGTGCAGAAGGCTTTAGCCATAAAACGAATTTAAACTTTTAATTCTTGCTGTTGATATTTTTTCTTGACATTGTTAAGCTATATCTGGGAATAAATGATCTATTCAATGTATAACAATTTTTGCTTTTGCTCTATCTAATTTTGGTTATTAACTTTCGTCTTTCAAGGGTGTGTTTTTGAAGGTAGCGAGGCCTTTGATCATGTATATAGCATTGATTGTTTGCATAAAACTTCACAATTCAGGTCTGAGGTCAAAGGACACTTATTAATCATGATGCAGAATTATTTACCGATGAAGATGTTGTTTTTGTTGATCTTTCTTGTCTTGTCGTTTTATTTTTTTGCCAGCCTTTCTGATAACTTTTTTTCTACTTTTAGATACGAATATTCCAACAAAGGAGCAGACGTCTTTCTCGAATCTCTTGCTCGTCTTAACTACATGCTCAAGGTGAATAGCAATTTAGATTCTGTGACGTCACTTGCAGCTGGGTTTTTAAAGCTAAAAAGTAATCAGCACCTACTAGTAATGATGTAACTAAGGGAAGCTCACCATACTCAGGAGTCTGATCATTTTCTCTTATCTTCTGTTTCTTATATGAGTGGATATCATCGGTAATATCTCATATTTCGTAGATATTGCGTTACATAAATGTTGGATTTGGAATGAAATGGAGATAATAAACAGTTAATATTGTTTATCATAGCTCAATATTTCCAAAGCAACTGCCCTCTAACATAGGCCTACTAATGCTTGATGCAGTATTTTTGTTAATATTTCAACAAATAACTTTTTAAAGTGCTTCGTAATATTTGGCCTAATTATTCATTTCCTATTCCTCAGACTGCGGATGTCGACATCACAGTAGTCGCATTCCTGATCTTCCCTGCGCGCACAAACAATTTCAACGTCGAAGCATTGAAAGGCCAGGCTCACGTAAAACAGCTTAGGTGAATGGCAATCTCTTGTTCTGTTTTGAGAAGATGGTTTTTTCATGACGTTAAGGAGTTTTTGACACAAAGCTGCCGAAAGGCATATGATTTCTTCTATCTTTCTTTTACTTTTTTCTTCCTCTTACACTCTTTCACCTTCAACTCCCTCTTGTTCGTCTTTCTCTTTTCCTTCTTCCTCTTCTTCCTCTTCTTCATACCTTAGCTCTTCCTTTTCTTTATCACCCTCTTCTTTAATTCTTCTTATTGTTCTTATCAAAACTTTCGAAGTTACATGATTATAGCACCTTAGAACAAACTGAATCTTCTTTCGTCAAAGTGTTTACAAACCAGGACTAAGCTGTTCTGTTCCTTGAGTGAAATCGTCAGCATAACTAAATTTTAAAAATTAAATTTACAACTTGCATCATTTCAGAGAGACAGTTGCAAGTGTCCATGATAAAGTCGGCAAAAGAATCTTCGATGCTGCTATGAGGTATTTCTTCATTTAATAAAATGACCCTCTTTTCATGAAGTCGTAGGTAAAAAATAGGTATTGTGTGCAACTTCATAACGATATCATGGATAGAAACAAAGCACTGAGTGGAAACGTTGTTGATAGATACAGAACTCTCATCTCCAAACCTCAAAGGCATTGTAGTTACATTGACCTTTGTATATGAATTGTCCTTTTGACCTTTGACCTCTCCAGATTTTCCCACATTGGAAATCTGTTTCAGTGAATTATAATTATGCGTGATACAAGAGCAAAACATTTATTTGTTAATCAACTTCGAATTTGTATTTCCCCATTTCTTTTTGACATCAACACAAATCCCATCAACCGTCATTTTGACTTTCCTCCTGCGCAGAGGCCGCTTGCCTGATACGGAAGAGCTCCTGGTGAAAGATGACCTGGTAAAGTTAAAGAGGTGTATCTATGCAACACAGCGATCGGGGTTGCCCCCAATTGTCACCCACAACATGTTGGACGATGGGACAGATCCGATTTTGAACCATATTCGAAGGATCCAGCTGTTCAACCACAGAACTGATAAAGTGAAGGTAGGACGGCCTAGATTCATTTCGAGCTGTTCTATTTTATTTGCCAAACTCCTTCGCAGCAAGGCCTTCGCAGTCTTTGAATAACCTCAAAAGCCCTGATCACTTTTTAGCATCGAGTTTTTTGCTTAAAGTGGCTGGTATATTAAGAGAAGATTTCCATTCGCGTGAAGTTTTATTAATGCTCTCAACCTTAAAGAGAAGATTTCCATTCTTATTGATATGAAGGTTTATTGATTTTATCAGCCATTTTGTATCTTTTATCAAGAAGGTGGAATGACTCCCATGATGCTTTTCTGTCTTCCTGTCTATCTAGATTTTCTTTTCTATCGTTGCAAAGCCAATTCAGTGAAGAAAGCAGTCCATTAATAGCAACTGATAGTTTTAAGATTAGTTGTAAAATTGATATTTTGATTAATTTGAATGTAATTCCTTCTTTTCAGGTCATTTTCTATCCAGAATTCCTCTCGTCAACCAACGCCCTGTTTCCATTAGACTATGAAGAGTTCGTCCGCGGTTGCCATCTTGGGGTATTCCCCTCTTATTACGAGCCATGGGGATACACACCAGGTCAGTAACATAAAAAGCTTTCATTAACCGACTCCGGTTCTGAAAATTTCCGGTCTACTCATGAAAATCTTTCATTAACCGACTCCGGTTCCGAAAATTTCCGGTCAACTCTCGAAAATCTTTCATTAACCGACTTCGGTTCTGAAAATTTCTGATCAACTGTAAGTAATACTGAATCTAACATTTCTGGTGTTCCAGGGAATTTCTGGCCTGCTTGCGATATTTCTGGCCTGGTCTGGAATTGTATTATTTTTAACAAATTGTAGATGCTTCTAGGAAATGAGATGAAAAGTTGCATACGGTAGAGTGAGGATTGGTGCAAACTTTAATGGTTTCGAAATGGTCTTGTAATGACTTTAATTGTTTTCTAAATCCCCCTGAATTTCCTTTCCCCTTTTCCCCTTGCCATCTTTCTCCCCGGACTATTTCGCACATTGCTTTTTACTCCCAAAAGACAGTCGACAACATCCTTTAAGAAAACAAAACTCCTCCCGCCAGTTTACTAGTAATCCAATTTGCGGATTGCAGAAAGTTCGCTAATCCAGTGTTGGCTCCCTCATTCTACTCTCACAAATCTCAAAAAGGATTTCTAAGATTTAGTGTATTAATCGGTAGTGAATAATACTTTTGACACACCCATTGTGACAAAAGTTCTAGACACGCCTCAATGGTATAGTGACGGCTTATCATGGACACACACAGCTTCATCTTCTGAAGAAAAACCCTGATCCTTAACTGGATTGATAGGATTCGAAGGATTAGCCCGGAACGAAGGATCCACCCTGTTAATCCTATAGTGATTGCGGTAAGAAAGATCAGTAATGTACCATTCACACAAAACTGTCTCCATTTGCATTTGTACTAAGTTCCGTGCTAAGAAATTGCTCCAATATTGTAAACGACTCTAAAAGAAAACGTAGCAGAACTGCGCCTTACTCGGCCATATGCAACTTGAGGACGCGATATTTGGGAGAATTCAAACGCTGACATCAGATTCAATTAACAGTAGATTTATACACCCCCACCCCTGAACAGGAATCGGGAAAGCTCATTTTGCCCAATAAATCGTGAATTAAAATTGTAAAATTACACGCATCGTGGCCAACTCTAACAGCCCACAGCCCACTATCCCCCTCTCTCTCCCACCCCACCCCCTCCACCAACTAGAGATTTACTGTATCCATGCACAGCAAATGCCTAGTGAACGCGATCAGATGATCTTGATTAGGCTCAAGGACTCATGTTTTCCCAATCTCAGAATAAGTAATAACGTTTGCATTTAACATGTTCTTAAATGACTTTTGCAGGCACCATAGGATGGATACCCAGCCAAATTATTTAATCCCTTTGAGCAAAGAGTAACAGTATTAGATATGCAACATGCGTTCATTCCCTGTTGATAAAGTCTTGATTTGCGGTTTATAGACTTTTTATCTTCTGGATCTGTGGATTAATGCAGACGCCCGTTTGCTGAACCGCTTTAGATGTCTGAACTAAAGCCAATGTCTCCAGTAGTTGTCTTATTACCAAAAGAATGTTTATAAAGAAGAAGACATTTGTCCTGAAGGGATATGTTTATATTTCATGAAAAATAATCTTATCTATGAGAAAGGCATATGTTCATAGAGTCCTATTGAAAGCTTTGCTTGGGCTTGGGATGCGAAATACTTCCAAAAGACTTTTGAAGTAATGGATTTTAGTCCATAGTCCAGATATCAAATAATCGAGCTTGGCTTTTGTTTCTTATGGGAAAATGTTAGCCTATGGAAGTCTGTTTCTTGACTACAACTGATAGCTTGAATATATAAGCTATTAACATTAAAACTATTACACTTTGCTAGCTATTTGAAGGTTCGGTGCACTTTTCATGCTAAGGGTACGGGAAAATATCCCTTTTTTCCCCCTCCCCTGCCATCTTTCGGGAGAGCTTTCCACACGAGTGCCCATTTGGCTTCCTGATCTGAATCTTTCAAGCCCATCCCTGTTACTTTGAATGCAACTTTTGCAGCATCCCTAGATAGCTGTTCAAAGTAAGTCGGCTGTTATTCCCAATGGCTAGTTAAATATCCTGTAGAGATTTGGGCTCTTCTTTGCTAGGATACGGAAACATCATTTTCACCACTCACAACCACCCCCCCCCCCCCTCCAACCACTCTCCTCCCTATTCATTTGTCAGAGCAATTCGCATCCCCTATGCCCATTTAACTTCCGATCTGTACCAATCAATCATATTTCTTCTTGTTTTGATCAATTTCTTTATCAACAAGATCTTCATTGCACTATTTTATGTTGTAGCTGAGTGCACGCTAATGGGTGTTCCGAGTGTGTCCACAAATTTGTCCGGGTTTGGAAGATTCATGGCAGAGCATATTGCAGATCCGGATTCGTACGGAATCTTCATCGTTGATCGAAGATTCAGAGGTGTTGATCAATCCATCCACCAGCTTGCTCAGGTATTTCCGTGTCTTTTCCTAGAATTCCGCCGTCACTGCTTCCTGGAATTTTGGTATCTTGCTGCGAGCTTCATCTAAGCGGCCATCTTAAGCTACAAGTCCATGCCGTGTTTTGAGCTCTCCAGTGGCCTTGTTCTCTCTCTTGATATTTAGTTGCTTCTGTTGGTCCAATGACTGATTGATATTCCAATGACTGCACACACGTGGCATTTGCCAGGTGACCATAGGACTCTCTTTGGAAATCGCCCACATATTTTCTTCTTTACTTTTCGTGTCCTAGATACGTTTTGTTTCCCCCTTATATCCATTGAATCCATGTAGATGTTAAATCAATTTCACAAAATTGAATATAGAAGTTGGAGCGAATTGAAACTGGTGTCGAATTGGTGTTTCAATAGGTTACAACATTGAGTTGAATTGGTTACAGCATTGAGTTGAATTTATTACAACATTGAATTGAATTGATTGTGAAATTGAGTTGAATTCTTCCACAGTACATGTTCAACTTCTGTCAGCTGAGCAGAAGACAGAGGATTATTTTGCGGAACAGAACGGAACGGCTTAGTGAACTGTTAGATTGGAAGAACCTAGGAGTGGTGAGTACTTATACTGCTGGTCCGGTTTTTATGGTACACTGTAGTCAAGTTGCTAAACAAAACAATTCATGACCTTTGACTTTCCATTACTCTCATATTTCCTAAAAATGTTTTTTGCTATTACATTATATTTATTATTTGTTTTTTAAACCATTAATTACTAAGTAAAGACATAGCAGGATAAATATATCAAGCGATAACAAGGGTTAAGGTTATCTGCTTGTAGTGAAAATGTTCATTGGATATTGGCCTCGTCTTTGGTCATCAAGACGAAGGGTAAATTTCTTCTCTTACTTAATTCTCCCTAACACCAACCAAGGCTGGAGGTTGTCCTTGTTGGAGAGGACGTCTCCCTCTGCAAACAGCAGGGCTCGAAATAAGTCTCAAAATTTTCCGCGGTCACCGTGACCGGCCATCTGAAAATTTGGGCGGTCACAAGCATTATTTGGGCAGCAATTTTCATATCATATCATATCATATCATATCAGCAAAAATCTAAGGCGGTCATTTGTACTTTAGACGGTATTTGATCGCTGACCGCCCGTTATTTCGAGCCAAAAAGCGTAATAAAAGGGAGGGGCTTGTTTCATTCTTTGTGAATTTAACGGCCCTATTTGATGTTGATGCGTGACAAAAGTGCTATTTGTATGATTGCAGCATTAATCGTCTTGTTCTGCCTCTTTGATGATGTGATTCCTTTGATTGACAGTATTACGAAGAAGCAAGAGCACTAGCAATCGAGAAAGTGCATCCGGACAAGGCACCAAGAATGCGATTCCCCGGCAGAGAAATGGTAAGATGCTTCCAATCACGAATCATTATCTGTAGCCAGCACAATCTGCTGCTATCACACTAAATCATTTAACCAATCACTCAATCATTTGATTACGCACTCAGCATTCCATTAATACCTCGATTTAGCGCATCGTGTTTAGTTTTTGTGTGTACATTGGGTTTAGTCACCAATGCCTGTCATGATCGGTGTATGATCGATCACCTAATCACTCAGCTATATCACTCACAATCACCTAATCATTCTTGGAATCGCTCAGTCATTGCTAGAAAATCCAAGTAAGCTACCGTAAAGTCACTGGATCACCTGACCAGGAATTAATCAAAGGCATAACCCTGATTCATGTGATTAGGGTTCTCATTCCAGTGAAGAAATTGTATTTGGTTCTGTTGACAATTGTAAAGTATAATAAGAGAGTAAAAACATTCCAGGCATCAGACCTTTCAACTTCTCTTCTGAATCCACATCATGTAAATCTTTTTGAGATCAGACATGAACAATAAATGCAACCGGGGGATTTTCGTACCCTCTGTCCCCAATTTGCATCCCGTTAGTGCTTTTCATGCCTTACCACCCCTTATTAGGCCCCACCGCGTCTTATGACATCTTTCTTTCTGCCCCTCACCCCCTGTGAACCAACCCTCCTTGTCTTTAACTTCTATGTAGCCAAGTAGTGTTTATAAGCACGTGTCAACCTCCACTTTTAGCTGTGACCATTGCAGCTATCTTATTAGGTAGAGTTGCTATGATTCTCAAGTATCCGCCATTTCCTTGCAGAACTTCAGGTTCCCTCGGCCTCCTTCCGAGCCAACCTCGCCTGCACCTTCGATTCATGGTGATTCTGACGTCGAATCGATTCTGGACGAAGAAGAAAGCGAAGATTTTCTTAAAATTCGTGAAAAACTGAAGAACACAGTTATTAGCGACTGATTTCAAGAATAGCTGGCAATAAAGTAATTTTCATAATGCTTCGTAAAAACTTATTAAGATATTTTATTGCAAAGTACCAATAATACATTCCAACGAATTGTCGCATTATCTTAAATTATGTGACAATTTTTATGGGGAAGCACATTTCATTTAGTCTGTAATCCCCAACGCACATCGATTCAGCACCCCATCTCCCCCACCCCCTTCCACGATGAGTCTTACCCAACCCAAAACTACATTAGCTCAACTGGCACCTGGCACCCCTTTATGTACCTCCAAAGTGATTTAGTCTGCCCCAAAATATTAAAGTATCAAAACCCTTCAACTCAAATCAAGAACGCATATATGCTTTCCTCACTCCGATCCAAGACACTCCAATACCCAATCCAAGTCTAATCCAGTGTGAATCTTAAGTTTTTAAATGTAATCGAACATGAAATTCATGCAATAGAAGGTTCATCCCCCTCCCCCTGTTACTTATTCTAGTGTCTCTTCCATCTTCTGAAGTGTCCCCTAATCCAACCCTTTATCTTCTTTCTACTTTTTGACGTACGTCATTTCCATTAAATCTTCCTCATCTCGGTCCCATAATTTTCATTACACCTTGAATACCAATAATTCAAAGATCAAAAATGCATTTTAAAAAACCCTTTCCCTAGTTCACCACACCCCTTCCCCCAAGCTTACAAGTTGCAGACATACACGTTAGGAATAGGGGTATGTCACCACAGGGGTATCACCAGAAATAATAACGAGCTTATGCCGGTTTCCCTGTAGTTTTGGTACAGACGATTTAATACATATACATTACAGACAGCAGACACCAAAGAGGCAATGAGGGTAAACTGCAGATCTAGCAAACGAAATTTCAATGAAGAGATAACAAGCTTATGTTTACTCCCATGCATTTGCCCCCAAATACAGATATTTTGACACAAAGTCACAATACAAATTTCGCTTCTCCATCTTCGAAACTATGCTTTTGAGACTCTGTTTCAACGTTTTTTCCAATAATCCATTCTCCGTACAATTATTTTGTAAGTTTTCCTTGAAATAATAAATTAACAATGCTTAATGCTCGGATTGACGTCCGGATTAGCAATGCTTGGTGTTCGGATTAACATAAATATTCGGATTGACCTTCCGAGTAACTCGCTTAATGTTGGGATTGACGTTCGGATTAACATAAGGATTCGGATTCACCCTCCGATTAACTCGCTTAATGTTTGGATTGACTTTCCGATTCGAAAGCTTAGTATACGGATTGACGTTTTTCTGCTCTCGTTGCTTAGTTTGCTTCTATTGCTTCCAGTGTGATATGCATTTCATCACTGAGTGATGATAATTATTATTATGACCATTTTCTAGTGTAATAACGCAGAGATTTGCTGATTTTATTAAAGAAGTTAAAAATGGCTAACTTTTTGCGTCCATCCTTCTCAGCTAGCTAATTCGATTCGTGATCTAGCTACTACTTGGAACAACAAGGTCGCTCTTGTCTAAAATTGTGTGCCACTGAAATAACGAATGCTCTATCCAATGGCTTTTAAACGCTCTAAAGTCCTTCAAACATTCTCTCCTTTGTTGCAAAATGCGCATGTTTACATTGCTCCCTGGAGATTCAGGTTATTGTCTCAATTTCTCTTCAACCTACCAAGGACATAAAAACTTGGTCGCATTTTCAGTAACTCAACTATTTTCAGCGATTTAGCACTTCAACAGTTTTGTGGTAGCTTCGCTGGCTACCAGTTAACTGCTACCGTTCCCGGGGGTCTTGTGCCAAAACAATGATGCATCCTTTGTCCCATTATGGCACTGAGCATCTCAGCTTATGATATTGCAGGTCAAAGGTCATCCATCCGAACCTTTGACCTTCAGGCAAATTAGCTTAGGTTTTTCTCGTTCATTGCGGCGACTCGCGTACTTCTTTTGCTTTGGAGAATTGCCCTAGTTTGCTTTTATTGGATTTCGGGGTAAGACTTATCCGTTTGGACTTTTCCAATTTGTTCGACTTAACACTTTATAATACATGACAACCACAAAGACACAAGAGTTGTCTACAATATATTTTGCGGAAGATTTTCGTCTCAATAAGGAAGAGAGATGTTGTGACGGCGAAGAATTCCGGTTAGCAAATAATTTGGGTATAACTGTGCTCCGTTTAGCAAGATTCTCAGAACAAAGAGGAGAGTCAATGAAAATAAAATATCCCAAAGAATTATGCAAAATGCAAGCGAGTACTTCTGATTCTGACGCGAAATCTCTTACGATAACATAAGACATCTTTAATACATCTCTATATAGTAAACGTAATATATAATAACATGTAAAATATATATATAGCAATTATTACAAACTCGCCTTGCAACTACGTTTTTAAGCAGGTCGAGTTTTAAAAGCAAACCAGATACTCTAAAAAACAAAATCTTGTTTGACCTTTGATAATATTATCATATGATTATTTTCGGAAGGCCTGTGGTAATTTATGATTATTAAGATTTGCACGTTTTTCTTGTTTATGGGCATTAACTTGACCAAACATTTAACGTAGTTTTTTCAAAATAAAATACAGACAAATTGTGTCGAATCGCAAACTGGATTCGAGTTTACTTCCAGAAAGTCCTAACTGGGACCATTTTCTGAAATACGCTGCTGGTATAACTTAATTAGAAATGGCTATATTCCTTAACCTTACCATTAGACATGGCAGCTTCAACCGATAAGAGTTAAAGTCAGTATATTTGTCGCAAAAGGCAAGTTACATAGAAAAGTAGCCATATCTAACATAGGATCGACTGCAGCCTTGCGGCTTCACCCAATAGATTTCGCCGCGCGATTAAAAACCGCTTTGCGTGGTATTACAACGGACGGCAGGTAAACTACCTAAGCTGCTTAGGCCTTAAAAGTTACGTCCACATGGCAAGCTACGCGTGATCTACAACGGCTGACGTGAAATTACGAAACTAGCCCAATAAAGAGCCTGTTATACAGTTGAACCATTTCATTTAATACAAATACATAGAAATCCCGATACTTTGTCCGGACTATCCCAATATACCAGGCAATACTATCCCGCATAAATAATCTACTTACTGAATCGACTATTTGGCTGTGTCTAAGATTCACCCAGCCTTGTAACTAGTCCCGGTTTGATTTCGGATGAGCCCGGCTCTGTAACTGTCACCCATATTCTTTTTCGGTCGGTTCAATTCTGATTGGTCAGCTGGAATTCCTCCATGAATTTCGTTAGAAGCTCAACGTCTTCATAGGTCAACGTGTTGTAAATAGACGCCCGGCATCCACCAACAGATCTAAAAGCGAAAGCCATCATCGAATAAATACCTCGAAATTCACCTATGACCTTGCAAAGGACATTTCTAATTTACTAATGAAAATTAGATATTGACATCTTCTGATAATTGGTACATTCAAAGTAACTGACGAAAATTAAACATTTGCCGAATTCTCCTTGTATGTTCAATTAAAATTAACAACGTAAAACATTTTTATCGGGTATTGCTGGAAAAATGGCCTTTGACCTTAACTAACCTGTGACCTGCAAGTCCATCAAGTCCTCGAATTTTGGCCTCCGCAACGAATTTCTTTTCGAGACCTTCGTCTCCTCGCCCAACTCGGAATGGAATGTTGACCCTTGACCTTGCACAGGGGTGGATAATAGCACTACAATGAGGAAATAAAACATTAAAATAAAACAATTTATTCACTGCTTACTTTACTGTGCTTTCTATAACAAAATGATATTGATGCTCAAACATTTTCTGAAAGTTCATACATACCTGTAGAAACCTTTTGAATTTTCCATGGCATCATAAAACAACTTTGCCTTTTTCGAGTTTCTCTCCTCAAAAACTGCAAACAAGAAATATGAAGTAAGACGTAAGCATTTTACTTTGCTCTTAATTTTCATCACTTACTTCTACTTTCTGTAACATGACCTTCGACTATTATTTACTCAATTATGCACACGTTTTTCATGAAATATCTTTCTATATTTCAAATTTTCGAGTCTTCTTTTTAAATAAAAGAGATAAGACGTGACATAAAATACCAACCTTTGATTCCTCCTTGTCGTTTCATCCAGCTCAAAACCAAGCCAGTGATGTAAATGCTGAAACAAGAAAAATAAGCGTCTACGATGTGACCTTTAACCTTTCAACTTTCACCTATAAACTCGACATATTATTGCTTTCTTATCCTCCAAAGCAAAATTCGTTTATGCATGCTGTTATTCTGCAGCTCATGGCTATGTCAATTTCATACAAAATGGAAAGTTTAAGGAACCTTTTATAGATGAAATATTCATTATTGTAAATGTTTATGCATGGCAAGACAGATGTAAACTTACCTGTAGCAAGGAGGGGTGTTTAATCTTGAGTCGTTAGCCACTTGTTTCTAAAAAACAAGGCAATATTTATAATACAATTGAGAAAGAGAATTAGCTAACAGATTCATTTTAAAAAATATGAACAAATTCAAAAGCTGGTTTAAACAGAGATTGCATAAAAAGTGCAAAATGGTAAAAAAATACCTTGAAGTTCCATATTGTTGGACATTCTTTCCTTTCTTTGCCAAGCATGTCTTCACGAACTGAAAAAGTAAATTTCAGAGTCATGAAACTTAAGCAATCAAACATCAAGTACCAAAATTGATTCCTGATTCCTGATCCAGTAAATCTTGTTGTCGAAACTACAAAACTGGAATCTGATTCTAGTCCTATCTGTGACTATCCTTGAATTACAGAGATTTGGAAAACAAGCTATAAACAGGAATTTTCAGGTGCACATCAAAGTTGTAACGGGTTTGAGCATCTGCTGCACCTCATTGTAATTACAAGCCCATTTTGTCAGATGGCTTAAATCATTGAAAGCTTCAAATGTATTCACTTGCACAGTAACAAACCAGCACAATACAAGTAGTTGGACATGTTCTGAATTGTAAGGAGTACAATAACATATATAATGAACTGAAAGCATTTGGGACACAGTTACAGAATAGTGATGAGGCAGAAGGAACAGTGGGCTTTCGTTGTTACGAAAAGTTTTCAATGCAGATGCTCTTCATTTTCAAAGTATCTCCTATTGTGATCCAAGCAAAACTTTGAAGGTGCCAATCCTAGTGTCCCTTCTGCCTTTTTCTTGTTCTGTGAGGTACCTACCTATGACAATTGTCACACCTGCTGGACCCAACAGCTTTTGTGCCCCAGCAACAATACAAGCAAACTAGAAACAAAAAAGAATTATATAAAAAATTGAAGAAATTAAAAAAGGTATTCATTTGTTATACATTTTTTTGCTTTAACATATTTTTAGATGTCAAGTCTGGTGACAAATGGTGTGAAAACATGAAGCATCCTTAGAATGAATGTTAGACAGAAGAATTAGATATAGGTCTTTCAATGATTTTCATTTGTATTGATGTCATAAAATTAGAGCCACCATATAATAAAACTTTAGTATATGTAGATAAAACTTGAAGCAAAGTAGAATATTTGACTGAAATATCAACCTAAAGGAACAAGGTTCTAATAGCATACCTTTGTAACATCAAAGTCTCTTGTCATGATGTTTGATGACATGTCACAAATCAAAGGGATGCCATTTGTTTCTGGAATCTCGCCAAATTCAATTCCTGATTAAGAAGGACATGGAAGATATAGGCAAATTTACAGATAGATAAATTTTTTAGTTATTATAGTTGTTGATGATTCTTCTTTTAGACACAAGGTGCTGGAAACTCTGCTGAGTTTACTCAGTAATTATTGTTTAAATTTCTGCCTTATATGAATGTATTACATACAAATGAGATTTGGCATTAGTTTTTTTGTAAGCTCACCTCCAACAGTTTCATTTGAACAGTAGTACACATATGCAGCATCTTTGTCAAAGCTCCATTCTGACTTTGGTGGGATTGCTGTGAGGTAAAACGTTTTCATAAATAAGAAGAAGTAAATACTTTCCATAACTGTTCAAAGGCAAGTTAATGGTAACATGAATGCTAATTGAAATTCCAGAATATTGACCTCACATACTTGTGTATTTATCCTGTTTGGGAAGAGCTCTGTTGACTTTTCCATACTTCTCAGCCTGCAAATAAAAGAGTGATAAGGAATAAGTATAACACAGTTGTGCAAAACAAAGTGTAAACGCAAGCTGGGGAAGAAGGGAGTGAAAGATGAAGGCTACAATACATAGCAGGTTTGTATTATCAGCATATATCTCATTATTGGGTCGTATGACATGTAGCTTATATTTCAAATTGTAACTGGCAAATTTTTATCAGCCATGGGTCATTCATTAACTATTAACCATTAAGTATTCTCTTATGATTGTCAGACAAAAAATCATTATTACATGCAATTCGTTATTTCTGGATGCTACAACATTGAATGGACACGAAAGTCTTTCTATTGCAATTAGAATGAAGTCTGTAGTCTACTAAGGATGGCATGAGTGTGTCATACTACAAGTGTTAACTTTTCGTTAATATGTTTCACAGCTTTTGGTTTGTCTGTGAAAATCCCAATTCAAATCAAAAGGATGCATAAACAAGCAAGTTTACCTCAATTGCAGCTTTATCAGACCATGTTCCAGTGACAAGATAATCTGCTGATTTCCCCTCTGACAATAGAAAATTCATGATGGTGAGTATAGTGTGAATGAGTAACAGATGAAATCATTTCACTTTCTGTCAAGGTCCTTATCAAGAAGATATCTAAGATCTTTTCTTTGTGCATTAAAGAAAAGAAGATCAGCAATGTTCATCTCTAATTCATAGAGCAACTCCCAACGTAAAGTTGAAGTCTTTTAGAACAGTTGTAAGGAGGACACTTTGCCTCTAGTACCACCGAATGCAAGGATGGCTCAGTGGTTAGAGGCCGAAGGGTCCTTGGTTCGAGTTCCTGGCCCGACCAAACTTTCACCCAGTGTGGGGAGAGTCACCAGCTCTCTGTAATTCCAGGCATAAGGAACTACGAGGTGTGGTCACATAGAGAGGAAGGACCAGGACACTGCTTCATAAGCTTAAGCTTCTCAGTGTTTTAAAAACGACTTTTGCAAGGTATAAATAAATACCAAATACTAATAAGTCTTCTAGAATAGTTTGTAAGGGGGGCACTTTGCCTCTAGTATCACCAAATAACAACCACTGATAGTATCGGAATAAGTATTAGTTACCTTCTAGAAAGTTTAGAGCAACAGCAGCAAACATGCCAGTGCAACCCCCCTGCAAGAACAGGATCTTGTAATTGTCGGGAATGGACCTGAAAGTAAAAGAAAATAATGCAAACATTTATATACCGATGAAGCAAGGAGATTTTGGTTCCCTAGAATTTTTCCCAAGAACAGCTGATTTTGGAGTGTATATACCACTTGTGTGGGTCACAAATTAATGCTCTTAAGACATGTAAATCAATATTGGGAAAAATAAATCATTAAGAAAAAAATTCTAAAATAGCACAGAGACAGAGGAAATCAGAACAAATGCAATTGAAATTAGGTCTTTAAAATATATACATGAGCATAAAAATAATTTAAATATGTCTTAACAGACATTGAAAATAAAAAATAAATGCAACAAACAAATGGCATACATCAAATCTCTTATATCTTGTTCAGCATTATCACATATTTGAACAAACTCCTTGGATCGATGACTCATTTCTAGAAAAGAAAAAGACATTTTGTGAACAATTTTGTTTTGTGTTCCACATTAGCATCTTTAGACCAGACTGTTTGAAGCCAAATAAAAATCACCCTTTCACTTGCCATATGCAGTAAAGAATGTTTTACAGAAATTTTTGGTAGCACTACAGAAAAACATTGACTTAAAACTGATGGAAGTTGACAATGTTTTGTTAAAAAGGCTCTAGCTCTATCACAAACACTCTAGCTTTTATTCCTCTATAATTAACCCAAGTATGTTAAGTTTCCTTGCATCTTTGTTAATAGCCTTCTAATTATAAGAAGCCTTATTTGCACTCTAGAATAAATAGGTCCACTTGTTGTCAAAGAAAACTTCACATAGATTATGACATTTAAGATTATAACAGAAAGAAACTAGATTTGACAATTAAGACTCACCCATGACACCATAGCCAAGACCTTTGTAATTCAACATTTCCTTAGCTGCTTTTTGCAACACCTGAAAAACAATGCAACTTTCAAATTAACAAGTACAAATCTAAGGCTGTGTATTGTAATTAAGGTCATTAGCTAAAAGTACTCTCAATTGTATTGAATTTCGAAAAATCATTTCAGAAATGTTTTCACAAAGTGAGTACTTATGTTTTAATATGTTTCAATGTTCGAAATTATCTGCTGAAAGGTGAATCACTAAAATAACATTCTACAAAAATGTTACTTTTCAGTGAGCTAAATTTCTGGGGACTTGTATAAACTTATCTTATGAATTTATTCCTGAATTTGCTATTGTAAATCCCCTTAAACGGAATATAGGCTTAAATCAATATTTGCATACAACACCCGGGTGATTTTTCCTGTTTATGACTTTTTCTATTCTATTTTACAACAGTTTTCCACCAAAAAGTGTTCTTAACATGCCACAAGGCTGGAGAATCCTTCCTAACCCCCAACCCCCTTTGCCTACCCCCTCCACCCCGGTTCCGACGGGCCTGCGAATAAACAAAATCTTTACTCAAGGGTAAAGTCATTTTCCAAACCCTAAGTGAAGCCAAAGCCCTAAATGATTGTCAAAGTCACTGCAAAAATACAATAATACAACAGAAACAAAGTTTCCCAGCCCAAGATTAAATCATTTGACCATAAAAAAGTTTTGTTTGGGAATCCCCTCTGGTCAAAGGTCGTTCATGCTGAAAATGTTGACTGCGCTGAAAAATCAGGCGACTTTTTTCAAATCCACACAGGTAGTTTTATCTACTTTTATTCGTGCAGTTTGTACCATTTAGATACATCTGTATCGACTTGATGGATTTAAATCTGTATTTCAAGCTCCCCAAGTCGGAGAAAAAGAGCTGGGGCGTCCGGTTAAACTTGTTTTTCCTTTCACAGGTTGGTACGCGGTAACTTATTGCCACGTAAGAACATCGCTCCAGGGCAACATTGGTATATTCAAAATGCAAAACTTTAAAGGAATCTGTTTATAATCTACATGATACCAACATCAATTTGAGTGGATAGCTGAAATAATTCTGAAAAGTTATCAGTGATTGAGATATCCAGGCCGAAAAAGACCGACATGTCTTCATCATAGTCCTCGTCGAAAAAGAACTCAAAGGTCCCCGCTTGATATCGAAGCCCTAAGCAAAATGGGCTAAAATAAGAAAAATCAACCAACTTAGCACGAAAAGATCTATACTTTATTCAGGATTGCATTTATTCGAAGTTTTAATTCGGCATTTGTAAACTTCTTTTTCAAATTTCCGCGTTTCCCCAAATAAGGTTAAAACAAAAGGATGGCCGCTTCCATATTAGCAGCACAGTAGGCCATATTTGGATTTCAACCATATTTGGATGAAATCCATATCGCATGGTTAGAAAAATTTGAACACACTTACCTCCGACGGGAGGGCTGAAGGCCCGGGAAAGAAGTTGATTACTCTTTCGTCGTTCGCCATTGTTTATTTCTCTTTTTCGCAAACTGGATGAAAGAAAAACTTTGCTTGGAAATGCTTCGGTCTTGGCAATGATGGTGATACGACACTAGGATGATGAAACGCGAAGGCGGGTTATGAATACGATTCATGTGATCGAATTGTGTTTTGAACAATAGCGCTGGCGGGACTCCGACTAGATGACATGTGATCAGTTTGCTTTGATTGGCTAGATTCTGTCATGAGCTGCGAGTTTATTACTTGCATAACCGGGAAAAAGTGTCAATCAAATGCTTGATTACTCTGGGGAAAAAACGCTCCTTCACAGTGCTATAAACAAATACTTAACGAAAACAATTACAAAAAGGTATGATGACCCGCGGCAACTAAGGGGGAGGGGGCCCTACTATTTCTATTGATGGAGAAGGGGTCATCGGCAAATATTCGTAGAGACGTAGAAATAAAAGCACTTATCGAAGAGCTGGAAACATTTAGACATTTCGTCTTGAGGAGCGCTCAAAGAAGCATTATAGGAAATAAGGGATGTTTTGAAAATTTCTCTCGGGAACACGTGAGCCTGGGAGTCTGGTATGGGTAACCAAAAACTGTGGAATTCGCCTCTTCATAATTATTCTTTACAAAGAATTTTAAGAGAATTGACTTTATCAAATGTTTTCAAGCCTTTGAAATTCCATGAGATAAGCAATTTTTTTATTCGCCGGGTTTCCTATTAGAGCAAGACCTTCTAATACCAGGGGCAATGATGCTCTTACAGGGGGCAGGACCTGCTCTTATTAGGGGTAGAGTCTGTTTTTGCAAGGGGCTTGGTTGTCATTTACATAAAGATTTTTCACAAAGGGTAATTCCCGTTTGGCTGATTCAATTTCATGTTGAAAATTAGAGGGGTAAAAAAACTGCATATGCCCCCATGTTTCAAGATAAAGCCCCACTCTTCAGTGATGAATCTAAAACAAGACTTAGTCAATAAGTGAATCGAAACAGTTAATTTATTGACGTGGGGATCAGACAAGCAACGTGTGCAAAGGCTAAATGTTTACTTGATATGAATTTGTTCCAATTCGAATAACTTGCTCTATCAGAGAAATTCAGGTTTGATCCGGTTTTTTAAGAGCACGACTCAAACAATATAAATGCTTTGGGTCTCTGCAACCAGTATTTCAATACTCTTGTAAAACCCCTTATCTATTGCTCGTGAAACCACAACTGGTTGAAAACAGGTTTGTTGAAACTTGTTTATGGCCATACCATATTGCTAATTCATTATGATTGTCTTCCATTTTCTTTAGTGGTTTACCAGACGTGAATTTAATTTCGAATAAGATAGTAACGATGCTTCACTGAGTATTGAGGCAAAATTGGACACTAATTTGATGTTCAGAAATAGGAATGTGTCGATGGGGTGGGGAGGGGGGTTCGTTGGGCGTCACGCTTTGAACTTTGCTATGAACAAATTTGGAACTGTAAAATAAATTTTCTGTGGAAAAAAGTTGATCAAAAAGTATAGTTGGTCACTTTTTTCTCACCCCCAATCTAGGCATATCACGGTTTAAGAGTTGCTCAAATTTGCTAGGAGATTTTCAAATCGTCTCTTGAAGAATTATATCTTAGGGAATCGTTCCTAAACCAATCCCTTTCGTCAATGATCAAAATTTATTATGCTTAATATTCGAAAGGTTTCAGTGGAATGAAGTACAAGGTTGACCCACACAAAGCAGTGTGCGATAGGAAATTTTGGTGCAAGCTTACATCAGCTTACACAACCAAGACCCCAACCAACCCTGCAAAAGTGTAACAAGATTGGACACTAATTTCGTATTTTGTACATAATGTTGTAGTTGTGTATAAGATAAATCAGTCCCTAATCTTATGCCTAGTTGTACGCACCCTTTACTCTTCATTTTCATTTTTACTTGGTGATCTTCGGCAATTATTCTCCCTTTGGTGGGAGGATGTGTTGGAGTGCGAAAACCAGTACACGTTTTTTATAAAAAGCTATTACTAGAGCCCCAAAAATTTAAAAAACATTTAAATAATATCAATATTCTTAGGAAACTCCAAAAAAATAAGATGACTTTCTAAGCCGGTTAATAATACGTACCGGGTGTCTCTGTATTATTACGAAAATAATACAATAATTTAAGCACACTCTACCGGGTGTCTCGATCAAAAGTACCCCTGTTTCTAAGAATAATGAACAAGTGATGCGATATCAAATCTTAATGTTGTATTATACAATTTAATACAATTTAAATAATAATATGCAAGGGAAAGCAAAAAATTTGATGTGAAATGCTTATCTAAAAATAAGAGACTTTTAAGTACTAGAAACTAGTGAAAAATTAAGAGACTTTTAGTACTAAGACCCAAGCTAGGTTTCTTATAAATGGAAACGTGTATCGGAAAGTTTGGTTTAGGAGGGCATTTCTTGAGAATATTTTACTATTATTTGATTTATGAACGTATATGTTTTGGATTCCGTATTTGCAAAAAAGCAAAGAAGTTACTAAAATATTAAAAATTTAAATTACAAAAGAAGGCGATTTAAGAGCTCTCTAGACCCTATTTGCTTATTTCACTTTTGTTCTCCCTTTCGTTAGAATGACGTATTTTGCTTCAACTATTAAACAATTATCAGTCATTCTTCACTGCATTTTTCACACGTTTCTATATTTACGCCTATCCTTTGCACCAGACGCGTCAAAGATACAGTCATCTTTCTTCACGTGTGAAAACACGTTTCTCCACAAGTGTGAAAACACGTTTATCTTGAAATGAAGGAGAGTCACCGCTTGGGTTTGAACTTCAGTGCTACTTTTTCACTCTGAACTTTTACAACTAGGTAATTGGTGGGGTAGGGGGGTTTGTAAAATCCCATGAGCGATGGTTTAGCACGCGTGAGTTTTTGGGGGTCAAAGCACAGCTATTATCAAACTTAGCGATGAAAAATTCATTTATTAGCTCGTAGTATGATAACGAAAAGTTAAAATACAATTCCAACTTACCGTTTGTAGATCCACTGAAAGAAACAACACTTTAGCTTGGCTCCGTATTGGAAAGATTACTTCGCAGTATGAATCAACTCTCGTTCATAACCAAACACATGAATTAATTATTACGTAATAGCTACATTGTTTTGATGATGCAATTGCGAACTCATTTGCGTTAATCATGTGTTATAGGTGTAGACAATCATCTTCACTTGCCTCGTGAACAAGGAATACACAGCTTTTTTGTATATACATGCTGTTTAAGAATAAAACATCACGCCTTTTATTAAGGTTGGTGTGTGTTCTGTATTGTATATTTCACACTCGTTAGAATACAATCTTGTGTCAAATAATCATCACACGTGCAAAAAATCATTCTTTTGCAATCGCTTCATACCCTTTGTCTTAAAAAACATCCATTTTACACTGAAAAACTTATAATAATGAGATGTTAAATATATACTAATTTGTCTGGCTCATTCTCTTTCGATAAGTCTTTGTTTCCTATTCCGTTTCGACAAAGCAACTGTAGATGCATAAGAAGGTATTTTTTCGCATAGATTCTATAAAAACCTGTTGCCACGAAAATTATGATATAATGCCAATTGGCTACATTGGGAAGAGGAGGTAAAAAGTTATTATGAAAATTAAAAATTGTAAAGATGGATTCATCAAGAGTGACAGCATTCGATCAGGTTTAGGCTAACGATGGTTTTATTTAAGGATTTAGGGACAAGATTCGTATGGGTTCAGGGGAAGATTAGCACGGATTCAAGGAGAAGATAAGCATGGATTCAGGGAAAAGATTTGTATGGATTGAAGAAGAGAATTAGCATGGATTCAGGGGCAAGATAATCATGGGTTCGAGGAGAAGATTAGTATGGATTCAGGGACAAGTTTTGTATGGATTGAAGAAGAGAATTAGCATGAATTCAGGGGGAAGATTAGCATGGATTCAAGGATATAATTAGCATGGATTCAGGGAGAAGATTAGTATGGATTCAAGAACATGATTAGCATGGATTCAGGGGGAAGATTAGCATGGATTCAAGGATATAATTAGCATGGATTCAGGGAGAAGATTAGCATGGATTCAGGGAGAAGATTAGCATGGATTCAGGGAGAAGATTAGCATGGGTTCGTGGAGAAGATTAGCATGGATTCAGAGACAAGATTTGTATGGATTGAGGAAGAGGATTAAAGTGGATTCAGGGAGAGGATTAGCATGGATTAGAGAATATAACTGGCATGATTCAGAGACAAGATTCTAGTTAAAGTATTCACATTCTAGTTTTAATCTTTTATATCATTAATCATATCACCCAAGTGACTTCACAGCAAACAACAATATAATAGGCTAATGCATGCAAATGTGGCTTAGTTGCAACAAATAACCCCTATGAAAAAGTGAAAGAACAGCCTTCCCCCACTAAGCAAATTTAAAGACAAAGCACCACCCTGCCCCCAACCGAAACCCCATCATTTAGGTTTCTAGGCCTTGAAATAGTCACTGGATGAAACTTAAACATTCATATCTATTCTTGTCTCTGATCTTTGTTGTATTACGCTTATAGTTAATGTTGTTGTTGTTACTGAAACTTGGTTGATGACACGTGCTTAAGAAATGAAGTGGTATTGTTGCTCACACTTCTACTTTTGAAGGCCACTTTTACATAATTCAACATTATTAACGGTTGGAGTAGATTTATTTATCAATAATCGCACACTGGTCATCACTGTTCACACGACATTATATTTTCTTTCTGAAGACATACATTTCCCCGCACTATCATTTCGAAGAGAAAACGATTTGATTTTGTTTAACAACGATTGGCTGCAACATATCTTGTTAAGATGATTATATACAATGATTCTATTTCTTACTTTTCCTCATAATAGAGGCAGATTCCGGGAAAATTTGAAGGGGGTGGGGGCAGTTGATAACAGGAGCGTCGAAAAATTGTTCAGAAATTTGTTATTACTGTTCGCTTTATATAACAATTTCTGACTTTAACTCCTATTAGAAAGGTCCTCTACTCACATTCTATGAAAATTATTTCATATTAATTTATTAAATTATTCATATTTCATATAAGGGCACTACTGTGTGGTTTGAGCATAACTAAAGGCATCTATATTCAGAGACAGCGCCACGAAATTGAGCCTGAGAGTGCTAAGAATCAAGTTTGGTGAAAACCCCTTGGTGACAATGGTCCCCCTGTTTCCCCATGCTTTTGTCCGATGCTAAAGAAGATTTTTGAAAATTTGTCTTTTAGAGTGGCTAAAGTGCATCTCCAGGACTAAAATTTAACGATGAAATTGAACCTGGGAGGGCAGAACCTCAAAAGAAAGCTCAGCAAAGAATCATATTGCTTTTATTATAGTTACATGTATGTTGCACTCCTTTCATGCTAGTTTGTGTCTTCCTATTCGTCTTAAAACTATTTTTGACGTTTTCATTCAGTTTAGTTTCAGAAAATTTTCAATAAATTTTGAATTTTCTGATTTGAAATAATGCTCGAATAGCTCTGTAAATATTTGTGCTTTTCTGAAAATTGCTTCTAGTTTAACAGTCATAGCAAACCACCAGGGTGTCGGTGAAAACAATATCTAATGCAGAAGGGGTAGATATTGGGGTAGGGGGTCAATGCATCCACTCCTTTCATTAATTTGTTTTTCTGATATCGTATGGGAACGAGAAAGACTATTCATCCATTTCTATTTTTACTGAAGAAGAAAAGTTTAAAGTTTTTAAGTAATAGCTAATATGCTCAATATTGAATTTGCTGATGATGGTCTACCAAAGTTCTTCCCAAAACTTTTGTTACCTAAAAGTTTGACGAGGAGTGTTTGAACAGGCTAAGAGAAGAGAAAGTTCTGACGAGTTTCATTTTGGTTTTAGAGGCTACAAGAGTTGGGAAGTGAGAAAACGCTACGTAGCTAAACATCACATGATTTATAGGTTCAGGCACCGCGGAGCAGGGGGGCTGAGGGGGCTTTAGCCCCCAAGGTTTTTGGAAAGATGCCAAATATTAAGTAATAAACTACCAATAAAGCCTTTTAATGGTTTTAGCCCCCCCCCGCCACTTTTTTTAGAACCCTCACTTTTCTCAACGCTCCGCGGTGCCTGAGATTCCATAGAAAACAGATGTCGATTTTCATCTGTATTTTTTCATTTTCGCCTGAAATTTTTATAGGATCTTCCGTTTGTCTGATTGTTATGGGATGACGTCACACATGCCTCTACGGAGGAACGACGATTGTTTTTTCCCGTTGCAAATTGGAGAACGTTCGGTTGATGATAGATATCTGAGCTCAAAAGGACCTTCACGAAAACTTTTCTCGGCGAGTTCGAAACCGAGACCGAGAACTGGGAACGACAATAACTCTCGCTCGACAGTGGATTTCAAAGTTAATCTACATTTAGAACACAACTGCAAGGATCTTGAATGGACTTTGTTACTAAGTGTGACTTTTTAGATCTAGTGTGATCTAGTTTTAGGCCTCGTTTGCCAACAAAGTGAGTGAAACAACCTTCCTTTGTTGATAAGTTTGAATATCACCAAGAAAGTTTGATAAGTTGATAAGTTTGAATATCAATGCTTTCAGGGGTAGTTATCGAAATTGAAATCGAGTGCTTTCAGGGTGTAGTTGTGGACAGGGGCGGCGTTGGGGGGTAATCGAGGTAATCACTGATATCCTTTTTTCAAAAATTTCAGGGCTCTTTTATTACTCGCAAAATGATGAAAAACAGGGCGATCAAATTGTTTTGAAAAGTTTTTGCACCATAACAATGGATAGAGCCCTCCTTGCGATTCGAGACTCATTCCCTTTTCCTTCCTTTACCACTGTTTCAAAGAGAGTCGATAATTTGCTGAAAATCTTATTGCAAACATCGCTTTTGTTTAATGTGATAGCTATTGAAATTGCGGATTAGGATGGCCGTGCCTACGCAACACGAGGCCCCGAGGTAATCATACACATGAAAGAGCCACTAACCTTAGGCCTAATATCAAAACGCAAACTGCTTATAAGAAACTGAACCCTGATACTGCAAAAAGCTTGCATATTTTATCATGTGAAATACGTGAAAGTGGAAAGGGTGTGGTAGGATAATTAATGTTCCCATTTCGACCAAGAAATTGGTTACCAAACTATTTTCGGTTTGACCCGCCCCTGGTTATGGAAAAAGCTTATTTTACTAGAATCTGCAATTTATTTCTTTTTTCAGGGGGACCCCCAATATTTCCAAAATGTACTTAGAATCATAAAGAAATCGCACTTCTCTTGGTTTTAGCATGTTTAGCCCCCCTTTCCGAAAAATACTTTTTTGTTGGTCTTCGTTGTCCTTAATTGTCGTTCCCAGTTCTCGGTCTCGGTTTCGAACTCGCCGAGAAAAGTTTTCGTGAAGGTCCTTTTGAGCTCAGATATCTATCATCAACCAGAACGTTCGAGGCAAAACGAAGTGATTTTAAAAAACTCGAAAAAATGAGAGAAAATGCCTGTTCCAGCGAAGAAAAAACCTCTTGCAGTTGGAAATTCAATTAGCGAGTTAAACAGCCATGCTGAGAATGTAAAGATCAGCATAAAAACGCCGCTGCAATGTCGGCAGTAAGTATCCTACTTCCTCGCTATTAATTTAGGCCTTGAGCTCAGCAGTTGCACTTCGTTATTCTTAGGTCAAATGTGATGTTTACCAACTCAGCTGAGTTGCCTAAATCATCTTTTAGAGAGCCGGGGTCATAAACCAACCTTTCATGTTGTGAATATGTTAAAAACATCTGCTCTTTTTTAATGAAGAGGTGAGTCAAGCGATGTCTATGGAAGACACTTTGCTTTTGAGTCTTTATATTTGTATTTACATCGCGACTTTCTTTAAACACAGGGCTTTATTAAAAGCATACCTGATATCATGTCTTTTACCTATCAACGTATCCTTTTTTTCAACTACATAGAATTTTTTTCTGATACTGGTAGTGAGTTTTCGGAAGACCATGGAAAAAAGAAAGCATTCACTCCGTATAAATACATGACCCGTCCAACACTTCTAATTTGATCGTCCAAAATTTCCCTACGCCAATCTTTATAAGCCTATATATAACAGAGCAATATATAATTCTTTAATCGAAATTTATTACACCATGTTAAGAAAAATGCCAAATGATAGGATGCTAAAAATTAAGTATGTTGTAAACTGTTGGACAAATCTGAGAGGATGGGCTGCATGGCTATCTCTATTGACATAGATAGACCCATTTGTTTCACTGGAGTACATAAATACTGCCAGTGAGCCTCTTGAAGGAGCAAAACTTGTATTTGAATAAATTGAAAAATTGATAAAAAGGTGAACAAATATTTCATTCTAAGAAACTTCAAGATTGCAAAGAAAAGTGAAACAATTGTTGTTGTATGTTTAGAGTACTTATTTGTTTGTGTAATTGGTGTACACTGTAACAGATGAAATTGTACTTAGATATACAAAGACTACAGCTCCATTTTTCAGTGCTGCCCCAAAGAAAAATCTCAACTAGGAAATCAACCCCTGCTTTTATTATACATAGAGTTATTTTCTGCCTTATTTCAGCAGTTCTTGCAACAAAGATTTTTTCTTGTTTGTTAGAAGATTCATTATTATTTTGATGTTTTGGTTATAGTATTGTATTGATGCATTGTATTTGGCATTATGCGGTAGGGTAGCTTGTTCCATTCCTGGCCACCTTTTACTTCACTCTTATTTTCTGTATATATGTATTTACTTCTCTATTTTTCTTCTAGGTATTGCAATTCACTGAAAGAGATATTCAAAAAAGCAGAGGCAAGGTATCAAGATGGAGATGATGAGAATGCCTACATTCTTTACATGCGATTCTTGCATATTTTTGAAGCAATCAAAAAGACTTATGATTATCAAAAGCAGACAGTAAGTTATGTTTTGGAATCTGTTTTCAAGTGCCTTTACTAAGGGATCCACTTTGGTGATTGGTCTTGCCCAAGAGTTGAAGCTTGCAACTATCTTCTGTTTGATAGACATTTTAAACAGCAACAAAGCTTTGATTGAAGTTTCTTGAACAGAGCCTTCATTTAGAACTAAAAAATATCAGTTGCACAAAACTTTCATAAAATTTTAAGCTATTTAGTGTCTCGTAGCAGTTATTATGTAGGTACAATGCTGAAGGAGTTTTCTAGGCCTACAAAAGTTACATTTCTTGCTTGAAGCGTTCTCAGTATGGGTCCTTTGGTTGATTGTATGACCCTTGAGTGCCAAGGTGATAGCTTCAAGGCTGAGCATTTCCTCAATCCTTGTTTACATTTTTGCAAAAATTTCTGTTCCCTCTTTCTGTAGCTTTCTTGCCCTATGTTAAAGTTGCAATACAGATAATTTTTTGCTTGTTCATGTTTCTATGTTTTGAATGATTTCTTCCTTCCATTGCTTTTTAGAAACTTTATAATGACCTGATTGGCGTCAAAAATATTTTGACTGCAGTGAACAGTGCTGAAAGTATTGCTGAAAGCTTAAAAGAAAGGTCTGTGAAACTTTGTTAAATGTTTCTTTAAGGATCCATGCGGTTAAAAAATATTGGAATTTTGATAGGTAACAGGGAAGATTAACACTCTTTTTTTGTAAGGATTCAGAATCTTGGAATTGTTTTGGAGTTCTAGTTTGTAAGTCATTAAGAAACATAAGTTAATGTTTGCGAGGAGAGCCAATAGTCCATTTTTGCAAGAATAAGAATGTTTACCAAACATTATTTAAGAGCATTCCATACTGGATTAGTGAAGTTAATCTGTGCTTACGTGAATTTCTTAAACTATTTTCTAGAAAGTTGTATTTGTTTCATGTTCCAAATTGAAATACCATCATGATTTCTTCTTGTTCTTTTATCTCATAGTAATCATTCTATGGGTTAGATATTTAAACTTCATGCGAGAACTGGGCCTTGTAATATTCTTCTGTCTTGTTTTATCGTTGTTAGGAAATACATTTCTTTCTTTTAAGCTGTACTAATTGTTTACTAGTTGTATGCTCCATAGAAATCTGTATGTAAGAAGGAATGCAAGCATAAGTCAAGCATTTTCACCAAAGATAGAACAGAGCCTACACAGGGTGTAGTTGCAATGTAACCAAGCAAATAAAATAGATTCTCAGGCCTATCCTACAATCTACAGTGATATGGACCATATTAACTGGTAGATTTACACTTGTGATTGGTTAATCTTTGATTGATTAATCTTTGATTGATTAATCTTTGATTGACAGTTTGTGGCTATTGGCTCAGAGCTACTTGAACATGCTTCAAGGATCTGATGTGAATCTTCTTTAATTGTTTGTTTTCATTCTGTGAAAGCCATTTATTTTTACAGGTACAAGCAACTGAATGAGGACAGAAATTCATCTACCAATGATCTAGGTGAGATATTTTCTGTTTCTATTGGTATTTTTGTGTGAACAAGTGCTTTGTGGTACACATCTTCACAATATCTAGGAATATCTGAACCAGTTTTTGCCTACACCCGAGTCTACGGAGGTGCAAGTTTGCAAAGTATGCAAAACTGTGGAGTATGAAAAAACAGAAAAACTCTTCCGCATTCAATTAAATAGCTGCTTTTAATTCAACAATCTATTTTCATTTTAGCTAAAATTAGCACAGGTGCAAAAAAGCAAGAGGGTACTACTCAAGAAGATAGCAAGTAAGAATTCATCTCATGAAAAGCATTGTAGTATTTTTCTAACCCTAAGCTGTCCTTTTTGCCTTTTTATTTCCTAGTTTTGGTATCTCTTTTTAAACAACCATATCTTTTTGGAGTTAAATTAAAAGCTGTTGATAGAAGGAATATGCTTCAAAGGACAAAGCTTCCACCAATTTATATCTAACTATGTTTATGAGTTTATGAACATTAACTAATTTCATTAAATATTATTTTTTATAGATTATAAGACATATAAAAACTATCAACTTTTGTAACCATCATCTGCTTTTATCAGGCCTAGTTCAACCAAAGGTGGCCAGAATCCATACAATGACCAACAATTCAAAGAAACCCAATCTGGAGCAAAGGTTTTATTGAATATCTTTTGGCATATGTTTTCTTCTACTAAGACTAATACTACATACTATTTGAAATGTGATTTAAGTATGAGATGTACCACCTTTCATAACTTTAGCAACTCCACTCCCTAAAAGACAATTGATAGCAACATTTTTCATTATCCCATGAAAAAATCATACCAATTCAAAAAATATCTTCCATGACGTTTTGAACTGATGTTCAGTAATGTTTGCTGGTGGAACAATGAATAGTAAGAATATAGCCAGCCACAGTTATTAAATATTTATGCAAATTGATTGGTCAGTATGAAGTGTCATGTAGAATACTTTGTGGCGTATACGTTCTATTATGGGGGCAATTGGATAGTTGATCACTTCTAAAAATGAAAGATTGAAATGGTTTAACTCTTGAAAACAGTGAAGCTTTTCCCAAAGAACAGGCTGTAATAGGAGTTTACCATTTAAGAGCCATACTTATCTGGCCATAAATTCAGTATCATCGCTTTAAACCATCATTTGTTTTGATGAAGTAGCTAAATACATTCAGTAATTAAAGAAGCTTATTACCAAACATTTTAACTATAAGCTGAGGCGAAATAAATTTTATCATTTATTCATAGGTGCCTGGGAATTTTGGCAATTCACTGCCAAATGTGCCAAGTTTTGGTAAGTTCTTTCAAAATTACATGTAATAAAAATGGAGAAAATTATTTGTTCTTTTGTGTAAGATACTTCAAAAGGTGTATTTTGTATCACTAGAAATTTTATTTGATATAGTTCCCTAATGACAGTATTAAGCAAGTAACTCAAAATATCAACTAAAAGTTCTGCCCTGTTCCATATACTGCAAATGCGTATAATTAAATGTTCCATAAACTAAATGCACTTATAAAGTATTATAAAGGTGAACTTCATAATTTTATCGATGATTTAGATAATGACATGGATGACCTTTCGATTGTCAAACCACAAGCCAAAGTCGACCCATGGATTGCTCATGATGAACTGTACAATCTTCTGAAATCCGGAAATGCCGATTCAATACTAATTCTGGATGCCCGGCCACCCGAAGAATTCCATGCCTCTCGTATAAAGCATAACAACATTTTGAATATTCGCGAGGAACTGCTTAAGCCTGGGGCAAATGTAAATAGCATAGAAAGAAGGTTGCCAAAAGATGTTTGGGAATGTTGGATCAAGCGAGGATCAATGGATCATATAATCATTATGGACCATGAGGGTACTCGTGAGAACTCTAAACAGGATTCCCCAATCCATATTCTGAAAGATGCCATTTTTAAGTTGGATTCCAGTGCACAAGTGAAAACCGAACCTAGATTACTCGAGTCTGGCTTCAATGGATGGCAGCTCTACTACCCATCGCGGTGTACTAATCCATTTTACAAGAAAAGTGTAAGATTTACTATTAATCTAGCTCTTCTGCATTGTACTGTATTGCAACTGGATTTAGTCAGTAGGATTGTTAATCCGGCTTTGCATGTAATCTTACAACCCTTTTAAATATTTGTATAGCACACATAAATCACAGTTATCAATCAATTGTTAAAGGACTAAGACAGTTATTTTGTTGTTGTGAGATAGGAGAGAAGTATAGTACTGATTTGTTGTTTACTAGAGACTTATGGGATCCTGATGTGTCTAAAAAGCAGGTTGGGAACATCAGTTTTCTCAGAGGCCATAAGGA
Source organism: Nemopilema nomurai (assembly GCA_003864495.1). NCBI lineage: Eukaryota > Metazoa > Cnidaria > Scyphozoa > Rhizostomeae > Rhizostomatidae > Nemopilema > Nemopilema nomurai. Next base: position 1,627,320 of record ML133389.1, read on the forward strand.
AAAGCACCGTTATGCTGCAATGGAAATAACAATAGTCAAGCTCTATAGGCTATTTAGTATATCTACCAACTCAAGCGACGCAGATAACTGTTTTCGCACGAGTGGCTATGGAAAGAACTGTAGCAGCAACAATAACTGTTTTATGACGTCATCAGGACCCAGTTCCCCGTTTTGATGTAGGCCCGAGTTAAGCTCTAATTGATTTTTCGTTATTTTTTTGTTTATGCAGAAGTCAGTTCCGCATGTTAACATTCCGGATCCAAAAAAGTTGCTGTCCAGTTTGAATTATCCAGAATTACCCGGACTGGGCCAAAATGAAAGGTTTGTGTTACCGTAATATTGATTGTAGTGCCTCATGGTTTTCTGTTGAAATATACTGCACGAAACTGTACTGTGCTATTTTATACTGTTCTGCACTTCACTGTATTGTACTTCAATGTATTGTACTTCAATGTATTGTACTGTACTTTACGATACTGTACTGTTCTATACTGTACTGTACTGTACTGTACTTTATGATACTGTATTTTTCTATACTGTATTGTACTGTACTGTACTGTACTTTACTGTACTGTACTGTACTGTACTGTACTGTACTGTACTGTACTGTACTGTACTGTACTGTACTGTACTGTACTGTACTGTACTGTACTTCAATGTATTGTACTTCAATGTATTGTACTGTACTTTATGATACTGTATTTTTCTATACTGTATTGTACTGTACTGTTATGTACTTTATTGTATTATAATGTACTTTACGATACTGTTCTATTCTGTACTGTGCGGTTTTACACTGTTCTGTACTTTACTGCATTGTACTGTACTTTACGATACTGTACCGTACTTTACTGTATTGTACTGTACTGTATTTTACTGTTCTGTACTTTACTGCATTGTACTGTACTGTATTTTATTGTATTGTTTTTCCTGTTCTAGTCCACAACCAGGGACAGCCAAATCTGACGGAACAATGGATAATGCGACAACCCAAGAAGGCAGAGGAATTGGGCCAATGTCACCCGAGAAGAAAGCTGGTATGTCCAATGGAATAGTCACTTTTCCTGAACATTTCTTTTCCATGTTTTTTCTCCTCTTAAGCCTTTCAAATATAATCGGAATATTCTAATCTGTGACATTTTTGTAATGTCACTTTTCAACATCACGTTTGAAGGTTTACTTAAAATTCCTTTATTTGACACTTTTAAGAGTATGCTTAGAGTATAAGGTGTAAGTTTCAATCGTTTTGATATTGTGCAAAATAATGGACGAACATTCCTTCTGTGTTTCTGTATAGTCTTTGCAGTTTCTAATGTTTTATAAACATGCTAATGCCCATGCTGAAAAATGCCTCTTTTATCCTGATTTGTATTTTTTCTAGGTCTTATGGAAGATGATCTTCTTGCAAAGTTGCGACATCAGATCGAGGGTACCCAAGAGCCAAATAGAGACTCGCCTACAGACAAGGATCAGAGAGGTGTTCGTAGTGGGAGTCCGTCGATATCGGCGGGTGGTGGGAAGCGATTGAAGACAGATGGTAGCAATTCTCAAGGCTGGAAGGCCTTTGGCAGTCAAGATTCTATGGTATTACCAGATGCTGAGAAGGAGCTAATTAAATCAAGCGCCAAATTAGGTGCTGTGTCTGCGAATGGAGACCGTAAAGAGCAGTTTAATGAATCCCCGTTTGCTTCAGACATCGTAGATGGTGTCAAAGGAGGCAGTCACCAGAGGACAAATGTTGCAGATGTTTTTGACGTTGGCAATACGAAAGGGACTATTAAAGGACAAGATGACCCAGTTATATTTGCCAGGTACAAAAGTGATCAAGTGGGTAATGTTCTTGGTAACAGAAGTCAGTCAGTTGACCAACTTGACGGGCAGTACCAGACAAGAAATCATCTCGGCTCAGTGGGAAGGGACGGGAGTCCTGTACCAAGACATGGAAACTACAAACCATATCAACCACTTAAAGGGGTTGAGGGACAGGTGGTACCAGGCGATACAAAGCCAGCACCACAGATGGCACCACAAAATTCAAAAGGTGCCAGTATTTTTTCGAGCGTGGGCACAGATGGGTATTCCACGATCCCCAGAGCATCAACAATTTCAGGAACAACGGGACAAGGGTATCATAAAGGGGCTCATGATCCTAACCCCATTACTCAACGATCAAATTCAGCCTCCATTGATCACCCGACTGTACCGAATAAGGCATTCTCTTCAAAATCACTACCGCGGAAGATGCCAGAATCAGACATTGCTCCATCGACTGATGCCAATGTTGCTTTGCCTCGGACAGGGTCGAATGCAAAAGTACCAATCAAACCGGGACAATCTGCAGGCATGTCGTCAAACGTGGACAGAAATGGGACTGTACCTCTCAAACCAGGCGTGGGTGGGCATGTGCCACAAACAAGTTTAAATGACCCTACGAATCCAGGAACAAGTGCCTATGTGCCAAGCAGACCAGGACCCAGTGCCACTGGCAGTTTGTCTGGGGATAAACCCCCGAGCCCGGGGTCACCTCAAAAGCATGGATTAATACCGTCCTCAGCAAAGGGGCATTTGACGAGCCTTCCCCTATCTCCTGGCACTCGACCTAGCTCTGCTAACAGTCATCCTAATCAGGTGAATTCTTCAGTACTGCGGCCGCAGATATCAAGCGACATCACTAAAGTTGCAAGAGCTGATTCTGAGACCAGTGACCCAGAGGTGAGGGGAACGTCATATTTGCGACATATTTTGGTCATATTTGGTCATATTTGGCTATATTTTGGTCATTTCTGGTCATATTTGGTCATATCTTGGTCATATCTTGGTAATATTTTACGTCACATCTCTGATAATGTTATAAGCGCCTTCAATTATTTTGAGTTCTTAGCCAGGGCCTACTCTTTTGACAGTCCTAGTCATCTGCTAAGAATTGATCTGTTAGAACTGCGAACCTTTTATGATAGATTTATTTTCTTGCACAATTCACAGTACGATACTGTCCAATACAGGAAAGTACAGCACAGTACAGTACAGTGCAGTGTGATACAGTACAGTTATGTGCAGTACTTGCATTGTAAAGTTATTTCTCATTTCAGATTGTCACAAGCCCAGGCCTACCTCATGGCTGGGAGAAAAGTGTTGACAAGAGAACAGGCCGTATCTATTTTATTGACCACATCACAAAATCAACGCATTGGGAACTACCCCCGGATTTTTATGCAACAAGAGAAAAGGAGACTGAGACAAAGAAACAGAAGAGGCAAGCACCAGTGCCACCCACTGCGAAGGAGGACAAGGAGCCGCAACCATCCTTGAAGAGGTCATTGTCTACTCCGAACCTCGCTGATCTTGAGGACAGTAAGGAAGCTGCGAAGCCACTTAGACCAGTTGTTGATCGTACATTGAAGCCAAGGTATGGTCATGACTTTACATTGGTTTCATAGAATTGTCGCCTCTGTGGTGGCTAATTATTTCTGTACTGTTGGCAGGAGTGGGATAAAATTCCTATTTAAGAAAAAATGGAAGCAGCCACTCCAGAATGAGATGTGGTTAACCGTAGCCTTAAAACATGAAGTATTGGCTTATATGGTCCCCTTTTCTTTCTCCATAACTAATTCACATTTATGCCACTTCTTCTCTGACGAATGCCAGGTGAAGTGCCAGAGTCTGGTATGTAATTAGGCTGCTAGAGTATGGTTAGAATTCTTTGAATCTATGCCAAACTCTCATCTGACTTTGTACTCAAAGCACAGGCTAAACGCTCTTAATCTAGGCTTCACATTTGTTCGAATGTATTGTTTTATAGCAGTTTTCAACATTATTACCCTAGAAGCCTTTCACAATATTTCTTTCTCTTATAATATTTTCTGTTTACCTTTCTGCAGTCAGTCGAAACAGCAGGTTGTTGATCGGTCAACAAAGCCATTATCAAAGTCGCGCTTGCAAAATCTTTCACCCGTTTATGGCAGCAAGGTATAATTTTGCTTTTTTCATCTTTCATATGAATGTTTAATAGTTTAATGAACTATCATTGAAAAGAATATCACGAAAGTCTCGGGCCGTTTTCAAAATTATTGGTAATATTATTTCAATATCCCAGATTTTGAAGATATTTTTTTGAATCATCTCGAAAATAGTTACAATTTTTAGACCTGCTCCAGAAATTTTTATCTGGAAGTTTTGGTGTCTGTCTGCTTTTCCATGCAAAATCCCATTGTATGTGGACAAAAAGAGTTCTTTTCCTCTCTTTGGCTTTTGTAAAAAATTATTTGTAAAGTGGACGTTATTGGGCTTTTACGGCCAATCATTCGCTCTTCTTATCACCCTCCAGTGTTTTCGATCCGCAACCGGCTATTCATCTTGTCATCTGTTGGCCATTTTACGACGTTTGCGTGCTCTGAGGAGTGTCAGATGAAAAAGTGTGTTAAGCATGCTGAAATAATGCTTCCGCTGTTTTTCGCAATTGTTAAGGTTTGAACCACAACATCTTTGCTAAAAACGCATTTTCTCTTATTACTGTTGTTTTTTAAAGGGTCGAAACCTCACTGGCCTAAAGAACCTGGGTAACACGTGTTACATGAACTCGGTTATCCAGTGTCTGAGCAGTACAGTCGCACTTGCAAAGTACTTTAACAATGGCGAGTATCTGCAGCACCTCAACAGCAACAGTATGAACCGCAGACCAGAAGAAATGGCAAAAGAGCTGGCATTCCTTATCAAGGTTCTGTGGTCCGGGCAATATCGCTCTGTTTCGCCGTCTGACTTTAAGCAAGCAGTTGGTAAATTCGCATGGCAATTTGCTGGAACAAAGCAGCAAGATTCACACGAGTTTCTTATGTTTCTTATGGATGGAATCCATGAGGATGTAAACAAGGTAATTTTTGCTGCATTTTAGCTTTTGGAAATTAAGCTTTACCCCTTCATAGTCCAACGTTTAAAAAAATGCCGCGTTTTTGTACGAGTCCCGCGTTTTTGTACGAGTCCCGCGTTTTTGTATGAATCCCGCGTTTATGTACAAGTCCCGCGTTTATGTACGAGTTCCGCGTTTTTGTAATTTTTCCTTTTTGATCATTTTCCCTGTTCATTAAGACTTTCCCTTGAGTACTATTAGGTAAAAAGAAAGAAGAATCAAGAAAAAGACCGAGGCGCCGTTATATTTCTTGACTAGAACAACAGAGAAACTGGGGGGGGGGGGTATTTATAGAAAATAGAATTCTTAACAGATATTATTTGGTTAGACCAAGCAGTGATAGTTTCTTGTTTGCCTATGTTCTCAGAGGATGCATCAACATAATCAACATAGCCCCTTTTTTATTCTCTGATTCTATACCATTTCCTTCATTCGCAGGTCAAAAAGAAGGTGCCCATGATTGAACAAAACAATGATAATTTACCAGATGATGTAGGTGCGAAAATTGCCTGGAAGGATTACGTCAAAAACAACAATTCCATCATCGTTGACCTATTCCAGGTAGCTTGACATTTTCTGGCCTCGTAATTTGTTTGCAGATCTTTGGAAGATAGTTTGGGCTACTCTTATTTTAGAGATCAACGTAATTGTTTCTCATTGCTACCGTGAAACTAGATAAGGTTCATTTCATCTCTTAAGGGTACCTCCTCTTGCCCCCAGTGCTCTTCCCCACCTCCTTTTCTATTCATTTAATGCCTCTGGTTGATGAGTCTTTATGTTCCAGGTAGCTTGACATTTTCTTGCCTCATAACTGTGTTTTCAGATCTACAGTTAACATTTTGGGCAACACCTATTTTTAGAGAACTACGTAATTGCATCTCGTTGCTTTCGTGAAACATTGATACATTAAACATTTCGTGCTAAGGTTAATTTCTTCTCTTTACTAGCCCCCAATGCATTTCTCCTGCCCCCTTTTTGTTTCTGTAATACCTCTGGTTGATGAGTCTCTATGTTGCCTCTAGGGGCATCAGCCCCCTGCTTTTACAGTTTTCACCCCCCTATTATGGTTGCTGCACTAGTTGGCTCCAGCAACCTGCTATCCCCCATTCAACCTACGAAATTCCTCCTTCACAGGGACAGTTTCGATCGACAGTTTCCTGCAAGACCTGTGGAAAGAACAGCGTGACCTTTGATGTGTTTAGCTGCTTGCCTTTGCAGTTGACCTCAAAGAGTTCTTGCTCATTGGACGTAAGTTATCTTTGATGCTACTTTGATACTGCAGCTAAGTATACAACAGTGTACGTGCAAGTTTGATACTGTACTTCAGCCCATTGCCAGCCTTATCCCAGATTCACCGTTAACATACAACCTTAGTCTCTTTCATAAGGTACTTGATTTCAAAACTGGTTATTCTGGCGTGGTAAGGATCACTCCACCATAATCACCGGTAAAAGCATTCTTCAGAAACGTTTAAAGATGAAAGCATTCCTTTAATTTAAATAAATGAGTCTTTAAAGACGATTTAAAATGATCAATATTGTCAACAGAACGAATTTCAAACGGAAGACTGTCCAAAGACTAGCTGCAGCATAGGCAAAAGTTCTCATGCTCAAAAACATTCTTCAAAAACGTTTGAAGATGAAAGCATTCCTTTAATTTTTGCCGTGCAGTCTAAGTTAAAGGCAATGCATCCATATAAGCAAAACTACCTTGCTGGGGGCTCCTTTTGTTTTGAAGCTATCATATGACTTTTTATGTTTTCATTGTCAAGAAGTGAATGAGAGGCTGTTTAGGAGAACGCTAAAACGAGGCGTATATAACATGTGATTAGTTGCGATGGTCAACCAGCCAATCATACGCACCCTGAGTCAGCAATATCCAATTGCTAAGGGTATACGCTCATTTTATACGCCTTTGAATCGTTGCAAATTTGCCACGACAAGGGGAGTTGAATTGGCTAATAGATCACTATCGATCTGGCTTGAACCTTGTAGCTTAGAACCAGATTTAAGTGCCTTTATTTGATGGAAGTGGATCAAGTGCTTGTGTTGCGGTACTATTCGTGATAGTCATTTTTTGCTTTCTCCAGTGAAAGAATATTGTTCTTGTTTAACATACATTATCAAACTATAAAGCAAAATTAAATTACATGTCATCGTGTCCCTTGCTCAATGACACTCGTAGAACTGGTTAAATTTGCCTTTTTATACTTTGCATATATTTTGTTGTTGTTGTTATTGCTATTGTTGTTGTTGCTGTTGCTATTGTTGTTGTTGCTTCATGCTTGTATTTCTCTTGCTGCTAGGATTGCATCCGGGCCTTCACAACCCCAGAGATGATTGGTGGAAACAACAGTTGGTTCGTTCAGTTCCCTAACAAGTTATTTACTTCAACTTGAATATTAATTTATTCTCTAAGTGTGGTTTCTTAAATTTAATTGTGGATATAGAAATATCTGTTATTAATGTCGATGCCTCGCCCTTCGAATCTAGTTTACACGACGACCAAACGGTAAACTTCCTCTCCACCAAAATAGTTTGAGCATGAGTTTCATATTAAACATGAGAACTTAGATCCATCCAGTTCTTTATACCACGTGTACAGCTCTGCCCACGTGGCATCGAACACTTTATGACAGACGCTAAAATTTCCGTATACTATATTCTGACTGTTGTCTGATTAAGCATAAAGCTAAAATAGCAATTTGAAATAGCCCAATTCATTATCCCACGAACATGTACAGCTCTGCCCACATGGCATCGAACACCCTATGTTAGACGGTAAACAAAAATTTCGTATTCTAAATCTTGACTGTTGCCTGATTAACCATAAGGCTCAAAAGACGCTTTTTTAAATAGCCCCATTATCCCACAAACATGTACAGCTCTGCCCACATGGCATAGTCTGTTGAAATAAAAAGCCACTCATTTCTTTGAAAGGAAATGCTCAAAGTGCAAAGCCTATCGGGAAGCAAAGAAGACAATCGAACTTTGGAACTTACCCCCCGTGATTGTCATACAGCTGAAAAGGTATATCGCAGACTGCTCTTTCTAACCGTGATCATTTTAAAGATTGATTCCCCCCTGCTTTATAGGCAACAGAGAAGCGTCTTTCTGTTGCCAAAACTGTTATCTTTGTGCATTTTTGAAATCTAGCATTATTGAGATCAAATCCCTTCAACAAAAGCAATTTTTATCATCCGCCTTTCATTTTTTCATATCTAAGCATTCTTTCATAACCGACTTCTTCTACGTCCCAATTTGTCATTTGCTGAATGTTACATCATAATGACCTTCATTATTCAAGCCTTCACGTCCATCTTTTGTGTGATCCGGCCTCGTTGTCGTTTAACCTCTTTTGATCCTCCCTGGTACATCGCTATCTTAACTTCAACATAATGGAACCTCTATCCTATCAATCCCTCTATTTACTCGCCCTTAACCAAGCCTTAAACATCTTTGTCATCCCGGATTAGTTGTCCGGCCTCTTTGTGACAAGCCTTCTTTTCTCCCAGCCTCGTTTGCACCAAGCCTCGTTTTCATCCAGCCTCGATTTCACTAAGCCTCGTTTTCATCCAGCCTCATTTTCATTCCGCCTCTATATCACATAACCTCTGCACTGTCCAACCCACTAGGTTTTCCTCTGATGGCATTTGGCACAACAAACTGCAGACAAACGTGGATTTCCCCATTGCGAACCTTGACATGAGTAGGCATCTCGTTGGTCCGGGCAGAGACAAAGCCAACTACGAGTTGTACGCCGTTGTTAATCATTATGGAAGCTTCGAGTGCGGCCATTACACATCATACTGTGCTAATCGTGGCAAGTGGTGTTGCTATGACGACAATGTCGTCAGCGATGTCGACAGAGGCAGGCTCAAAGTATGTATGCTCTCCTTTTTACCACGACAAGCTTTTATCTGTTATGAAATTCTGTTTCCTGCAATTTTGATGCCCCCATGTTTGTTTTTTTTCCTGTCAGCAACTATTTTCCCTCTTCTTTCGCCCCCTTTTCATTGGATCCCTTCTCTATGTAACTTCAACTTGTTGGGGAGATGATTAGGGTAACCTGAAAGGTGTGGGTAGCCCCACATGAAAGGGATAGGAAGCTATCAAAATATGAAAAATATAAAAAAATATTAAAAATATCAAAATATGAAAATATCAAAATATGAAAAAATATCAAAATATGGAAAGAATCAAAAAATATGAAAAATATCAAAATATGAAAAACATGATCGTTTGTGGTTTCTTGTGAATTTTTGGTCTGCATGGTAAAAGAAGCTTCGAATCATTATTTATTCAGAATTACACTCAAAATGTACCCTGCAAGAACTGTCGATCCCATTTTTACCATCGATTGACACATAAGCCGGTTTGCATAATTATGAAAATGTGTTTTCTCCTTCGCAGTCATCCGCAGCATATCTGTTGTTTTACACATCAGCGGATCTAAAGGCGCTTGTGTCCCAGTAACCAGTCCATGTAAATGAACTAAGAAGTATAATTTTATGTGTTTATATGAGTGACTCTACATAGAAATTTACTGTCAGAGTTGCATTATTTTGTTTATCTTCTATGACGTTATCGCTATATTCGCTACGATGTCAAACCTTCTTGTCTGTATGTATAGCTTAAGTGCAGTGGAGACTTGAGAAGAGTAGAAGGCCCCACTGTGTCAACAGGTCAAAGGTCAAATGTCTGTAGCAACAGGACAGTTGCCTTCTAGGATATACACAGAACTAAGGATACCCAACTACTCCTAGTTTGGAAACAAAAAGGGGGCATTTCGTCATTAATAACTAAAAAAGGCTAATTCCATTGTTATCAGATAGAAAAGAATGTATTACCCAGATCAAAAAGGAGGACTCTTCGAATTACCAGCTGGGTGGCTTGCTTTCCCAAACCCCTTTAAGAAAGTGTTCTGATTGTGAAAATATGCTGACTCTCTGTAACCAACATAGGTAAATCCCTCTGCCGTTGTATAGAATTTTGAGGCTGGGCATAGAAACGAGGCCATATGCAATGTTAACCTTTGGTCCGTGATAGTTCATGCACCTACAATTCCGAATGTATTCAAGGTCAATTTGCACATTGGTTGTCTTTTGAACTGGCTTCATCATAGATAAATTCGTTTTTTCTTGCATTCAATTGTATTTGCGTGTGAAATAGAATGTATTTAGATACACAAGAATTGATATTTCAACCTTTAGTGTCCGATGTGGTTTTTGTGATCTGTTCGATTTCTAAGTGCTTCATTGTGATTGGATGAATTTCCATACATTGCTCTGTGATTGGTTAGATTCATCGACTGGCCTCCATTCGTTTAATTGGTTGAACGTCTGTGACCACGTGATGGTATTCGAATTTCTTGTTTTGACGCCCCTAGGCCGTTACAGATTCGGGATATTGCCCTTTGTCCTTTGAACCTCTGTCGCCGTGGAGCCTCTACTCTCCTGTATAAAACTCTAAAGAGTGTCACGAGGGCAAAATAGATGAGGCATTTTAGCTAATTGAAACATGACCCCGTGTTGTCAATTAAAAGTTAACAAAAGTGTCACTCGCAACTCTCGATTTTCTGGTCACCTTTTTGTCATCCAGGGAATACCATTAAACTATTGAAACCTTTTGTATTTAGGCTAAATGCATCCAGTTTAGGCAACCTGCAGAGTTTAGTGCATATCTTTAGTATTTTCCACAAAACCTCTGTATGTATCGAAATTGAAAACAAAGACGAGTATAGAGTAAGCAATCAAAGCAGCCATTTAACCAAGTAACTAATCAACATTTTGCACCTGGGACGGAGGCCTGGGACCCAATTTATGACGTCATTACAGAGGGGGAAAGGCACGGTACTGGACGTGTAAGGCTGTAGATCATAGCTTCAAATATCCCATAGTTATTTGCTGGCTTGTTTATCATTTAAGGATGCTCATAAACCTTTGTGAGATTGAATTTTACGTTCAGTGATGATGTGCAGAAGCGCTTTTGTGAGGTCTTTTTAACGATGAGTGATTTCGGAGACAGGAATCGTCGAGAGAACCTGGAATTTTGAAACTAGAGCGGAGATGGCATAAAACCTAGTTTGAGTTGGCTTCAACTTGATTGTACCCTGGGTACCAGACTTGCTCAAGAAGACGCGAACTTTGTTACAATGGAAAGCAAATCTTCATAAAAACAGGTTTGTTTGGGGAATTACAGTGACATGTCAGCTAAGATCAAAAGCTTGTTCTGGAGGAAACAGATCTAATCAAAGTTAAATGGATATTTTTCGGACGTATCAGAACAAAATTTTAAATAACACCTCCCTCCCTCTCAAGTCCTACAGGCGTAGTGCTCCTGTCTTTGCACGTAGCTTAATCTCTTTCAAAAGCTGTGACATTTTGTTTAAGCACGTTTTAGGCAGTGGCGGACCTGCCCCCTACAAATATTCCAAAGTGAGTTCTTTATGCGTCAACCCCTGCTCTTCTGTAAGAGGCGTTACATCTTAAAGAGCGAGAGGCAAAAAGTCAATACATTTTGTGTGCTCTTTCATTTGCACTAAAACTAAGACTCTCGACTCTAGTTAACTACCAGTTCTTTTATATTTATAGCTACCACATGATATGACATGTGATTACATACACGTGTCCTATTACATCCTATCCTTGCGTTCGGCGATAAAAAACGAAGAAAACAAGTCCTTTGCTAGAGTATTACCAGCTTTGAAAGCCATTCTGAATCACTTCTTATCGCTTTTCGTTTAAAGCGCTTATTCCACAAATTTCCTAGTCTTGCCCAAATTATGAGCGATTTGCAGATGAGCCCAGGAACGATTCCAAATTTATAGAAAATTGTAGATTCAAGTCAAACAAACACATTTTAAGAACGCAATACTGTCAGACTGTATAATTACATCTATTGGCACTTATTCTTGTAATGAAATCCATTTGAAGACTTTATACTTGACAGGAGCACCCCACCCCTTCCCTCCCTTTGAAGCCAAATCCCCCCTCATATTACTGTTTTTACAGCAATGCAATTCGCAATAAGGTGGTGAATCACGGAAGATATAAACCTTGGTAGATGGCCTGCCACTTTTGGTGCTGAAACCACTTGCAATTTTTCAAGGGTATACCAACTGAGAAAATGTTTTCAGGGGGGCGATGTTTTGTTTCTGAAAGGAAAAGCCATAGTGGACCTACTCTTTGATTCTATGATCATGCGAAATAGCTTTCAAGTAAGGGAAAATATAGAATTTTTGTCAGCCTGAAATCATTTTCATCGCAAATACATATTTCATCAAGCCCTTTTATTCATAATGATGTTCAGTAAGAAGGCTGACATGAAAGACTCGGAACACTTACTCTAATTTGCCTTTGTGTAGGGTACAAAATCCCCTCACCCCTAAAACAGTGGCGTAGGGTCAATCTTAATACAAGGTTATCGGTTTTGTAAAGGGGGCGTGGCTAGTCGTGGGGTCACAAAAAGAAGAAGAGAAGGGCTCCCCCCGTCCTAGTGATTTTCATAGGAGTGCGTTCCAGGGTATGCACTAAATACCTGGCCCACCTTGACGCTACGCCACTGCGGCCTCAAAAAATGTTATGTAGCGCAAAAGTGAAGAACCTACAACCATAAGTGATGATTTCTTATACAGCTTTTGCTTTCATCTGACGATCCAGCACTGTATGAGGGGCAAGTAGCTGCTAGCACCAAGGGGACATGGAAACGGAGCGGGGGTCGCAAAAATCACACGGTGCTCCAACTACCTTTAGCAGAGATTGTAGCTGCTCACTAGATTGTAGTCCGTCTCTCAGACAACAACACCCACCCTTTGGCTCGATCCCTTTGCTGGCAACAGCAACTTTCTGAAATACAAATCTAGCAATCTAGAAATAACAAAAGCAGTAGGTTCAGTTATTTGCCTTCAATTTGAAATTGGAGATAGTTGTCATTGTTAAACGATAAGCAATGGCAAACATGTGGGGGAAAGACCAGACTGTGCTAATGTTTTGACCACTCATAACAAGAATCCGAATCCCCCCTACAAAGACTTAGATATCATAGAACTGGACACAATGCGAGGATTAATCGTTTTTCATATAATACCCATTGAACAGAACTCAATTCTGCAAATTCTTTAACAGGGATGAACGGGCATTGTATTGTTTCGACTGTGCAAGGCCAAGGCTTGTCTCCCATCCAAACTTCATCTCAAATCATCTGGTTGCAATCGCAATGAAACCATGTAGATGCTAAGGTCGAGAACATACGACATAGCAAGGGTTTCGCGAGCACATGACCCCGAACTAACTTTTATTGGGTTTCGCTGGATTTTGGAGAGAGAACAAGGCGACAAGGTAGGAATGTTGTTTGTACCGTAAATTTATTAAGGAAGATCGCAATCTTGGTGAGAGGGTAGACCAAAATCAGAATCCGCGCGTCGAAATTGGTTTCAAAATATTCATGAAGTTCAAGTTGCAAGTAACGGAATTTAGCGATTTAATTATAGGGAAGAGTGAGTCAAGTAAGATCGACAGAAATCTTTGCCATGGAGTATCATATGTACTCGGTTTTCATAAGAAATGTTTTAAGATTGGTCGTCTGTTTATAAAATATTATTATTGCGTTTCTAAAAACTAAGGATTTTCATGCCATCTCCACACATCACAGTTCTAGGCTCGAGCTAATCTGTTGGAAAATGATTCTTGTCAACTGCCCAATAAATCGCAGTAACAGTTTTAGAAGCCGTATATCCATGTAGATGTTTCTACAAAAAGCACATTCAGACGAAAAAGAAAGCAAAAAATCATGTTGATCCTGAAATAATCATACGCAGTTTACATCTGCGCAAAGTTTTAAAATCTTGGTTTCATTTCACGTTACTTTGAGCTTTTCATAGATTGCTTTGACTGCTTTGTTCATCGTAAACAAATGTAAACAACATGTGTTTTAGAATGGCTTCAGTTGCCAAAACCGTTCCTGAAGCGTTTCAAGCTGCAACAGAAAGGTTTCTCGCAGAAAACAACTTCAACCACTAATGTTTGTTGAGTAGCTACTAACCAGTTCCAAATTCAATTAAAGTTTATTTATTTACTCCTAAAAATAATAACAATTCACAAACACAAGAAATAGCAAAGGTTTCCAATTCAGTGTTTATACACAAATATTGAAATATTAAACAGACAAGTTGGTTAGGACAGTAGGAAAAACCAGCTTGGAGGTTGCCGAGGATTTCTTTGATAACTAAAGCCTTTTCTTTCTTTGAAAGCTTATCAAACAAATATTATGAGTAATTCTTATTCTATAAAAGGGTCTTTCGACCAGAATCAAGTTTTAGGCCTTTTCTGCTTCGGGTTTTAGCAGCTATGTGCTGAAATAAACCCCACAGAAGTTATCTCTTCTTAAATCAATTAATTATTGCAAAATGTATCTAATTTCCTAGTCACTTTGGGATTCCGTTGTGAATGGCTTTCATCCGCAAATTACGGCCTTCGGTTGTCAGTGAAAATATTTGATTTGTTTTCTTTTGATCCATTTAAATGTGGATCTAATCGAGGAAGTCTACAAATATTTGCTCACGTCGCGTCGGTGGAAACCCCCAGTCCTTCAGACTTTCAATGAAGGAGGCGAATCTTACATGGAAACAGAAAAAGTCTAAAGGGAAAACCCTCGATGTTTACTTAAGAGGGGAGTAAAGCGACCAGAACAGGAAAATTAAGACGGGGACAAAGTCGGAAAATTAAGACGATCTTTTCTAATGATCTTGACGTCACGAAACGGAATCCAAAGCTAATGAGATTTATTCAAGTAATATATGTGCCCCTGTTATTCGCATTTTAAGCTTTGATTGCACGCCCCAAGCATGGACGCAACCATGTTTTGTTCCGGGTCCCGCAGCCTCTTATTGGAAACCGCCAAATCAACGCCACACAAAGAGATGTAACGATTTACCGGAATCCGCCAGTTATTTAAACCGCGAAGGAAAATCGGCGAGATATTTATTTCGATTTTCTCTTCAGATAAAAGGCGGCCAACACTCCCCACTGACGTAAACTTTGTGCCCCTAACAGTGGTTGAGATTCTAGCACCCTATTTACAAATCGCTCTTTTCTAGAGGTGGTAAAACATTTTATGATCTCCAACACGCGCGTCAAAAAACGTGTCTGCCGCTTTCTTCTGCGCAACAATTACAGCTAACCGTATTGTTTTGAACACTTGATGATAGGCTTGTTGCGTCATTACTAAATCCGCCTGTTCTCCCTTGACGTCGCATCAAAGTCCTGTGCGATTTGATTCAATTAACCCTTGTTTCTTTTCATATAAGTGGACAGTTTCTTAAAACAAATGACGTTTATCGTTGCTCGATTGTGTTTTCTGGAGCCAAGATAACCTTGTATGGCCTAACTCTGAAAAAGGTCAGTTTATCATTTAATTGTTCTCTTATTTAAGTGAAGGTAATGCTCAGAGGTCTTGAATACCTTGTCTTAACTTTGCAGGTAGAGAGAATAAGTGGAGTTTTGCAGTCGCAATCTCAAGTAAAATTAAGCGACATTTATTTGGATATTTTTCCCATACCATTAATGGGATTCAATCGTCAACTAACAACATCTAAGAAATAACAAGATCTACCGCAAAACTTGAATTCCTATTTGTTATCATTTGACCTATTGACCTTTGGCCTAAATGACTGAAGGTTAAGAAAGTTGAAGAAGTAGCATTGTTCTTCTAACACAACTGTTACAGAATCAGTTTCATGTCTAACCCCATTTCTGTCTACCGGTGAAAGCAAACGGCAGGGGGAGGGGGGCCAGGTCTATGACCTCGACTGGGCCCTGGCAAGAAGGTCGCTAATGCTGAAAGACCTAAGTTTTATGCCCTGTTCATATGGCCCCAATGTGAGGATGGCTCAGTGGTTAGAGGCGCTGACTACGGACCCAAGGGTCCGTGGCTCGAGTCCCTGGCATGACCAAACTTGCACACAGAGTAAGGAGAGTCGCCAGCTCTCTGTAATTCCAGGCATAGGAAACACGAGGTGTGGTCTCATTGAGAGGAAGGACCAGGACACTGCTCGATAAGCTTAAGCTTTTCAGTGTCCAAAACTACCTTTGGAAGCAAGGTAGAAACAAATACAAAAAAATAGATGGTTTTCGAAAGGTCCTTGTTCTCTATTCGGCTCTAAAAAAGACTGCTCAAAGCGGCCAATCACAAGCTCACGGCTATATGTTGCTGTAAGTTACAGTTAACCGGCAGTACGTAGAAGCATATAACCTAAGCTTTGATGCGGCGATAAGGTTCTGCGGTGCATCGTCGCAAGCGGTAGCGCGGAATCGCAACCGTGCCACAATGCTCTGTGTATAACGGAGTCCTTGTGGCGATCAGTTTCAAATCGCGAGTAAATGGATAAAAATTGTGCTTATCTCTGACCCATATCTTTAATCTCCTGAGAATCTCCACTTTGCAAAAGCCGAACAAAACAGTTTTTGTTGAGCTAGTCCGTGACAATAGCGATTAGGCAGAAGACTTCAAATGCGAGTCGCAATTTAGGCGTTATCTCTGTCCCTGCGGAGTATATAGCTTCGCTTTCCCTTTACGGATTAAAAGAGGCTACGGCAATATGGAGATTAGCACTAGATTCAGTCGTCCACAAGCTGCCCAAGATGCTCAAAGCTAAGCACACTGTTTATTGAAATTACTTGGGATGGCCTTTTCAGTTCACGTCTTAGAAAAGCTGAGATAGCACCTTTCTCCCAAAGCAATGTTTTAAATATACCACAAACGTCCTAATACTTATAGCAAGTATACGCATTTATTGAACCTCCACGAATAAAAAGTTAACATTGTTTGAAATAGGAGAACTTCGAATCTACTGGCACAATGACTGTGTGTTTATCAAACTTTGTCACTCTTTATTTCTTTTAATAAGTTTCTGAAATCATTTTGCCTTGCAGCGTTAAATTACTCGGCACAAAAAGAAATACACGCTATGGACAACATGGTAATTATAATATATCGTGTTTTGATAAATGGAATCATCGCTTGTTTTAATTTACCGAAGAATTTCTTTCGGTTGCGTTAAAACAGTTAGGCCCTGAAGTCCATGCCTCACTGCAAGATCATGTTACGATGTTAAGTGTAGAACCATATAGACCAACTCTTTTCCTGAAATGCTTTCTAATGCTACATTTGCATACTATATGCCCGTTTCACTGCTGAAGGCTAACTTGCGGTACGCTAAAAATAACAACCAACTGCGGAGGAGCATTTTCATAGTTTATCGCAATAGTCTATTCTCCAAGTCAGCAGTTCTCATTGTCAGCGGTATTGATAAAGCGTATGCGCAATGTGATGGCAAAACTATGGTTTTAGAATTTACTGGAATCACTAGTTGTTTCGCAAGTATGGTCCTCAGCCTCTTTTCCATTAATCTCACTGGTGTACCATTTGCTTAAAATGACCGTGGAATGCACCCTGGGATTTTGTTAATGCATCCTTGGCATGAAAACGAGGATCTACAATAACGAGGCTTGGATCGTCTTTAGTATGTCTGGTATCCAGATACCCTGCGGTTTGCTAAGCTGGACTTAACTGTTAGATGCAAGTGGTGTTTTGTTTGTGGTATATCAAACACATAGCAGGAGGAAGCTTTAGAAGTTACGCGAAGAATGTTCGCCATCGCAGAGACATGTGATTTCCAAATAGGTACGCTACATCTTACAATTATATTAAAGGGAGATTTTGTTCTCCAATATCCAAGAGGTTATCTGTATTGTATCCACGCTGTTAAAACGGCTGAATTTTCAACGAGTAGAGATTTTCGCTTTTGTGACCTATGACCTTTAATCTTTAGCCTTTTATCTCTCATAGGACAACATGGGAGACGATTTCGATGAAACTCTTGACCTCCTTGAAGACCTCACCGAAGATGAATTGAAAGATCTGAATGAAACATTTGATCCAGAGGTTTGAGCAAATTTATCATCATAATCGTCATCATCATCATCATCATAATTATCAATATGCAATCGGCTCCTGGATTATTATCAGACTTAATCGGCAAACTTTAACGCGCATCATACTGTCTCTAATCTAAAAATGGATTACTTACTTAGTGGCCTCCTTTAATCTAAGCATTGCATCTTGAAATCATCCACGATCTTGATTTATAGTGATTGGATTATTCAATTGCATTCTAATGTAGTCTGTTCTGTATTAGTGCTACTTCTGATTGTGGTTGCTTTGATCTTAGAACAATCTGCTTCCAATCCATGAACGGGTTAACTATGAATGCGAGAAAGCACCAAGCAGAAATTTCAACAGAGACCAGTTATCGCAACATCTCAAAGCCAAGGTACATCTTCAAGCCCTTTCATCGTTGCCTTCCTAATACGTTTTACTTCACTATAGCTAGAAATTTTGGAACCAATTTTGCATACTCAAAGTACTTTTTAGTCTGAGGAGAGTAGGTCAAATGATTATTTAGATTGTGCAAAAATTGGTTCCGCTCTTTCTAGCTATCGTGAAGTTTTGTAGCACAAAGCATATGTCTACACTTTTTATCTTCCATCTTTTTTACTGTTACCTTCAATATTCTTCATTTTATCTTTTAACCCTTTTTCGCATCTTCTTCGATAGAGATTTTTTGCCTCTAGCCATTTAAATTTATAATCTTGTTTGTCCATTTTTCTAAAATCCATTTTAACTAACCTTTTATGTTTTTATTCATACTTTTAATGATCTTTTCCTATTCCTTTGAACTATGACCTTTACTGCTGTCACGTCTTTGATTTTTGTTGCCTCCTCGCTACCATTTTCATTTTTAATCTGTTTTACCTCATTTATTCCCAATTTTAATTGTTCTATTCTCCGTTAAAATTCATGTCTAAAAACTATTTCTATTATCTTCAGGGAGTTTTTTCCAACGTCCCTGACTAATCACTAAATCACTGATTAATAATCACATTCATTGCACTAGCCCAAGAATCATGCACTGATTGCAATCACTGCAATCAGGATCCAGTGATTAGAGTAACCCCAATTCGATTGTGCTCCTCCATTTACCACTTAATAACTGCTATTGTATAAGGACCATGTACCAGTTGCAATTCACTGCACACAATTACACTCTACATTGTTGATTCAAGACTATGAACTTGTTGAAATCAATGTAATCACGATTATATGATTCGTTTATGGTATGAACCTATCACAAACACTCTGAGTTATTACTCAATCACTGCACACAGTCGCACAACTGCACTTCCAATTCAAGACTATGCACCGCTTCCAGTCATTGCAATCATGATTGTATGATTCAATGTATGATTAACATGTGATTGTGCTTTGACAGCCGAACTTTGGTGCGTTACGACCAGTTACCCACCCTCACTCTATGGCCGAAAAGATAAAGGTGACTACGACAAACTGTCGCATTTGCGACAATACAACGTAACTTTACATTTTCTACTACTTGGCTACGACAGTTATAACGCGATCATATCGTCACTGTGAAATTCTTTTATTGTGAAAAAGGCAGTTTTCCGACGTAGTTACGATAGATTGTTATTTAACACTGTTATTTAACGTAATTTAGCATAAAGTATATCATTATGATTTTGATATACTTGACAAAATATAATAAAGCACATCTCAATGTAGGCGTTACTAACATTACGTAAAATAACGCAACTTGGCGTTTCGCCGCATGATATAACGTTGCAGAACGTAGCGCGACGAAATATAACGCAAGGCAACATATTTCATCGAAACGACCAGTAATTAAAATTGGCGCAACGTAAGGTAACATAAGCCAGCGAAGTATCAATAACCCTTTACGCAATATAGTAACGTAACAAGCATGTATGGAAGAAAATAAAATAAAATTAAATGTTGCATGGTAATATTAAATTATAGCCTGTTACTTTTAAGCCAAACATCATAATAAACATGAATTAACTACTCTTAAATAAAAAGCTGATTGAGTCATTTTTTCTTTTGTGAAATGTTTAGATTGCGGAGAGCAACATAGGTCACGACTATGTTCCGTTTATCAAACCACAGAAAGATTACAGCAACCACACATTGGAACTACCCCAGTTAAAATCAGTTCCAAGGGCAAGAAGCCCATCGCCTTTGCCGGATTTGACGGAGGAAGAAATCTCGTGTATTGAAAATGCAACAGAAGATGAACTCGTTGAAGTAGCAGGTACGTTGCATTTACTTCCAAAGATATAGCCTTTGTAATGTGAAATTTATGGCCTAACGCTTTGAAGACCTATTTAAAATTGCAAGTAAAAGAAGATAAAATGGACGAGAGACTAAAAATACAGACATATCGAATTTGAATCATTTTAGGACTCCATTGTTTTACAAAAACATGTCTTGTAGTTGCACATGCTTTGGTATTGTGTCTTCACTAAACTCTTGCTTCGTCTGTATTTCGTGAAAACCAAAGATGGGGAGATAATAACCAGGCGACAAGGATTGGATGTTTTGCTAACATTAGTTCATGTTTTGCCTCAAAGTAACACAAAGCATAGAGCTGTATAATGAACCAAGTAATGATGAGCTCTTTTTCCAAAAATCTATTTAGGGCCGTTTGGTTCCCTCGTTTGACATCATTGATACAATACCTTGATCCGCAACGGTTTTCAAAAATTCTTCTCTCTGCAGCTATAAATGAAACATTTCTCACTCGTTTTTTGCAGCCCAGTTGAAAATGAATGAGCTTGTGACTGCAGAGCAGATTGAATCCATTAGCCGAGGAGACAAACCAACTGGCACTGGAATATTGAGGCCTAGTAAGTCGTCCTCCCATTTCAGAAAGTAATTATTGCCACTCTCGGTGAATTCCAACCTATGTATCAGACTTTGACCTTCAACCTTTGACCCATGCATCGGATTTTGACCTTCAACATTTGACCTATGCATTGGATTTTTACCTTCAACCTTTGACCTATGCATCGGAATTTGAGTTTGAAACCAGTCTGCCTTAGTGAAGATCTGGACTGGAACATACCGGAATTCAACTGAATATGAGACAGGTTAATTGAAGATCCGAGTTTTGACTTGAAGGAGTGCCGTACCAAACTCAGCTTTAAATCGTAACCTTTTTCCTTAGCCCTGGTGAGAACGCAGTACCCGCAAAAGTCATTTTCCATCGACGAAGATGATGACGAAGAAGAATATATCGATGTGGACGCCATGGTGAAAGCAATGCGAAGCAAAGGCGAAGACATATCCATCATCGTTTGCAACAACCAGCCATATATGGACCCGGAAGTGCTAGAAGAAATCGCTGCTCACCTATTGGCTAATAAAGACATACGTCACCTCTCATTGGCCAATTGCAACTTCACTGATGGTGTTGTTGATGTAGGTCTAGTTTCTGCGATTCATTTTTATTGTTCGTGAATACACTCTACAGTTATAATACAGTCTATACAATACACTCTATTCAATACAGTCTATACAATACAGTCTATGCAATACACTCAAAACACTATTTTATGTATAAGACCAGATAAATAAATCCTGTCAGTATTAACTTGACGTCAAATATCACCATAAGTACTCTATATCACAGTATCAGTAATGGCTGCTGTTCTACTGCCTCGATAAATGTGTGCATTCTTATCCTGAAAAACAGAAAGTGTTTTTATGCACGCTTTAATCATATGGAAGACCAGAGATCAAAACAGAGAACCAGTAACTTACACCCCGCGTCCTTTTGACATATAGTTAGAATCAAATAATATATTTACTGTTGTCGCTCCTAGAGGTTTATTTTCTGAGAAATTTTGCACGAAAAGTCATTTTTGCTGTTCAAGGAGCTTAAGTCAAAGGAAGTTAAAGGAGCTTAAAAATCATAAAAGGTCCAAAGATCAAAGCCAGATAAAAGGTCAAGGGCCAAGTATTTAAGTATGCTTCTTTTTTTCTCTTTTAGTCGTTCGCAGAAGCTCTTGCAAACAATACGAAGCTGGAGACACTTAATCTGGAATCAAACTTTATCACACCAATGGGAATAAAGGTAATATTGATGTGAAGTTTTCACCATGTAGGTTTTCAGGGTTATTTGCCAGGTTTAGACATGAAAATTGGCAAAGTGTTATCAGAGCCGAGTGCATTATTTGTAATGAAGAGCAGGACTATAATATATCAGTTATTAGTCTTATCAAATCCAATTTATGATTAATTTATAATTGCTCCTTGGTTATTATCGATCATGAAACGTTGTAGGGACAATAATTTATATCTTAGCATCTAAAAGCTATTATCTTAACGAGTCTATTTTTCTCTAGAAAATACTGGATGCGATTCAAGATAGCAAAACGCTGAGGGAAATTCGTTTCGAAAACCAAGTACAAAGCCCTTACATTTGTATTAGCTGCTTGCCATCAAATTCTATTATCCTTCTTAACGAAGTCTAGAAAAATGTTTCATTAATTCAAATTTCTCACATGCTGTTCATATTGTATTGTGCTCATATTTTATTACATGACATATTGAATTATACAGTATATATTTTTTGTACTTTTAAATTGATATCAAATAGTAAATGCATTTATTATGATATCGTATTTTGACAAATTTTACATAACATGAAATCCTGCTAATTTCAAATTTCTATTGATATCCATTTAATTGGCCATACCTTACCCTTATCAAATAAATGCATAAAATTGATCCTACTAAATGTTATATTTTTAGTTAAGCTGAACAAATTTGTAGCTTTGATTCTTACATCCTTCACCTTTTCATTCCAGTACAGCAAAATTGGGCCTAAATGCGAAGCTGAAATGGGAGCTTGTATCGAAAAGAACTTTACGTTACTAAGTTTTGGCTACAGCTTTGAAACAAGAGGACCAAGGGACGCAATGAATAGACACATACTTAGAAACAACGATATACGTAAGTAAACCGTCGCTTGATATAGAATCATGTCTCCCCCCGTCAAAACACAGGCACCGAAAGTTTAGTTCATTATGGAATGAAATCCGGGGGGGGGGGCTTGGCATAGCATTGTAGGTTGCATGATCTTTGAAAACTTTTTGAAATATTGATCCGAATTGATCTGACTAAGAATTAAGCATTTACTGAGCTGCCAATTTCAACTTATTGAACATATTTATCGATTTATACATCCTTTACTCCTTACACTCTTTATATTGAACCAACTGTTGCAATAGCAATCTTGATTGAGTTTTATTGCATATTTTGAAAGTTTTCGGAGTATTCGTTGTGATAGTCTTTGTGTTGTGAAATTTGAGACAATGTTTTAATTAGAGCCTTTTCGCATCGCTTAGTACGAGCTGCAAGGCGCAAAGGCGAAGTGTGTTACAACCTGGCAGAGCAGAAACGAATCATTGCCAAGTTTAGGCCACCTTGGGTTCTACGAAGGCCAAAGACCAGAGGCCCTGATGCGTTCGAAGGGAGGAAGATTGTCATGCGTGGAGACAGTAAGAGAAAGAAGAAGAAAGGCCCGGCTATGATGAACGAAATGCTGGCAAAAGCCGCACAGGTTTTATTCATATATAGTGCTTCACTATATTGCAATATTATATCGCATTGTCCTCGAGTGAATTATAGTCAGTTACACTAAACTGCGTTTTATAATTTTTGTGTTGCATTGGGTTTTTGTTGCATTGTTTTTTTTGTATTGCATTTTGTTGCAATCGAATTTCATTGTTTTTTTATTATCACGCATTATATTGTTTTGCATTGTATTACATAGCATTGTATTGTTCGGTATTGTATTGTATTTTTTGTACTGTATATAATTTCATTGTTCTGTACTGTATTGTTTTGTATCTTATTGTTTTGTATTTTACTGTACTGTATTGTACTTTATTGTATTGTATTGTATTGTATTGTATTGTATTGTATTGTATTGTATTGTATCTATAGTGGATCATATCTTCGCAGAAGGTTAAAATATATCCTCTGTGAAATAATATCCTCTGTAGCAATTAGGCTTACAATAAGACATTTGTTCTTTTTCAATCTTCTTCACAGACCTATCTTTTTCTTCTTTTCTGAATATTCTTCACACTTTATCAAATACTTCTTCAGGTCAGCAAAAGATGGGAAGATAAGGAACGGACAGGTGCGTTGAGCTCAGAATTCCAGCGAATCGAAGAGCAATCGAAGAAAAAGGCTGGAGATGATCAAAAGGATGCTGGTGATGACAAAGAAGAGAAGCCAAAGGAAGAAGGAACGGGAAGAAGAAGAGGAAGAAGAAACAGAGAAGAAGCTATAGATGAAGGAGATGAAGATGGTCCTGCAGAAAACGGAGATGTAAGGAAATAGTTTCTCTATCTGATGGTGTCTTATGCAGGCTGTTTGAGATGAATTTGAGTTACCTAGGAAGCTTAGGATTACAAGCTGCCATCAGCCGTTCAAAAGACGTAATCACCGAAGATCATTTCCAAAGCGCTAGGCCAGCTTCTCTAGTCGCATTGGTCTGTGCCAGGCAACAGCACCTAAATTCAAAACATCTGAAAGCTTACATTGATACACAGCTACCTGTTAAAGAAAGCCCTTTCTCAGCAGTTTTTTAGTGTACTACTCTTTCAGTAGTTGTACTACTCTTTCAGTAGTTGAACTACTCTTTCAGTAGTTTTTCCTGTCTAGCTAGCTAAAGCAGATATGTAGGGAACTTCCATGTTAGTGAAAATGAACGGTTTCTAATTAGTGTTAAAACTTTTTCTCACAATATCACTAGTTAAAATTTCCTACAATATTATTCCTGTTCACTTCTTACTTTTGCCTGGAACTTGCTCGGGGAAGATGTTGCCTAATGATTCTAGGATTCACAATTGCTAGAAAAAACGGAACTATTTTTTGCATACTTAAAGTACTTTTTTCGCCCGACACTCCTCATCTGGCTATTTATTCGGTCAGTTTTTGGTTATCTTCCGACGTTTGCATGCTATGAGGAGTGTCGGGCGAAAAAAGTACTTTAAGTATGCGAAAAATAGTTCCGTTTTTTCTAGCAATTGTGAAGATTCTAGGATTATTTGTTGTAAAAGTTAGAATAATTCTCATTTGTCTTTCCTTGAGATTTCATTCTTGCTGAAGGTTATGCCAATAAGCTTACATCATTTGTATGGTTTTAAGTTCATTATTGACCATACACTTCTTCTTCAGGTCAGTCGAAGAAGAGGAAAGGGAATAGGTGCTGTACTGAACTCTGCGGATGGACTAGGTGCGATGCAGCGAAGGAGAGGAAGAAGAGGAGGCGACATAGAGGATGAAGATGAACCAAAAGATAAGAAGGAAGAAGAGGAGAATCAAGACGAGGCTGATGGGAATCGAGGCAAAGGCAGAATGGATGCCGAAACAAGAAAAAGAGCCATGCGTGGCGGGAAGGTTATTCAGGATGAGCAGGTAAATGCTTTGTGGATTGCGGGGCAGTGGAGGCAGTGGGGGCTGCGGAGCAGTGGAGGCTGCGGGGTGGCTAATTGACCAAACAGTTGTCGGTGAAAACATTCCATGAATTTTAACCATGTTTTGCTTATTTTTAGGCACCTCTTGGAGCAGCGACGCGAAGGCGCAAGAAGGCTGACGAGGACGAGCCGGAGGAGCTTGATTTCAGTCAGTTTGAGCAGAAGCCTGAGGAGGAGGAAGAGGTAAATGATGAAAAGGAGTCTAAAGATTCCGCCAGCAGAACGCGAATTCCCTCGGGTAGAAAAATTGTAGGACAGCCAGCTGCCGCTCTTGACACTGCGCCATTGCGAAGGAGAAGGAACAAGATTCCAGCGGATGATGAAGAAGATTTGGACGCGATGCTGAGTAGTGTGGACGGGGGGAGCACTCAGTCCAAAGAGAAGAAGAGAGAACCAAACGGTAAGTGGTTATAACATTACCTAGTACAATATAGTACAGTACAATACGACACAGTACAGTACAATTCGATACAATACAATACAATAACGGTACAGTACAGTATGATACAATGCAATGCAAGACAGTACAATACAATCCAATACAATAAAGTAACAGTACAATAAAGTACAGTACAGTACAGTACAGTACAGTTCAATAAAAAACAAAACAATACAATGAAGCAACAGTACAGTATAATACAGTACAATACGATACAATGCAATATAATAAAATAAAATACAGTACAATACAATACAATACAGTACAATACAGCCCAGTACAATACAATACAGTACATTACGACACAGTACATTACAGTACAGTACAATACAGTACATTACGACACAGTACAGTATAATACAAAACAATACAATACAATCAAACGCAATACAATACAATACAGTACAATAAAAAATAATAAAATACAATAGAGTACAGTACAGTAAAATACAATAAAGTACAATACAGTACAGCCCAGTACAATATGACACAGTATAGTACAGTACAATACGATACAAAACAATACAATACAACGCAATACAGTACAGTACAGTAAAATACAGTATCAATATCCAAAGAATCATGCAGGTGACCATTGAAGTTGTTCTTGTGTAGAACCACTAGAAACCGACCATCAGGCGGCACTCCGCAGAAGACGAAGGGATGGCGACGAGGGAGAAAGCCTTGATGATCTTTTGGATTCAGTTCCTCGAAAAGAGGTTGATGATAGCGAGGTCGATGATGAAATGGACGAAGTCGAGGCTGGAGATAATACTGGTCGGGGCCGAGTTCCCAGTGGTATGAGCTGCGTGTGTAGTAAACGCAGCATAATGTTCTGTCTTGTTTTAGTGAGTGGACCACCTTAAGGAAAGATGGTGGCAGTTGCCATGGCAGCGATATTCAGATCGAGCCACCTTTACAAAAGTTGATGGCAGAGGCCATAATAAGAAACTCAAGATCTGGGGTTCACTGTGCGAGATCAAAATTGTTTGCTTAGCAAAAAACAAGACAGAACATAGCAGTCTGCTTTGGTGTGTGCTTCTTTGGGATGCTTCCTATTTCTTCTATAGAATACTATCTTTGTGTGGAGTTGGTTTCTGAGTGGTAACCAAATCGCGCTAATCGTTTCACTATCTTCCTTATCTCTTCTTCATCGTCTTCTTCTTCATTATCGTCTTCTTCTTCTTTTTCCTCTTCTTCCTCAAGTTCCTTCATCCTTAGAACACTATCTTTCCGTGGGTTTGTTTTCTGAGTGGTAACCAAATCGTGCTAATCGTTTCACTATCTTCCTTCTCTTTTCTTCATCGCCTTCTTCTTCATTATCCTCTTCTACTTCTTTTTCCTCTTCTTCCTCAAGATGCTTCATCCTTTTGCTTCACCAGCTTTTTCTGTACATCACCAACCTTCTTCTTTGATTGGGTCGTAAACACGTGGGTCGTGAACACGTGGGTTGTGAACACGTGGGTTGTTCCATAGGACCTCTCTAGCGAATAAGGATTTGCATTAATGGTATAAACAAGGAGTCTAAGCTCGGTACCCGCATATACTGCAAATACCTTTTCCTCCTGCTTTTCATTGAAATCATAAATCACAATTTCCACTGTGCTTATTGCCTGAATCACGGTCAGTTTAATTTGCATTTCCATATACAAAGCTACTTATTGATTGGGCTAAATACTTAATGACTAATCCGTTTCCCAGTTATTGTGGCACAGAAGTATGTTTTGGATTGGCGCAACTTCTCTGTTTCTCTTATTTCCTTCTTTTCTTTGTGTGATTTCTCATTTCCCTGGTACCAATTATGAATCCTCGAGCATGTTGTCGATCGTAGCCCATAGCCCTACCCCACAACCCAGGAACATAAAGCCACTCTTGACTGCCCTTGAAGTAATATCTTCTTCCCTTGACAGGGAAAGCGATCGGCTCGCAACCAGTCAACAGAATGGAGACAGCCTCAATGAAAGGTAGGCGAAGAAGGCGAGTTGCAGACGACGAAGAAGGAGAAAGCTTAGATGACCTCTTGAAGTCGGTAGACCAAAAGGCGGAATCAAAAGAACAGAACAACAATGATGCTGAAGTGGAGAATGCTGAAAGTAAAGAATCTGATTCCAGGAGAAGCTCTGTCACTAAATTGCCGACCGGAAGACAAGTTGGAAAGCAAGAGGTGAGACTTTGCTCTTTATATCTTCTATGTCATATATCTAGTGTAGGTAGAATATGTTGTAGAATCATTCAAGTTTCGATAAAGAATTCTTTTGTAAAAGCCAATTTGTACGATTACATCCTACCCTATCCTTACATGCAATGCGAGACAAAAAACTGAAGCGAATACAGAATGAGAAACACCATACCAATTAACGCTTATTCGTGCCCGATACTATGGCCACATGTATTCACTTTTGACCAATGACCTCTGGCTTGAAACTATGGCGCTTAACCTTTGACCTAAAGCACCAATTCTCAACGCTGCATTGAACTACGAGCATTTACAGGGAAGCACGCGCTTGAGGCGCAGATTTTCTAGGGCAACTGGGTGAGCCAAACATTTACACGCTAGAACTCGAATTAAACACACTAAGAGAAATAACGCATATCGTGTAGAAAACTGGCAAATCCATACTTTTACACGCTAGAACTCGAATTGAACACACTGCGAGACATCACGCATGTCGCGTGTGGACAACTGGGTGAGCGAAACATTTACATGCTAGAACTCGAATTAAACACACTACGAGAAATAACGCATGTCGTGTGGAAAACTGGCAAATCCATACATTGACACGCTAGAACTCGAATTGAACACACTGCGAGACATCACGCATGTCGCGTGTGGACAACTGGGTGAGCGAAACATTTACATGCTAGAACTCGAATTAAACACACTACGAGAAATAACGCATGTCGTGTGGAAAATTGGCAGATTCATACATTTGCACGCTAGAACTCAATTTCAACATTCTAAGAGACATAACGCATGTCGTGTGTGGACAACTGGGTGAGCCAACATTTACACGCTAGAACTCGAATTAAACACACTAAGAGAAATAACGCATATCGTGTGGAAAACTGGCAGATCCATACATTTACACGCTAGAACTCAATTTGAACCACTCAAAGACATCCGCATGTCGTGTGGAAAACTGGCAGATCCATACATTTACACGATGAAACGCAACTACAACACTCTAAGAGACATCCCGCATGTCGTGTGGAAAACTGGCAGATCCATACATTTACACGCTGAAACGTAACTACAACACTCTAAGAGACATCACCCATGTCGTGTGGAAAACTGGCAGATCCATACACTTACACGCTGAAACGCAACTACAACACTCTAAGAGACATGCATGTTGTGTGGAAAACTGAGTGAGCCAAAAATTTACACGCTGAAACGCAACTACAACACTCTAAGAGACATCACGCATGTCGTGTGGAAAACTGGCAGATCCATACATTTACACGATGAAACGCAACTACAACACTCTAAGAGACATCCCGCATGTTGTGTGGAAAACTGGCAGATCCATACATTTACACGCTGAAACGCAACTACAACACTCTAAGAGACATCACGCATGTCGTGTGGAAAACTGGCAGATCCATACACTTACACGCTGAAACGCAACTACAACACTCTAAGAGACATCACGCATGTCGTGTGGAAAACTGGCAGATCCATACACTTACACGCTGAAACGACTACACTCTAAGAACATCACGCATGTTGTGTGGAAAACTGGAGATCCATACATTTACACGCTGAAACGCAACTACAACACTCTAAGAGACATCACGCATGTTGTGTGGAAAACTGGCAGATCCATACATTTACACGCTGAAACGCAACTACAACACTCTTAGAGACATCACGCATGTTGTGTGGAAAACTGAGTGAGCCAAAAATTTACACGCTAGAACTCGAATTCAACGCTCTACGAGACATTCACATGTCGTGTTCGAGGTAACTGGGTGATCCATACATTAGCACGCTGAAACTCAATTACAACACTCTTAAAAAACATAACGCATGTCGTGTGAAGAGCTGGGTGAGCCAAACATTTACACGCTAGAACACAATTTCAACGCTCCACGATACACCACGCAAATGACAGAAGCGCGAGTATCCACAAATGACGGAAGTGGCTGACAATCTTTCTGTGAATGTCGTTCCTTAGGTCGCCCAATTGTCTCCGCTTTCGTTCAAAAATCGTCGTCGAAACCGAGTTTATGATGACGAAGAAGAAGATATCGATTCACTGCTAAGCTCGGTTGCTCGGAAAAGCGAAGAAGAAGATGACGTGGAAGATGAGGATGGATCTGGGACGGTGAGGCGACGAAAGCGCCTACCACGTGGTAATAACGTTGAAGAAAACGAAGGTGGACTAGAAGTAGCGAAAAGGAAAGGGCGAAGCCGGATGATGATGGGCAGTGATGAAGAGGCGGAGGAAGGAAGCATGAGTGAAGAAGATGAAGAAGAAGTGGCTGTTGGTGAACTTAATGGTAAAAAGGCGACAGGGGAAAGAAGGAAGAAGCGAGCTGCTATCATTCAAGGCAAAGAGGGGCTAGGTGTTGCACAAAGGAAAGGGAGGCGCCAGCAATTTGGTGATGAAGATGATATCCCCGGTGATGTCACAGAATCTGAAGAAAGTGTGGACGAAAATGATGAATCGGCTGATAGAGGCAGGGAGCAAAAAGGAAAGAAGGAGAAAGGTGCAAGGATACCCAAAGGGAAACAGCTAGCATCGCAAGCGCGAGAAAGTCTTGGTGCCGTGACCATGAAAGATCGTCGTAGACGTGTCATACATGACGAAGAGGAAGATATAGACTCAATGCTAGCGGATACCGTTGTTGCGAAGGATGACTCGGATGACAAAGCAGATCAAAATAACAACGAAACCAAGAAGGACAGGGAAGCAAGGATACCTAAGGGTCAAAGAATTACTGCGCCTCCACAGAGTGGTTTAGAAGCAGCTTCGTTTAAGGGACGGCGTCGACCTAGAATCGAGGATGAGGTGAGATGGATGGGATAGATAGGTGCCTGTGATGTCTGCTTCCATTTCCATGCAAAAAGGTTTTAATTTATACCCCTGAAAGCATCCCTACTAAATTATTCCCAAATACAGCAGCTTTTTGATAGCAGTTTAAAATGGTCATTAGGCCGGCAGTGTTGATGAGTGAATCTCATTGTTAATTTTATAACTACCTGTTAACCTATATCCTTAATGTTATGTTTCCATGCATAGGAGGAAGACATTGACAAACTTCTTTCGTCGGCTCCGGCCATTAAGAAGAAAGAAGAAAAATCAACAAAGGACGACAGCGGAAAGGTATAAATGATTTGGACTTTAATTTTACGAATAATGGTCTAATTGTTTCGCTAGACCCTAAGTTACTTGTTGCTATTTCTAATTGTATTTGTAACTGTTTGTTCCAAAAGAATTTTGATTTCAAGAATGCTTATTCTCGAAGTTTGCTAGCTGGGTGTAGCCTTTTGCAACAACCTTTGACCTCTGGAATGACCTTATGACCCATGAGAGTCAATAAGTATATCTGACAAGTAATTCTTTAAAATGAGGGTTTCTGAATTTACGGCCAATATTTTGCCTTCAGTTGACGAAAAAGATAGCAATGGGATTTATAGGGAGCAAATTGAAGAGAAATGAAAATTATAAAGGACATTTGACGAACACTTTGGCTTCAGTAAATTTCTTCTTAGGTTGCTGGGGCTTTTTATAACTAGATTCTTCAAGTAGTTTCCTATTGTACATTCTTTCTGGTTACGTATCAAGGAAAAAAGATGGTTATGACATTTGTTTTCAGGCGGCTGAAAGAAGACGACGACGCGGAAGAGGGGATGAAGAAGAGGAAGAGGTAAGGGACCTGGGACTGAATAATGAAGTTTGACGTCATTTTACAGCTTCAATCCCGCTTGAAGGACATATTGGTGGCGATGCATCGTTGATCAAAAGTTTCATCAATTCTTTGATTTAATTCTTCTCATTGTTAATTTTGTCCCTTTCTAATTAATCTAGTAAGGTTGTTGTTCGAAAATACCCCAAGAAAGAATGACTTTTAGAAATGCCATTGAGGGCATTAGAATGTACAATGCCCGTCGTACACATGTTTTAAGCCCAAAGTGCAAAGCTTGATCTCATCGATTCGTGAAAAGAGCTTCCTAGTGTTTCTATGTTTGGACAAGAAATTTCACTTGCTGTTTCAGGAGGTTGCCAATGGCTACCAAGAAGACATTGATGGTCGTCGAGAGCGCCGAAGACAACGGCCTAAGGACGAAAACGAAGAAGACGCTGAGAAAAAACGCGAAGAGCGCAGGCGACAACGCGAAGCGACTACGGCACAGAAGGTATCGAACGGCCCTGCGAAGGAGAAGCCTGCACCTGTGGAGGAGAAGAAAGCGCCAGAGCCAAAGAAAGAGGTACCGGTCATAAAAGTTCCAGAGAGGCCAGCTGTTGATTTGACGAAACCAATGTCCCTAAGGGAAAGACGCCGACTGAAGGAACAAGGACTCCTGTAGATTCATCGATTGCACGCATCGCCTGTGTTGCTTCGAAATGTATCATAAACGCTGCTTTGAGGTATTTTATAGGTACATGCATTCAAGGAATTCTAATTTTGCTTATTTCTAAGTTATGTAGACGTTGCAAAAGACACTGTAGATTCAAAGGTTAAAGGTGATAGGTCGAAGCGTAGATCCCAATCACAGATATTAAGACAACGACGCTGTGACTTCAGCTGCATATTATTCAAATTTGTTGCGACACTTTGAAGTGAGAAGTTGTATAGCCAAAGTAAGAGTTGTGACCGACAGCAGATTATAAAATTTGCTTACCTGTTGTAAATTTTATGGTAACAAGTCATAGATCACATTCACTCATAACTAGGTCAAAAGGTCAGAGGCCACGGCCAGATTTTCAAAGGTTATAGGCCAACAGCTACGTAATTGCAGCGAATTCAAGACTTACATAACTTACCAAGCACGTGTTAGTGTTTTTAACGTTGCTAAAGTACGCTTTGGGTATAGAAACTCTTCCAATACGTTTACCCGCGTGTTTGTCCGACTAATTCAATTTATAATGCTTTTAACTGCGGGAATCCCGTGTGTTTTGAAAGGAAGCATCTGTTTGTTATGAATATTTCTCTTTTGAAGTTTGGTAAAAATTTTCAAAATTTTGAAAGTCTTGAATTTAATATTACCAAGACGATGAAAATATGAATTTATTACCTGGGTGTTTGGGATTGCTCTTTATAAACATTACTATTATTTGTGGTTTTATATCAAAGTACTTAAGGCAGCATGAACTTGTCTAGTACCATCAAATATTGAACACTAATTTAAGCATCGATATCAATTGAGCCTTAATAGTTTTGTAAAGAATGGCTTTAGTGACGTCCGTCTTTTATTAAAAATATCATTTCTGTACATGTATCTTGGTAGTATGATTGGAGCTTCTTTCTGTTGAAACTTCAACATTATCGTATTTGTTAATGCTACCTGCAAACTTAATTAAATCAAAAGACATAGAAGACATGATTCGTGACAAAAGAGCCATGATGAAAAAATATAGAAATAGCTAAAAAGATAGGATGAAATTCAATTGATTTTGATACTGAAGAAAACAGATTGTTCAAATCAGAGAAGCGAGAGGAGAGTAAAGTGTCTTGAGGGTGTAACTTGAACTTTTCATCTTTTAAACCTACCTTATCTAGCACTTTTTGAAACATATTTTAAGTCGACCAAACCTACTCTAGCCTTGCAAGGCTCTACTTAAGTGTGCACCTTAATGTGATACTTGAGAAAATTCGTGAAAAATATGATAGAATTGAGTATATTACGTCATTAAAGCGTTTACAAGATTTGGAGACTGGTCAAGAATTATCTATTCATATCTAAGAACTTTATATTCAAGTGAGGAGTTGAAATGCAATTACAAACGAATTTGCGGTTACAAATGAATTTGCAGTTACAAATGCATTTGCAGTTACAAATGAATTTGCAGTTACAAATGAATTTGCAGTTACAAATGAATTCACAGTTACAAATGAACTTGCAGTTACAAATGAATTCACAGTTAGAAATGAATTTGCAGTTACCAATGAATTTGCAGTTACAAATGAATTTGCAGTTACAAATTAATTTCGTCAAAGTTACAAAAAGATGACCAGTGCCATTCTTAAATGAACAGTCATTCCGGAAGTATGAAAATAAATGATTCTGCATCACAGAGACGGTTCTGTAGGCAAGAAAGTAATGTCGGTTAAGCATAATAAAATCAATTCATAAGTTAGAAGTGAAGACATCGACACATTGTTTTAACTTGAGGAATGGAGCTACTGTCAATGAAGTATGTACAAAAAGTTGCTAAGAGTAGGTCAAAGTGTAAGTACTGCTGGATATAAGAAATTTTGTTGAAATGAGACAGACTGATTTATAATAAGAGAGAAACGGATTAACAGTACAAAACACGGTTTGCATACAGTATATTGCATTTTGCATATTCCCTTTATATTGCATATGATGTCGAAATTTGAGGACTTCAAATGTTTTGATACTATCATCTACAGTCATCTTCTTAGATTTGATAGAAAATGGAAAATAACGCACACAACGTTGTTATATACAGAAGATTATTTTTATAGCTGACAAACTAAGAATTTCTTCACTTTTGGAGAAAATAGTTTCACCAAGTTTTGGTGGAGCCTTATCGTCTTTTTATTTCTGTTTTTGCTTAATATTAGACATTTTTAAATGATTCTGATCGATTCCAAATAAGTACAATCATACTTTGCATATATTTATTATGCTTGATCTTCTTTAACTGTCTCCTTTCAATAAGTTTTTATGCTCACATTTTTGATCCACAAATCGAAGTTCATAACACAGAACTCCAATCACTACTTTTTCATTTTATCTTAAGTATTCATCTATTTATTATATATTTTTTTCTTTAAGTATCTCTTTAAATAATTACCCTCCAAACTCTCATCTCCACCAAGTTGCTAAGATATTGTCTTTAAGTCATCCCATCTAGAGTCGCAGATCAAAAGCAATAAGAAACACAGTTCTATAAATCACCTTTTATGTTATATCTTCAATACTTTCGTTATAAGCACACCTCTGTTTTATAAACTATAGGTACATAGTAATTTAAAGTGCATATGCTTGTGTCTGATAAAATATAAAAAATATCCACAAAATTTCACAAGTTTTGACGAATTTCTATTTTTATTTGGTAGCAAAAATATGAAAAGAAAAAATGGTAAGTAGGATAAGGGTTGCAATAAAAAAATTATGCAGGAGTCATCGAAATGTATAAACTTTCAGCAACATAACAAAAGATATATTAAAATGTCAGGGGGTTTAATAGGTTCTTGGCACTTTTATGGGTGGAAATTGAAGAAAACCTTTAAAAACACATTATATTACGAGAGATCAAGGGATTAGATATTTTTTACCTCCATCGTACTATTTTAGAATAGTTTCCCTAACTATGTTGTAAGTTAAGGATTCTCCAGCTATGTCCTTGATTTCTCGTCAATGGGAAGCATAAAAGATTTTTCTGAATTATGGCAATAGACTTTTTTCTTCTTTAATGCAAAAATGCGCTGAGACCGTTAAAAATAGTACCTAGACCAAAATTTATGAGGTCCTCTAAAATATGCCAAAGAATTTTGCGTGATGCCCTCAATTCATCAAGAGCGTTTCAGGAATGTTATTTAAAATTTTACTTGGGGTCCTTACTAATTGAAAACCTCAGAGGGCCCATGAATAGATGCGTCACTGCTGGTAGCCATGACAAATTCAATCTCTAGTCTCGTTTTCACCATTCTTCTGCTTCGCTTCACGACGCTGAAGGCGAAAAGGAACTGGTGGAGTGCTGGGAGCGAAGGTCTCTTTATCAAGAGGAGGCAGGCTAACAATTGACCTTTGCGAATCTGGGTTTGAGAAGTTGCCATTTGAATGCTGATAGTCGACTGTGGGCTGCAAAGAAAAGGTTCTTTTAAACGCCAATGAACTTTTAATGAACATCTTTTGGACATCAATTGAGCACAAAAACATTCTAGATATGGTAAAGAAAGGTGAGTAACACTGTTATAGTAAAAACTACTGGTTTATCGTAACACCTCTAAAGCGTTTTCGTGGTATACAGATGGCAGTAGCTTTAACTCAAGGGACACTCAAAGTATTTTTGGCTAAGTAACACTTAAACATTTTAGTCAATCTAGTTATATTGACTATCATATGTCGGTCATAGAAAACGGGTGTTAGGAGATAGTGCCAAGATTTGTATTGGTAGATGATGGATTTGCTGCAGTAGGTTATGACCTTTGCACTTTGCTATGATGACCCTTTGAACAGAGAGGTACTTCACAGATCATAACTATTGCCACGATCCCCTTATATCGATGCCCTCAAAGAAGGCTATCTATTTCTAGTCATGCTTCTCCTAGCCAGCATCAAAGAAGCCTAATCATATAGCCTGTAAACTAAGGCCGAATCAGCAATAAAACCAAAAACATCGTCTTCAGCTGATTA
The DNA here is from genome assembly GCA_003864495.1 of Nemopilema nomurai. Classification (NCBI taxonomy): domain Eukaryota; kingdom Metazoa; phylum Cnidaria; class Scyphozoa; order Rhizostomeae; family Rhizostomatidae; genus Nemopilema; species Nemopilema nomurai. The sequence continues at coordinate 1,663,642 of ML133389.1, forward strand.
AAAGTACAATAGATACATTACTGAACAAGTGCTTTGCAGTACAAAACTTCATAATAGCGGGAAAAAGCGGGACCAGTTTTCCCATGCTTCACAAACCTCAGAGTATGCAAACGTCGGAAAATGACCTAAAGCTGACACAGTTGCGCATCGAAAACACTAGAAGGTGATAAAAAGATCGTATGATTGGTTTGATTACCAAATAAGAAGAGGATAAACAGATCTATTCTTACCGGCCTCCTTGCTTCGGCGGAACGAGTTCGAAGAAGTCCACGACGTGTTGAAAAATTGTTTTCCTTCTGGTATGGCAGGTCGGTCTGCAAAATTAAATGATGACGTAAAAGTTTGGGATGATAAATAAAAAGGGGCTAATTCTTGGAATAGGAAATCAAAATTTGTTTCACTCTTTTAGCACCTGGCGAGAAATGGAAATGTCCCATGAATTACACGAGAGCTTAGCAAAGGCCAGCCAGGCCTAAAGCCATGGGTCACGGTACCAGGAAGTGTCATGCGAGAAAAAGAAGCCATGACAAAAAACATGATATGCTGTTCACTTTGTTCTAAATGAAAGGTTTTCGCAGCCAAAGGTCAGGGGTCAAAGTGCTAGAGGTTAAGGGTCAAGACGGCAAGGGTGCGTTATTTGCGGCATTCGTAATGGCTTATAGAGGATAAAGGATCATATATATCACAGAGTCAGAAAGAAACATTTAAAAAAGATATATACATATAAATCAGGAAAGTCACATACCAACTTGTATCTTCCACGGTAAACATTGCCATCTGTTCCAAGCAGCAAGTCTACGATTGTGTTTTCTCGTTTTCTTTGATCTATAAAGCTTCTTGAAAGGTGTCCAACCTCTACTCAAAGAAATCACAAGAGTTCAAAGTACAAAATCTTTATCAAAAAGTAGCTTTCAATCGTTGAGATTTTCAAGCTTAAATTTTCATATAAAACTTTTGTTTCTTCGACAAAATTAGTAAATTTTTTCATATAAAAGCATTTCCGTTTTAGATCTGTAGTGAGTTGATCCACTGCTAACCCCTATGGAGCTTAATATTGACTATCAATATAGACAGGTAAACTGTAACAGAATCTTATCTCCTGCTCTATTGCATAGAAGTGACGTAGCAAAAGATTCTCTACTGCTTACGTAGGGAAAAAGGAACAAGCTAAGACTAAAATGGAAAGCTTAAACGGGAAGCAAGTTGGACCTAAATGACCAAAAACGTAAGTATAATAATATCAAAAACTATAAGTCTAAAATTTAATATCAAAAACAGTATTTCACTATTCTGTGAGATCAAAGCAAACTTTAGTACTGTAGTACAAAAGAGGAGGCAGAAAAAAACATGGAGGCAGAAGAAAAATGAAGGCAAAAAAAACATGAAGGCAGAAGAAACATGAAGGCAGAAGAAACATGGAGACAGAAGAAAAAGGAAGGCAAAAGAAACATGGAGTTAGAAGAAACATGGAGACAGAAGAAACATGAAGGCAGAAGAAACATGGAAGCTCCTTATATTTGGAACTTGGGCATAGAGTCTTGGTAGGTTAGAAAGAAAATAATGTCAAGTCTAACAACAAAGATTAAAAGAGCATTAAGGATCACCAGCTTTGGTAAATAATGGCGGTTTCATTCCTTTCTTTGGAGTATGGACAATACTGGTGTGATTCCCACCACAGGCTCTTGTGACCGAAAACGGGTCTCTCCAAGTGTCAAGGTACTGCTTTCTATCCTTGGTTGAGTGAGGGTCATTTGATGATGCATCTTGCGACTTGTATTGCTGTGAAAAAATCGGGATATCTGCAATGTTTTTACCACATTGTGAAGGTAGTAGGTGAATTTACGACAACCTTTCGACAAAGCATGAGCCTCGCACTTGCGGTCGCTATTTCGATGGACGGCGCAATTTTTACGGCATGACGTAACTGCGTCTATTACAGCAGTTTCTTTTTAACGAAACACTCGTGCTGAGAATGGTCTATATTCCACATGGGGGAATATGACAGACTCAGCTACCTGGGACATTTCAAAAGAACCCTCAAAATACGGATCTGATAACTAAATTACAGTTAATCCTTAAGCATATCTCGATCAAATCCTCAAATATTTCTAATAAAATCATAGCTGCAAGAGAAGAAGTTAAAAGATTATATCAACATTCAAAATATCAAAGATGATTTTTGAGAATGATGGTAATTGAGAGAAAGAGGCGAACAAATGACAGGGTGGTGGAAGAAGATGATAAAAAAGAGACAAGAAGGAAATTGATTAATGAAGAAAGAGAAGAGACAGCTGAGATGAAAAATTGCATTGTTATTTTATCAAATTAAAAACTTGTTATGGAAATTAAGTGGCTGTAGGAGATTATAAAGAGCAGAAAAATGAAGCAAATATTGATAATCCCAAAGCATATAGGAAATAATACGAAACGATGTACTGTGAACGAGATGTAACCGGCTAACCTGTCCTTTGAACTTTCTGTAATGCGATGAGATTGCTTTCCCGGTCCCATCAAGATGAACCGGACGGTCGCACGAAATACAATGAAACAGAGTGCTTAGCGGACGCCTGAATCCGGCCGCTTTGGTAATGATGTGTTGTCCGGCTTCGGACATTAAATTTTCGCGGGATTTCTGCAGCTGAGAAATCCGTGATTCTGAAATGAAAGGAAGTTTATCAAAGATTTGGCATTTCATAGAATCGTACTGATACCTGCTTTGAGGACAGTAAAGAAATATGAAAAAGCTAAAAGTAAAACCAAACTTATACATAAGTTCAGGTTAGGGAGAAGTCACAAAAATGGCACCTTATCAAACGTAGAAGGAAATTTTTAATAAATAACTAGCAGCTTCACATTTTTGTTGGCTTTTGTAATTGGGCGAAAAAATTATCCTTCAAATTCCAAAAATTTCAGTGCGAAATGTTAAAGCCAAATACAGTTTATACTCAGAAAAAATGCGCAAGTCGCTGATAATTTTTATCTGTTGATCTCAAAACATCAAGAGAAAATCTCAGAATCATGAAAGACATTCATACTAATTATCTGGAGAAAAATAAACAATTATTGACAATATATTTGTATAATTCCTTAGCTGAAAAATTTTCCTTGCATTCAACTTAGTCTATAATAATAGTATATAATAATCTACGTTTCGCTTCAAGACAACCATATAGGCCCATTCAGTTACCTCGGAACAGTTACCTAGCTAGAACAATATGATGTTCAGTTAAACAAAATAAAGAAAACTGATAAAGGCCTACCTAGATACTTTTTAAGCGATTCTTCAGCAGTTGCATCAAGCTTATCTCTCATGCTGTCGTTTAATTTCTCAAGAGCCTCTCTTAGACTTTCTTCCTCGTTCGCATACCGGTCAAGCCTTTGCAAAAGATCCTCGATGTTCTTTTGTAGGCCTAATATCATTTGATCAAAGTCGTTCATGCTGACCTGGAAATATAATTTGTACGTTTAATCTTGAAAATCAAAGGCTGAAAAGCAAAATCTCTTCTCGAGAGAAATGATTACAGTACTTAAATGTTGCTTAAATCCTTTCCTGAAATCTAAACTGTTCTGAAGAAAATATGATTTGATCGAATAAAGAATGAAGTGAGCTTACTGTTGCCAAAAGGTAAGGAATCATAAAGTGTGGCCTTAAATTTTTTAAATCAAAAGGCCAAAAGTCAAGGATTGAAGGACCATTGGTTAAACATCAAAAATTTTTCTATCAAGACTTTCTCCTAAATCGAAAACAAGTATGGTCTAATAACCTTAATATTCGAATTAAATTCTACTGCACGTCAAAGATGTAATTCATGACTAGAGGTTAAATATCGAAGGTGAAAGGTCAGGATGTTACCTTGGTGTCGAGTGCCTTTTTATAAGCCTCGAGGTCAAAGATCGACGTAGCATTTCCAATATCCGCTTTGCTTCGTTGCAGTTGCTCCACGCATTCATATAAAGCGTCGATTAGTTGCTGGAAATCGAGGAGACAATAAAACACTCTTTTTTGGTTTGATTCAGCGAACGATTATACGGTTAACTGAAGATGATAGTCATTTTTACTTTTGCTTCGACTGTTAGTTATAAAACATGTCAATTGCTGCTAATAACATATAATAATCAAAAGAAGACGAGGAAAGAAATAAAAGATTTCACAATAGCGAGAAATAGCGGTAACAGTTTTTGCATATTTAAAGTTTTGTATCCCAAAGCACTTGCTTAAATAAAAGATTGATAATGTGGGAAATGAGGAAGGAATGAAGCAAGGATGAAGGGAGAGGAAGAAGCAAATTCATGTTGGTTTTATTTTTGATGAAACTTTTTGTAAGCACTACTAAAATGGAAGTAAGAAAAGAAAGATATGAAATGAAATGAGAGCAGGAAGGAATGAAATGCGAAAGCAAAGGTTTCGAAATTAAAATTGAAAGATAGATAATAAAAGGGAGAAATGAAAAAAGGAGAAAACCATGAAGGAACGTAAAAGGAGATAAAGAATATACATACAACGGTAAGAAAGAGAAAAACGTGAAAGACAGGAAGGCGTGGTAGAGGCTTTCTCTACGGCTTTAAAGGGTAAGAAACGAACTAGAGGATGCACTTAATCAATAAAGATGTGCATTGACAAGAGTTCATGCATAAATCACAGGCATATACTACGTCATATGTAAATATCGGCTACTAATGTAAATATGTGAATCATAGTCATAGAGAATATTAACAGGCAACAACCTGCTTCGCTTTCAGCTCTTTGTAAAAATAGCTTTGAATTTGGGAAAAGGAAATGGCAATGAAGACTTGAAAAGATCGAGATGAAACAAATGAGAAGAAATACTAAAACATGAAAGGACTAAAAGGTAGATAAGATAGATAGGTAGAAAGAGGCATTCTCTTCAGATTTACAGGATGAGGAATGGACTTCTGTGAATGCACTTAATCAATAAAGACGTCCTGAAGTATTTACAGAATTGCATTTACAAGGATTCGTGCTTTATTCCCGCCCACATACTTAGTCATATTCAAATATCGCCTTCTTGTGTAAATCATAGAGAATATCAAGAGGCAACTACCTGCTTCGCTTTCAGCTCTTTGTAAACACTTGCGTTCATGTTTGCAAGTCCAGTCGAGGTCTTAGTCTCCCTTTCATCAAGCTCAATCAAATGCTCCTTGATTGCGTTCAAATTCTCGTCTACGTCATCAACCTCGTTTCCAGTATTCGCTAGCAGCCGATCAACATCAGCTCTCGTTGAATCGATCAGTGATTTGTTGCATTCAGCAACCTGATTGGTCTTCAGCACTTGTTCTTTGAGCGCTGGAAGCAAACATAACAATCACAGCAATCATGATCGCAGTCGTAAGCAATCGAGCCTCTAGTGGGAAAACAACTTTACTCACGTTGTTGTATGGATCAAATCTCGCTTTTTGCCAATCTCAATTGCCTTATTCCATGCTCTTTTAATATCACATTTTTGAACAATTTTTTTCGGTACAGACTTTGAAAATGGCTTTGAAAAAAGCAAACATTTTACGACATACTAAAAGCTTTTTCGTCTGACACTCCTCAGAGCATAAAACGTCAGAGTAAGGTTCCGAAAGAACACGATGGAAAATATATACCCAGTTGTGAATCGAAATAAGCCAATCAGAAAGACGCAAGCACAAGTCCGATATAGTTGACCAATCAGTGCCGCGAACCTAAAGAAAAATAATATATTTATATATTTTCCATCGTGTTCTTTCGGAACCTTATTCTGACGTGTTATGCTCTGAGGAGTGTCAGACGAAAAATCTTTTAGTGTGTCGTAAAATGTTTGCTTTTTTCAAAGCCATTATCAAATTTTTTTATTTTAATTTTTTTCTACATTAAATTGATTATTTTGGATTGCCTTGACTTTGTTGATGAACCAGTCTAATCATTTAAAAGGATTTTTTTCTCAAATGCTCTGATCTTAAAGGTTTCGTTGTCATAGACACTATGTTGCAATCATTATCTCCAGTGATAGAAAAATGCTTCAGAAAAAGATAAAGTACAGAATGCAAGGTCATACGCTACATTTAAAAAGTCTCTGGACATGCATTTAAGAATTTATAAAATACTGAAAATAGGATAGACCTTTTATTTTAGTCTGAAGAAGGCCTTGTCTGACAAACTTTGCAAATATATGTCCAGCCGATATACTGACGTATATTTTGTAAGTGCAGGGTGCCACATTATTCGCGTATCGTGTTGCGTTTTTATTGAAGAAAGTAGTGATTTTCAGAAAAGGTTTAATCCTGTCATCATTCGTAGGCCACAATTTCTTTGATTTTCCTACACTTAGTCTAGCTCCGTTGCTTTCTGTCGACCACGTCCCAATCCAATCACCATAAACAAAGGCTAGCTAATATGTTCAAAAGCAACATTATAAGGAATCTTACCATTTAACTCATCTTCCAGACCATCTTTTTCTTTCACAGGCTCAACGTGTTTCATATTTTCAATCTTTGACTCAATATCGTTGAATTTTGAAGCCATTTCACTCAACGTTTTCAAACAGTCTCTTAATTCTGCAGATGGATACCTCTCTTTCGAATTTCTTCCAGAACGAGGCTCGGTTGATTGGTCTTTAATCTCCTGAAAAAATTGTTTATTAGCATCAATGGACGAAATACAGAGACGAAGATGCTAATGAATGCATGGCAATGTTGGGCCATTAGTAAAAGTGCCAAAGTGGTGCCATGGGGAGTGTCGAGGGACATGTTTTCAGGGACTTCTCCCAGAACAGGAGGCGCAAGTTTATTTGGGCGGAGACATCGTACTTTTCAATGTGGTGGAACGAGGCGGATGGAAAAGAGAGGCGAATGGCTAAAGAGTACGTCTCTAGCTTTCTTGTGTCTTTTTTGTTGTACTAGAGAGGTGGCTGAGGTTGTGGTGGCGAATTGGGTTTTGTCTGTAGCTTAATTCTAAGTTTCACAATGGCTAGAAGCAGCGTAACCATTTTGCACGATTAAAGTACTTTTTTATCAGACACTCCTCAGATCAGCAAACGTCGGAAAGTGCCAAAAGCTGACAGAATAAATAGCTAGTTGAAAAATCACCGTCATGTCGAACAATTTTAGAAAAGCTTTCTTTGCTACGAATCACTTGTTGAGACATGTTTTCTCTTTGACTCAAAAAGAAAATGTCGGTGGATGAGTGGCTAAGACTCGCTGTGAAAGAATGGTTCCCAGATTTTTCTAGAATTTTTCTATCGAGAACGGCTTGTTTAGGCCTGGACGCCATTTTTTCTCATTATTCCTAAAACAACATCAGTCTCTCTTTGAATCCCCGCTAACAACATATATGTTCACGAAATAGCACAAATAATTGATATTAAATCAGACGAAAGTCTTATTTATTTCCCCGCTTTAGGTTGGTAACTTCATTCCTCTTAAAAGCTTTGTCCCAGATAAAAAATAGTTTTGCATTTTTCTACCATGCCCTAATGAAAACTAAAGCCGAATTCTCTTCCCGGCATCTACTCTCTACTGTCAACTCCTTTTGGCGTAGCTTCTCTAATCCCTTCGATACATTCTTCATCTGAAATGCTCTTCATTTGCTAACCGTCAATAGAAATTTCCTAAATTCGAATTCTCCTCCATTTTCCTCATTGGTAGACGGGTAGCCCGTAATTACACCCCTTGTCGCGGAAATGCCATGGCAACCCCTTTTACGATTCAATCAAAGCAAAATGTTGAGAATCAAATCATATTTTAATCAATACTAAAGAACAACGTTTAATATTCACCAAGAAGCCCTACCTCTTCCTCAAAATATTTCAATTTCCACCCTTAACAATCTAATCGCTGTTATTAAGCACTTACCCTTTTAGCCATTCCAGGTGTCTGGACCTTTCCACCGTCAACTTCTTCATTTTCTCCCAAATGCAGCCCTTGACTGTTCTTATGAATCTCCGCATCAGACCTTTCCATAACCCCCTCTCCACTCCCTAGCATATTCGATTCTCCCTCATCCACCTGCTCCTCCGCAGCAACTTCACCCTTGTCAACGTCATTTGCAGTCCGTTTCATGTACCCTTTTAGATCCAGTGCATCTTCTAAAGCAGACCATTTAACATAATCTTCTAATTCCTCGCGTCTAGTTAATTCATCCATACTTCCCTTCAAAGCTACGAGTTCCTTCTCCAACCCACTGTAGTCTGGTTTAGAACTACCAGCCTCTATGTTACGCAGCCTCTTTTCCAAATCGCTCAACACATCACCGTTATCTAAACTCTTGTTCATATTTTTCAAGCTTTCTAAAGTCTCCTCGACAGTTCCGAGTCGTTTCTTAACGGCAGCTACCTCATCTTCAAACCGAGACATTCCATCTAGCTTTGATCGAAGTTCAGTGACGTCATTAATCAGCTTCTTAATCTCCTGCGCAGTGTCACTGTCTCGATCATTCTTATATGCGCCTTTCATTCTTTTTTGCTCGTTGGTCAATATATCCAGCATGGCGAATAACTTATCGACACCGTCTTCCAAAGCTTGAAGTCTTTTGTTGACTCGGACGTTATTCCAAGAATTGTTCAAAAATTTTTCTTTTCCGGGTTCAGATGGCTGTAAGTGCGAAGACGTAGTTTTTTCAACTTCATCGGCTACATTAGCGACTTCCATCTCCGTTTTGTCATTTTCATTACTGGAGCCTTCCAGCATCCCTCGTGATTTTGAGAGCAGTTCTTCCCCGCTTGGCAAAGAATCAAAGGAAGAAAATTTTGCGCCATTGTTTTCAATTTTAGCCAGTCTCTTAATGATTTCATCTTGTTTTTCTCTAAAGCTGAAAGACACAGTTTTATAAGAATCGATGTCTGAGGTAGGACAGGGGGGTCTCTTCAGACATACAGTTAGATACAGGGCATTTCAGGGATTTCTTGACATGGAAAAATATTGAGTACTTGCAAGGTTCTTAAAAATGTCAAAAACAGGATACTTGGGGGGTTTGGCTTTGAAATAGCTTTTTCTTACTGTATTATACTGTAAAAATGCACCAGCAAAAAGAATAGAACATGAATTCAATGCAAACCAATCTTTTGTGCTCCATTGGATGAGACAAGAGACATGTTCCAGCAATTAATGTTGCCTTCTTTCCTTTACCCTTAATAACAGAGGTGTCGACAAAACAAGAAACCTGAACATGCCAAAAATTTAATCACAAAAATTTTTGAGAGAGTTATTTAAAAGCAAACTGAAGTTTTCCAACATTTTGTCAAATTATTTATCAAACAAAATGTCAGCTGCTTCAGAAATTGAGCAATATTTTCTTTGACCCTCATAGCACAAGAGGCTAAGAAACTTGAGACAAGGAACAATATACCTGAAACATTTCTTCCTTATTTCTCTGATGTAGTATTTCTAGGATTCTTAATAGCATTCTTAAACAAAGAGACAAATGACCTAATGTAAGAGACAATAATAAGTGCTAATAAACTGGAAAGTGATAGAGCCAAACAAAAGCTTTAAATTGGCTGAGACTCCACTTTTATTCTCAAGTTACCCTTGCCATATTGTACTCCATTGTTTTGAAATTTATTGAAGTTGTTCTTGAGGTGCAAGACACAAGCAACAACTTGCACAAATTTCCTACACAAAATCAATTATTAATTGTGATAAGGTGTGATGTGCCAATATTGGGATCACATATGACAAATATTAGACAGGTCAGCAAATTTACAGATAATCACATATTGCTGAATTGCAGATAGTTCTAATGCATCTTAGTAACTTTTCACACCTGGCACATTAGTCAGGTCATAAAAATTCCAAAGAGTCAATAAATTCCACAAAAGTGATTAATTAAAGATTGGACCAAGTCTGCTTTATGCAAATAGGGTGTGCTACAACCTAGCTTAATAAAATCGAATTACATCAACAGAACGTGGGCAGGAAAAGGAAATATATGCATGTAGTACAATCACAAGTTTTGCAGCTTTCAAAACATTTGATAAGAGCTGGCATTTCTCATATAAATTGATTTTACCCAGAGACATTCACTCAACCGTATCAAATCTGAAATTTCTTGCTCTTAGGCAAATGTGGTTTCATCTAACAAGCGTGCAATAAAAATGTTTGGCATAAAACATCTCAGAGCAGAGTATGTTTACACAGCTGCATCTACGAAATGTCACATAAATCCTAATTATTGAAGTTTAGCATTATTACAGCTGGGTTCTATAATTAATTGGGAAAAATCTTTTAGATGTTACTCACCGGTAAGCATAGATTAAATTACTATAAAGACGAGAAAGCCTATTTTCATGAAGAAGGAAATTAAACGAAGTCTCAGGCCATTAAATAATCTTGGACGAAGTCCATGAACAATTGTTTGAATTGGGATTAACGGTGATTGATATGAAACAAAAAGATGAATTCTTCAAGGAAGTTTATTCACATACCTTTTTAAGTCCTTTTCGAAATGATCACCATACATGAGCAATTCATCGCTTCTCGGATCTTCTCTTCCTCCAAAACCACTCTCCCTTGTACCTTCACTTTCGGCAGAAGTATTATCAACTTTGGGATTCAGACTGCCTCCTACCGGCCTAGTAACAATAAGAATTTGAATTAGGAATTCTTTTAGCAGCTTAAAGTCAACAACACCTCGTTCGGGTTGCCCTAGCGCTGCATCGAGGAGACCTCTTAACTCCACCACTCCCGCCATTTCAATTTCAAAATCTGATTTCTCAAGGAAGGCGAATGCTCATTACGTTGTCATGGCAAGAGCCTCGGTATGAAATAGAGGACAAGCAAGCTCCCTTGTCTCCTTTCAATAAAGAGGCATTTCCTCTTTCTACCAAAACGGAAATGATGAGAAGTTTAATTCCTAAAAGCTTCTGGCTGCTTCGCTAGTCAATTGAAAAGGAAGTTTCTCACGGCGTGACGCTTGAAAAATTGCTGTGAATTGATAACGTAAGTTTGCTGGTAATAAACTTTTACTTTTTGTTTGGGCCTAAATTGTTATTCTGTTTGTAGTCATATCACAACCCCGTACTTTAAAAGGGACAGAGCATCCATTTTTACATCCCCTAGCATATCTCTCCAGAATGCCACCCCCTTTCATTTTTATGTTTGGAAAACAAGTTAAGGCTAGATATATATTTAAAAATTGTGAAATTTCATTTTCAAACACCTTCTTTGTTTTAGCGGGCCTTAACATCAAAAGATGACAAACATTCAGAGTGGTGAAGATGTATTAGAGATCAAGGTAGAGGACGGAATTGAAATCAATCCGAGAAGCTTTGGAGACAACCATATATTAAATCAAAAAGAGAGGGAAGGTCATGGGTTTGAAGGAGGAAAGAAATATGAAGCCAATGTACAAGGGAGCTTTCTGTTAGTTAAAGAGGAGGCTTTATCAGACGAAGAAGGCACATATATCAATCTAGAAGAAAGGACATTGTTTCAAGCAGATGAAGAGATAAGAAATAGAAAGCTTGTTGGAATTTGTGGTATTGCAAGCAGTCAAGGATGCGGCGAAGAAGAGTCAAGAAATGAGATACTTCAAGATGCAAATGGAATTGTTGTTGTCAAACAGGAAACTGAATTTGGGCAAACAAGTTTTGTGACAAGAGAAATGATACAGAAAGATTCAGAATATGAAAGAAGGTTTAGTTTTACCAGTGATTATGATGATGGGTTTGAAGAAGTTGACCAGTTTTATGAAGAGGAATTTATAGAAGAAGAGGGAGATGATGAGGTAGAAGAAGATGTTAAAGAAGATGATGAAGAAGATTTTAGTGATAGGAATGATGCAACATGGAAATGTGATGCTATGGAGAGGGAAAGTGATGATGATTATGGTGAAGAAGATAAAGAAGAGTCCAGTGTCAAGTGTCAAAGCAAATCTTTATTTGCCTGCAATTTATGTCCAAAAGCATTTCAAACACAGAAAGGATACAAAAGGCACAAGCTAGGCCACAGCAAAAAAAGAAAGAACTCTTGTTCAAATTGCTTTCAAAATTTTAGATTTAAAAAGGACCTTCTCAATCACACTTGCAAAAAATTAAGTACTGTGTGTACGATTTGTGGCAAGAAATTGAATGACCTTGATGCACTCTTAAGACATGGAAGAGTGCACACTGGAGAGAAGCCCTATGAATGTCAAATTTGCAATAAAAGGTGAGGAATGCTTTAACTAAGAGATTTAAGAGTTCTGATTTGATTCTCATATAAACTGTACATTTGTCATTCTGTTCTTACCGGTTGGTACAGTTTAGTTGACTGTACTCTGCTCCATCACCAGCAAATTTCTGAATCAATTATTACAAGTTTGGACAACATCATAGTTTGCTAATGGGACCACATCATGATTTGCTAAGGGGACCACGTCATAGTTTGTTAAGGAGGTCACATCATAGTTTGCTAATGGGACCATATCATGGTTTGCTAAGGAGGTCACATCATAGTTTGCTAAGGAGGTCACATCATAGTTGCTAAGGTGGTCACATCATGGTTTGCTAAGGGGACCACATCATAGTTTGCTAAGGAGGTCACATCATGGTTTGCTAAGGGGGACACATCATGGTTTGCTAAGGGGGTCACATCATAGTTTGCTAAGGAGGTCACATCATAGTTTGCTAAGGGGGTCACATCATAGTTTGCTAAGGAGGTCACATCATAGTTTGCCAAGGGTACCACATCATGTTTTGCTAAGGGGGTCACATGTATGCTGGAAATTTGCAACCCCTAGAATGTGATTTAAGTCTTAAAATTAAGCAGAACAAGTATTCAGGACTAGTTTTGAAAAGACACTTAGCTAGGCACCCAGGCACATTTAGCTTGTTTTCTGCAATATGTACACAAGAGAGATATACATAGAGTTAAGTTTAATCATACTACTCATATATTCTCATTTCATAACGGTTTCCATATTTTATTTTTTTCTATTTTTGGGGGGAGACTTTTGCTTAATTTAAGTTAGCTCCCATGCTAACTTATTTTTTACTGATTTTTTTTCTACCCATGTGCCTCCTCTTTTTTGTCAAGAGAATTGAGTTATTTAACAAAGTTACAATTACATTTGTTTGAAGCACTTGTTCTCTTTGATATATGAATAAATCAAAATCTTATCAAAATCCTCAGGTTTTCAGCTGAAAATTATTATCGTTACACTTAGGTTCCTTGAGAAGGGAAACCTCGCCATCCACTACCGCATTCACACTAATGAGCGACCTTATAAATGCCCGCATTGCGACAAGACGTTTTCTGATCAAAGTAACTTTAACAGACACCGGAAGAGCCATCTAAGTGTTGAAATATCAAAGGCCTACACATGTCGGATATGCAACCAAAGATTCACAAGGTCCTCCAGTCTATATCGTCACTATGTGCGCCTCCACAGAGGAGAGCCAGAGATCCTTGGTGATGACTTTGTTTTGGGTGAAGGAAATAACTACGTAGAGGCATACAAGGTGGGTTGGTTCATGCCTCCATTTGAAGAATCTTAGATTCAGAGACGAGGTTTGAATAAAGCAGTGCTATCACATGCCATTAAAAGATGTTGTCTACTGTTTCAAGTACCGTAAATCCTCGAATTAGCCCCCTGGGGGCTTATTTATTTTTGATATTTTTGGATGGGGGCTTATTCGAGGGGGGGGGCTTATAAATTTCCTGAAACATATCACATAAAAAGATAATTTTTTTGAAATTTCTTTCTTTTCATAATATATAAAATAGCCTAAGTATAAAGTAACATTTGATTAAATTATTAACAAAAATATAATTGTTTGTGGTAATTCACTAAAATGCCAGAGGCAACCTCAGGAGTCAAAAATAAACAAATCGAGGGGGGCTTATTCGAGAGGGGGGCTTATTGAAAATTTGTAGTTCTAGGGTGGGGGCTTATTCGAGGGGGGGGGCCAATTCGAGGATTTACGGTATCTTAGAAGTGGTAAATTTTATGATCCACTCTTAGCCTCTTTTGCTTTCATAGCCTCGTCTTGACTCAACATCTTCTTCTGTGCCCTATGTTTCCATTTGCCTCTATTACCTTTCTTGTCTCTTTTAACTTACTCTAACTTTTTGTCCCACTTTTTTCCGTCACTTTTTGCCCCTTGCCTCTATTCTACCCCCAATCTTCACCCTTTTGTTTCTCTCCCCTGGCATCTTTGTCCCTTGCCGCTTGCCCATTCCGCAAATTGTTGTTTCGAGTTATTAACAGTTGTTAAACCTCCCAACCTTCCTTTTCAGAAAGAGTCGTGTCGTTTCTGTGACAAGAAATTTGGCACCCAAGAAGGCCTAAGGAGGCACGAACTACTTCACCAGGAATGCGACATGTTTCGATGTCAACTGTGCCAGAAGATGTTTTCATCTAAAGATAACTTGAATGCGCACTCTAGAGTTCACAATAACGACTTGAGCTGCAATTACTGCGAAGTGAGTTTCAACCGCAGAGACTCCCTCGTCAGACACGAGAGAATGCACGAGAATGCGCGTCCATTCGCGTGCACTGATTGTGACGCGCGTTTCACAATGAAAAGGTCGCTTACAAGACATAAACAAACTCATAGCGGTGTTAAGCCGCACGGATGTGATGCTTGCGGCAAGCGGTTCTACCGCTCATCTGATTTGACTGTGCACAGGCGGACGCATTCCCATGAGAAGCCGTACACATGTGATAAGTGCGAAAAGGGTTTCGCGGCGCAGACGAATTTCGTAAAACACGTGCGGTTTTGCGAAGGAAAGAAGAAGAAAAAAGCTAAGCGGGAACGAAAAGCGGTGAAAAAATCTGCCGCAAGCAAAGAAGGCTCTTTATGATCGCCGTTATAAACTACATCACGGTTGATTTTATACCCCGGTGAAAGGTTAATTACCAACACTGCTAAAAGTGCTGTATTTTTGTATATAATCAATCTTAAACGATTTAAATTTAATGTAACTTATGCTCTGCTTTTCTTTTATTATGCTTTTCTAATGCAGATCGAATGAATGTTGTCATCCATCTCATTTCATAATCTTTAACCTCTGAATTTTAGATTTTTTAACCTCTGGCCCCTGCTAAGCCGATTTTAGATTGTTTGAGACACGACCAGCCTCTACGCGATGAAGAGAACCTGGCTCGCCCTACTACCCTTTAATGGTCTGTTGTGAGGCCCATGTCATCAACCTTTAATTTTTGAACGGTAGCGATTTTTAACCTTTGACCTCTTACTGTGAATTCATTAACATAATTTTGTGAAAATATGCAGACAATTTTTGTATATGCAGCTTATATGCTAAAACTCGTTTCATTGGTCTTAACTCGGTATATTGCCTTTTCTGACCTTTAAACTTTGATGTGAACTCTGACCTCCACAGTTAAAATTCCAATGGTTTGCTAAAAACGCCGACAACTTTTTGCGGGTCCGACAAAGCCACCGCTGCTTGTTTGATATATTGCACTTCTTTGAGTCATAACTTTTCATAACTGTAGAGTTGTATCAAATTTAAATTTAATCAGAAATCT
The DNA here is from genome assembly GCA_003864495.1 of Nemopilema nomurai. Lineage (NCBI taxonomy): Eukaryota > Metazoa > Cnidaria > Scyphozoa > Rhizostomeae > Rhizostomatidae > Nemopilema > Nemopilema nomurai. Next base: position 1,679,096 of record ML133389.1, read on the forward strand.
CTGCAAATCGCTGTGGGCCTAAGTTTTATCAAGCTTACAATTTATATATTCGATATTTTACGAAATACAATGCCTGTCAAAAGTTTTGGGACACGAACGACGATTTTTCGACTTGAGTTCATCTTCATCTTAACCTATTCCCTCAGTCTGATTGGAAGCCAAACTTTATTGCCAACATTGTTTTGGGACTAAGGATGGTGTTAACAGCTATTGGCATGTCAAATAAGCGAGAAACGAGGTGTTACAAGGACTTTGGCAGGCATTATTTTTCATATGTTTACAACTTATGTACTAACACCTTGAAACAATACTCTTTCTACTATCATTGATACTTTGGAGTTTTTTCTATACATTATGGCTCTGGTTTTTTATTGGTATCTAGTCCATTATTTGTTGTCACGTCAATTGGCCCTTTTTCATTTATGCAAAGAATTCAATATGCTGGACGAGGCTACCAAACGCTTAGTGTTTCAGAAATATTGCGAAGAATCTTCACTGATCAGCTATCTTCAAGGGCACGAGTCCTTTGCTAAAATCGAAAAGAAATCAGGAACATTTCAAAGCCAGCGAATCATTGGCTAGAGAGGCATTTGATATTTCATCTTTGGTTAATTTAACTGAGTTTCATATATCGCCCGCAGGTATCACCATAGATGTTTGGACGAGTTTTTGAAATGCTTCGTCATAGTGACACCTCACTTGGTCCACATTTTGAAAACGCATTGTTTTTAAGCACGGTGTCACCCTCATGTTACCCTTGGGGATATAAAAGCGCCTTCATCAATTGTTTTACCCTCCCTCCCCTCATCAATCTCCCGATATCTATCAATTTTCTATGTTGACTCTATACCATTTTTCAATTCTTCAGTTCTACCGGTTAGCTTCCCATCAACTTTGTTTCCACCGATTTAGAAACAGCATTTTAAGTTCTTTTTCCCAAAGGATGTCAGTATTATGACCAGCCATCCAATATGTTTAACCGTGAAATTGAAGTAAAAAAATCATGTCACCAAATAAAATGCTTTAGTGTTCAACTCTCTCGGTGAATTTTAACATTCATCGAATTTTCATCGAGATTTCATCGAATTTGCATTGAAACTTGATCGAATTGGCACCAAAATTTCATGGAACTGGTATCGAATTTCATCGAATTTTCGTCGAATTTTCATCGAATTTTCTTCGAATTTTCATCGAATTTTCATCGAATTTTCATCGAATTTTAATCAAATCTGCATCGAATTTGTATTGAAATTTTATCAGATTGGCACCAAAATTTCATCGAATTACCATCGAATTTGCGTCGAATCTCCATTAAATCATCATCAAATTTGCATCGAATTTTCATTAAACCTTCATTTAAATTCCATAAAATTTTCATTGAATTCGTATCGTGATTTCTTCACTTCGAAGACAGCAACATCTGTTTACCTGGGGAATCTTTTATGTTACCCAAAGTTTGCGGTTTAGTTGTATCGAGACTGCCTTTCAAAACAGCTGGGCACAATGTCGGCTCACTTCTTTATCTTAAGTCTGTTGTCCTCCTCACCATCGGTGTTATGAAACAGAAAACGACTGTTACAAATATTGATATCACCTTGGCGCTCGCTTAAAGAGCGTTCTAATTTGTTTGTGTTAAACAGAATTGTGCGGTGAAAGTTTTCGGGGGAAACAAAGTCAAAGGAATGCTTGCCCAGTTAAATTGCAATGCTTTCAAACAGGGGCAAATAAACGGAATATGGGGTACTGCAAAATAAAACTGTAATGGGTGTGATAATGGGTAATGGAAGGGGAATATTACAAGCCATAGGGAATGAAACAACTGCATCTCTTGTAATAAGACAATGATTTCCACAATTTCTCGTTATTTTCCAAAGCAATTGAGAAAACTTTACTTCGTTTTCTTATCTTCCTTGCCTATCTATCTTTTCGACCCTCTTTTGACATTCCATAATGCTTGTGGTCTCTTTGTAGTTCAGAGATTCCAATTTTAGGTCTTTTATTTATCAAAGAGCAGAAGTTGCCTAAGGAGACTTTTGCAGGAAATAAACTTCCAGCCCCATGTTCTATAAACAGTAACTTGTTTATGGGGAAAAATAGGGGTGGGGCACGAGGAACAAAGACAATTACCCAGTACTTGGGGTAATCGAAGAATAGAGGTCATGACCCAACATTTCTGCACCCACACCACTAGAAACAGAAAGGATGAAGCGAGACCAAGGGGGCTGACATGTGATAAAGACCATCCAATTTGGGGCATGACCCCTAACCCCAAAAATGAGAAAATGAGAGACAATACATGCAGCTATGGCAGGGTAAGGGGCAAACAGACAAGCTTTGCTAAACCCCAGTGGTGTATGAACCAGGGAGCCAGAGGGGAAATGCCTCCCACCCCACTTTCTGGTGAGCCATGCAGAAATGTCTCTTCAAAACCAATAGCGCTCCAGAGAGGATTAAAAGTACTTCTTCCGTGTCCAAAAATGGGGGTGGTTATTTACCCCCCTTTTCGTTTTGATCCCACATTGTTTAGGTGCTTCCCAAGTGCCTGCCAAACCCCTTTGTTAAAAGAAAACTGTTATTGGTTCTTCCAATTTTCGCTGTTATTTGAAGAAAGAGCCCGCGTATCCCTTGGTTGCAATTTAGTTGCGACATATTTCGATTTCACTCTAATGTCGGACCAATTATGAGTTCCTTTTGTTCACTTCGAGACAAACTTATTTTCCACACGATGCTGGATAGATGCGTTAAATCATCCGCAATTTTTGTAAGAAACTGTGGAAGGAAACAAGCAAAGAAAATGAAAGAGGTGGTAACAGGCTTCATGATTTTGACAGGGGAAGCCAGATCAAAAATTAGCACGTGGCCACTTCACTTTTTTATTTAGAAGGAACATCTTTAGGTTTCACAGGGGAACTTTGCCGAAAAATGGGGGAAGGGGGGCATGGCTTCTCTGCCCTCGGTTCCGATGTCACTTGATCTAGACATTAATAGGAAAGATCTTAGACTTAAAATGAATCCTCTTACAGCTTTAAGCGAGGTATTCTCAAAATACATTAGTTTTTTCTCATCTTTTTATCAACATGGCTGAGAGAAGGCGGAAACCTGATTAGTTAAACCACTTCCGGACTTAATTCATCCACAAATACATCGCTTTGAAATGCAATATCTTTTCCATGCACCCATTTCCTGTCCAAAACCGATACAATTTTTTTTTGTGTCTCAATTAAGATGCCATACATCTAAGAAGAGGGTCATCAAATCATTGTCTTGAAACATACGAAACCTTTTGCACCCACTTATTTGGGGGCACTTACCTCTCCATGCAACAATAATTTGTTGGTATAGTTCCTGATGTCACTTTATCACACAACCCCCTTATAGGGGTACAATTCCCACTGCCCTCTTTTTGCTCCGGTGGACCATTGCAACCTAATTCACAATTTTCAGTTCCAAAGTTTTAATGTTTTTTAACCAAAAACTATTTTCCCTAAATCATTTGGGTTAGATTTTATGTGACCCAACGAGATGATATGTTGGATATAATTTTTGCGCTCAAAATTGTAGATCTAAGAGCTGAGAGCAGATGGGGGGGGGGGGGGGATCGTTGTAGGAATGGTTAATGGAATCCTCTTTTGCAGAGAATGCAAGGGTAGACGAATGTTGTGCATGTACTTTGATAGAGCCGAACAACGCTTCCTTGGCCTTGATATAAAATGGAGACTACTCCTTCTACACACACTTTTCGGTCCAAATAGGGGAATCTCTCGTGTTTAAAAGGATGAATCATACCGTCTATTTGGCTTGAAGTCAGAATAATAACAAAACTTTCCACAACAAGAAAACGAGACCCCTGGAGAAATATGACATTTATGATGACAGAATTTTTTCGACCGCCTTAAACAATTGCCGAGGCTCCTTAAGACACATGACATTTACACCTAGTGAAGCAAAAATTTACAACAACTTGATGCATTCAGCATTTGTGAAACATGGCGGTCGGTAATAACGAGGGAAAGAGTTAGTTTTTTTCGTTATGCGATCAACAAATCGATATTTTGTTTCGGATGATGACATTCATTTTTGTATATCGACATCCAACCAAGGTTCCTTCGCATAAATCAATTTCAGGTAAGGTTGGCGTGATCTTGGGTTATCCGCTCCAAAGAGGCCTAATATGCCAACATGCTGATTTTCGCTTGAAACTTACAGTTTTCCAATATCATTTCTGTAATCTGATCATATGTATTTTTCGTCACCTTGATTCTTGATTACATATTGGATCTTATTGCAACTTATTTAGCATTTTAAATTGTTTGCAAGTGTCAAAGAATTTTATTTGATTATCTCCCCGAAAATTGACCCAGTTTGTGCTCGGTCACGCCGTAAATTGTATCGCAGATTTTATGTTTCTTGGTACTTTGTGTATTGTGGTAACAATTGTCTTTCTAAAATTCTGAATATTGAGAGGAATTGGGGAAAATCTGGGCTGGAAATTAAGGGTAACTGACTCCATCGTGGAGACGTACTTAGAATTCTACTGACTTTGATTTCACCGCTCCTAGGTTCGGCTGGAAAAACATCTAACACTTTTACCCTCGCTGAGTGCGTTGCTTGACTCATATAATCAAATAAACTTGCCATCTTGCAATAAATCCAATCAGGTAGAATGCCTTTGTCGATTTCCTTAGACTTATAGACTTCATGTTTGGCTGAAACCGCCGGGTATTTGAGAAATGTTTTATGCCAAGTTTTAAAAAGGCTTGCCGTCTGATATCGTTCGTTTTCATAACGCTACGGCGTTCAATACAACTGATTTTAGGTTACTTAATGCTAGAAATTGGATTCAAATAAACAATGACACAATTTGAAGTTTCATGTTTTAATTTCCGTTGCAGGATCGAGGTGTGTCTTGGTAGGAACCAGCTCTGCGTTGGATAAAGAAATATGTTTGGAGCTGGCCAGACGCGAGCAGATAGGCCCGTCTCTTGGATCCTTTCAGGTAAATTAATACTCACCCAGACATTTACCTTTGCCCTTTGTGATATAAACCTATGTCTTGGGGTATTTGCTGGTTTATTGGCTAGCTGTTTAAATATTTCAGCCTTTCGCTTTGAAGGGAGCATAGTGCGAAAAAATCTGTCGGCTTGATTGAAAAGGCTTCTTGAAGAAGACGGAAGAAAACGCTTTGTATTAAATATCGCGGCGGGCCTTTCCTCTTTTCGGACAAAATTCGCTTAGTTTTATCCGCTTAAAGACCGTCATCGGCTCTGAAAAGCATTTTCTGTCGGTGACGAGGGGGCATTTATCAGCCCGTGAAAACATAACACGACAAGAGCTGACAGGGAGGGAACAAGATGAGGTGTTCTTGGAGCATTCATGGGATGGGGGGACTTGGTGTGGTGCAGTGGGGTGCAATCGAAGTTTTGGTGCGATTATAGGTTTTTGAGGCTTGAAGGAGTGCTGAAAAAGAAAGGATGCATGTAGTTACAGACACTTGAAGGAATAAAGCTGTTAACCCCCAAATGATGAAGAAAATAATAGTCATCATCTGAAATGAATTAGAGATAGGGTTTCACCACATCAGCAGTAGGGTTTCAGGTATGAAAGAGCACTTTTATTCTCAAGAAAAAATGCTTTATTTTATTTTCAGGAATATGTATGATACTTGTTAGTTTTGAAGGCATCTACCCTTCATTGCCCCCACAAGTCTGCCTCTGCTACTAACTCATGCTATTACATCTAAGAATATTTAGATCTAGACAGAACAAAACAAACAATTGTATGGGATAAAGAGCAAACAATTTAGTAATGTTGCAATCACTGATGTACATATTTTGTGGAGAAGTGTGAATGTGCATCATAGATCCATAGCCATTTCACTTTGTACTAGGATAAGTCTTTGTTTTCAAACTAGACACTAATATTTCTGAAGCTATTACCTGGCATATTAATGTCTAATTTTGTGCCAGACACCCCTTGTTTATAGAACTGAATGGTTCCAAATTGACTATTCTTGATATTTACATTTATTATGACAATGAAGCAGCCATCAGGATTTAGAATATGCTTGCCATTTGTCATGAAATGCTTGATGCTGTTTAAGCCATGTTTACACACTTGTGGAATGTAGGCAGGACAGGGTGATCCCTACTTTATTCTCAGTGTTCAGTGTAGAGCCTGTATCTTTAAATTTGTTGTGGAAGAAATATGGTGTTAAATGCTTCATATTTTATTGAGCAACTTGACAACCGAACCACACCAAATTTTACTGTATTTTGCTACATTCTTTTTGACACCTTAAGTTATCACAGATCCTACCAACCCACTGTTTATATTTCTGAACTATGTTATTTTTGCAAATGTTGATTGTTTTGTGATTTGTTTATTGTAGTAACTCTGTGATTGTTTTGGCAAAATTGTGATTGTTGATAAAACTGAATCTAAAACAAACCTAGAATTGAAGCTTGCTGTCATATTTAGACATATAGAATTGTGAATTTAAATGAAAGTTGTTTAGTAAGCAACATCGTTCTAATTGTGTTGCCATAAGAAGTGGATGAAATGTCCCTTGATCCATCCAGATAGTTCTGTTTTTAAGATGGATGTAACAACAATAAGCAGTTTCTGCAAATTTTCAACAAAACTAGTCTTGGTGCCCCTAGCTGTTAGGAAAGTAGTTTTGAAGATGAAGAAAACAAATCCAAGATCTATAACAAAGTCTTTTGTGACCACTTTACAGCTATAAACAAATTCTAACAGCATTATTGGAATTGGTGAACTTTGACTTCAAAAGTTTTATGATCAGCATAAATTTAATAATTTTTCTACAATATAAGCAGAATTTCCAAGTAATTACACGATCACTGGACCCACTTTGGTGGGTTTCAAATGGTTCCTCCTCTAGAAAATATTATCTCTCTGCATATTATCAGGCACTACCAATATGTTATTGACTTCACTTTCTTTCACTGTCAATTTAGGGTGAAATGTAGGACTATTTAAAGCTGTAAATTTCAGAGTGCCAACAACACTTAATGAAAATACGCACACTTTCTGTATCCCATTAATCCTACAGATAACCAAAATCAGCTTTAGCTTTTTATTCAAATGATGCATACAGCTGTTTCGTTTCACATAAATCCAGTTTATAGCTCTTAAGATGATTAAATAAAAAGAAAAGTTCAACCCATAAAGCCTTAATGGTTAGCTTAGTACGTTTTTGTAAGAGAGATTGACACATTCTGTAGACAATGAGTAACATGTTATTTTACTTTTGTCCTATCTCTGGGTGACACATGAGTCATTGTAGGCCTGACTATTATGAATATTTTGCAAAACATTTTGTTTTTGTGGAAAAGGCTATAGGGCAGGTGCTAGTGATTTAAAGCAGAATAACAAAGAGTGGCTCTTCGTAATCTTTAGGTGTGCTAATCTTTGGTTAGCAGTTGAATCAAATTTTGTTCTGGCATAGCTGTTTTGTAATTTGAGCAGTTGAGGAGATAGCTAATAGCTAGACTTTGGAGAAAGCTTTAGGCAGCAAAAGCCATGATTTCACGCAAATGGCCAAGTCTGCAGCGGTTGGAGTTCACCTTTTTATGTAAGCAGAAATCGTAATTCTATTTAAAAATTTTTGGCTTTGTTGGTGCTTATGAAGTTAATGTATTGTACGCTATCAGGGACACAATATGAAATCTAAAGGAACAGATGATATGATATGATCCAGCAATTATACACTGAAGAATGAAAATTTTATTCGTTTTCTGTGCTATTTTCAAAATTAATAATTTTCTAATGACATTAATGGTAATTTTGTTGATTTGCTTTTAAGTATCATCTGGGTTTGAAACTTGCCTTGTCCTTATTTGCTATTTTATCTAGTGTTTATTTTGCCAATATTTATCCAATATTATTTCTATCTTCTTGAACATCGCCTTTACATACTCCACTCTGTATTTGCTATGTTCCTGGCAGTAGCAGAGACTAGGGAACATAGGGGCACCAGCATCAAAAGACCTGTACAGATTTTTGTCCAATACAAAGTCCAATACTTTTCCTATGGCAATTGAAATATTATACATACGTCTTGTGTTGAATATCTCATTCAATAATTTTTTATTCAATAATTTCACTATCTGCGATTCCTTGACTTTAATCTATTAATCGCAAGGAAATGTCAAATGTCTTCATGTTGAACTTCGTTTAAAAAAACTTTTCATTTAATTAAAATTCAAAATTCTATTGTTATCCCGCGTGATATGAGGAAGAAGCTCATTGAACTCCAGCCTGCTTCAATTTCGCCTTTTAAATGCCTGATCAATTATTGATGGGAGAGGCTGGTTTTTATTATTCCTTTGAATTTAATTTTTGGGGAGCCATGGGCAGCAGAAACATGTGGCGTTTTTAATAAAAACTCTGGGTAACAGGTCAGCGGGTGCCCTGGTAGCAAATCTGCGTGACATCGCATTTCTGATAGCCAATAAATTACGTCACAATATTGAGCTCGCACGAGGCCAGCTTTTTAACTTATATTGTATATCTATAAATCTATCTAGTTTACAATCTATGCTTGGTCTGTCCGTTCTACAGTACTCAATACGTGTGAACTTTAGCGCGATATTTATTATAAGAAGAAGGTACAAAGGCCGGTGAATCAAAATTGTAATAAAGTCTGTACGTTTCGCTTCTTGTCTTGATAAATATCAATCATATTGTGCACAGTAAAAAATCAAAGCACGATTTTATTTCTTTCATTTGTATGCTTCTATCTTCGCTGACAGTATATTTTCTCTTATAGATGATATTCTAGACAGAAATATCGACCAGTTGGACAGGGAAACGCCAAGGTAATAATCTAAATCATTACCTGGTATATCAAATAATAATCCTTCTGAATGTGCTCGCTTCATTTCTGCTTCGAAAAACACTTCTGCGATTTTGAATGCAAGTGTCTGGCTATTGGCTTTTGATCTGTTTTCCTCAGTCCTATAATTTTGAGTTGTTTTGAATGTCAAAGTGTAGTAAATATCCGAAAAATAACGTGTATCATTGAAAAATATTAGGCTTGTTAGCCTAATATGTTATGATATTGTACTATTAACTTTGTTGCAACTTCAAAACCTTTTTGACTCATAGTTGTCCGCCATTGTTGTGAGCGTCACCCACGTTGGGTGCCAAATATTGTTAGCCTGAAAGTTAGTGGAGAATACATATGGGACTGAAAGTTAATGCAGAATGAGGAATGCATCCATAGACCATTAATAAACATGAAGTATTGCAAAAACGAAGCACCATTGTTCACAGTAGCTTTATTTAACTGAATCTCAAGTGACATAGCACATAAAGGCAGTGGCGTAGCTACAATTTGGCGATGGAGGGGCGAAAGTCGGTCAAATTCCAGCTGCCCCCCCTGCCCCCTCTAGCTACGCCACTGTATAAAGGTGCTGTTGAAACTGCAAAAGCTTTAAAACCACTTACAACAAAGATTTGTTTGTTGATGACCCCTTCATTTTATCGCGGAAAACTTGTTGCCTTTCACTCAATATGGATTTCTTTAGCGATGTTTGGCTTCCTTCATAATCAGGGGATAGCTTTAGAAAGAACCCAATCTAATACTAGAGTCTGGGCCCTAATGTGGCCTGGGCCCTAGACAATTGTTAATGACTCTATTCCATTCATTATTTTTATTCGATGCATTCGCTGCTTTCGTAACACAAGCTCCGTTCCATACGCTTCGCCTTTTACGCTTTCTATGTTCCACGTGCATTGTTTGCATCGAAAATATGTTATGTATATAGTCCACGAATCATTTTTTTTCTCTCTGTACGTCACACTCTTTGGCGGTTTGTGATTGCTCATGCGCAAAACATGTTTTCGCTCTTCTCAGATGCAACCTTTCGGAAGAGGAGGAGGAGGAGCTGGAAAGAAGGAAGCTGGCAATGGAATCGCAAGGGAACGTACAGGCGCACCAGGTAGGAAAAAAAACAATCGCGAAACATGGTTAGGTTTCTTTAGGCCCTGATTACGTACTCTAGAGTGCAGGGTTATTGAGGGTGAGGCGGGTAAAATTAATGGACAGGGGGAGATCTATTAATAGCAATAAGGGGATGGAATGGACGGGTGGTCTGGAAATTAGGTGGGATTGTAAGCTGAAAACACATATTGGTTAGGTACCTTTTAAAAGAATACATCTATTTTTGTAATTTACCTTTTTACACTTTTGAACGATTGCAGGAAGTTTTTATTTGGTTGCATGCTATAGTGAACTATGTAGACAACTCGTGGGAGAGAAGAACTAATATTAAGGGGGGAAGTAGGAATAACAATGGGGGACTGGGGAAGTGCGCCAAAATTCTAAGGGGACGGTTTTTTAGAAGGATTCGATAAGTCATGCCTTTTGCACAATTTCAAAGCATGGGGTATTGGTTGTTAATCAAATTATACAATTAATTTATGACAGGTTTAGCTTCAAAGAAAGAAAATAATGTGGATTGTGTGAAAGTGCTATTTTTATTTATGAAAAACAATCTCAGAAAACCCCCTTATGGGTCACTTCGAGTCTAATATTTATTCTTATATTTTGTTATGCAATGAATGTTCATAGCTACTTTTACGACAAACTAGACAATGTTAAATGATTCTTGTTCACTATTCTGTGTTCCGTTATTTAGACACCAACGTCCTGCATCGGGAACACGTGGATGCCTCCAGGCAGAACGGCGGGCGACCCAACCGGAAGCAAGCAAGGCAACAACTTCCAGGCTAAAAACCTGACTTCGCCTTTTCTGAAACGAAGCCAAAGAGAAGAAGCCAATCCGGCCTCATGTCAGGAGCCAGGTGACTTGTCACGTGATTTTTAGATTCTGGTGTGGTGACGTCATTCGAACCTAAGAATATTTTTATTGAACAACTTCTTGTGCTACGATATAGCACGGAACAGCGAAACCAGACGTCTGGAATAGATGAAGTACTTTTTCGTTCGAAAGCTGAAAAAATAGAAAGCCAGTGACCACATAAGAACAAAAGCCATGTGAGAAAGGCACACGAATGGCTGTATTATGACAAATCAGCGTCCATTATTTTAAGTCCGAGTGAAAAGCCTGGCTTCTTCAAAATGACGTTTTCATGCTCTAAGGAGTGTCGAACGAATAAATGCGTAAAATATAATTCTGATTCCCCTGTTTTGTGCCATTTTGAAATATTGCAATTTGACCAAAGACTCTAAAAGGGCTTACCTTATGTTGCTATAGGATTTGTTGCCGATTGTCTAAAGTATAAAGAAAGAGCTGTCAAATATTAAAATAGTATATTTTACCAATAAGGTTTCCTCCAGAGTCATTTTAAGGAAGAATCTCTGAAAAAAGTACGTTGAATGGGGATTCTTGTAAATAGGTTTTCCCAATTATTCCCCAATAGTTTTTCTGAGTCTTAAAGTTTTCACCATAACCCATTAGTCCATCGGTCGAAGGGGAATCCACATTTTGAGACACCGCCTATGCATAGAAATGAAGGAATCCTCTTTTGCTACTTCATGACCTATACCTCGAAACTTAAATCTCGGCTTCAAAAGTAAAGTTAGATATTTCGCATAAAATACCTACTAATATCCTTGAAGTCGTAAGTGAGAAGTACCGACTCGAAGGTTCCCTTTTACTTTTTAGTTTTTCCAAGCTCTGGTGCTGCTGTCACGGCCACTATCTCCGAGTCGACGAACATGCAACGCAAGGGGTACACAACCCTTGTTCAACAGAGCTGCAAGAACCCTTCAATGTCACCCCACAACACGCAACACTTCCAGCACAGCACGGTACAACCACTGGCACCCAACAATACCCCTCACATAGCAGCCTCGATATCACGATCGTATCCCGGCATGCCTGTCTCCTCGCAAGCTTCCGTGTACTCTCAGGCACCTGTGTTCTCTCAGGCACCTGTGTTCTCTCAGGCACCTGTGTTCTCGCAGGCACCTGTGTTCTCGCAGGCACCTATATTCAGCAGCTCATCGCAAAGCAAGCCAATGGGAATGGTGACTCCACAGCTGCCCAAGCAGGCTGCCAAACCTGGGCTGCCGAATGCCATTGTGTCGCCGAAGTCATCCAACTTGAAGTATGCTCCATCGAACTCCTCTTCAAGAACGAAGAAGGTATGGTTTCAATTTGTCTTTATCCTAATCTCGATTACTGGGATTGAAGAAACCTTGAACTTTTTCACGGAAGCGTCTAACAGAGGTAATACAGGACTTGACTCCACGACCTCGACTTTCGACTTGATTCCTAAAGGCGACCGTCAAGGATAAGAGTGTCATTGAACTTGATTCTGTTCGCTTGTTAAATTGCAGTTTTGGTAGATTGATCTGCTCACGTAATCTGCATTTGTCCGCTAAATCATGCTCATTAATTTGATGAAAGCTTTGCATTCCTCAAGTGCTCATGGATCTTTCGTTATATGTGATCATATGATTAATCACATTGCGTATTAATACATTTTTATGAAAAGGAATCACGAATCACTGATAAAAAGTGATCACAAGATTGATTGCTTTGCATTTTAATTATGTTTATTGACAATTAATCGTGAATCATTGATTTAAGGTGATCATAAGATTGGTCGCTTTGCATACCAAAATACGTTTATTGATAATTAATCATGAATCATTGATTAAAGGTGATCATAAGATTCGTCCCTTGCATTTCTAAATATGTTTATTGATAAGTGATTGTGAATCATTGATTAAAAGTGATCATATGATTGCTCACTTTGTATTTCACTTCAGGTTTCCCCATCGTCACTCAGAAAGCTCCCTCCCAACACCAGCAGCCAAACCGCGACCGTCTCTCCGCAGCAACAAAAGCAGCCACCGACCAAGCAACAGCAACAACCCAAACAACAACAACAACAGCCAAAACAACAACAACAACAACAACCCAAGCAGCAACAACAACAGCAGCAGTATCCGCCTAGTTTCCAAACCAACTCACGAATGCATTTGGCTTACTGCCAAGACCGGCCGGAGCGGCCAGGCTGTCGCGATGCTAAAAACTGGAACGACGATCCGACGAAGAAGGCCCAGATGATTCGCAAGGTTGAGGACGAAATTCTGCTCCGGTCCAGAGAACTAGATTCGTGTTGGCAAGAAGATGAACTCGACCATGTCAGGGTGAGTAGGCTGCGGTTTAGGCCCAGGTCAAATCGTTCTTAAACTTAGAAGGAATAGAAGCATATACCCAGCAGTTTCTAAAATTGGGTATTACAAGGCCCGCGCAGTGCAGTCTCATTGTAACTGACCACGTGAAGTAGATGCGCAGATGTATCCCGTTCGCAGTCTGCAGTGAGAGTGGTCACGTGAAATAGTAGACGGGCGCTTGTGATTGGCTAATGTTTGAATGACAGTTTCAGCTTCCTGGTTCGGAGCCACTTGAGTATGCTTCAGTCCCTTTTAAAGTGGGCAACGCTGAAGCAAGGTATTGGTTATACGTAATGGATTGACAACTGAAAGAAGTGACAGTTAAAGACTCGGTTACTAGTGGAATGCTTTATGATCTGTATAGGAAGAGCTGTACACTCTTGTAGCATAGGGAACGTGACGGTTCAAAGTTGCCTGATGAAACTTAACCCCCCCCCTTCCTGGTGACATGCCCTTAAGTTTTGTACCAAAGTTATGACATTGTCGCAATTTTCAGGACTTCACTGACATGGATCGTCGAAAAGAGATGACATACGCAGAAACATCAGAAGAAGGCATTTTCAAAAGGGTGTCAGAAGAGATCATTAAGAGGCCACCAATTTGGCATGATGACGAGGTTGATTCAGTTAAGGTCTGTATTGCTTGAGTGATACTGATGACGTCATAGACTTACTTAATGATTCTGGTGGCGTCATAAGCATCTCACATGGACCTGCTGAAGTGTTGATGACGTCATAGAAATTGTGTCATCGTCAACATCAAACTTTTTAGTTTTTAGTGACTGTAGTGATTTGAGAATAAAATCTTAATCATTTGCTGCTAACTATAATGAGACATTTTGTGAGTTGACATAGATGTTTTACTCCATTTGTGGAAATGCTTGTTTGAGGGCATCCCCCTTGAAAGGAGATTCCCATCATGGACTATCTACCTTAGGAGAAATCTCTTCGAAAATCTTTCTTTGAAGCATATTGTCAATGCCTGTGTGAAAGCATTTGTGTCCCACGCTTCCCAGTTCCTTCTTTCGTTTTCGTTGCTGATCCTGAGCGATTCCATTTTGCCCTTTTAGGATTTCAGTGATCGTAAATGCCACGAAAGAGACACGAGTAAAACAGGATCGGAAGAAAAAGTCTGCTTGTCTCCCCCCTGGTATGAAGAGGACGAAGAAGCCCTTGCGAGAGAGGTATGCTTTTTGATGGTCATATGTTGTATACTACATCCTCGTATGACGGGGGTTGCGTATGTGAGCATCAGAAAAAGAGTTATATTGGGGCTGGGGATTGTATTACAGAAGTCTTCTATGAATGATGACGGTATATTAACAATCTCAATTTTAGGGTGTTGTCATGGTCCATAGAGGGAAATCTATGACGTCATCAGTGCAAGATTTGGATCCAGCTCCCTCAGTAACAGCCTCGGTTGCACAGAATACGAGCACTGCTTCCGTGACGTTCTCCGGGTATAAATACTACGAAGAGAAAGCCGACTCTGTAAAGGTAGTACGCTTTGATTACAGCCGGTCTTTCAAATAAAAGTAACATTTTTATGGCATTTGTTAACTATTGCATCCAAGGCTTTTATTGCTCTAGCCCTCGTGTTTCCATTAACGCCCATGTTAAAAGTGGCCTGTATTTTGCATTGTATTGCTCTAACCACTCACAACCCTCGGCTTTTATCTTTCCTGGATCCTTCGTGAGGTGAATCCTTCCTGGATCTTTTGATGAATTATAAAATCTCATTCCGTCTTTCTTTTCAAGGATTTCACGAAATATGACAATGGACAAGAAATGGGTTCCAGGATTCCTTCAAACGAAAGAATTCACCTCACGCCACCTTGGACACCATCTGTAAGTCTCCGAAAACGTCCTGTGACATTGTAGAATCGTGACGGAATAGTTTCCCCTAGTCCCATATGGCAAAATATTGGTTTTCTCGATGGCTTCTATACTTTCAGTATGGGCGAGTCTATGAACACGAGCAACTGTTGTAGAATGAAGGCATGAATAACAGCGAAGGTCACTGTGTCTTTTGCCAATGGCCCATGTTTTGCCAGTGCCAATTTCTGCGTTGCCCGCCGACCTTTTGATACTCGACATTTTGATAAGCTTTGGAATGACCTTTAACCTATGACCTTTCCCACAGGGTTGCCAGACACCCGCTGAAGGTGTCCCGTTGTTGTCCAGCACTGATGACCAACAGGGCGACCAAGCAGGTATTTCGGGAAACCACCCAAAAGTCACAGTGGTACCAGTAAAGGAAGATGAGAATTCTTCCACCTCGTCAGTTATTGACACGAGTGGTGTGAAGCTGAGGAAGAAGTCAAAGAGGGGCAAGCAGAACGAGGCTGTACCGTACATTGTGCCTCGGTTTGATGAAATCGAAGAAGACTACGTAATGGTATGTTTCTGAATTTATGTTCATTTGCTTCTTCATTCGTAGAGAATCTAATAAAAAGTATAGTCTTAATCGCCTGAAGAAGTTAAGCTTAAAAAGCCAAGTAGACTTATCAAGAGTTTCTTCATTGAAAAATGTGCTTGTAAGCAGAAAAATGAGCAACAAACAATTTATCAATTTTTAAAGTTATTATCCGCTGTTACTGTCTCGGTCACCACAAATGATCATAAATCAAGTCACATCATAGTTTTCATTGATCTGTCGACAATCACCAATGATCAGGAATCAAAATAAATCACTATTTGTCATAATGATTGATCACTAAATTGATCATTATTATTGTCAACTGTTGATAATTGATGTCATTGATGAAAATGAAACTTTAAGGTACTACTACTTCTAGTAAGACTAGGTCAAATCACACGGTCATCGCTGCAATTTGTCAAATTTAACAAATCGGGTTGCATTAATCACGTATAAATTTTCCTTCTCAGGATTTTTCTGCTCCTGAGCGGAAGCTTCAGGGTTTGTCCTCCAAGATCCCATCCTACGAATGCATCCCGTTCACTCCACCATGGATGAGCAACAACAACTCTGTGAGTCATCACTCCTTTATCGTTTTGTTTGTTGTGAATGATTCAAAATTAGGGAATTGACGTCTTTTTTCTGTCGAAAAGTCGAACAGTCCAATCTTTTTGTTTGTGTCTCCGCCGTTTGTAAATCTGTCTGCCTGTTCATTTGTCTTTTTTATGAAATTGCTGTGTTCAGTAATGGGATTACGTGACCTTTGACCCTCCACACCTTTCGTTGTGACCTTATTGTCCTCTTTGACCTTATGGCCACAATTTTATCGTTTATGCCCATTTTACCTATTATGCCATTGTATATCATGTTCTGAAATGTCATATTTAAACAGGGTATCCAGACTCCCCGTGAATATGGAAGTGACTTAGGCATACCAATTATCACCCCGATGACGTCAAACTCGATCCAGCCCTCGGCCTCTTCCACGCAACCCACTAATACATCATTGCCAACGCCTGCCATCCTGACAGAAGCTCCGCCAAACGAGGGGGATTCCCAGGGGCGATTACCTGTGCTGGAAAGTTTCCGCAATACAATTCACTACAATGCCAGCATGTATGGTGATGCCAACACGACTGTGGATTCAGTGAAGGTGAGCACGTGAAGCCAAGCTTCTGAACACGTGACAAAGAAGGGAAACAGGATACATTGTCCGCAGAATCCTTTATGATTGTTTTATGAACTTTCCAGTTACATTCAGAACAACCTGGATTTTCACAAATTTTTCACATGGTTATTTCAAGTCAGGCAGCGTATCTGCACCCTACTTACCCTCTCCCCCTATTGGTAAGCAACGAAAATTCTGTGCGTTGTCTTTCTATATCCTAATCAGACTCCTATACCATGCCAAGTAGGGAAACATAAAACTTTTTTATTTTTCTGCTGTCAAAATAAGGTTTAACATGGATTTTTCGTTTTTAGAATTTTTCAGTTGGGTTGATGGAAGAAACCTCGCGAATTCCTTCGTCCGAACAGCTCTGTTTCACTCCCCCGTGGATTGAAAACGAGGATGGCGACATCCCTGAAGATCAAGGCATTGTAAGTAGCGCTGTCTCTGATTCTTAGTAGCCTGGGGTTGATTCATTCTTGAGGGATCACACGTCATCCCAACCAATCAGGATCATGTTGCTGCGGGGCTCCAGCGCACCCAAACGAATTAACATGTCCACTGATTCTAGAATGTTAACCTTTAATGTTAATATAAAGGTTACGATGACACACGAGTGACGACCTATAAAGAGTTTATCTTAGAAAATTTCGTAATCTCAAGTTAGTTATGGGACATGAAAACAGACAGGTAACTGTAAGTTGTTGAAATAAGAATACATAGACCAAGAAATGGTAATAGAATTCTTTCTACTTATGACAATACGTTTATGACTATTGATAATGACACGCGAGAGTTGATTTGCTTCGAAAACTTCAAATGGCTTTTCTAGTTATCTGGAGTCAGTAAGGAAATGACGTAAATATATCCCATGAAGCACTGCTCAGCTAGCAAGCGTAGCCCGTAATTCAATTTGATGAATGTCTAACCAAGGAAATGTCTAACCAAGGAAATGTGCTTTTTTCTTAGGACGAACCAGAAGCAGATAAATCAGCGCAAGAATTGACCCTTGAGGAGCAGCGTGCAATCGAAGAAGAGGTTCGCAAAACAGGCACCGAGGAAGTGGAAGCCAAGGCACAAGAGCAAAGAAAAGCCCAGAGCGAGGCAGCCGCGGGCAATCCTGGACAAGAGGCTGTAGTTGCCGGTCCTCCCGGCAGGGACAGCGGTTTTTGTAGCGAGCAAGATCAGAAGCAGAAGCAACAAGAGCAGCAGCAAGCAGAAGTAAGAACCCCCTGATTCAAGGAAGATATTGATGGTTATGTGTATGCCTCCTCAACATCTCCAAGGTGTTCGTGACCATGCATCGTGTGACCATGCTCAATACTCAGTTTTGTTTAATTCGTAAGAAAGTTTCGAGTGTTTACAAATGCTGGATGCAAAAAACATTTTTCTAAACATTGGACTTCAATGAATAATACATGATTCCTTAAAGCCCTGTTATAATGAATTAATACTATTTTCATTGTAAAGTTTTGTATCACGAAACATTTGTTCACGAATTAACATTTGTTTAAAAAGTTTTTTTACATTATATTTGGACCTTTCACCCCCGAATAAGGTCACGGTAATTCTATAAAAAGATTTTAAGTCAACCCTTTGCCTGTAGAATGCTTTGGCAGACACAGAGGTCGGAAAGTCAGAAGACCCATATGACGAGAATGATGATCAATGTATCATTGGAGAGGACAAGGATGATGATAATCAATCACCCAATCATTGTTGGTCATCAAAGGAATCATCTGGATCAAACCAGACTGATATATCAACAGTTGTTAACCCAGCTACGTCTGTTCCAATAACTGCACCAGGGTCTCCTGACCCTGATGGCTCCGAGGCATCCGACGATGAAATCTCTGAGGCCGAAGGTCATGAGCCAGGTCAGGGTCAGGGGTCAAAGCCGCAGGATATCTGTCCAAAAACAGTTGCCTCTGCCCCGGAGCCGGAGCAAGTTAAACCAAATGTCATCAGTACAAGTATGAAGAATCCGTACCTCCACCACAACAAACCGTGCAGCTACCAACACTCTGGGCTTCCGTTGCCAGGGGGTAAAGCTCTGCCAAGTCAGCAGGCCTTTTCGAGGATGCAGCTGACGTCAAGGCATTTCCATGCGGGATCCTTTGATTCTGCGCAGCAGAATTACAGCACGACTCAAGTTATGATGCACCCAAGACAAGCAGCACCTTACCAGAATCCACCACAAAGCTACAATGCAGAGCAACATCCCCCACGGATACCTGTCCAGCCGTATGTAAGTCATTACGAGGACAAAGGTCAAATGCCGGGTCAAATGCCAATGCCGGGTCAGATATCAGGTCAAATGTCTGGTCAGCTAAGAGGACAAGGGTCAAACCAACTTGACTACGGTTCTCAGATGAATCCCAGTGTGCATTATAAAGGACAGCCGCCGATGATGCGTCAGCCGCAACCGGCAATGCCTCCTCAAGTCACGCATCGAATGCCACATCCACACATGCATCCACAGATGACCTATTACAGAGGTCAAAGGCCTGTTTACAGTGGGGGCCCGCCATCATATCATCAAGTCATGGGTCATCCAGGTCAAATGCCCATGGGCCACTCAAGCAGGCAACGGCATTTGGATGCATACTATGGTGGTATGCATGGGATGATGGAAGAAACGTACAGCAAGGCAATGCAGCAAGGACTATTGGATATGGTTAACAGGGAGAATTGCATGAGCGATGTAAGTTATGATTTGAAGTAATGCTATAGATGTTGAAGTGAGCTTGACAGGTCATAGGTCATAGGTCAGGTTGCTGTTGATCTTGAAAGGTCATGCGGTAAAAGTCAAAAGGAGTTTTCTGGAGAAGCAAAGAGGCACGTTAGGGGTGCCTGGGAATTGTATGTGTATTTCAGTGGAGTATAAAGTGTTGTGTTCTGGGTTGGAACACGTGTATTTTTGCTGCAGAAGTATAAAGCAAATGGCAGAAGTACACCTCCTTTCGACAAACGGCACTTTTCTTTTTTTAAAATTGCCTTTTACTGTCCCCCCATTCAATGATGATTATTGTAATGGCAAACTTAACGCTTTGATCAGGAAAAGATGCCTTCGCATGGTCAATCACAGCCCCGCAGCGTCAGCCAATTGAACTTGCAGTTAGGCCAGGACCAACAGCAAAAGAACTCGGACAATGCGAGTGTGGTCAGCTTTTCAAGTGTCGCTGCGTCGCACCAGAACCTGGACACAAAGGTTGACATGGTCTCCTCCCTGCTAAGCATGCTGGGAACGCACGACAAGGACGATGTTGCTAGGACACTATTGGCCATGTCCAGTAGCACAGACTCGTGCAGTGCGATGCGACAATCCGGTTGCCTCCCATTGTTAATCAAGTTGCTGCATGATCCTGAATACGAGGTTAAAGGAATAAATTGGGAGGCCAGACATAGAGCAGGTGACGTCACAATCTTTATGCTGAAAAATTGCCCGTGTTTTAAGCACATCAGCTTGAGGACATTTGAGGTCCAAGTGTCTCTACATTTTCTCCATCGATGGTTTTTGACTTTCCAGTGGTTTGCTAGGAAGAGTGGGAGACCTGAAATGTGTTTTATGGCTATGGTTCATGACTTTTTTGTATATTATTTGTTTAAGACCAACATTATCTAGTCGACTATTTAGAGCTAATAATTAGTCCTTGAAACCAAGGTTTTAGAGCAAAGGTCTATTCCACCATAGTTTCAACACCCTTAGGCTGGTCATATTAAAATCTACAGCAGTCTTTTTATCACGAAGTGAAATTTTGAGTGCCAAATAGACTAATCTGAATCTTAAATCTAGCTGTATTTGATGCATTTTAAACGTTGATAACAACTAATTGCTGACCTTTGACACCAATGACACTTGTTTGACCTTCACGACCAAGACAAGATGGTTTTATACACCCTTAAAAATAACTTTCAACATTTTAGGCCGTGCACTCCACAATATCATCAATTCGGGAATTGTCGACCGCAAGGGACGTCGGGAGGTTCGTGTTCTGCGCCTGATCGAGATTGTCCGTGCCCATAGTGAGGCTGTTCTCAGTGGCAACATGGAGAGGTACCAAGCCCACAAAGGCGCGCCAGCGTTGCGGGATCATGGTCCTGGCCCCGCAGTTGCAGCTTTGATGAAACTTTCCTTTGAGGAGGAGCACAAGAACACCATAACAGAGCTTGGAGGATTACAGGTTAGTTTCATTTAGGCCATTCGATGCCAAGGCGTTCATTGAGCGTGAAATATGACGTCATTTTTATGAGCTACTTGTCAAGAACGTGATTGTTGTCAATAATGGCAGTATTTGAAGGTTGAAGATTTTTATTCTACTTATTTATTATTAAGGGCATGAAAAAAATATTTCCTTCCTACGACCGGACAAAAATCATGCATAAATTTCCTGCAAAGATAGAAAGTTTTATCCCCCGAAAGCAGTATTGACATTTTTTGTATAATAGAGCGTTCATGGAGCGTAAAATATGACGTCATTTTGTATGAGCTACTTATTGAGAAGGAGACAGTTGTCAATAATGGCAGTACTTCCAGCGTATTATAGTTTATTTCAGATTAAATTCTAATTACTTATAATTATATATATACGATTGTTATTACGGTTATGCTCTTTCAGGTGATAGCAGAACTCTTGCAAGTCGACTACAATTCAAACGGACAGTGTAAGGATCCCTATAGCATAACCCTGCGCAAGTACGCTGGGATGGCGCTTATTAACCTCACCTACAGCGACAGCCGTAACAAGAATACCCTGCTAGAGATGATGGGAGCTTTGAAGGCTGTTGTTGCGGGGCTTTCGTCGTCTGAGGAGGAGGAGCTAGTGCAGGTTTCTGCGGGAATTCTGCGCAACGTCTCGTGGAAGTCAGACGAGAATGGGAAAAGAACCCTGGCTGAGGTAAGCATACGGAAAGTTGAAAATACAGAAAGATGCTCAGCTTAAATTAGGACTTTTTCGCGTTATTGGGTTACTCTGCTTACCATCCAGTGCAAACACTCTTTAACTCTTACTAATAGCATTGCACGACTTGCTCTCAAGTATAACCGTGTAGCCTAAACCCTCGCTCTACATGGTATTTCATGATTTCAGGTCAACACAGCCCGCAACCTGATGACCGCTGTGCAGCACATCCGCAGCGAGGCAGCAATCCGCAGCATCCTCAGTGCCGTGTGGAACCTCTCAGCCCATAGTCCTGACAACAAAGAGGAGATATGTTCGACCCCCGGCTCCTTAAAATTCCTCTGCTACGCACTGAACTATCGTAGCCCGTCACGGACTCTAGTCATACCGGAAAATGCAGGGGGGATCATGAGAAACATTTCTTCGCACATCGCTATCAAACCAGAATATAGGCAGATTTTGAGGGATCATGGCTGTTTGAAGGTAATTTCCCCCTGTAACAAGAAACAATGCATTGAAAATGCATTGCTAAAGTGCTACGACAAGGGGGTGCTGGCTTCACCTTGCCTACGCTTTTAGGCTTAAAAATTCTCGCTTTTTGCAGCTCAAGCATTTTTCATGAAGTGATATTTTATTAACAATAAGGATGTATAGATTATAACAAGGACCTAGATAAGCTTGTCACCTTCAGCGAGATACAGTGATTCGTGAAAGAATATATATACATAAAATGTTTACGAAAGAGATGCTGCGTAGAAGCGAAGCAAGCAAACCAATGATTAACTAAGGGTCGGTATATATTCCGTCTGCTCTAGGGCCTAGGCTACCTTAGGGTCCAGACTCCGGTATTGGTCAAAGCCTGTGGTCAGGCACTCGAGAGGCGTGAATGAAGGCTTTGGTGTCGACAGGAATTAGATTGCTAGGCTTTGGTTTCATTGGCTGAAAGAAATGATGGAGCTAGCATTAATTAGCCATGCAATGATAAAACTAATGATGTTCTATGGTGAAAGAGTGATAAATATTTATGCTTGCCACTTGGAGTTTGTGATAAGGCTCACCATTGATCTAAACAAATAATAGATCGTGGAACTCTTGGTGTGACCACCTTGTTATAATCACGTGAGACCAAAGTAGCATACCTTGCATGTGGCTTTACCTTGCTATTTCTCTCCCCAGGTTCTCATCTCCCACCTTCGCTCGCCGAGCACACGTGTCGTCTCCAACGCATGTGGCATTCTATGGAACCTTTCCGCACGCTGCATCGAAGACCAGGAACTCCTTTGGGAACTAGGCGCAGTGTCGATGCTGAAGACACTGGTGCATTCAAAACACAAGTCGATATCAAAGAGCTCTGCCTCTGCTCTGCGAAACCTTATGGCTGTCAAGCCCGGAAGTAGCAGTACCGATAACGAATCGCATGCTTCATTCAGTTTCAAACGATCAAAGACACTTCCTGGAAAATCAAGGGCTTCTCAGAACAGCTTACGATCTGACCGGAAGTACAAATCATTCTTCGGCAAAAAACTTTCTGTGAAAGAAACGGTAGTGCAAGGAAACGAGTCAAGCTCAACAGCGAAAAAAGTCCCTGTGCGAGGGCTCCCGAATATAACCGAAGATTCTCGGAAAGTGCATCGCAAGGTTAAACATGGGGAGCCCCATTACTACGCTGATCTATACCAAGATCCTCCGCGAAGGGGCATCACCATGCCACAAGCCAAAGATCCAACAGTTGTCTTGTATTCGTCGGAGAATCCCCACAGTGCTCACGAAGGAAACCAGGAGGACCTTGCTGCTTGCTTCAATGGCAGCCGCGTGGACCGGTGGAACAACTTGCAAAATGGAGCGCCTTGCAGTTGCAAGCACGGAGCGTTCCAGAATCGACCACCCCAGGGGGTTGACACCCTGCAGCAGGGAATGAAAAATATGATCATCCAAGAAGAATCACCCATAATTACTAGACAAAGACACGGCAGTTCCAGCTCAAGTTTATCATCGTGTTCACCCCCGTCACAGGTAACATTGTGTTTTTGTTGCTTTGAAAGCGCCACTTGACTGTAACTGTCACTTCTCTGGAAGGTTAAATCAAATATTTCTTAACGGCCTTATTTAGCGATCGGTTCATTATCAGCCCAAAGAGTAAATTGCCCCCTCCCCTACTTGTGGTGTAACAGGGATAATGCAGCCCCTGATCCCTCTGTTTCTTCGAGTAGTCAGGCAAAAGGTGAACGCAAGAAACAAACCACTCGCTGTGAAGTGTTAAACTTGCTGATTTTACAAATGAAACGGAGGGTTTTATACAGTGACGCATTTACCCTTGGGCCCACTGAGCCTGGGCCCAAGGGCTCCCTAAAGATTTTCAACTTTAGGGGGCCCCGAGTAACGTTTTAAAAACCAACATGAAGTAGTGCTCTATGGTGCCCAATCAAATTTGGGCCCAGAGCCCCGGCGGTCCTAAATGCGTCACTGGTTAAATATATATTTATGTATGGGTGAAAGCGAAGTTAGAGTAATACTTACATATGCTAATTGATGACAAATAGTCCTACTACAGTATTACGGGCCTGAAGGAGTAGCACAGGAGCTAATCTCTTGAAATTTTGTCCGTATGTCAATAGTTTGATTTTGAATATCACCTACCGTGTTAGCTGAAGCGAATAATCTCAAATGCAGGCTGCATTAGTATTTCTCCCTCTCTTTAACACTTTCACATAAAAGTTGCATAGGAAATATCGAATTTGTTTTTTTCAGAGTTACTTGATAATAATACTAATAATGGTCCTTTTTTTACAGCCGCATCCAGCCAATCAGATGATGCCACGTGTAGAAACCGAGAACTCGCCGCTGTCGATATTCCGAGAGCGGAAGCCCAACCCGGGCCTTTGTCTGCATAGGCGCTCCATGTCTGATACAATTTCCGAATTCGGACATCCAAGCCAATTACCAAACCAGCCTTCTCACGCAGTGACCGACTCTGAGCTTGCGAAACCGGATCATTTTTCCTGGTACAACCATGCACAAAAGCCTGTTCTGTATCATAAGGCAGTAGAGCATTATGAAATGAAAGAAATCGTGCCCAAATCACAGGCGTTTTATAACGTTAGGCCCATCGGCCGTTACGACGAAGTTTCGCATTACGAGACGCACTTTTTATCGCCTTACGACGATTGCCCCCTGTCTATCGTAAAAGATTCGGTTCTCTTCCCGCATTTTTCATTGGGTTATCGCCCAAAGCAGGAGTGCACGCCTCCGAGACAAGGAGAGCGTCCGCCGGAATCAACGACGCCGAAAGTTTTCGTTCAAGAAACGCGTTACGACGTTCGACAAGCGTATCATCGGCGCTCTAACGAAACTATTTCGAGCTCTTTGCCCGGTTCGCGCGAAGAACTGCGGCGAAAGTGTAGACACAACCATTCAGGAACGAGTGTTTGGCAATGTGATTGTTACGAAACAGGGAATGTTTGGATTCGTAAAGGTCAAGAGAAGAAGAAAGGTCAAGCTGAGCACGTCTACAACCAAACATCAACATGGCCGGAAAGTTCAAAGATCAATCGATCAGATTCGCTGAAAGCCGCAAGACAGGATTCTCAGAATTACTGGGCTCATCCTCCGTGGCCTGGCGCAGTATACCAGGGTCCGCCAAGTCAGAGCAACACAACAACAAACCACCCAAGAATGGGATCGAAAGGTGGACTTAGAAGCGATGATGAATTGAGACAGTCTAAAGAAATGCTAGATTCACGTGATTGCGATGCAAGGTCATTTCTTGGTAATGACAATGTTTTTCTTGGAAACGATCAGAGACTTCCTCCTCAAGAGAAGATGATATCAAGTCCGCAAGGACATTATGGGATAGCGACTCCAGTTAAGGACCCGCATGTTGTTTCCGGACCGGAGATGCCAGTACAGGAGATCATAAATAGAGATCCGGGTGTAGCGGACCAGAACCAAAGTAATGTTTTGAATAAAGAACGGGCCGGTGCTGACAAAAAGACGGAAGATTCTGAGGGAAAGAAGCCGCTGAGATCGAGTTTGAAAACTCCATCTGATGGTTTAAGAAAGCTCCGGAAGAAACACATCACTCAGAAAGTGGTGACTTCAGTGGAAAAGAAGAAGTCAAAGGGAAAGGATAATGTCATGGTCACTTCTCTTTAGAAAAGAGCACACGTGTAGGATGCTTTTGTGTAGCTGTAGGTCTCCATGAACACGACCACACGGGCGACTGCACGTAAGTGAGAGAACACGCATGTGGCGTGCTACGTGACCGCTTCGTCAGCTGCGATGATAGTGGCCCCATCACGCTCCAAACGGAACACGCGTGTAAATCATCGCGTACATTTTCTCGTAGCCGTTTACCGCACTTGTTAGCGTGAATCTAGCTTTAGTTGACAATAATCGACTTAGTCTAGAAATCATTAGGTGCGTGGAATTCAACGGCGACAATTGAATCAATCCACGCGAAGTTACACGAAAGGCCCATTCCATTATTATTTATCAGATGTTATCAACAAACATTTTCTAGAACTTATTAATGGGTTTTATTAGTGTAAACATCATACAAGCCGTCGTTTTTGTATAAACCTTTGCATTTGCTCGCTTTCCCCTGTGGAGATGCTAATTTATTTTGTTAAACTCCTTTGTATAGATACTAGCTATTTGACCCCCTGGTGTTTGTAACTCCACTATTGAGACCGGGAGGTATTGTTAGGCAAAATGTGTCCAGATTTCAATTAAAGGATATTTTGACAGCGATTTCTATAGGTGGCATGTTTGCTCACATGTTTACTCAGAACATCTCAAAATTCTGGTAGGACTATGTTGCTCTTTGTCACCATTTCTGACGCATTTTACGCTTACATTGTAACATCACTACCATGGAACTGTTTTGCTTAAAACTCCAGGTCAAATGTCAAATGTCAAAGTAAGCAAAAAACTTGCAGACAAGAAGTAAAACCTGTCACCTTTTCTGTCGCATTTTACGCTTACATTGTAACATCAATACCATGACACTGTTTTGTTTAAAACTAGAGGTCAAAGGTCAAATGTCAAAGTAAGCAACAAATTTGCAGACATGAAGTAAAACACAAAGGTCGAAGGTGAAGGACCTTTATGCATTATACTTGAACAATCATTTACCCATACGCATTCAACAGTTCTCCCCAACCCAGTCATTTTCCCCTCGAATACCTCTCCATCACCCTCCTCTTTGGTAAATAAAGTTAAAAATTTTCACCCTTACCCGTAGCTCATCCTGTCCATTTTCCGCATGTATGTAATATATTTAGGTAAAAAGGCTGCACGTACATTTTAAAATTCCTTTTTTTGCTCAGAGGCCTGGTGACTTCTGACGTTATTTTTGCTAGCTGTCTTCATTAAATTATTTAAAGCTTTGTTCATAAACATTAAATTTTTAGAGAATTTTGTCAGAATTTTAGAATGAAGGTTCAAAATGGATGTATTTTCGACCTTTTGTTAATTTGTGGTACCTGAAATCAGCTTGAAGGTTTCCATAAGTTCCTTGTGAAAAATATGCACGAGAAGAATCCACTTTGAGTTCAAAAGCAACAGCGAAAATAATTGGGTGAATATCTTTATGCAGTATGTCTAATCATGGAAAAGAGGCCAAGTAAACATGGCAGCTTAAGCTGAGATTTGTCTTATTATCTTGACAAGAGACTATTTAGTCTTCAGAATTACAGGGTGGTGAAAAACCACTCTGTACATCAGAGGCAAAGGAGTAGTCGCACCATAAAACTTTGCAAATTTGCCTGCCATTCCAACCCTTTTGGTTTTAATTTCAAAAATATAATTCGAGTGGCTGCAATCGTTGGCAAAAAAGCCTGAGCATCTCCGATCTGAATCAGCTTTCAGTAGCTGGAAGCCTCTGATAAAAGGGCCACAGGACTCTTAGGAAATTAACATGAAGTAGTCAAAATGTATCAGGAGAAGGCCTAAATTGTGCCTGGACATTGTTTCTATGATGAAGATACTCGGTGCTCGAGAGAAAAGATGAATAAAAAGCTGACGACTTGACCCTATACTGAGCAAAAGTATAGAAACTAACAGATTGGTTTCAAGTGGCTCAATTGTTTCAGTGTTGGATTAAGCCAAAAATTGATTATCTCTCGTGGCTTAAACTTCCTTCAATCGCTTGGTAACCAGTCTCCCGTGATTAGAATACCGTTGCACCAAGCTGAAATGAACTTCAATTTACTTTCGAAGTTGGATAAGACTAGATTTCCCTTGACGATAACGAAGGCGAAAAATCTTGCGGGTGCTAAGAACTTTCACTGTTGCGTTCTAGGATGAACATGCCCTTGATTTCATGGGTTATGCATCTATTTCACAAGATTGGCTTGTTCAGAAGATGTTTTTCAATAATCTCCTTAGGAGTAGACCGTCTAAAATAAACAAAAGTAATCCTCCTCTTATTGTATTAGTAAACACTGTGAGTTTTTCATCTTAATTACTTTCTCTGCACTGAGGATTAATTTCGGGAGAAATTACCACTGTTCGTTATTTTCCTGTAGTATTTTCATAACAAATCATGATATCATAGTTAAAATTATGATCTTTGTTTCACGCGTTTGCGTTTAAAAGTGCACTATTTCGCTGTGAAAATAATCTTGACAATTTTTTTAAACTTTTGAATGCGAGCATTTCTGTAAGTAGAATTAAAAACCACGGGCAAGTTTTGACCAAATATACCTTTATTTTGAAAACAATGACCGAGTTTAAGTCTTCGATAGGTCTTTAGTTCAATGAGTTCTAATATTAGCGGAAGAAGAGTGTTATGATTTAAAAATGTTTGATTTATTTATTTATATATTTATATAATATACAGAATGTATAATTAATTCACTATTTGCGTGGTCTGTTGTATCACGTGGTAAATAGCCAAGACCGATGGAGTAAATAGTGATGCATGTTCGAATCTTTACGGCTTCTGATATCTTAGAGGAAGGCTTCATATTTTTCCAAAAACGTTTTTTCGATTTTTGCCAAAAACTTTTAACAGAGAGCGACGAATGAGCAGCTTTAAAGTTTTGCTGATTCGTTTATGTACTGTAGATCTATTATTTGGTCGAAAGGTAACGATCTAAGTTGTTGGTACATGTGAACCAAGGGTAAACGCAAAGGCCCGTTTAAAAGAAAAATAGTAGGAAAAGGCCTAAATGATGGCGATAATGTGTTTCAATTATATAGTCATAAGTCATTTGAGTGTTACATTCAATTTACGTGGCTAATATTCTAAGCGAATTTTTAGATGGTACAAGTGGAATGACTCTGGACCATGATGTTTTGAAAAGGAGGCTGTTTCAATAGGATGGCAGAACAAAGCAAACCAATGTTATCAGTTTATCGTCTTAGGTTCTGCTTAAATTAGAGGCTAGATCTATATTATATAATTAAGCATTTATTCAATTTGCTTCTTTATTTTTGTGCGAATGGATAAAATGACAAAATGTTTATGAATTGCCCCATCATATCCTGCAGGTCATGGTGGAAATAGCTCCAGATGGAGGAGCCAAGAATTGCCATATAATTAGCAGTCTAACGAAATCCTAAAAGCACCTAGAAAGGTACGGCAGAGCTCTGAAATACATAAGAGAATGGCGTTGTAAGATCTGCATGATGAGAAAAGCAGCTGAAATAAAAAGATTGTTAGAAAATCAAGGCAAGACGAGTGAGTTAGGAGAAATCGAAGCATTGGAGCCGGTGATAGGGAAGAGCAGATCTTTCCATCAGAAAGAAAACAAAAATTTTGAGAAAGTGAAATTTTCATGTAAAAAAGTGTATTTTCCGTTTATGATTAAGCCGAGGTGAGTCTTAAGAACTCCTCACAGGCAAATGATAATAAAAGCCTGAAAATGTGTACAAACGTTTAGCTCAAAATGCCGTTTACCAAAACCACTGTTGTCAAAAAAGAAGACTGGGAAAGAGAAAAGCTCTCTTACGTCATCAACTAGCTATATCAAGGAATGTTATTAAAACAAAAAAGCCTGCTAAATAAAGTTTGACTAAAATCTCATTGTAAAATTAATCTTCAGACACTAAATGGTGTACATAAATAAATTAGAGCTGCAGGTGAGCAATTTATTAAAAACATTTATTGATCTAATTATTGATCAAACATCATGTTGTCTAATTAGATAATGATCGACAATCTTGTTGGATTATTATTGTTAACGCTGTTGCTGTTGTTGCCGTAATGTTTTCAAAAGGACTTGCAAATGACGTCAATACCCTTTTCGCGCCAACTCTAGATATTCCATACGGCACTGCGAGGTAGGCCTAGACGAGTTGTTATACAAGCTGCCAAGAACTTTGCTACTGGCAACGATACTCAAAGTGCTGTTAAATCCCTGTGAATTATGACTTATTCCCATCCAGAAAGGTCTACGAGTGTTTGCTAGCATTGTTGTGAAAAAATCTTAGCCAATTTGGGCTGGATTCGAGCATCTGCCAAAGAGAAAGGACCAGGGTGGGTGAGGCAGCATTCATTGCCTGCGAATGGGGTTTTCGAGAGAAAAAACAAACCTATCCACACACATAAGCAACTTCTTCTTCCCTGAACAGATTATATCTTGAGATATTCTTGTCCCAGGTGCGACCTAAATGCCAGGAGATTTAGTCACCAGATCTAATATCCAGACAAAAGGGGGGGGGGAATTTGGAAGTTACGTAGAACTACCAATAAACTCTTGAATAGTCGGGCTAATTAATGCCTGAAGGGGTGGGGATACTTGCTCGGTATGAACAATACATTACCTCCGGCTGGAGGTCAAACAAGCATATAAAACACTACTATAAACTTAAAGAGACGGGGAAAGCATATTAATTCGTTTTATCTAAAGGAAAATTTTAAAATTTATCCAAGCAATGCTTGAGTATAGATCGCATTTGATACATACATTAATCCAAAATCTTCGAGAGTTGTGCTGCTTTGACAAATTACAATGCAGTTTCTAAGACTTTCTCCTACTTAAGTAGCTCCAGCAAAAGGATATTGTTCTATTGAAGAGGCATATCACATTTGGAAAGTTACAAGCGCTTTACTGGACAATAGAATCAGTGTCTATACATTCATCCTTCTTGGTAATTTAAAAAATGACAGAATGGCTATGAGAAGAAAAATATCTAAAGCATTTAGCTGTGATGACTCAGATAATTTGTTTCCAGAGAAATTTGAATTTAAATTTGACACATTCCAGTGGCAATAAGTGGAGGGTAATATTATTGAGGATGCCAAGCTCTCGGCTAATAATATTGCTTAATATTGCTAATAAATACTAACCCAATACTAATAAATAATTTGCATTACTAGTGCATAAACGTTAATAAATCTAGAGTGTATTGCATAATTAATCTCATAATAATTACTGTATTTTGTACGTTTGAAATTAAAATATTTACAAAACAAACTTGCAAGTGATATTTCGCAACGGAATATAAAAACATGTAAGAGATTCAAAATCGGAAATTAAAATTTATACATAAATTGGAAAATATACAGTGTTTGTAATTCGATAAAGCCTCGTCTAAAACTACAGTTTTCTTTTACGCTGGATGCACCACTATTTCTCTAGAGATATGTGCTTTTATTCCTCTAGAGACATGCACCTTTATTTCTCTAGAGATTCAAATTGTCCAGCTGCGATTTAAAGGAATTAAAGCTACAATAAACAATGACGTCGAATTAACGACATTCACTCGCTTTACGCCCGCGTCGAAGCCTAAACTGCCGTACTAGATGGACCGAAAGATTTTTTGGGAGAGTCAAAGTTTACACAGGACCGCAAGCAACACTGCAGTGGTTTCAAAGGTCAAAACAAAGGTTGCCGACATCATAAGACAGATTTCGTGGGTCATAAGTCAGGTTCATAGGCCAACATACGGATTCGATTGCTGGTAATTTTGTCCTCTAAGGGACATCTCTCTCTTGACTAGCAGCAGGATTTCATTTGGGCTCGAACGCAAAAGGCCAACAACCTCTCTTGAATTCAACTTTTCTACAGACACACCATTTACCTAGAAAGCCAAACAATAATAAAAGGTCAAAATGTAAATTTTGCTCTGAGAGGCCAGAGACTTCAGCTAATGGCCAAATGTAACTTAATTTAAAAGGCTAATCTTTAAGCATACAATATGCAGAACTAAAATTGTAAACCTAATATGATAGCCAGTTGTCACAGATAAAGGCTGTGTATAAAGGTCAAAAGCAATGGTCAGGCATAAGGGTCAGAGGTTAAGGTCATATCAATATCATCAATAATGATTTCACAGCAAGTTTCACCTAAATTAACTATGGTAATTTATCAACCAATCTATTACTTATTAATCATAGTTACCTCAAGAATAATGTCTCCAACTTGAAGCTGTCCGCATTCATCAGCAGCCGATCCTTTGGCTATTCTCTTTACTTTTATTGGGCCTAAAATCAAAATTTTGCAATTTCGGATGATTCGAACATGGAAAATGAATAGAAACATATGCAATGGTAACTTCTGTAAGAAGTCTTCCTTGCGATGCCGCCCTAAACTGCAATTAATTGATAAATGTCAATTAAAAATTAATCGCTCAGGTGCTTAACATTCAAAATACCCAGAAAGGACAGGATGTGCTTGAACTGGATCACGAAACTCTCTAGACTGACCTATGAACTGTAGAAATATACAAGAAATAACCAACCTTCATTTGCACCCCCTGTCAGGTTCATCCCCAAACCAACTGGTCCCTTGTAAAGGACAACTTCAAAGACATGGTCACCTAAAACAGGGAGGTAGAGACATGATGATGACAAAGGTCATAAGGTCATAGGTGAAAAGTGGCATCATGATAATATCATAAAGTCATTTAAGTGCATTTAAAGCACTAGGAGGAACAGCATATTGGGTGAGACAATTTCGGTCAATCAAAGCAACCTAAGCTTTTATCAGTCTTAAATTGAATGTTTGAACAATTACAACAACAATTTACTCACTACCTAAACCTTGGAAACCGGATGACCCCCGTCTTACAACGGTGGGCTTTGCAGAGTTTTGATAGGCTTCTCCATTTTGGTGATTCGCCTTCACTGTGACGTCATTTTCATTGACATCGGAAGCCATCGCCTGCATTGAGGGACGGGGGTACTGCCTAGCGAACGGATTAGTCAGCGTATCAACTATGTTCGGCTGATGTTGTTGCTGTTGTGATGTTTTTAGTAGGCCTTGATTGGGTGCTGATGACGTCATTGGCCTGGTCACATCATCTCCTGTGTTCACGTATGGTGCTGAGGAATGTGAGGTAGGCCTAGACGTGTTACCGTATAAGCTGCCAAGAACTTTGGCTGGAGCTGTACTTCCTTGGCTTTGGTTGGTGGAAACAGTGCTTAGAATGTTGTTAATTCCCTGTGGATTGTGGCCTATTCCCATCACGCTTCGCGCGCTTTGCAGAATTGCACTTTGGGGATTAGCAACCAATGTACTTTGCTCTGGATCTTGCGAGGGCATGTCTGAAAGCCCTGCGAGGGAGCAAGAAGACCCGTTTGGGTGACAGGAATAATAGAAAACTGCATTAAATATGAGTACTCTCTCTGCACAGTATCCAGGCATAGGTTCCTGGCTTAGGCCTAGTTTATTTAGAAGCAAAACTTGAAGGCCGATCACATACAATATCATTGGTGTTGACTAGCGCTGTTTTGACTTTTCACATTGAAAACGTTTATTATCAAAGAATGGGAGATGAATTTCTATCATGATAATCATATTACCTTGCCCAATGGAACTGTCAAGTGAACTTTGCCCTTTGCCCTTATCCAAGGCGTAAACATTCTGACCTATGACCCTTTTCGGTTCATACACACTTTGACCTTCAGTTGAACGTTGACCTGGCAAACTGCCCATAACAGCACCCAAAGCTGATCGCTGCTGTGTGGCTGCGTAGATTGAGCTGTGTAGGGATGCGAAATCATTTGCTTTCCCTGATGTTGTTGTTGTCGGTTGCTTGCTAATGGAGTACACAGAGGAAAGTATTCCCTTAGATTCCGTTACCGAGGATGAGTTTTGATGGCTGTAGTTGGTCTCAGGCTTTTCCAATGATGACGTCGCTCCCAGGATCCCTTTCGTGAAGCCAAGGCTGTTTATGTCGCGTAGGCTGCTCGTCCTTGGCGCAGGCTGGGGTTTAGAGCTTTGTGGGTAATTCGAAGTTGGCGTGGTAAACAAGCTCACAGATGATGACGAAAGCACGTTGCTAGAAAGAAAAAAAAAGCAATTTGTGGAGACGCCTCAAGGATACAACTCCATTATCACTGGTATCTATAGTGTCTTAAGTGAGGGTCTGAGACCCGCAAAGCAGATAAATCCAAGAAAAATACCTCTTCTCATTCGTGGTCAATCTCTTTTCAATACTAACTTATGCTGCTCGATATAATCTAAACACGTGATCTAAAATATCAATGTCGATGTCAGACATCATGGTATCTAGCCAACAATGCCTCTTCCTGACAAAGAGGCCAGGTACAGCTTATACCATACTACTCCTTTTGCTATTACATTTACCAAGTCATCTCACGCCCTTCTTTACTCCTCTGAATTTCAACTCCTGCCATTCAAAATGCAATAGCAACTAACCTTTTTGGTGCATATATACTTGGAGTAGAGCCGTAGGAAGATCCAGCCACTTCCTTCGATGCCCCAAATCCTCGCGGAAGTGTATTAGACAGCGTCGAACTGACGTTTTGACCAGTTAGATAGACCGATTGCGCTTTGCCTAGGCCATTGGCTTTAATCGGTGTGACGTCATTGGCTTTGGCTGAAGTGGCTTCCACAATGCCGGGTCTCGCATACCCAGTTACTGGCATAGTGTTATAGAGATTGCTAGCTGGAGTGCCTTTATTGCCTAGGTCTTTAACTTGCGCTGGCAATGAACCATCCACGCGGTCGGCCCGCCCGGCTTCTCCGCCCAATGGCAGCCATTGTAGGCCAGATTGTTTGGCTGGTGTTGTTGGTGCGGTTCGAATGCCGTTGTGAGGGACAACGGGAACATCATTGCCTCTTTGCAAGGAGTTTAGTCTAGTAAGGCTTCCTAAAACAGAAGCAATTGATGGTGAATAGAACAGAAATTACATTAGTTTGTGATAACCAAAGGTCATTGACCCATTACTTTTCATTAGGGTCAAAAGGTCACAATGCCAAATGGGCGGCTGATCTACCATTTTATCAAACATCCTCAGTTCTGCTCAGCGATCAGGCTATTTGTTTGTCTTCTTTCATTGTATTTGTAATATTTCTTTTGAATTTAATTCCCTGGTAAATTGTAAGTGTCATAAATTGTGGGAACTCGCTGACTAAGTGTCCTTTCTTGCAATGAGTGACACAGTAGCTGCATCATTTGTTATGTGTAGTTACAAGGTCAAAAGGTCAATAGGTCAAAAGGTCACTAATTAAGCTTTTTAACAGCAAAGCAGACCCAAAAACATATTTGGTAACAAGAAATCACTCTCCGTAAGCAAAGGCAGACCTGAGGTAGTGATGGTCGCGGCACCAGATGAGAGGACCCTGACTGGTGGATCCTGGCTGATAGGGTGATCATTCTTCGTTGAGTAAATTGATGAAACTGCTTGGGTAACGGTGCTTCCCATCGTGGACATTATTTGTGGCCTGGAAAAATGAAGAAGGTTAAAATGATGTAGCAGAAATGAAGAATATTGAAAAAGTGAGGAAGAGAAATGAAGAAGAAAAGGAAGTGTAGAGGAAGTTTAGAAGAAGAAGGAAGAAAATGCGGAGGAGGAAGAAGAATAAGAAGAACAAAAGGAAGAAGAGGAAGAAGTAAAGAACTAGGACTATATGATGCATGAGGCGCTTGAGTGGATCATAGTAGAATTAACTTCAAAAGTCTCAAGGAATCAACATCTGATAGAAATTTTTTTCCTTGATATAACTGATATAACACGTAATATACTTAACAGACCGATAGATGTTGACAAGTATGTTAATCTTGTATTAGACTAGAGACTTGAAAAGCTCATTTTGACTGAATCTCGAATCGTATTCACCTGCTTCCTTGCATTCTAGATGCTTCTGCTTCATTTCTCGACATCTGTCCCGCGTGGACTGCTGCGGGAACCCCAGCCGCTGCTCTGTCGACTCTTGGTGTATTCGGTGCACTCTTAGCCACGGGATGAAACGCAGAAGCTCCCGTGCTCTGCCCTATGCCCTGCCTTGGCAAGGTACAGTATGATGGTATCTGTGAAGCGTGGTATGATTGGTTGGATTCTGAGCCTAGACTTTGAATACTCGTTCGTGATTGGCTAAGACTTTGCTGTGAGAAACTTGAAGAAATTGTTCCTTGCCGTGAGCCGTTCTGGAAATCAACAAAAGAGATTAGGCCTAGAAACATATCTAAACATATTTTTCAAGCTCCTTGCGTTCAAAATTTCCAACACTACAATTTCTCTATTGCAATAACTACGAACAACATTAATAACATCAAAACAAAGAAGCAGTTTACAGAAAAATTGTATAGTAACTCGACTCCTGTTTCCCATAGCAAATCATACTTCGTGTTGCAGGTCATCTCTTTCTGTTCACCCATGCTCTTTGTGACATGTTAAAAGAGCGCCTAATGTGTAGGAACAGTGGAGCTTTAAAGGCTAATTTTTACCCACCAGCCTTCTTGGGGACGTTCGGTATCTCTCCAGTATAAACGTCGATGTTTGCGGGCAGTTTTTCAGTATGTCGATGGCCTTAACAAAAATGAAATTATATTGAAAAAGAACCTGTGCCTCGATTAAAAACAAATCTATCAAAGAGGGTCGGGTGAGCATACCCAAACGTCACTTAAAGTCTTATGATAGACTGCCGGAAAGAACATATTGACGTGATGAATAAAAAGGTGCTAGAAATAAGTTTTGTATAACATCGCTATATAATAGACTCTTATGGTGGTAAATATCTCTTTAAAGAAAAAATTGTTCATCTATATTTTGAAGAAAGCAGGTTCAACAAGAGTAGCTTGTTTTAAGAAGTCAACCAAAGTTGGAACGAGTAACATGTAATACTGCCATAGGCAGTAGTGAATCTAGACTAATTTAGCAGGTTCCACCTTGAAGAATTGATGCTCTAGAGAAAATAGTAATAGCAAGAATCATACCTGCATTTTTGTGCAAGCTTCAAGGCTTATTCCATTGATTTCTGTTATTTTATCACCTATTCAAAAAAGAAGGGTCTTTTTAACTCCGATTGTATCAATTCTAAATTGATGCAGATTAAAGAGCCGCTTGCAAGTAGCTGTGCAGTCAACTAGCATTGCACTGTATCTCCACCACCTTTTACGAAAATAACCTTTGAACTTTGTGAATCATCTCTTAATGCTACAAAAAGAGATAACTTAAATCAATATAATAATTCTCCAGAATAAGGAATACAAACCAATTTGCACTCTTCCGTCAATTTCAGCAGACCCATTTGGCATCATTGCTCTTACAAAGATTCCACCTGATTCAGGGCCGCCCTGAAAAAGAAGGGGTCAAGGTTCAAGGGTCAAAGTACATGATAATCGACAAAATAACCCAACAGGCTAAATTATTTGAATACATTGCGACTTTGTCCCTCGACAAGGCGTGCCTGTTTTTGATTATGACTTTGATTATGTTTATCTTATGAGTTTGCTTACAAAATAAAACTACATTCTAAGTAAAAATGACAAAGATCGAACAAACCATTAAACTCAAGCCGAAGCTTCCAGCTGCTTTTGTAAGCTCAACTACGGTCAACACCTTGAAAAAAGAACAGTTGAGAGATAGAAGATTTCTCTTTACTTATGGTGTACTTCTACTTTATATCACACTTGATAGTGTCATTTAGTACTTTGGTGGAATGCAGCACTGTTTTAAGTAGCAAATGAAAGAAAGTGAACAGGTGCTTTACGGTACGAAACTTCACAATAGCTAGAAAATACGGAACCAGTTTTCGCATATTTAAAGTACTTTTTCGTCCGACCCTCTACAGAGTATGCAAACGTCGGAAAATAACCAAAAACTGACCGAATAAATAGCTAGATGCATATCGAAAACACTAGAGGGTGATAAGCAGAGCGCGTGATTGGTTATAATTGACCAATCAAATAATAGAAAGTATAAAATAATGTCATATCACACACTGTCTTTATAATATTGTCTCGCAATTTTAGTACCGAGTTTACATTTGCATTGCCTTGTGCATGCATGCAACTATGTCGTATAGAATCGTATCAAACAATATCGAGTCACATGATATTGGTTGTTTCGTTGAATATTGCATTGTACTGTACTACATCCTACAGTATTGTACTGTATTGTGTAAAAATATACTGTAATGTTCTACATTCATTCCATGATAAGCTGTATACGTACGGTATCTAGCGGGGGGACATCACTGCCAACAGTGCAACGTTCCAAGTACATCACAACTTTATTTAGAGAGCTCTTTAGGAACTCGTAGGCCTGTAACGAAAGGTCAGTAAAATAAGCTGTATCAATCAGTATCAATTTGTTAAGCATCATAGAGAAACTGTAAAGAGTCTTCGAAACAAGATTAAGTAAGACTAGGTCAAATGGTCCTTTGGCCTTCAAGACAAGGTCATGTTGTCCTTTGGCCTTCAAGACTAGATCATGTTGTCCTTTGGCCTTCAAGACTAGGTCATACTGTCCTTTGGCCTTGTACTCCATAATCTTTACCTTTAACCTAGCATTCTGGTGCCACTTTACTGAACTAGACCAAGATTGATTAATAGGCAGCAAAGAACAAAGCTATTCTATTGAGGTTAAAGGTTGTGTCATTAAAACAAGTCGCCTATAAAGTGGATTTTTAATACAATTTTGAATATAATCCACGAGTTAGTAATTGGAAATTCGAAAGATTCATGCTACTAGAATACAAGCATTACTGCCTGTATACGCGTTGCAACTGAGAAATTTATATTTGATGAGAGCTGACAACGAGTCAACGGAGAAACCAAATAGACACCCGCGGGATACAAAGTGTAATCGCGAGACACGCGGGAAAATAGTTCTACCTGTTGCCGAGTCATTCCGTCTATAATTTGTCCATTAAGAGCAATAATTCTGTCTCCTGGAAAAACAATTCCACACTTTTAACCGTTTCCCAATCCTTAGAAAGCTTTATCAAACTTAAAAGCATTTTCAACTGCCGTGGTCTATCAAAATGCTTTTCAAGGTAAGCTTGCCTAAATTTAAAATCTGGTATCAATCTTTAACAAATGCAAGAGAGAAGACTTAACTTCCTTTGATACATAATCACCGTAGCTTCAATTTTAGGTGATAAAATTACAACGAAACATTGCCAACCTTTCTGGAGTCTCCCATCATCAGCCGCTGCTCCTCCAGTTTGTAGCGATTTGACAAAAACGCCACCAATTTCAGGACCACCCTGGAAAAATGGTTCAAATACAAATTACAAAAAAACTAAGACACCAAGCTATTCTACAATGGTCTCTGACCTTCAAATGCTCCGACCCCATCGAACCTTGATCTACAAAACGATTACGCTTTACTTGAGGCTTCTATTCTGTAACTAGATAGCTTCACGACCTATGACCTGTTCTTCTCATAACCTTTGACCGGTGACACTCAAATCTTACAGCTATCTTCTTTGTTTTATCTTTCATGTTTCTTTAATTAACAGGGCCGTCTCTCTATATCAAATTATCAGCATATATTTCTTAGCATTAAAATTCAAGTAACACATCCTATTAGATTAAATTTCCGATAATGAAACTTGACAATTTTTTGAAGCATCGCTCATCTTCCGGAGTATTTGCATATTACAAAATTGACTGAATTATCAATATCATGAGAGTTTGTAATAAAAACAAAATGAGGAATTTGTACCGCGAGGGTTAATCCAAAGCTGTTGTTCTTTTTCACCAAATCGACACTAAAAAAGTCCTGAAGAAAAAACAAAATTAAGTTACTTCTTTGTTCAATAACAAGACAAAAGTGCATAAGATAACATTGGCATTGCATAACATTCAAGTAAAAGAAAATAACAATTCTAGCCAAAATAACAACGAATAATACATACCGACTCTGGAATCTGGATGTTATCGTAAGTTGCATTTCTTTCAAAGAGGATGTTTATCACATTCGCACGCTTGAACAGATCTGCGGCCTGCAAAAGGGGAAAATGTATTGTTGACCAGGAAGAATGTCTTGGGACTTGATTAGACATGATCTTGTAATGTCTTATGCAATGCAGTGGTAGATTTAAAAGGTGAGAAGCTGATAGGTTCTCAAAAAATAAACGAAAATTAAACAAATATCTAAACAAACGTGTCACCTGGTGCTTTGTAAGTCCATCCACTGAGACACCATTGATTTCAACAATTCTGTCCCCTAAACATCAAACGTAGAGATCAAGGTTAAAGGTCAAACGTGAAGGTCAAACATGCAAAAAGCAAAGTCAAATTTGTAAAAGGTTAAATGCAAAGGTGTACTTGTAAAGGTGAAAGGTCAAATGGCACAATAAATTTACCTCGCCTGATTTTCTCAGAATGCTCTGCTGGGCTCTCTGGTAAAATCCCCTTAACATAAATACCACCTTTTTCTATTCCACCCTAAAAAGGAACCAATGAAGGTTAAAAAAGTTCTTCGCACGAAACAGCAAAAGTCAAAACTATGAAAAGAAGCAAAATTTTTGCGAAACGTACATAAAGCAGTTCTTATAGTTATCGAAAAGCAAAACATTAGGGTATTGGCGTAAATTAGTACAAAACACAATAAAACGAATACTGATTCAAAATGACATAATCACGTAAAGTTGCATGACAGAAAATGTTGAATCATCGTTTCTATTAATCATTTAATCATAATTTAATTAATTAATCAATCAACAAATCAATCAGCCAATCAAGAATCGATCACAAATCAAATTCGATTCAGATTTTTGAAACTGTGTACTGGCATGTATATTACAAGTAGAATAACATAAACGTATCACGATTATATCATTAGAATTGTGCTGACCGTTAATGTGAGTCCAAGTCCCATTTCCACGCGTCTCAGCTCCACGCTGTAGAGATCCTATGAGAATTTTGATTGATTACCAGTGGTAGGCAGTATGATTTCAAGCAATCAGAAGGTCATCTGATGACTGGCAGGTTGTTTTAACCAATCAGAGAGCGTTACAGCAATTTCGTTTCAATATAGTCTAATAAAGTACTAATATATCTGAATGGCTGATTTATAAGCAGAAATTGATTATTGGGTCATAGGTCAGAGTATCAAAAGATTATGGGCCACAAACTGCATACTGATCCTAACCAGTTTGCTACAATTGTAGATACCCTTTAGTCACTAATTGAAAGACCTTAATGGTAGACAACCCCCGTATTATGATCAAAGAAGGAATCCCAAGCCACCGTCCTATACCTCAAGTCTGGGGGGGGGGGGGTTCCTCAGGTCAATGTTTGCTTACAGTTTAGGTAGGTAGCACTCTCGTGAGCCTGGTTTTTTGCAAACAAAACTACATACCCCGTCTAATAACGGAACTTCATCAGCAATTTTGAATCTTTCTACCATAATGGTGATAGCAGTTGGCGCCTTTTTCAAGATCTCGTCACACTAAAGCGAGATTAAAAGTGAATTATGAAGTGAATTAGAGGTCTGCAATTCTACATTATTATGTACCTTAGGGTGAGATGTGAATATTAATCATGGTAACAGAGAAAAATTCTTGATCCAAATGGCTTTATCATCATAGTCTTAATGAAATAAAATCAAGGATGCTAAACCTTTTTTTCATTATTTTGAATTTGCATAGCATGAATTGCACGAATGAAACTCTCACCCATTAAACAATGGGCAGAGAATGGACAAAAGATAAGATATAAATAGCTTCTTGAAGAAGAGAAATTTAGGAAATATACCTGGAACTTCATGAATCCATCCATCGCGATGCCATTTATTTCAACAATTCGATCGCCTATAAGATAAATTATTAGATTAATAAAGGATTAAGGATTATCAGTGGATTAGTTGGAAGATTGGTTTTTGGATTTCAAAAACCGCCATCAGCTTACCTTTAGCGATTTTGCCATCTGACGCTCCGGCTGGTAAAACATTTTTCACATAAATTCCGCCCATCTCGGGACCACCCTGAAAAAGTATATTGAATATATCAAAGGCAAATGAGTTAACTTAAAGATTCTGTTGGTACATCTCGTAGCATAAACAAGCTGACGCTGGGTAACGGCACCATGCTTGAAATTGTCTTTGGATCACGGCACCATATTCAAATTGTCTTTGGATCACGGCACCATGATCAAATTGTACTTGGGTCACGGCACCATGCTCCAGCATCCCTAACGCTTATTTCAGAATAAGCAATTTAGAGAAACATCAAATACATGTAAACAAAATTATGAAATAAGCCGTTTTAAAAAGATTAAAGATATTGCAGATGCAAGCTTTTGTAAAGCGACAGTAGCCGCCTAAATAATCCTTTTAAACTTATTATTGATTGCTCGATCATTAATCTACGTTCCATTCAATCAATATACTTTTCCTTCATCAACATGCGTCAAATGATTCTTTAATTCTTTAAAACGGAGACTTGACATGAACATATACACAATATCATAAAATCAACTCTACTGTAAAACATATTCAGGAGAAGAAGAGAAAGTTGTTTTAAAATCTTTGCTAAAGTTCAAATTTTCAAATTTACTCTTTCTTTACTACTGTTTTTTCCTTTATTAATTTGTAACACTTTGTATGCTATTAACATCATGGCAAAATAATAGCTAGATAATAATAACTATAATTAGATGATTGAAAGTGATTCAAGAACGAACGCAATGGACGAACCGTCAAACAGAGACCAAAGCTTCCTTTCTTCTTCTGAAGTTCGATAGCAACGCAGTCCTAGAATTAATAACCAACGGAAATTATATGCCTAATTCTATTTTTCGTCATTGTTTCAACGACTCTCTAGTCTTAAGAACTGGTTATACAAGCTCAGATATGCAATGAGGATTGGTGATAAAGTTCTCTCGGGGCCCCGAGCAAAGAGTTAGAAGTTGATAAAAACAGACGAAACCGTTTTACATGTGACTAGCAATGACAGGAAGGTCAAAGAAGACTGTTAGCGTGCTATCAACACTAAAGGTCAAGCTCCAATGACCTTTGATTTATGACCTGGTCAATAAACATAGTAGTTCGAATAGCTAAGTAGAAAGTAGTGGTGCTTCAAAACATTACATTTCAAAACCATCAATTGGATAAGAAACACGAGAAATGAAAGTAGTCCGATAATTAACATGCGGCTTATCGGGCAGTTCAACTTTTAGTGGTTGGTCACCCTTTTGAAAAAAATTACGTAACAATACAAGGCAATGCAGTATGGTTGATATTAGACAGACCAGGTATGCCTACCCCATCGAAACTTGACAACTGGGATGAAAACTGGCGTGGTTGAAGCTGGTAACCATAGCGCTCGAAGATGAGTGTTGCCATGCCAACTGAACATTTTAGCATCTCGATGGCCTAACATGAAAACGTAAATACTTTTTAAAAAATGCTGTAATCTTTAATCCTTGTGCAATTCATGAAAACCTGCTATATGTAATCTCTATCTATTATGCTCAACACTTAAGATAAACCAGATTATACTTCTCAGCTGACTTCACAAGATAAAAAAGCCAAGTCTGTGTTTCCATTACAAAAGATACGGGTTTTAAATTTTGTCTTAAGGTCATTCTATTAGCATTTAAGGACTTACATCTTGTTTGCTGTATCCATCCATCCTTCTACCATTTATCTCGACAAGTCTATCACCTGAAGAAATTATCATCTTTTATTGCAATTTGCCTTTCTAGCATACATTCTAAATGAATAAAATGCACATTTGCTAGAAAAAGCGGAACTAGTTTTCGCATACTTAAAAGTACTTTTTTCGTCCAACACTCCTCAGAGCATGCAAACGTCGGAAGATAACCAAAAACTGACTGAATAAATAGCCAGATGCGGATCGAAAACACTAGAGGGTGATAAGCAGAGCGCGTGATTGGTTATAATTGACCAATCTGCGTTACTTAACACCTTACTTTAGTATAGCCCAAGAGAGAAGCGAACTCTTTCTGTCTACAAAGAATGGGATTTTCCATTGAAATATAGACAGACTCCAAAACACCTAGGTGAAAGGACGACCTAGCTTGTCCAATTATACGAAAATTGTCGTCACTTTGCCATCATCTTTTATTGCAATTTGCCTTTTTATCATGCATTTTAAATGAATGAAATATAGCGGAGAAAGACTTTAGGGAACAAAAATGCTTAATGGCCATAAAAAAGATCGATGTGACGTCAAACCTTTTACAATTCTGCCATCCCGATCGGCAGCACCCCCTGGTTGTAGAGCTTTGACAAAAATACCAGCAACTTCCGGACCCCCCTGCAAGAAATAATTTTTACATTCTGGATTTTCAAACAATTGACGAAGAAAACGAATACAAATCTAGTTACATCAAG
This sequence comes from Nemopilema nomurai, assembly GCA_003864495.1. Lineage (NCBI taxonomy): Eukaryota > Metazoa > Cnidaria > Scyphozoa > Rhizostomeae > Rhizostomatidae > Nemopilema > Nemopilema nomurai. The sequence continues at coordinate 1,723,267 of ML133389.1, forward strand.
GATAATTTTTCGAGCTAGCTTCTAATGATGTTGTGCATTCAAGAAAAAACTTCAAAACATTCAAAGCTCAAACTTTGATAAAACGAAGTTTCACAGGTTCAACTGAAAATTGTAGATATATTTAGATCATTTGAAAAGAGAATGAATTTCTTGTAACAAAGTATCAAACTGCAGGTGTTTGAAAACAAATCGTTTTAAGGATTCTTGAATCAGAAATTTGATTAGTCATCGATTAGTCGGATTAATCTTTCGATTAAGAAACTCACCGTGAGTCCAAGTCCGAAACTGCCATTGACTTTTGGCAAATCAACTACAAAGACTTCAGGCTGAAAAAGAGAGATTTTCATTCAGGATGATTAAATATAAATCCACAGAATTTGAATACCGGATAACATTTAATTGACAAGTGGCGTTGGTATAGCATATTAGTGAAGAGTCCCAAAAACTGAAAAATGAAAAAGACAAACAAATAGAATTGGTATGTGACACATAAACAGGAGACATGTGACACATAAACAGGAGACATGTGACACATAACAGGAGACAGGGGACACAAACAGAAGACAAACTTTGGAAACATGTGTAAACACAAACTTTGGAAACGTGTAATCAGAAACTTCTGAGAAATGTGTAAAAACAAACGTTATATCTAAATAATGAAAAAATTCATTAAACAAAGCATTCTGCTATGGCATTTGTGTTCAGCATCCTGTCATGACATCTGCTTGATTTTACGAATTGAACAGAAAAAGACATTTTTACCGTTTACTTATAAAAAACCATGGAAATTAGCCCCCAAAACCCCGCTGCGTGGGCTTTAACCCTTCTGTGCAAATATAATTGATTTCTAAAACTAACCCTAAAACAAATTAGGCATATAATCTTCGCAAAGAAAAGAGCCTAAATTCGATGCAAAAAATGATGTCATTCGTTAAGCAACTCTTTGAGATAAACAACAAGGGTTTTGATCACAAAATAAACCCACCAGCATTGACTTTCTACTTTGGCTTGGTACATCATTTCCATAGTTACCGCCATCTTGCTGGTTATAGATCTGCCCACCGTCACTTTGCTGTTGTTGTACATGCTGATGTTGTTGTTGCTGCTGCTGCATCATCATTTGCTGTTGCTGTTGTTGCTGCTGTTGCGTCATAGTTGGCTGCCGTCCATCTGTTCGGTCGAAATCGTACGGTAACATTGTGGACGTTTTTAGGGACACTCCTGCTATGTCCTGGACAGACAGAGCCAATCCACGAAACTTTACAGGCAATCTAAAGAAAAAGTGATTTCACTAAAAGGTCAAAATTTGAATACAGCTAAGTATACATTATCCACTTGGTAGGCTGTAAGTTGGTCCTGTGGTCAAATGATCATGGAATCAATTGATCAATGATAAATCGCGAATGCGAAATCAAGAAGAAAACACTCCTGTGATGTAATGTACTGTGTTAGGTGATCAATTGATTGCTTATATGATCGAATGATTGTGCTACATGATTACCTGTCATTCTTTGAGTATCCCGTTGGCAGTGACTTGATTGAATCAGATCGATGAATCATCATTGATTCGTCCATCGGCATCGATGCTGGATCACGAGCCTCTGGTGGCATGCACTTCTCAACTATCAATCGTACCGGTGATGCTGCAGTACGTATGACCTCTAAGGCCTGAAAGGTCAAAGGACAAAAATTGACAAAACATACATGAACCCTAAAGCACAAAGGTGAAATGATATGTTTTAAGTAGTGCTATTGTAAGAGAACAATTCCCGGCTCTATTTAGAACGGTTCGCAGAGTATGATATGCAATGTTTCCTTGCATACTTTGATGCCACGTGCTTCCGTATGCCATTTTATCTTTGAACTTTGACGCATCAAGCTTCTCTTTTCGGCATTGCACATATTCATTGAAAATCACACAATTACTTTCAACGCAATTTAAAGCTTCAAATACCCAAATCAAAGAATCCTTTAATGCAATGAGTTGCAATCATAGGTAAAGTGGACATTTGTTGGTGAAATATTTATTGCTGGAAGTTGTACAAGCATTTTGACACTGAAAATAACAAAGAATTACCTTAGGACGAGTTGCTGTTTCCAGACTAATGTTATTGATGGCAACGATGCGATCCCCTGTGAACAAATCAACCAATATTAAAACTCTCGACTTGATGATTCTGAAAATGCAAAGCAAGCTGATGAAAAAGCTGGACTTTTTTAGCATTTGACTTATTTTTTTTAGTTTTCAAGCATTCTGCTTACAATATATGCAAGCATATTAATCTGCACAGTTCTTGCAGAGTATCTGGAAAGTCAGCATGAATAGAAAGAGATTGCATGAATCGTTTGAATAGAAAGACTTCAAGATCGTTTGAAGGGAGGAAAAACATGCTCTTCTAAGGCAAAGAGGATGAGCTCCTTCATTCCAAGCTGGCACTAGACCAAAAATTACCAGTTTCTACTCAGTTTCGTCTAACTTCAATTAGCATGAAGAAGAACTAACTAAAATCACGCCAAGCTCCTTTTACCCATTGCTACGGTTATTTTACCCATTGCTACGGTAGGTTGTTAAAGTCGTTTAGGCTCCTGTACGTTGTTGTTGCTGCTGTCATGGCTATTTGTTGTTGTTGCTGATGTTGTCTTATGGTGGTTGTGGTTGTTGTTGTGGTTCTTTTCATGGCTGTTGTTGTTGTTGTTGGAAAACATCTTGCAGCAATAAGGAGCAAGATCGTTAAAGCTCACAAGGTGGTGGCTATGTTCAATGTTCCCATCCAGCACCCATCAGCTTTTCGCTTTATACCCCTCTGACCTGATTAAATTCATCGAATTTTGACGTCATTCAGCCAGTCGTTTGCTGGTTTAAGAAAAAGGAGACTCACCGACTTCAAGGCGTCGATCCATGGCCGCTGGTCCGTTCATATTCAAAGACTTGATAAATATTCCTCCCAATTCGTGGCCACCCTGATAAAATAGAATTTGATTGTTAATGACCAAAAAGCTCAGTGATTGAAAGCTAGTATCTGAAATTGCAGCCTGCTGTAAAATTTGATCAATAAAATGATTCATTGATATAAATTTGTGATTAATCTACTTACTGTTTAACTGATAATTAGGTATTTGGTAAATTGATTAATGGAATGGCTAAATGCTTCAACTGATTGATTTGTTGCCTGATTTACTGAAAGAGTGACTAATTGTTTCAATTGTTGCTTGATTGATCAATCGATGGATTGAATAAGTGATTAACTGGTGGATTGATTAAGTGATTCATTGATTAAATGATTGGGTGCTTGATTGAATGACCTTTGGCGTTTTTCATTGATTACTGAGTTGATTCAACGATATTTGATAATACTGAACAGAAGACTAAAGAACTATGTTAGTTAGACAGCCGCCATGCTTCTAGGCAAATTATTTACCAATTTGCTTTCATAGTCTCTTACCGTTATACTGAATCCAAGGCTTTCATTCTTCTTTACCAAGGAAACTGAGAAATAACTCTGAGTAGCAAACAAAAAGACTAGAGTTACAATAGTGTATCGAAAAGAGGAAAGGTCATAAGGTCAGAGTTCATGAATTGATAGTGTCACAAGGCAAAGGTTGAAGATCAACAGTCACTGAGATTTCTCGCCCTTGGTAATTTTGCTGCGATACACTTTAAAAAAGAAACATGATGCTTTAATGCCTTAATGTGCCAATTTTCTAGTGTTTTCGTCACTGTTGGTTTTCTTGTTGCAACCTTTGCACATCTACATGCATATGAAATAGTTTAAAAATGGGAATACCTGGTTCGAAGCAAGAACTCTTTCTGGGTCAATATAGTGCATGACATCATTCATCGGAATCTTCTTGTACCTCTCCAAAACCAAAGTAACTACGTTTGATGACGTTCGTAGCATATCCTGTACCTATATCATCAAATGAATTAACTTAAGCTAAATGAATTAGCATTAAGCTAAAAACTGCACGATTATCAAATATCGAAGAAGAAGCTCATGTCTCTAGCATAATCCTTGTTTCTAATAAGTCTTGATTTTCATTTCTTCAAAGCATTGCTTTTATAGTGATTCTCCACTTCCCAAAAGAATAAACTTTCTGAAAATGACAATTACTTTTGCTTGACCTTTGAGCACTACAGTGACACAAGGTCAAAGGTCACTTTACTCTGACGTTAGCAATTCATTTTAACTTTTGAAGACTTCCTTCAAGAAATGAAATTATTGAATTCAAATTTATTGAATTTACTAGAATGACTTTTCATGGTTTCAAAACAGAAAAAGTTCAAATGTCAGATAAGAGCAACAACCATACCTGTTTTCGTGTGAATGATTCGACATTAGTGTTTCCTATCTCAACAAGTCGATCACCTATATGAAGATGATACCACTTGAAGATGATATTCAGTGCCAAAAAGCATTTGCCTAGTTGGCAACTAGTCAAGGGATGAAATGGACTCGATGCAAGTAGGCAAATGTAGAAAAAGGAATCCGTCTAGAAGCAGTCCATCACGTGGCGTCGTGGAGCATTTTGAAGAGGTCTTGAAACCCTTTACGACCTCTGACCCTTGACCTTCCGGTCACCTTTTCATTTTAACGTATCAGCCAAGATCTGCCCATCAAACTATTTACATGAACCCTCCGTAAATAGGTTAAATCGCAGGTTCTATAAATACTCCTGGTGTGGGCAGTCCTTTCTCGCTCAACAGGTCCTCTGCACATTGCGATGGAGCTGCGATGACTCCCCTGTGCAATCGGTAAAAGAGAGGGGCAGTGTGGATAAACGGCTTGGCCTCGAGTGCTGGCTTGAAAGCATGAAAGCAAGTCGAGAGATCGAGTCCCATTCAGGTCGGTTATTTTTCCGTACTCTCTATGATTCTTCGTAAGAAATCCTGTTGCCTAGACATTTAATCTATAAATATTTTGAAAGCAACTAGATACAGGGTTGTGAGGGGGAATATGGCATAAATATGACATTTATAAGCATTAATGTAATTGAAACTAAATAGTGAGTCCAGGGTGAGATAAGACTGAGATTGTGGTTTTTCTTACCGATTGCTATTCTTCCATTGGCCTCTGCGGAGCCACCTGGTAAGAATGATTTTATGTAGATGCCACCAAGTTCTGGACCTCCCTGGAGTAAGATAAACGATGATTTGAAGATACCTAACTGAGATATAACGAAGAAAATTTGAAAAGAGTTAAGGGGTGGATGGATTAGAAAGCCGAGTTCGATGCAGAGCTTGGCTTGGGCATTGTACGCTTATTCAACCGGAACGGAAGAGGAAGAGAAAATGAAAAATTAGCGAAAGAAGGATGAAGTTGAAGAGAGGGAATTTCCCAAAGTAAAAGGAAAGGAGAAAAGTTTATTTAAGAAAATATTTCAAAGGACTATATTCATTATGAGATAGGTAACTAAAAAGTTGACAAATCATGCAACAAAAATGAAGAAGATTGATAGAATATTATTTGAAAATAAATCGGAAAATTTGGCAATATACAATGTTTTCAAAATGGTTTTCGAAGTTCAAAGAATTCCACGTTTAAATAAATGACATCTATTACATGGGGGTATATAGTAAATGACACATACCGTAAAGCCAATACCAAAATTGCCATCTTTCTTGGGCAGTTCGACGCGCACAAGATCCTAAAGCCAAAAGGGGTGGCAAATTTTAGCCATCGACATTTCCAAATACCGTCCTTGACAAAGGTGAAAGTTGAAAGAACAAGGTCATAGGTCAAAGTACATTGTAGTGTGCTACTATCAAACTGTTTTGATTTAGCTGTCATCATTTTTGGTCTCATAACAGCCTAAATTCTTCAAACTTATATATTTTATTTCACGAAGGATAGCAATTAAACCAGTTCATTCTGACCTAAAGTCATCTCAATCCATAAGGATGCATTAAACAAATCCATCGCCGTGTTCGAGACCAATATCAGCCTCTCTTTGATGAAAATTCCTGCTGGAATTTGATGCAAATTCCTCACCGATTCTCTCTCGGCTCCAAGTGGAGGTACATTGTTGTTTCCAAGTGTTGCTATGGACGACGCCGACAGAGTAAGGGGTGTAAGGATTGATGGATCCGCTTCTAGTAGCATCGTTTGGCCAAATGTTTCGAAGGTGAATTTGGAACGATCTGCCGCATTTCGCAATGTGTTAATGGCCTAAGAAAAATGAGAAAATTCATCAGTACTCAATTAGATTCTACAAACTACAAAGTTACGTACCTATAAGTTGCTAAACGTGCTAGCAGAATTATTATACATAGTGTCTTGTAATGTAAATATTTTTGTACAAACATTTTAGAAGATCGTTTTGAAAAAAAGCCAACTTAGAAATTGCAGAAATAATATCCCGGATTAATTATTTAAAGTTGATGAAAAAAGATTTAATGAAATAAAATTAAGTTTTCCAAATATCTTTATAAGTTAAATATTATAAACTCTATATATATTATGTTTTATGCATTTCACTTTATATATTATTGCACTTTAGAGGATCTTTCTGAAATGATATAGCAAGGGGAAAGTTTTGGTACGGCAGTGTTCAATTCACAGGAAGCAATATTTGATTGCAACATTATTGAATTTCTTATTGCAGTTCTTAGAAAGAATGCAATTTCTCGGAACCCAAGCTACAAGCACGAAAAGACAACTGTTTACTTCCTATTTGAAAAGATTAAAATTTTTATCGCAAACACACCTCTCTTCTTGTGACGTTTTCAAAGTTAACTTTGTTTACTTGAACAATACGGTCACCTGTGCAAAAATAATGGATGATAAAAATTTCAAAAAGAGGAGGGAAACAACATTGTCATAATCTTCAGATAACATAAATTTAAAAGTATCATACTTTTTACAATGATTCCACCAGCGCACTGCTAGGGGAGGGAGGAGAAAGTGACGTAACGTAACTTATACTAGTACCCAGCAGGACATTTTGAAAGAATAGAATTCATCAGCATGAAATTGAACATTGTTCAGTCTAGATGTCATTCTTAAATAGGAGCATTTCTGCTCGTTTTATGTAAGTTCACTAGAAAGAACCGTCATAGCGATTCCAGTATGCATTTAAGCTTGGTCCCTATCCGCTCACAGTTTTTAGAATTGTTGAGGCAAAATTTGTTATAACCTCTCCTAAATAGAACAGACTTCGAGGTCAGATCGTATATGACCCAAGAAATGAACTCAACATGTATTACAATGTGGTGCAAGACTATTCTAAAAATGATAGAAGAAACAGGCTTCTGGGAACGGTGGGTTGCTTTCCCACGACGTACCTGCACTTATTTGCCCGCTGGAAGCCGCTGGTCCACCAACAGTGAGTTCTTTTACAAATATCCCACCAAGCTCGATGCCGCCCTGGAGGAGCAAAGCGCAGCATCAGTTAAGTGATGACCCGGCTTCTCATTAGCCTGGCCTAAAGTATGCACTCTGCATCACAGAACGTAAGAGCCACCCTGTGCAAATTATGTTGCATTGTACTTAAATAGCTGAGATATCAATCTCGCTAAAGACATGTACTTGATTGAAGACAGAAAAGAACTACAAGGAAAGAACTGGGTCTAGTGACGTCATATACCAAACAATGCGCTACTAAAGCCATCATTGTGAAATGTACTTTGCTGAAAGCATTAAGGAAATGTGGGGAGAGGGCTGGTTCGAGTGATGTCACATAACAAACTAGTTGACGAGTCGCTACTAACGCCACAATTTTGAATAATTAGATAAACCTTTCGATATATAAGCTCGTTTCTCGACATTCAGTTCTAAAGCCTAGCTTAAGTAGAATTGGAAAGATATTTAAGAACAGACCCTACTAGGCCCTTAAAACTTTTGACAGCAGGCAAAATCCATTGCTTTATTTTCAAACAGATAATTCAATAGCGTAAATTCGATTAGCTATAATTACCACGATGCTAAAACCAAAACTGTTGTCCACTTTGACAAGGTCAACTGTGTACTGTTTGGCCTATGGCGAAGAATGGAGATGAGTTGGCAAAGAAGGGTTTCTCAAAGGTCAAAAGTGACAAGTCAATTTCATGAAAGAAAATTTCAAAGCAAAATTTAAAACCGTTAATTATATTGTAATTCTTACATGTGTTGATTGCAATTGTGTTTAAAGCCAAAAGCTGATTCAGTTGTGCCTTATTTAACTATTAATCAGCATATGTTATATCTACAAGCAATTTTATTAATGACAATTTTACACTGTGGCTTAAAAGTAGTAAGCAATATTTGGACCCTCTGCATGTGCTAAACCAGTTAGATATGTTTTGAATGGAATAAAATATGGCCACTAGAATCATAAAGTTAACCAGCGTAGGTATCACTGTTGCTTTGACTTGACCAATAAGCAAAGGATGATGAAATACAAAAACTTGCTATAAATAGACCCAAGGCTCAGAAGACTATTTCAGGAGTCATCACTGACAATTCTAGCTTATTTACAAAATAACTTAGGCCTTCTCAGATAATCAGGTCCAAGTCCTATGATCATCATAGGTTTGTCATCAATTCGAGTTACCTGAGGCTTGGGCTTCTGCTTCGACTGGTCTTTTAAATGGTCTTTCATTGAAGATGCTCTCTTTCTCTCCGGTTCTCTTTCTGAAAATGTCCGACGACCATCGGTCACATCTGGCATTCCATCCGGATCGATTCGAACGGTCGGTATTGTGGAGGGTACCCGGGATGGCTCTAAACGATACAAAATGCGGTTGAAATTCTTTATATTTTATTTTATTAATTACCTTATATTATGCTATATCAGATTATAATATATTATAACATTATATTATTTTATTATTCTATATTATATTATATTGCATTATATTATGTAAATTTTACATTATTAAATTACATTGTATCAAATTATATTTTATTATATCATATGGTTTTGTATTGTATTATATCACATTATAAAATATAGTAATGCTATATTATATTATATGGTATTATATTGTATTAATTATATTTTGCTAAATTATGTTATATCAAACCATATTCTATTGCGTTATATTATGTTATATCATATTGTATATTATCATATTTTATTATATTACATTATATTATATTACATCACATTATAACCTGAAGTTGTAGTAAACCAGTTTGAAGTATCATTCAATATAATATTACTATATTGTCCATATTGATTTACATAATGTATAGTCTTACATTATATTGCATTGTTAATTATATTTTACCATCTTTAATGATGAAAAAATACCAAGAAATACAACAAGAAATAGAGTGCTTGGGAATAGAATACAAAGTTAGTTAAAAAGGAGGTTTCATACCAAAATAATCTTGGAACTTTGCCATTTTGTCTGCCATATGCATTTGAAAGTTGTAGAATGATGAGCATGTCTTTAAGAGATACCTTGATCTGAGAGAGAAGTCTCCCATCACATACTATATTGGTCAAAGAGAGAAACCATGCAAGCTAAAATTCTAAATGTAAGATTCCAAATTAATTAAAATTTTTAATATATTTAAAGACTGGAGATGAATCACTAAGCTAATTGACTAATATAAAAACGAACTCTTCTTTACGCAAACTCTTCCTTTTGGTTTCGCCATTAAGTTTCCAATCACACACAAATATTCAAATTTTTTTTACTGATCAGTAACAATAACAATTAATATGATCTAAACTCTTCAGCAGATAAATCTAATGCTTGCATAACTCTTTCATTCACAATTATTGAAAGTTAACAAGTGTAAATATTTTACCTTTTATAGTTAGCTGTGTATAAAACTATGTGTCCTTGAGCAGGATTTGGGCAATCTGCATGGATGAGAAATTTTCTTCTCTAAAAGAAAAGGAAACCAATGTACAGGTTAAATTAATTTCATTAGAAGTACCTACCGAAAACCCATGGCAGTCCATGTACTCATTTGATAACATAGTCCAGACTTTTGTGTCATGGCCTTTTTTTCTTCATTATAGCAAAATGTTGTTAGAGTCAGGATGCCTTCATATGTTCAGAGCAAATGGTAAAAGGGCACAAGCATTTAGATTGTGGAAAAATCAACAGTAAATCAAGGGAATTAAGCTCAAAGGTCAGAGGGCAAAGAGCAGCTGCCCTCTGCAACAGGCATCACTGGTGAAAGCATTTTATATCTTGGAGAATTTATAGTATTCTTTCCTTTGGTCTCACTTTTATAAACGTAAACAATGTTAGTCTATTCTTTATTCAAGAATAGATATGATATAGGCACCAAGATGCTTCCAAGTCCATATAACAAATTATTTCTTATCATTCCTTATCATCTTATGTCATAGCTTTGATAATTTCAGAAATAGGATCAAACTTGTCCAGAAACACCAGGATTTCAAATGAACAAGTGGAAAAGTCAATCCACATTGTTTATGTAAAAGCAGCATAATTACAAAGACATTTTTCAAGTTTTCCAGGCTGATTTAGCTTTCCTCTTTACCTTGTAGTAAAATTTGCCTACTAAAGAGCTTGCTTTGATAAACAATTTCAATGTCCTTGTTTCCATATGAAGAAATGTTGAAGACTTTGATGACATGCAATTTTCAAAATACACTGAATCAATCAAGCATTACACAACACAGCTCGTTTCTACAATTGATGAAACCAACAACAAGTTTTGCTTAAAAAGATTGATCATTGAAAATGTCTTTAAGAAGGATATTAAACACATATTGACTTAACCTGGTAAACATCTTTATTAAACATTGCTTGCAACTATTTCAGGCCTGGATATGCTTAGTGTTGTGATCTCGTGGTTTTAATAGTTTATCTTAATATAAACGTTTAAAAGCCTATAAACTGACGTCTCTCTCCTGTTAAATTCAAACATGTTGCAATCGTTGGTAGGATTTACCATAAATAAATCAGAAGTAGTTATGATGCTTTGGCTCCAAACAAACATTCTGTTATTTTCGCGTTTGAATAAGAACGACGATCCGAAGCTCTCAACACAAATCGTAATTTCGAGGCTTTATCTTTTCTTTACTGTCTTATCCAATGCCAACTCTCCACTTTTCGTCCATTTTCATACAAATTTTTAAATGTCCTATCACGTTCTCGAAGCAGTGATTTCTTTCGTATTTCGAATTGTACGCCAAAATCAAAAGCGGCCTGGTAACTAGTGACGCATCTTGGAATGAAAGGCACTGTTCTGATAGCTAGTCATTTTCCAATACTATGTCGTATGTAAAAGGTAATGATTTCTTAAAATCGATATAGAATCTAGGGGGCCAGGGGGGCAATCTTAACAAATCATGCAAAGTCTCCCTTCTAGATCCAATAGTGCCCCCAGCGTAACCCAAAATTACCACCTCAAAGTCCAAAAATGGCAGGAATTATGTGCCCATTTTTGAACTGACACCCACCATACATACCCCCCCCCCCCACATACTAAGTGCATCCTACCTCTCATTTTCAGTGAACTGGCGTTTAGTTCAAAAGAAAGTGCATCTTTGCAAACAGATGCATATAGTAGAAATCAAATCATTCCTTACCTGTTTTGCAAGAAAATGGTCCACATACAGCAAAAATTGGATTGTAAGTATCGTGTTTTACAACTCTATATTTTTCTATTTAGTGCGGATATTGTTCGTATCAGTTTTTTTTATGTATAATTTATTTATATCAATACGCTAAGTAATGTTAATGTGTAGTACCTTGAATGACATCTTCTTGATCTTTGCCCATGGGTGTTTACAAAACGGATTTCGCACAGTGCCGGTATCCTGCGAAAGAAGTTATCTTTGAATGTTTCTACTTTTCTTTATGTTAACAAATGCCAGTGTCCGGAACAAGTTATGGCCTTCATACGGCTGCAAATTTTACAACTCAAACTTCCCTAATTTCGAACACAACCAAGAAATTTCTACAATCAATTTTATTGTTAACGATAAAAATTACTGATAAACCTTCCTCAAATATGACATTAACATGCAAAGCCTTTCTCCAGATTCCAGCCGTGGAGCCGTTAATTTTTCTGGACTCTGGTTAATGCGTCTGTAGCTATTGACGTAAACTTGTAGATAATGTTATAAAGGGAAAAGGACTTTAATTTGAGAATCATTTGACGTACCTCATAAATGATCAAACCTCGAACACAGACTCCCAGGGTGTAGGGAACTTTTCGATTATACTCTTTCTAGAAAGCAAAAGTAGATTGTGTCGGCAAAGCAAACTTATGTTCTCATTTGAGTATCAAATCAAAAAGCTAGGTACGACGAAGGTTGCTACCCTTTTTGTGAAGAAAACGGAAGCTCAAAAGTTACACCACCTTAAAGATAATTTTACCAAAAGCATCGACTTCAGTACAAAAGATTATGATGAATGGAAATAGAAACGCGTTACGAAGTTTTACACAATTTAAGACTCTATCCCCGAAATCTTGCTGGCTTTTTCATACCACAGGTACTGGAAATTGGGCGATTTAAGGACATGAATAGACAATTCTGAAGAATCGATATCTCACCTTAAAAACTCGATAGAATAGAATTCCGTATTCACTCAGCTTTTGTGCTTCCTGAACGAAAGAAGAAAAATTTAATAGACGCGTGCTTCCTACAATATTTACTGATAAAAGATTTGACAGGGCTTCGATAAGATGGCTGAAAAATAAAAAAGCTTATAGATGATGAATATTCAAGTAAAATAAAAGAAAACACTAGCTGGGTTTTGCAGGTAGATGAAAGTTTCAATGTTTGAATGTTAGGCTTTGTTCAATGTTTTCTTGCTTGAGTTTTTTCACATTTTTCTGTCTCGAGCAAACAAAGTTAAACGACTGGTTTAATTTTTGTTACGTAAGTTCAATCGATTCTAAGACGCCGCCTATTCTTCCTTTCAAAATAACACCAGTCCATCTTTACTTCAATAAAAAGCAGCCTTTTCACTCTGCTTTCAAACAAGTTTCAAGAGCAGTCTTTAGTTGCCTTGTTATGTTACTTTGGTTATTACCAACAACTTGCTATCCTCGTATTGAACTTGTCCCGCAACGAGACCAGGAACTTACCTTCAAGAATTCTATGGAGGCTTGGGCCTCTGTGAGGCCTCTGTGAGATTGGTGCATTGCTGGCAAGGCGCTTTTGATGTATGGCACGGTCAGTTTGGCAATTGTCTAGGGAAGAGAATCAAACGTATTGCAACAAATTACCTAAACACTCAGATTGTCACTGATAGTGCTAAGTAATCAATTTGCACCGGCCCAATGGGAAGAGTGTCTTTTGATCTTTACCCTTTACTTTGTGTCTACGAAGTGTCTTGGTCATGACCTCTGACCTTTTATATTCACTACTTGAGTGCAATGGGAAGCGCTAACTTAGGTTGAACCGTGAGGCAAAGGTATCCTATCTTGTTAATTAAGAGGGTGTAAACATTTAGTGTTTTTACTTTTCTTAGTTCCTTTCGAAAAAACGCCCTTTAAACCATGGCTAATGGACCAGGAGTGCAAACTTTGACGCAATCTTTGCTAATGGTACTAGCAAACACTGTGAGTTTGTTGGTGACTAGCGTGATGTCCTAGCCACTACAGCAATGGATAAATCCTTCATTGATTTAAACATTGATTCAAAATACCTTGGCGGGCAGATAATGCTGAGACACGAAGTAGTCTGTTCCAAATGACGTTTTATCATAGTCTCCTAATTCAGCCTGAAGTGCATACGAGGCTAAAACCATCGCAGTGTCGTCATGAATTCGAATGTTGTTTTCGAGAACATCTTTGCGCAGTTGTAAATAGTACTGATGCCTCGTAGCCTGCTCCCTACGGAGAAAATAATTAGTAAATGCAATTAATAAATACAATATCACAATAAATATAAATATAAACACAATATCAAATGATCTTTCACTAAAGCTAGCACTGATTTAATCACCTTAACGTGCACTTGTCCTCCTTAAAAAGTAATAAACGCCCTAAACGTATTCTTAATCTTCTCACGATTCACTTTATCATCTTAAGTCTATATGACTACTCGTTCACTGCCTTATTTTGAGAAGCAAGTATCATCCAATTACTTTAAAGTAATGCATTGAAGCTGATCGACTCCAACCATCTTTTAAATCATATATGTAGCTCTGGCTTTTACAAGAATTGCAATTCTTTCAAGAGTTATACCTAAGTTCATATCAAACAATAACTCATTATTTACAAATAAACATTATCTTTGAATTTTTTGTCATAATTTTTCAAGCTTATTGCTCATGCAGTTAATCTATGTTTCACTACGAAACCAACCATTCAATAGACATCCAATTAAATTGAATCATCTTGCAGAAGCATTTATTATTTCATAGACAAAACACGATTTAAATATTAAAAACTTGGGCAAAGATAATTCACTTTCAAGATTCCTAACAACCACGTTGATTTAATTCTAGAAAGGTAGCATATTTAATTGAACAAGATCGAAGGAATTACATGAAAGTAAAATTGATGACATCATGGATTGTGAATCATGGAAATTTCTAACAGTAGCAGAAACAGGTTTGACGGGAAATAGATTGCTTTTTGGCAGATTGAGAAAATAAGGTGATGGTTTGCATTAGCTGACATTACCTTGTGAAAAAGGAAGAAAGTGAAGAAGAAAATTAAAAAGCAGAAAGAACAAAGGGAACAAAACTAAGCTTAAATGATTATCAATTTCGTCATCGCTCATTATCTTCTTCACTTATAACAATATTTCTATAAAACTGCTGTAATTGAAGTTGGTTAAGTGGAATAGGCTAAAATGAATGTATCAATTTATGTTTAGGAATGATGCTAAGTATCATAATTATGTATCAGGTTTAGTTCAAAGTCAACCTACTCCAGTAGACAAATATTTTCAACGTAGTATTTGACTCTGAAGAATAGGGTGAAGACCAATGAACTATTCCAAGAACTCTGAAAAAGGAAATAGATATCATAGATAAGAATGAATTATGAACATATGAATAATCATAAATCCAGTGAATCTTATTGCTACTGTCTTATTTGAAGTAAGATTGGAATTATAAGGGGGAAATCGTCTACAGATCATTGGTAGACCTATTATTGCGATGATTGTTTCTTTTGCTTCCGTGTTACATAAGTCCTTTAAGTATTCGATCTTCTACTAAAAAATTAGCTTTTAACAAAATACAGATTCTATGGTATGTACTTTTCATTAATACATCAGAACTCAAAAAAATAAAGAGTTGCTTCAGAAGATCATTTCATGCGATATGAATAGATTGTTTCTTGGCTAATGTATCGTTTATTTAGTCTCTAAAGTGTCACAAATCTCTAGATCATAGAGAAAATCCAGCACCCAGAAAAAGGCACAGTTACTTACGTCATCTTTCCATAAATGAGGTGCATATTTGGCCAATTTTGAAAGTTTTTCCTCCAAATCAAGAAACTGGTGCTCACCATCTGCAAAGTGAGAATGAATATAGTGGCAAAGGACGTCCGGGGTCAAGGCTAAAGGGCAGGAGAGGTCAGGGGTGGAGAGGTCAGGGGTGGAGAGGTCAGGGGTCAATGTATCGAAGTCAAATGTTAAGAAAAGGCTGTTAAAAGTGCTGCTTGCTATTAGAAGAATGAGCTAAATAAGCTTAACAAGAAAGGAATGTATGACTAATTATTGGCCGCCATTTTCGCATTAAAACTTAGAGAAAGAGGCTAACTGCAGAAGGTAGAAAGGCAATCCCGGTGACTTTATACGACTGTATAAACGTCGATGCAGAGAAGCGTGGCAGTACAGAGCAGTAGATCAACAAATAAGAATTCATACCTTTTATGATCATCAGCCCAAAATACTGGACTTCGTTTACTCCGATGTACCTCGTGACTTGATCAAAAACCTCGCGTGTGACAGCATTAGCCTAAACAAAACAAGATGCGCCCTATCTTATTGCAACATGAGCCTAGACTTTGCGTATCAGGGAGCAAGTTTACCTTGACCAAATAGTGGATAACGAATATGAATCAATTTGGACAAAGTGAAGAGAAATAGTGTAACATCCCCTTCTGTATTCCTTTTTTCTTTAACATTCAGTCATACCACTAATTTTATGCAAGGTTCGATGCACTTCTTCGAAAATGTGTCAATCGTTAACTTATCGAGTCGTAAAAGCACCGAAAGGCAGCCAAATTTCGATTTTTCTGATTGGATAAGTTGTCTATTCATCAACACTTTTTAAAAGTAAATATTTTACATTTATTAATGAAAGCAAGAAGCTGATGGGAACTGAAAGTTTCATATTTCAATTCATTTGTAATTATAAGCATCTGAGGATTTCTACGATCAAATACACAAAAACAGTCATTTTAAAATGTTATTTCCTTAAGATTCTAGTCCCACATTACTAAGGCAGAATGACAAGGTGTCAGAAAATTTCAAGTCCGAAAGTCAAATTTTGACAAAGTCATTTTTACAAAAGTATGTTTTGAAAATCTTGAAATTGAAACTGACTTATCGAAACAATAATATGCATAGGCTGTATATGATTCACTCTGCTTTTGCTGCGCATGTGCAAGATCTCAAGAGTCATTGCAGAATCGATTAATTAGGCAAATTTCGGAGATTTGAGATCTGAATGTGTGTCAACATAATCCTTGTAAATGTTGTACTTACGTGAACTTTTACGTGAAGCCTTTCGCCATTAAGAAGAACAGTTGTGATCAGTTTCTCGCCTTCTCCGAGCTGTAGAAAAGGAAATTCAAGTCGATATTGAAAAAACTCTACGGGGAACTTTCAGAAGGAGCAAGAGCAATTGCTACGTCCATTGAAAAGATGTTGTTTCTGGGCGTTGTTACATGCAGAATCGAATTCGAACATTGCAAAAGTGTTATTACGGTGGTAAAGCTATTTCGAAAGAATAAGCACAAGGCTACTAATATATTTAAGGCTTTATTCAACAGAGGAGGGGCTAAAAATTCGATGATTCCCAATGGAGACTACTGACATAACTTGATGGAAAGGGAAATACGTTATTTTTCATTTTCGTTATTATTTATCCCGATTAAATCTAATCCTACCAAACCGATTTCCCAGTTGGCTGACCCCTCCCTAGTTTTCGCCAGAGTGATCAAGCCAAGAACCCCCTTAATTCTGTGCCTTTGATGCCTATTTAAACTTAAGTTAGCTTTGCAGATAACAACAATTCCCTGGGGGTGTTGAAAACCAACAAACCCCATCCACAAACTACTTTGATCAGAGGATAGGGTTCTATATGGGCTTTGTCAAAGCCATGCACAAGGGAATATTCCAAACCCAAACTTCTTTCATCAGAGGATAGGGTTCGATATGCTCTTTGTTAAAGCCCTTCCCAAGGGGGTATCCCGAATAATACAATGAAGTCATTCCATGGGCTGGAAACGTCATTTTGAAATGCTATTTATTTCCACAATCGCAAACATCTAGTTACGATATAAGGCCTTTGGCTGGATTCAACCCAGTCTGCTCTCATTCGCTTGATACGCTTTTTACTGGCAACTGGAATCCGTAAAGAGCCCGATAATCCATCTAATCCTTTCAAATTTTTTGCGAATTTCCTTCAAAATTGGAACAGCGTGGTTTGCGGGGAGGGAAATTTACCTGTTTTTATGTTTTGTCTGCGCGAATTTCGACGAAAATGGATTAAGTTCTCGTAAATGTGGATTGGAAGTTTGAGAAGTTGGTGATTTGGTGGCTAATTGCTTTGTCGAAGCGAATTGAGGCTTCACAGAGACAGGTCGATCTGTCGTAATCACTCGCAATGCGCCAACCAGCTTTTAGACGCCCGTTTCATATACGCGCCCCTGTTTAAACGCCTTATTTAGCGCCTATGTCAACGACACAATACAATTAATCACCTTTTAAAGCTTAAGTCCCCCTTGAACTATAAGCCTAATATTTTTGTAGTTCATTTTCAACATACATCTTTGTAATATTTTCAGTGTTATAATGAGCTTATAGCTATTTAGTTCCTTCGTTGCTTAGAATAAGAGTAAGGCTAAAGAGACATATACTATCAGCTGTTTGTTCTTTGCCATCCGTAGTCTACGATCTAAGGGGTTGCTAAACTTTGATAAACTTGACGTGAATTTCATGGCCCTTCTTGCCTAATGAACAGGAATATTGATTGATTTCATTAATTTAAATATTTTTTCTGAGAAAATTTTCCCGTTTAAACTCTGTGTTACCCTTGAAAAGTTGTCGAATTGTACTAAAGTAAAGCTGCTTCGATCTGTTGTGAGAAATTGAAGCTTTGCAATTGAAAAACTTCATGTACTCAGCATTTTCCTGTGTGATGGAATACAATTAAAGCCTGCAAAAGGTTTGAGTTACGTATCTAATATAGTTTTTGAGAAAAACTCAATCGTACAAAGTGTAAAGTATCTGTTATAGTCGGAAAATCTCTTCAAGTTTTGACATTCAGCGTCAATACAATCGCATTTTGAAAGAGAACTGTTAACAATTTGATAAACTTGAAGTGAATTTCATGACCCTTCTTGCCTAATGACCAGGAATATTGATTGAATCTTTGATAGCAACAAATGATACCCTACTTTACTCCAATCAAAATTAACGATGATGAAATAAAGCTATTGCATATTTCTTGATTACATTGCTTTTCGTGATCATTTCTGAACATATAGCATTTCCAGTTGAAAGTTGTAGTATACTCTTTACAAACAAACTCACAAAACAATAGCAGACCAGACCTTTTGTTTTCCTACTTACGCAAGGAATTCTTTAGCCCTATTGTCTTCACTTAGCTCTTTTCTCCTCCCTTTGTGTAAATATATCTTATGATATCTTACTTTATTCCAATCAAATAGCATTTCTGAATTACATTGCTTTTCATATCATTTCTGAACATATAGCATTTCCAGTTGAAAGTTGTAATGTACTCTTTACAAACAAACTGACAAAACAATAGCAGAGAACACCTTTTGTTTTCAACTTATGCAGTAATTCTTTATCCCTATTGTTTTCATCTAGTCTTTTCTCTTCCTTTTGTATTAAATTAAATACATCTCTATTATCGATTTTTGAGTTTATACAAAGCTATTTTTGAAGTTAGTTGGTTACAAAGTTTCACAAAAACACACGTGGAGAGTTTCTCTTTGGTTTTTCACTTTACTTTAGAAAAAAAAATCAGCTTAGCTTATTAACATTCATTTAAATTAATAAATACAACTAAACAGCAACATTTACTAAAATTTGCCTACCTTGTTTCATTAGAAGAAGAAGATCTCTATTCAATTTGCAAAATATAACACTCATTGATCTGTAACCTTAGGTCGCATCTGTTTGATATAACCATTTTGGGATTTGGGATTACATTAAAAGCCAGCTTGTTATAGAATGCGGCTACTCTTTGCTGCGGCTACTATTTGCTGCGGCTACTATTTGCTGCGGCCACTGTCCCAGGCCACCTTTTATCGGAAGAAAAAGGCTAAACAGACAATTCATTATTATCCAGTACCATATGCAGACAAAATTCAGACTTGTAATTGAAAGAGTTCTTATGCAAAGAAAGCAATTACCACACTCGTGGACATGATCCTTTGTGGTCTGTGTTTTCTCAATGTTTGGGAATCTGCAAAATAGAGATTATGAGTGAGTTAATTTCTGACCAGGTCATCTAACAGACTACCAAATACTGATAAAGCTAATTAGAAATGTGTTCAAAAATGGTATCAGACAATAGCTTGTACATGCAATAAAGACGAGTAATTTGAGGTGATTGACTTAATACGGTATTTTATTGGAGCCAATTGGTTTTGGTCTTTCCTTGTTCTAAAGCAAACGCTTTCTTTACAAAGTTAATTTTTCCAATAACATGAAAATTTTACCTACTTATCTCTAAATATAAACTTGATTTCTGATTTTGGTGGCGCTGTAGTCAGTTCCCCTAACCACTGAGCCATCCTCACACCTAATGTTTAAAAACTATGCTATTTGAAAATAGCAGTAAAGGTTCTTGGACATTTTGTGTGAGAAAGGGTTGGAGTATCTTGACTAGCAAGAACAGCGGGAGGTGAAGTTGAGGATAAAACATATGTATCTAGTGTCTTCAATTTGCAACTGGCTATTTTTTCAAGCTTTTGGTGATCTCCCGACGTTTTCATACTCTGAGGAGAGTTGCACGATAAAGTACTTCCGTATACAAAGTACTTCCGTAAAGTATTTGTTCGCGTATGAACATGGAGAAAGGAGCGTTTTTGCTATGATCTAAGAACAACTTTAAGTAATTTGAAGAAAGCCAATTTTTTAGCTGCTTATACAGAAAAAATGACAAGACAAGAAGTGCTGGGGAAACCAGATATGAAGCGGAGGAAACCCAGGACAGTAAGACAGTTCGAGTTTTCTATATGTATTGTGCTAAAGAGGGTGTTAATGCGAAGTAGGGAAAGGAAAGGTAAACATTCGTAGCTATTTCTAGTGGAAATGTGGGGTGACAAGAACTGTTGGACGGGAAGAAGCACAAATCTGTCATTGCCAACGTCTTGCGGGACACGGCAATTAAGACAGAGAGACATTGACATCATCTGTGACACCAGAACTGAGCACTGGCTTTACTTCTATAAATTCACTAAATTAGTTCCACTTGTTTTGACTGGACAAAACAAGAATCCTCCACGTGAGGGACCTGCAGTTTGCTCGATACCCATACCTCCGCCAGTTTTAGCAGACTTGTCCAAAGCTGTTCACACGTTAAATGTTTATGTTGATGTGAATTTAACCAATTTGCTTCACCGCGCCAAACGTATTTCATAGTTTTTATGCATTATGCTTTAATCAAGGTAAGTTTATCGTTAGAGAAGTCTGTGTTGTAATTTGTATCCGTGTAGTTTTAATTTTGTATAAAATAACAATTTACTGTTTCTATAATTCAGCACACTAAAATTTATTTTTGTGATGATACAAAAAGAAGTTTAAAAAATATTTTTAAGATATTGTGACGTCATAACATTGTGACGTCATAATACAACGACGTCACATAAATGTCACTCCCTATTTGAAGCAATTTACCTCCGTTTTTCAACCTCTCGGGCAATCTGAGTTCATCTTAAGCGTTTTTTCGTGGACCGGATTGAAGGACGTTTTTTTGTACGTGGACGATTCCGTCCTTGGCACAGCAGCACCTTTTGCGCTGATTATCAACAAATATTTACTCTGCTAAGAGGAATTTCTGTGCATAATCTTGTTTCTCAGAAAATAAAGTTTGCTTGATCCTTACAGTGTTTGCAAACAGACAAAGAGCTGGTTAATAAAGCCAATGGAATACTCGCATTTGCAAGATATGGTTTTGCATTCCATAGGATTTGCAATCAAGGCGATCGACTAAAAGGAATTCCTAGTCATATCCTTCAATTGTTGGTCGCATGTATTGTTGTTCTGGTATAAACAAGGAGTTCTACGTTTAGCCTGGTTGCATGAGTCTGAGATGCAGTGAATAATAAGAAAGTCTTTCTTTCAATGTATATGCTCCGAAATAGATCATCGATTCATGTCTTTTCTTGGCTACAACTGGAGGGCTTCGATCAATAGTGATTAACCTTGGTTAGTCTTCGAGGGAATTCTTCTTCGTGAAACTCTTCTTCTTCTTCTTCTCTTCTTCTCTATTACAGTAGGTTCCCGTCAACAGAAAAACCCCTTGAATAGGCAACAGGTCTTATTCTCTTCAAAAGGGGCACCTTTTATTAAAAAATAGTTTTATATCTGAAAGCGAAATGTTTCTTATGTTCAGTTTATTCCCAAGTGCCAAAAATCCTTGTACTTTTCAATGAATTGTTGATATTAGGTTCATAAAGCATTTTAATGATACTAGAACATTGTATAAATACTGTACTGTATCGTACTATGTAGTTTATATTGTACCCTGTTCAATACACATTCATGCACGGTACATTCACATACCTTGACTTGGTTTAACTTGATGGTACTCATTAACAAGAAACTTAGACCCTGATTATGAAAAGATCTCTTTACGTAAGAAACTTTCTAAGGCTCCAATTTAAAAAGTGATTCTTATTTGCGGGGATCTACGGTATTTTGTGACGGTAATGTTCGTTTCGGCTAGATATTGATTGAATGCGATGGGATCTTTAAGCAAGTATAAACTAAACGGGCTCAACGTTCGAATATTGAAGAGAAATTGAATGGGGAAACCAAACAAGCAAGTGACTATGTTTAAAAAGAAACATTGAAGCATCACCTTGCCTGTAAACAACCAACTGATTGTCGAAGCTGATGTCAAAACAATTTTAATCTCAAACAAAATTAGAGTTGTTATCCTTTTCAGAGAACGTGAATATTGTTATTAGGGGCGTTTAATTCAGAATATTAATATACAGAAAGATAATGATACCGGGACAAGGGCTCAATATTAATATCTGGTTGTTTGTGAATGGTTTGATACCATGCTGTGTATCACTTAAGAATAATATCTAGTTGGTTTAAGTGGAGAACTTTTGTGGAAAATTCAAAGGTGTAACACAAAGAAAAAGTATTAGGAAAAGATACTAGAAATAATTATAGGCTTAGTTTGTGAGCCAATGTTAGCTTGGCTTGCTTATATAAAACCTTTCTGATCTATTACGCATACTTAAGCTATAAAAACACGTAATACAATGGCGGGTCAATATTCTGCATGGTATTGTGTATAAAGCAATATATTAAACACAATATTGTACATTATCAATATAATGAAAAGCTGTTTCTTCAAACTGCTAGAGTGATTATTTAACTAAAATTTTGAAAGTTATGACCGAGAGATGGTATATATGAATAAAATATAAGACATAATAATGAAATGTTATGCGTCAATATCATACATGATGAAATTTAAAAAAAGTAATACGTGAAAGTCCTCGATATCATAGAATAGCATTGTACTTCTATTGCGCAAGATATTGGAGGCATGTATGATATCAAGCAACAATTTGCTGGCAATAGGAATGAATACGTATGGTGTGGTGGCAAAGTTTAAAAACACATGATAGCTGAACTACCAAGAGCGCGATTCAGCGAAATAAAACTCGAAGTCAATTAAGAGCTTGAGGCTAAATGCTAAAATATTTGTGCAAACCTGAAAACATTTAGAAACAAAGCATTAAAGCTAGAGTGTCTTCGTCTATGATACTTTTTAGTTTTACAATGTGAAAATATTTTAAGGTCAAGACGAATAATATGAATTATAAGTTGTAACTTTGCATTAATTGTAGCCAGGAAGTAAAGATACATTCCGTCCAGCATTCAACAGATGATCAGCTTGGACAACAACCGGAAAAAGCGCAGATGTTTTTAATTAATCATTGCTGTTTCTCCCATATTTACTAAACAACTTAAAACATCACAATATCATTCAATACTAACAACAGTATCTAGTACTTAATGCATCACGATTTTATTCGGGGTTAACTTTCCGAGCCGAGGTAAGCATTTGTAGGGAGGAAATTATTTCCTTCAAGTATATAAATAAAGTGAGGTACAATATTTGTACTGCATAGTTGATTTATACTATTCATATTATGCATTTTATTTCTGGAAATCTATTTGGTATCAGATACCTACTAAAATTATTTTTGCGTTTGGCATCCTTCTATACCATCTTTTTTGTTAATTGACACTTTCAACAAAAATTTTACTTCACATAATCATTCAGTTGAAACGATCATTTTCTCATTAAAGCATGCAATTTTTTGTTTTGTTTTATTCCTTAATATAGAAACATACCATTTTTTTCTTTTATAATCAGTCAATCTTTTGAAATGATGAACTTTTGGGCTGTTAAGCCGTTACTAACCAATTCAGTTTACAAGTTTCACATAAAAATCATCTTTCAAGTGGGTTTTCAATATGTACATAAATCATTTCTACCAATTCAAAGTTTGCGACACATTTTCGCACTTTTCCATCGTAGGAACCCTTATTTGACCCGTATTCTGTATTCAGGATTAGAACCAAATTTAATTTTCCATTGACTTTCAAAAATAATCTCAGACCACAAAATTTAGGGCGACTCCTCCTACTGCGTTGGTGACAAGAACAATAGAAGGTGGCCAGAATATCACTTCTACGTCATGCTAATATTTACTGTTAATTGTAAATTCACTGTTCTAAGTCATGTATTATTTTGTATGAACATCTTTTCTCCTCCTACGTTAAACAGAAAGTCATCTTTCACCGGTAACTTTGACGTGGCTTTAAAGCTATTATGACAAGGAGAAAATGGAATGAAAATCTAAATGGATAGGGTGGGCGTCTTGTTAAAGTTGTGCGGGTATTCGGTTGATTCTTATAAAAAGAAAACCCTAGGCATTTGTTAATACCTTTGATCGTAAACAATGAA
The DNA here is from genome assembly GCA_003864495.1 of Nemopilema nomurai. Classification (NCBI taxonomy): domain Eukaryota; kingdom Metazoa; phylum Cnidaria; class Scyphozoa; order Rhizostomeae; family Rhizostomatidae; genus Nemopilema; species Nemopilema nomurai. Next base: position 1,747,568 of record ML133389.1, read on the forward strand.
AGTGATGCCAAGCATTTTTATATGCTTGAATTTTGTATCTTCAGGAAATTTACGAAGTTGTAAAATTGGCGAAGATGTTGCGAGTAGTTTCTATATTTTACAACGTAGCGAGTGGCTTTTGAGAGCATACGTTTCGCATAAAAACAACAGGTTTTGTACATAGTATCGCTTTCACTGAGCGTCTGATTCGCTTCCATTACCATGCTGGAATTTCATAGTAAAATATTCTTAATACTTTGTAAAAAGAAATGAATCCCAGTGGAAAAGATCTGAGAATATTTTTCAAAGGATGAAACCAATGTTATGCTTTGTTAATAAAGAAGAAACCTATATATTGCTTCCGATGAGCAATTCCTTCCTCACTTCAGAATTTCGCCTATAATGCATTTGCCCAGTAAACATGCCGAAGATGCTGAATTCCTTTGGGATGGTTCCGAAATTGTTGGATGTTGATTACAAAGTATCACAATCCTCCTGAGTTTTGAGGAAAGAAGGAATACAGCTGTAAATGGATTCACCGAGGCGTGACCGTGGCGAAGAAAAATCAAAGCATGTTGCCTATATTATCGCTACGATTTTCATTTGTTTTTCTGCGTAACACCTATCGATCAAGCTACCTACGCAAGCACTGGCAATTGAAACAACCTGTGTATAAAGTCCTACACTCACCGTATGGCCTAGGGTATTTCAAATCCCTGCGTATTGCCTTCGGCTCCCGACGCTAAAGTGATGTGAAACCCAAAGATCACCAATCGAATTGCTGCATAGGTTCTGGCTAATGATGAAACCCTTACACTGCCGATCGCTCAAAACAAAGGAACCTGTTGTTACAGGACCTGCAGAAATTTCAAAATTTTCATTTTCACAGATGTTCAACTTTCCAAACACATCATCAACCTTCGCTTTCACTAACAATGCCAAATTGCTGCGGAACAAAAGGGCTTTGTTAATGGATAACTATGGACAATAGGCCCAGCTCGGGATGACATTACAATGGTTTCTCTCATTGTTTTGGCTGCTGCACCTGCACGGCCGCAATGGCTTCTTAACTTCACTGATCGCGCGATTATGTGTCTCATTACAACTTTTGTCAAACAAGGTTCGCTTAATATAAACGCCTTTGGCTAAAGACCTCTGAGATCTTATATTTTTGACCGACTTCGAGTCGATTGTACAGAGGATGAGTAAATTTTTGGTCTTGATCTTGCGGTAGCAATTTTGATGTTTCTCAGCATAGTGGTAGGTCCTAATGTACAATGTTAGGAAGAAATCACAATTTCTCAACTGCACATAAAGATTGGAGGATGAATTTACCGTATGGCAATTTTAAAACAATTCATCATTTTACATTAAATATGGCAAATTTTCCATTTTTGAAAACATTTTTCAAGATCAATGCAAACAAGAGTGCATACCGACACTATCCGCATCCTGATGACGTCATCAGGTCAATAAATCCCAGGCCTCTTCGCTCTCTATCGGAGCATCGATTGCTGACCAATACGGACCTCATAGCGACAAACTTTCAATCACGATCGTTTAGCAAGCTGCTATTTAGCAAGCACAAAAGCTGAAAATGACTGGTGCCGTAAAGGAGGCCATCTGTCGCTAACAATCTGGCCAACAATTATTCAAAAGACATTTGGCTCGCAAGCTGGTATACAAAGTCGCGCCAAAAGCTTTTTACCTCAGACACATCGGGTTCAAAAGGCTCAGCACGGATCAGTTTTCTAAAGCCTCGAGACGCAAATGTAATTAATGTTAAAGAAAAGGTTCCGAAGTGGGTACTTGCTGAGAATACCCATGGCCCTAAAGATTCAAAGACTATGCGGCCGTGCTTATATACAAAAAATTGATGAATGCCTCCCCCCCCCCCCCCGTTTATAAAGACTATGCGGCCGTGCTTATATACAAAAAATTGATGAATGCCTCCCCCCCCCCGTTTATAAACCACCGAGTACCCTCCCCGCCCTGCTTTTAAAAACGCATTTTAGTCACCTTGAAGGCTTTAAATCGAATTCAGAATAATAGGAAATGCTGTTCAGAAGTTATCGCCCTTGAATTGCAGCTGCTGCTAAATATTTATCAACCTTGGTCCATTGAATTTACTTTTGGAGAGAATTTTGCCTCTTGAAATCATATACTGTTTCCAATTTTCCAAAATTAATGGGAAAGAATCAGAGCAGGGAAGGGGTTTACTTGCTTGAAACGGAAAGGCCGATAGATGGATATGAATTAATATATAAAATTGTAGGGCTCTGTGCCCTAGCAATGTTTACAGTTGTTGTTGCTGTTGTGCGGCCTTTAAAATAGCTAGAGACGACGGGCTTAAATCAGAGCTTAGTGAAAGATTAAGGACATTTTGGGTTGTTAAATCACCAGTTCTTCGTTCTCGCCTAATATATCATCGCACAAATTTACAGTAAGAAACTCAAGCTTTGAGTTGTTTAGCATAACTATACCATTAAAAATATCCTTAAGTACTAGGAATATTACATTATAGATAATCAAGGGTACGGCAAAAAGGCAGCCTCTTATTCATCAGTCTTTGGCCATTGGATGCCTCTTTGGTGAAAACAGATGTTTCATTGGCAGAAGAAATGTGACAGAAATTACAATTCTTATTATTTGTGTCAATTATAATGAAGAAAAATAAATAAACAATTCTGCGATGAAATCTGCTATTTCTATGTATATGTGTCTAAATACATCTATTAATTGCGATGCTTGAAAAATGCATATATCTAGAGCTAAAAACAAAATTTGTTGTAATTCTATATTTTCACACTACTAGCTGTTCTTAATACAAAAATGTGTCGTGCAAAAATGGGATGTAAAAGGGATGTTTAAATTTTTAGGGAGATTGGGACTACGAAGGGGGAAGTGATGGACATGTTATGCAGGATTGTTAGAAATTAGGTGGGAGGGGAGGACTGATAGAAAAATTTGATTGGTCACTGTTAGTTGGAAAAGGTACATGTAGGTAAGGGGGGGGGTTGGGGTCAATTTGAATAGGGTTAATAACAACAACCCAGTTAGTCTCTGTAACCATAAGGTGAATATGGCATTTCAATTGTTGAAAGTATGGGATTAATGCTATATCCAGAAATAGTGTTCAAATCAATTGCAGTATTCAGTTGCATATATATGATATACTTGGGATTTATTGTGAACTTTAGAATGGTAAAATGATGAATTTGTTACACAAATGATGATGTTGAAAAACAGGAAATCAGTAGAAAAACAGATGGCATATTAAGATTTGTCCAAGGCAGATCTTTTATAAGTGGCTTTTATTGTGCCTTTGTTGGGAGGTATGGTGAAGAAATGTTTCTTATCTTTTGAGACTAGCTTTGAAAAAGGGTATTGTAAAGAAAAGTTCCATCACTAAAGACACCAAAGTGTGATTTGTGCAAGCACCTGCATAAAAGGTTTCTCATTTCAGACTTCCATGAAGAAACATGTTTAAATATAGGTGACACAGTTGGATAATGATACAAACTGGAAGTGAATAAAAGGTGATCTGCATGCAGAAAATAACAAGGTCTTCACAACCATTTCTTTGAAAATCTGATCAGTGCAGAGAAACTTAGCTAAAGCAGGTTTTAATCCTTTGTATTGATGTCCATGTAAGAAGGAACCTGAATTCTATCAATGCATGCTTTACACAGAGAACTTGAAAGTGGTTTTAAGGGTAGTAATAGTACATCTTAAAAAACCTGTACACTACATATGCATGACCCACGAAACAGAACATGAAACCATGCCATGTGAGGACTGGAAAATATACAATATATTGTGACAAAGAGGACATCCATGGAATATTATCTGGAAACATATTTCTTAATTTCTGCCCCAGTAGCCATTTAGCCATTAGGTCAAAACTGAGGGAGGACCTTTTGCTACTTTGGGAATATTTCTATGGGTAATTCCCAACCAGGATTTCACCAAACACGTTTATATTTAGATCAACAAAGCAAGTGGCATTCATTAAATAAACCCAATTAATAAAAGCATAAAAAACAGAGTCTATGACCCATTACAAAACTATAAGTGCATCTTGTCACTTTGAATTACCTCTAAAGATCTCTGTCATGGCCACATAACTAAGGTAGGTTGAATAAAGAGTTATGAAACCTGAATGCAAGGTTGTGTCTGAGAAAAATGCTACTACTATCCCATATATTTTATGGAACGCTTGGGGTAGCAATAGCAGTACAATTCGGGTAGAATTAGTTGTTGCAAAATCTTTGAAAATTCTATGAGAAGGAGAGTTCTTAATTGTATCCAAACTACAGAAAAGTGCCTGTGAGCAATGTAGGGATATAGATATTTGAAAAGTTGTGGTTCCTGGGGTAAACAGAAGATGTTATCTAATTTTCAATATTTCAAAAGTTAAAACTGCAGATATATGAGATTGCTTCGCCCGTCTTTGGCTCAAACAACATGAACCTACATAAGAGATCTTTAGAGTGTGGTGTTTCATCTACTAACAAATAGTTGGTGATAGTGGTTTGTTAGAAATTTTAACTCTTAACAAACCTCCACCAGCCAATAAGCACAGTGACAATTGATAGAAAACTACCAACAAGATACTTGATCAGGTCTAACTTCTGCCCTTCCATTTCCATCCTTACTTTTGCAATTTCAGTCTCAATCCTGTTATTTGTATCCTTGATTTTTTGTTCATGAATAGAGGATTCTTCCCTTGTTCTTCCCTTTTCTAAACTCAAGTCAAGAGTGAGACCAGACCTCAGCTTTAACAGCTCATCTTTGAGTAATCTACTTAATTGAGTCAATTCTGCTTTCATGTTTTCATTCTCTTGTTTCAGCATTAGAAATTCACTTTTTTCCAAAATTACCATGTCCTTTCTCAGTGCTTCTATAGTTGCGCTCATCCGAATTTCAAGTTGTGCAAGTTCATTTCTTGAAACCTAAAAAAAGAATACTTTTCAAAAAATGATAACTCCATATTTTGAAATATAACATACTTACACTTGTATAGAGACTATAAAAGTGTTTATATGAAATATAGGTAGAATAATCTCAATGGCATACCATTTGTAGATGGTACTCTACATATCATACTCCAAACAACCTATAACGCTACCAGCTTTTTGGTTTGGTGTAGCTGATTGTACATACCTGATTTTGCTGATACATTCCACCTTGGATATAAATTTGAGAAGATTATTCAGTTCCTTATCAAATTGCCTGTGGTTTAGACAGGGTATCGTTTTGCTTTCTTGCAAGTGACTGTAAAACCCATATATAACCTGCACAACCAAAGGTATTTCCATATCCCCCCTCCCCCTCCCCAAAGTCAAAGGTGCTGCCTATAAAAGGAGTTGTAACTATGTTGTCATATCTGAAAACAAGGCTTGTTATTATTGTAGGTAACAAAAATTTTCCTTTGCTCTCTTCATAAAGGATAGTAAAATGCAAACAATTAGGGGGTAAATAGGTAAGATGGCAAAGACGACAATGGTGTTGAAGGTAAGGATGTGGACTTGTTCTTTCAAAATGAGAGAGTGACACCCCAAGTTCTAGCTCCTCTAAAGCTAGAAACAGGGTTGTCCCAATAATACATATATACATACACACAAGCATACATTCTGTGAATTGTCTTTTAAGCCCCCCTCTCTTATGAGCCCCCTTTCTTGAAGGAAAAATGAGCCCCCCTCTCAATTTAGCCTCCCCCCAAAAAAATTATCTGATGCCAAAATTACAGGCTGTTGGTAATCAGAGGCACGAAGTCAACCCTTTTGAATGTTTGATTTCAAATGACAACATGGCATAAGAAGACATTATAGAGTTAATAATTGATGAAGATGAAGATAAGAATATTATTAATTATAAACCCTCTTGATTTTTTTTATTTTGCAAGTTCAAAAAAGTAATCTTTCACTGAGAATGGTTTTTATTACAAAATATTAATTAAGCCCCCCTCTCTTATAAGGTTCCCCCCTTTGACGTGCTGAGAAACAGTAAGCCCCCCCCCCCCTCTAGAGTGCTAAAAAGTGAATTCACGGTACATATAAACAGACATACATACATAATTTTATTTGATACCAGGTTTTGCTTTTGGTAGCATGTTAATGATGTGGAGAATGATATAAAAGACATCATTATCATCCCTTCAGCACGGTGCCTGAAAGATCCACTAATAAGATCTTCTATCCAATAAATATTGTACATTACCTACAATAGGTATTTCGTTCAGAGTGTTAGTTCAAATTCATGAAGCTAGCAGAAATGTCTCCTAGGTACCCCATGTGCACATGTGCCTTGACTCAAGAGGGGATGTTATTGGTGGAATAGGGAAAGCTGTTATGTATCTTAAGATTCTTAAAAAAATTCAATGCCTAAGATTCACTTTTGATAGACTGGTTAATAATTTAAATATGCATATGAATTAATTGAAGACAATGGAGGCTAGAATTTAACGACCACGAAGAATTTTAAATCTCACCATGTACTTTGACATTCCGGATGCTCCGCTTGTCAAAATTTCCGTCAAGCAATCCGTAATCGTTTCAGCTTGGTCCAAACTAAATCCATGGCTTTGAAGAGTAGTCACGAGTTTGTGAGTGTCGAAGTAAAATGTCGCACTCGAGTCTACAGCGGGGGTAAGACTTGGCGAAAATGAAAGTCCAGCTACATTCATAAAATCACGACCCTGTATCGCTTGAGCTTTTTTCTCCAAAGCAGAAAACCTTTTAAGTAGGTTGAGATCAAGATTACTGTTCGATGAACTCTGATTGACAGAAACAGACGTTGATAAGCTGCGAAACATAGGCCCACTGGATGACGAAATGCTAGCTGGCTTCGCACGAATGGTCTGACTCAATCCTGTTGCTCTTAAAAATCCATGACAACTGGCTTTTTCAACGAGTTTAAACGAGCCACATAGTGCTTTGAAAGTTGGAGCTGCCATAACAATATAATTTTCCTTCACGGGTTCAATTTAACTCCTACCTTCTGTTATAACTGTTGAAACTTTAATTCTCCCATCTTCAACCTCCACTCATTTTTGTAATGAAAACGAGTCTCGGAAGTGAATCAGAGGCACTGTTTCCATGGAAACTATTGTTCTGATTAATGGGGAAAAAACTCTGGTCCTAGTAATGTTTTTGTGGTCACATTCCATGCACGTGATTGTATTGTATCGCTAAAGTTTCACATGGCTACATGTCTTTCATACAGACTGGACTTTGCTCCCAATTTAACTTACAGCCATCAATACAAATCTTTTACAATCGATTTTAACCACAGTTAAATAATTTTTCAAAATCCAGCTGGGGTTTTGAATGAAAGAATATTCATTGAAAAATTTAATCAGCACGCCATGATTGTCCCTTGCAATTTCGTTTCAGAAACGTTAAATGTGGTGTGCTTTTGAATGAATCGCAAACGCCCAAAGAGGGTCAAACATGCCATGGGATAGGCCTTCTCTTGAACAAAGGCGTTGAAAGGCAGTAACTATGCAAGTTGCAATCTATCAGAATGACTTTGTAAATTGAGATCTATAAGAGTGTTGGCAATAAAATTGTTAACATTATGATTTGTGGTAAATAGATAATACACCTTTTTTATATAAGAAACCTAGTACTAAAGCCCCAAAAATTTAGAAACTTTAAGAACTAAATCAATATTTTTAAGAAACTCCAAAGAAATAAGATGACTTTCTGAGCTGGAAAATATTACGTACCGGGTGTCTCGAAAATAATACAAAAATAATACAAAGATTTAAGCACACTGGGTGTCTCGATAAAAAGTACCCCTGTTTCCATAAGAATAATGAACAAGAGATACGATATCAAATCTTACTGTTGCGTTTTAAACTTTAATACAATTAGTATGCAAGGGAAGGCGCAAAAATTGATGTTAAATGCTTATCCAAAAATAAGAAACCTTAAACAAACTTTTAGTACTAGAAACTAGTGAAAATTAAGAAACTTTTAGTACTAGAAACTAGTGAAAATTAAGAAACTTTTAGTACTAGAAACTAGTGAAAATTAAGAAACTTTTAGTACTAGAAACTAGTGAAAAATTAAGAAACTTTTAGTACTAGAAACTAGTGAAAATTAAGAAACTTTTAGTACTAGAAACTAGTGAAAATTAAGAAACTTTTAGTACTAGAAACTAGTGAAAAATTAAGAAACTTTTAGTACTAGAAACTAGTGAAAAATTAAGAAACCTCTAGTACTAGAAGCTAGTGAAAAATTAAGAAACTTTAAGTACAAGAAACTAGTGAAAATTAAGAAACTTTTAGTACTAGGACTCAAGCTAGGTTTCTTATAAAAATATACCAGCCTTTCCAGCTGTTGTTCTCAATCCTGTGTACAGAAAATTCTGCATATAGAACACGTTGAATACTATATATTGACATAGGTAACTAAAGCTACGAATGACACTACTTTACAGACACCCTGAAAGGGTGGGGAAAGCTGCTCACCCTCTTTGAAATCTTCGAAAAGCCGCGAGTCAGGGACCCTCATTTTGGGGGTGGAGTCAATGGGGACAAAAAGTCCCATACTCCAAGTCTAACAAATATCTTATAGATTTATTGGACTTTTTATTTCTATTCATATTTTGTCAAGACTAACTTTCGAGAGTGTACTGTTAAGACCATCTGTTTAGGGGCCTGGGAACAAGTACAGTAGCAGCCAATCAGGTTCGCAAGTATAGACTGAGGAAGCATCTAAAAAGAGGCCGAACCGAAAAAGAGGCACATGTCTCCCCCATTTTTTATCTAAAAGGGGGTTCTCTGGGCCTTACAGGTCTTTTGCATGGTCTGCCTAAAAGCGTGGGAGGGGCTTTGACCTCTGTTCCTACGTCACTATTCGCAAGAACAGAACTAATCCTCTTTCACTTCACATATTCTTGTGATGAGGCTGTCTCCCTTTCCTGCAAGTAAACTGCATATTTCAAGTTTCTTTCGAAAGGAATAAAACCGAATACTAGAACATTTTATTTTACACAGTTAATGTTGTGACTGACACGAAACACTAGAAACATTTATATTTTTAAACAAATGTTTAATTATACATCGAATATGAATTTTTAATAACGTACAAGTCATGAATTATACATTTCTTTCGAAACAAACCAGGGTTGTTACCAGTGAGTTGTGACTAAAAAGGACGCAAAGCTTTGACCCGGGAATAATATTCTTGGGAACATGCATTTAGAATAAAAAGGAGATGACCGATTGTCTTTGCCTTCTGAAGCTATTTTGTGAACAAGTGCTTTGTGGTACAAAACTTCACAATGGCTAAAAGTACTTTTTCGTCCGACACTCCTAAGAGTATGCAAATGTCGGAAGATAATTTGGCACGTAACATAGAGTGACAATTTTGACAATCAGCATTTCCTTATGACAGATGTTTGGTTAAGAATTGTGATGGTGAAGAAATTTCTAGTGAGAAGATATTCCCGAACGAAGCATAATAGATGGAGACTAGCCCCAAAAAGCCCCACTAGGCAGGCTTTACCCTTGCTGTAGAAAGGGAATTGCTCCTTAAAACTACCCCAAAACAAATTAGGCAGATTAGCCTCGTTAAGACAAAAGCCTCGAATCGAGAGCAAAAATGACGTAATGCACAGCCACGCACCGCACATAACATGCCAAAAGTCCTTGGAATACTTCAGTATTTTTTTGTTTTTGCATTTTTCATTTCTTTCATACGCCACTACTAGTTAATCCCCCTCCTCCGCCCTAAAACAATGTTGGTAACAAAGTATAGTAGCCAGATAATGTTAGGGAAAAGTTTAGTGCAAAATATTTGTGTTCGCGAAGTCAAAGAACGCGAGTCAAAGAACATTTGTGTTCCGAGCATAGACTTGCCTCCATCGTTAGTGGTGTGATTTTAGAGAGTATGTCCCCCCGAATAGGGACGTGAATTGAGATATGGGGACATCAAAATTGTTTCATGGTAATGGTTATACTGTATAACCACAATATATAGTAATGGGTGGGAAAACTGACTTGGCCACCCCAGTGAAAACATAGCTACCCATATCATTGTCGGTAATTGCTTAACGTCATTCACTTAAACCCCAACTATGTATGACTATGTATTTTGGATCAATATGTTTTCCATTAATATGTTTTCCATTAAACAGCACCCTACGTGTTTTGTATTTAAAGGCTGCACATTCGAAAATAGGTGTTTATGGATTGGATTTGACTAAATTAGTTCTGAATAGACATTGTTTTGCTTATTTTTTCGCTGAAAAATATTCGAAACGGGGAAAATCCACGCAGGACCGCATTTACGGGCCCTAGGCCAAAAGTTAACGGGGGCCCCCAAAATATGTCAAAGTAGTTCGTACCATCTGGGACCGGGCCCAATGGGCTCATGGGTAAATGCGTCACTGGATCCACGGGCCTTTCAGCCGGCTAACTGGATAGGCTCTTGGCTCTTTCATGGCTACCATAGCCATTACTTATTTGCCTCGTATTAAGTTCCTGCAATAATGAGTGCAAGGCTGTTGTGATTTGGCCACATATCTTCTGAAATCTTTAGGACAGGCAAATCAGGAGGAAACATACGAATCACTGCGAGTCAATAAGCATAAACCAAAATTTAAATTATCAATGATACAATGTCCATGTTTCTATCCAGAAACGCCTTACTAAATTGCGCAATTTATCTACGAGAAGTTACATAAATAAGGGTGAAATTACACACAAATTAGAAAATATCAACTTATTAACACTATACAAAATTGATACGCCAACACTGAAGAGACGAGTGAGGCCTATTGGATACAGTCGTTGCGATAGCAAATGGAGAAGCAGGGGGCTAGGGACAAGTTAGGGAGGGGTTGGGGTAAGTTGGAGAACAAAGCATAAAAATGCTTCACTTTTTAGGGGTAATGTTGATTGCGGCTTCGTATGCAATGGAGCCTCGCCGAAGGAGCAAGTGGAATTAAAGTTATAGGATATGGCTAGATAAATGAAATCGAGTTTGGCCAATTGCCCTATTTGGAAGTTATGGCAAGAAAGGGGTGTGCGGTGGAGGGGGCAATTTCTACCGAGGTTTTTCACTACCCTAAACAATAATTCATCATTCTTTGTTCATAAAAACACTCGGATGGTGACCTATTAAAAGCCAATTATTAGAGTCTATAACCGTCTGTTGATAGAATTGAATACTTTGTCACTTCAAGAAGACCTTCGATTATAAAAAAGTAGTCTATTATACCGCCAATAGAATCAATTGGGGCAAATGTTTTTCAAAACCATATTTACTATGCATCGTTTCCGAAAGACTTGCTTTGCATTCGCAACAATTTTGGCGGCAAATGTCCGAAATTTGCTGACGCCATTCTTAACAATTGTGGACACTTATTGAGCGTTGCTGAAAATCAATCCGCAAATATTATTCTTTAGGATAGTAAAACCGCTGTTAAATTCAAAATACTATCAGAAAAAAATTCACTTATGAAACAACGACAATGTGTTCTTGCATTCTTTCACAATGTTACCGTCTTTTGAAGCTTTTAAGATCCTTTAGTTTAGGCCCAAACACAAGACCGAAGTTAAAAACTAATCCAAGCGAAGACTGGATTTAAGAGCCTCGAGGAGAATTTCAAATTATTATTGCTTGAAAAGTCCTTTAATACTGGAAGCTTAAAATGTTTGCGGAATAAGCGCTTTGGATACCGATCGAAAGGTATTTGTGATTTAGCGGATCGCTATATTATCCTTGGGAGTGGGCTAATGCTCTTAAACAGGTGTTGGTTGGTAATAAAGAAAGGACTACTAGAATTATTGTACGGGATTTGCACGTACTCTCAAGTTACTGGTTGTAGTGGGGTCTAATACGAAGGGGGGTTGACAATCTTTAAAATCCCTTAAATGAGGGGGGGGGTTATAATAGTTGGAAATGGTTAGTTTTTCCGGAATTTGTAACTAGAAAAAGAGGGATGACTTTCTGCATGAAATACATAGTTAATAAATGGGAGAAATTTCTGAAAAATTGAGTTTACTCCCCCCCCCCCTACAATTAGGAGGGTAGCTAAAATCATATAAATTTACGTTAATCTTGAGGGTTAAAAGATGAATAATAGACGGGCTTAAAGCAGGGGAGATTAATGTAGGGTTGTTGGCCGAACTCTCAAAGCAAATGCCAAACACTTCTCTAATTCATCGGCTTGCTTTCTAAGAAATTGTTTGGGGAAACTAGATCATTTTTTTCTTATTCTAAATTTATTTTCATAGTTTTATCAGATCACAAAAACATCCACATGGGCCATACCAGCTCAGGGAATGAAAATTCTTACTAGCAAGATACAATCCTAACCGGGGTGTGCGGCTCATGACTGCAGAACATCTTACAGCATAAATGCCATAGACCGTTAACAAAAATTACAGAACTTGTACCCCCGTATACAGGCATACGACACATTATATCCAATGTGCTTCAGAATTTGCTCGATTATTGTCTCTAATTGGGCAACAATACTATAAACTTCATGAAAACATACTTTACTGCTGAAATACTTAAATACAAATATATCTTAAAAGGAAAATTTACATTCCTTGGTTCTGGGGACATCGGTTATCGGGTAAAATTTCCCGAAATCCCTTAAATTTCCTTGGAAAATGTATATTTAGAAATGCAAATCCTTGACTTTTCAAAATCACGGATAAAATGATTGACATTCGCCTTCAAAGAAAAACAGGTGACTTTGAGATAAAACTTGGTGCAAAGGAATTCCAAGTCTAAAAACGTTTTTCTGTGACCCCAACTTCAGAAACTGCAAATTTTAAAGAAATCTCAATTCCTTTAATTGTCAAGGTAAAAAAATTTGTGAATAGTTTAGACAACAAATTTCGAATTAAATTGGTATCAGAAATAGAAGCAGTTGTGGAGGGGTAGTTCCTCTGAAGAAAGAGGGAGTCTATAGCCCCCATCATAGCTATAGGAAGTGCAAACCAAAAAGCACGTCCCTTTTGATGCTTTTGTATATTCTCTTCAGAATTATTTGAGAAATTTATTTGTAACATTAATGCTTCCAAAAGGTGATTCAGATACTCAGACTTCAATTCAATTAAATGTCTACTGAGGCAAATGACTTTGGATTGAAAATCTTTCGTTCTTGTCTGACGGGCGGATTGCCTACAAACTAACAATGGAGATTACTCCCCCGGGTAACTCTTACAACTCCCCGTAAATCACTTTACTTACTGCATCAAAATCAGGGGTCGCTTGTTCCCCACACAACAGCAAAAATTCATGTTATCTCAATTGATTATCTTGAACAATCTAGTTTTGCGACAGTAATAATCTTGGGTAATCCTACTTTTGATTGCAGCTTGCAGTTTGTAGCTTCGTCCGATTCACAGAACGGCATCTTGGATTTTCGATATTCCTTGAGTGGATTGCCAGATTGCTTAGATCTCTGTTCACGGTACCTCATAAATCAGGTTGCAACTTGATTCAATTGAATCTAAGAAGGAAGCAAACCAAAATATAATACGAAAATCGAAAGTTAGTAATGAAAATGCAACTTAATCTTATTTGACATGACAAACCCGCGAGAATGCATCTTTCAGATCCAAAAATTTATCTAATTTAAACCTGATTGGATTGATAAATGCTTCTTACTAGCCAATTTCCAGGTGGCTTATCAAATTTTTATGAATATTTCCCTGACGAACCATTTTGTAAATCTTTTAACGGGTTTGTGAAGATTGAATTCAGTTCGATTTTAACATAAGGAAATCGAACAATCGAAACCAGGATTTCAAGTAAGAAATTCGATTTTTGACGAATCGATTACATTATGGTCCAATGATTCGATTAATAATTTCATGTTTTCAATAAGATCACGAGATGAATGAAAATAATTTCCAAGTTGTTTAGGCCTAATAATGGTGTTGCGGCTTGCAGAAAATGTTTTAGGCCAATCAATACTGGAATTAAAATGAGTTTATTGAAAGCAAATGGATAAAGGACACAAAATGCCGGCAAAATGTTCTGATATGTTTAGTTTTCAATCCACCATGCCTAATCTATCATTTGCGACGATGGATTGCGAAAACCAGTTTTTAAAGAAGATTTCCGATGAACGAAAGGAGTTTTGTCTTTTTAGAATGAATGAATCGCCACGAACAAATAACCAGCCCTAAAAAACATATTGCATGTAGAGCATACAGCGAATTATTAACGTCATAACGAACAAAATATTCAAAAACCTCGAAGAATGTGTTTCGGCACTCGTAATCCGAGACAAGAAGAGAGGGAAGTCCCACAGACGTAAATAAAGGCTCCCGCAGAGACAATGAAGGGTATAATGAAAACAGTTTGGGAGAGTTCAGACAGAAAATCCGTTTAAGGAGCTTAGGCCAGTGTGAAGCGGTGAAATATGCCGTGACCTGCCAAAGGCCAGGGGTCCTGGCACTAGTTCAGTATCCCACAATGCGTTTTCTTAGCCCCACAGAAATGGCCTAATTTTAATCTGCTCATGTGAAGTAGATAGCAATGTCGTGCTGATATTTGGCATGTGCTGGTATCAAAATTTCGCCCATTTCTTGCCAACTAGACAAATCTAAGTCGTGCAATACCTGGTCGCCATCTTGTGTCGACAGACCTCCCATGGCGGTTTTAAGGGTATTAGAATGCCAAACCCTTGGGGGGGGGGGGGTTATAATCAAAATCCTGGGTCGCGTTAATGTTATAGCTAAAAAAGGATAAAAAATAATTGGCTAGAAAATGTGGACTGGATAATGCTAAGAAAGGATTTTCCGGAAACGAAACCTGGCATTAATTTAACAAAAAGGATAAATGGGATGCTTGATTTTGACAAAATAAACAAAAATAAAAAGAGCATTAAGATTTACGAAAATTCTAATGACTGAAACAATTCTCAAAATTGATTCAAGTGAACTTACCATACAAAAGAAGAAAAGAGATTTAAGATTTACGAAAATTCTAATGATTGAAAAAATTCGCAAAATGGATTCAAGTCAACTTACCATATAAATATATCAAAAGTCAGTCGTCATACGACTTTCTGTGTACGAGGCTGTCTCCTCCTCATCACTATCTGAATCAGATTCCTCTGAGGATTCCCCATCATCCAACTGTGCGTAAAAATCGTCCATTTCTTTTTTCTGTTGCTTAAAATGCTTAATTGACTTTCCCAGCGTAATCAGCTGAGTAGCCAGGGTTAGGTCTTGCTCTCTAAGTTCTCTTAGATCCGTCATAACACGTGACAGCGAAGTGCTGATTCGCTTCATGGGGTCTGGGTTCGAAGCTTGTTCCTTAGCAACCGGCTCTTCGATTTGATTCTGCAATGACTCCAGTTGCTGTTGTTTTTGTTGTTCCATTGGAGCTTCGAAATTCGAATCTGGTTCTACTGCAAAACAATGTTGATAGAGAGGCACTGAGTTTCGTGTCTAAACCATTGAATAAACATAGATGTTCATAGATGAAAATAATAGCGTTCATTTGTCAAAATTTATGAATAGGCCAGTTAAAATGATCAAAAGCCTTTTAGGCCATCCTGTTCTTAGGAGGTTATGTGTGCAGAAAGATTTATATTCTTAGCAAAATTGTTCTGAAGTAAAAGATGATCCTGCATTATTTTTCTTTTTTAAAACAATATCACCTCGTCAACAAGATTTATATTCTTAGCAAAATTGTTCTGAAGTAAAAGATGATCCTGCATTATTTTTCTTTTTTAAAACAATATCACCTCGTCAACAAGAGCTTAGCAGAAAACTTAAACAATATAGTCTGTAAGAATCTTGATTGATTGAACCGTGGTAGATTTTCCTCCTTAAAAAATTCGCCGTATTCGAACATACCTCTTTTATTTTCATCCGCCAGATTCCTTTCTTCTTCCTTTTGGGGAGGGATAAGTCTACTGGAAACTCCCTCGTCACTTCGTCTTTTCGGTATATTTTCAGACGATTCTATATCTCGGGACGAATTGGCGATTGGCGCTTTTGAATGTGTGTCTTTCTTTATTTTAACTTGGCTCGATCTTAGGCCAGAAATCTTTCGAACAATTTGAACCATTTCCTTTTCTTCCTCTTCGTCATCAATAAATCCTGAGTTAACGTCATTCAAATCCCGCTCTTGATGGTCGAAGTACTCACTTTTGGGCCTAGAAAAATTCGCCTTTGGTTCTTCGAAATTTCCGAAATATTCTGATTTGACCTCTCGCCTCCTAATCGAATCTCTAACACCAAACTCTGTCTCAACACGTCCACCTCTCATAAACGGTTGGCTTACGTGTCCGGGTCTTCCAATGACGTCACTTTCGTTTCCATTCCCCTTGCGTTCAGGCATTCGCCTTCTATTTGAGGCATTAGCTTCTTCATTCAATGAAGAATTATTCGAGCTGTTCAAACTTCTATTTAGGCTAGAACTGGACACTTTCGTCGACAGGGTTGTCTTCGACTGAGAAAAATCAAAAGAATGATTGACACTTTCCTGCCTCGTATTGGTTTCAGCCTCGGACATGTCAAGAGATGCTCTGCTTCGTTTCTCCATCTTCATTGCGAATTCATCATTCAACTGGACATCTCCCAACACAACAGACTTCCTATGTTCCTTCTTCTTCGCGGACTTTTTCCCATCACCCTTCTCATCTTTGCCATCACTCGCCTTTTTCTTACTTTTGATAAAATCTTTCCCAACCTTTGACAAATTTTCCAATGATTTACTAAACGATTGGTACTTTGAGGACAGAAGCTTTGAGCCTCGTTTGAATCTTCCGAGTCGCTCGTGCGTGGAATCCCGCGTGGGATCATCTCGATCGAGGCTACTGACCTGTGAACTTTGACCCATTGGCTTGTACCACTGGAAATCCTGTGTGATAAGGCTTGATATGCCGGGCGCATTTTCAGCATCGGACGCATCCCTTGAATGTTCAAATTTATCGCAACCGCCAACATCCACTCCCTTTTCTCGGAACTCCAGGGAGTTATTTGAAGATGAATCCTGCGACTTCTCGCGGGTCTCTGCGTTAAGGCTGCTCTGGCTCATACGTACATTATAGCAGTTAATGGTCTGGTTTTCTATTTCGTGCCCCCCTGAATCGCCAAAAACTGCCGGGCCTAAATTTTCAGCTTGCTTTGGCAGATCCACCTTAAAACCAGACTTAAAATCACCCCCCGGTTCATTGTCATCCAAAGATCGGGACTTCTCGTGTTGCAGCGGTTTTACTACGGCCACTGGAAAGTACTTCCCCCCTTCTTGGTGTCCGCGGCCATTTGTGAACGGGGGTGATGATCCACTTGCATTTGGCCATGACAGATTATGCTCACTTTCCGCCGGAGGGAAACTATCAAGATCTGGCGGTGCTGGCCAATCAAATTTATCGTCGTTGGCAGATCTAAATGACGTATCAGGATCTGCTTCAGTTTCTTGTGGGAGCGGCTGCGAAGGAGCTCCTTGCTTAGCAACGTGTTCGCCATATAGTTCTTTTCTTCTAGACAAGCTGTTGGTAGGCGAAAATTGACTCTGCGTTGGAGAGGCTGGCGTAGGCGAGAACTGGTTTGAACTCTTACGAGGTAAACTGTTGAAACGGATGTCCCCCTGCTCGTATGAAGATGAAACTGTAGTGCCGGGGGGACTCCGCGGAAGGCTACCGAACCGGTTGTTTTCCTGTTCCCCAAAGAAATGGTTTCCTGGACTGCTCACTTTCCTTGGGGACCCACTTCTTGGCAAACTGCCAAACTTTGAAAAATATTCGCTCCCGGAAGAACTACGCCGAGAAACAACAGGCCTTGGTGACGTCAGAGCGGGCTCTGCTTCTGTCACAACCTGAGTGACTATATCCGAATCAAAAGTTGTCTCCTTTCGAAGCCGAGGGCTGTTTCCAAGCGAGACTGATTTGGACGAGTCAAATGAATGCTGTAGCCGAGGACTGGCAGTCTCGCTTTGGCTTCTGGGACTAGAGACGCTTATTGGTCTGAAACCGCCATTTCCCGCGCTATGTCCCGCGCTATGTCCCGCGCTATGTCCCGCGATATGTCCCGTCGGAGACGTATTGGAACTGCTGCGAGCGCTTGTTTTACCAACACTACCAGCCCGCGAAAGTCGCGAATAACTTTCTCTTTGTATACTCCAACTCCTCTGGCGCAAATCATCCGGGCTATATCCATCGTTCTGTTTAGGGGACTCGGCACGACTGCGGTTTCTCGGACTTTCACGCGGAGTTTGTCTGCTACTCTCAGAATACCGCGGGATATTCGCGTTCCGAGACACCCCTAATATATCATCACCAGACTGCGTGCGTCTGTGGACAGGTTGGATATCGGATTCCCGAACAAAATCGTCTACTTCTTTGGACGCAACGCCAAACGTCGTGTTCTGCGGGACAGACTTCGTTCGTTCTCGCGTATTCTCGGGAATAATCGCATTACTATCGCTATCCTCCTCCTTTATCGCGCTCACAAGCGTACTTATCCTACTGTGCTGCGACTGTAGCCAAGAGTCCATATAACTCGTTTTTCGTTTGCCATATTTGGGAGACTGCCTGCCGACGTCATCAAGAGAGTTGGCGACTTTCTCCAAATATGGCTTCCTTTGATTGTAGCTTCGTTCGATCTCTTCGTCACAGTTGTTTTGGGCGGTAATCGCATCTGTTCTAACATCCCTGGGCGATATCTTCTGCTCTGCTGGCTTTGACGGCGCCTCGTATCGCCGCTCGGCCATTTGCTCGCGGAGTTCCAGGCCCCTTTGTTTGTACTGCTCTAGCATCCGCCCACATTCTCTGGAGCGATTAATCAGCTCTTCCTTTGATCTGTAAACATCAAAGACAATGTGATAATTAGGCCCATTTTTGGGGATAATGTAATAATCTGAAGGCATAGAATAATTAATAACTGCAAGGAGCGTTTATTTAGACAAGTGACTTCACTGAAGTGTTCTCAGAAGCATACGAAATAATGTTTAATCGTCACAAAAGATCAAAAGCATAGAACAGATTTGATGGATTTGGATTTTGGGAAGCGCAGCTTGTTAATGAATTTTCGTCCTCATCATCAAATTCATTAACAAGCATTAATTCATTAATAATAAATAACTTGCAAGAAGCGTTCATTGAGACAAGTAGCTTTACTGAAGTAGTCTCAGAAGCAAATGAAATCATGTTTAATCGTCACAAAAGATCAAAATCAAATCCTTATCAAAAACCAACATGTCAAAAAAATAATAAAAAACTGGTTACGTAACTATCTTTGTAAATAAACGGTTCATAATAGAAAACTCCCAAATTTCCAGAACATTAAAACCATAGTTTTCAGGTTTTTTCCCAACCCCCTGAGAATATTCAGTTTTCTGAAAATGACCTAAAGCTGACAAATAATACGCATTATAAATCCCATTAGCAGTTGATTCTAACCCTAATGCCACCAATTCTGCAAAATGACGTCACTACCGCGCTCGGTACCAGACTGCCATCCAGAACGCATTCAACAAACACCGAGACACGTGATACATTATAGTTCGCTTTTGTTTAAGCAAATGTATTATGCTAAAATGTTTTCTACGGTAATAAGTATATTAGGGTCGAAACAAAATGAGGATTATCTTGTCTCCGTTCTTAAGAAGGATTTCATAAGAAACTGTTACAGATGAATTTGCAGTAACATATACTGAGTCCCTGGATTTCATCAGTGTTTAGGAATTAATTAATCTGTTTTTCATTTGAATGGTTGCTGTACTCTGAAATGGAAAAAATTCCAGTGCTGGTTTCCAACTCCACTTACAGAGGAATCTCAACGAGGCGGAATACGTAATTTAAATCGATCTTAATCTTTGGCTTTGACAACAAAGTTTTTAAATTTTTCAGCAATGCTCAGTTGGTCAATACTCTCAATTCTTTCGAGATGGTATACGCACAATAAAAAAAGCATCAGCCTTTCGAGATGGTGATGAGTCATGTTCTAATTTAAAAGAACAGAATTTCTGGATTGTAGTCCAATGCACCATCAAAAATATGTTGAAAACAAAAACCGTCTTTTCAAATGTCTGGGTGCCTAGGCATGCCCAAAGACAACAAAACGATGGCCTGATACGAGAAGGGAAAATCCAGACAACCGATTAGAAGTAATTGTTTCATGACTCAGACACTTTGAACATGACTATCATTGTAGTATTGCATCAACAGTAGGTGGAAAATTCCTGAAACATACTTCGACATTAAAGATTAAGCAATAGGGATTACGATGTAAACAAAAGAAGTCTCAGCTCGTGGGCATGGGCGTGCACATCGAGAAAATAGGCCTAAACAGAACGTCACACCGGACAAAAAATAGGTGGCAAGCAATATTTGTAAATTGTTGGGTTTGTAAAACGTTAATAACCTTCATTACCAAACCCAACAACGGAATGTGCAGTATCTGGGATATCTTCTAGCACACCCAATTTCAACTGGCCCACTTGTCAAACTTTTTAGAACTTTCCAAATGTCAAAAGCCTTATCTAGGCTGCACACTTGTAAATGATATATACCCACTGTATATTAACTACGTGATCTACAATCTCTGCCAAAAGTAGTTGGAGCACCGTGAGATTTTTGTGATTTTGCGACTCCCGTTCTATTTCCGTCTCTCCTTGGTAGCTGCAACCCCTTGCCCCCTTATACAATGTTGCATCTTTAAGGGAAGGCCATAGGTACATGAGAATACTTCACTTTTGTTTTTAGGATTTTTCACTTTTGCGCTACAAAACATTGTTTGCAGGGCAAGGGGATTTGGCACCTTGCACGATGCGTAAATTAGAGCAAGTGTTCCTAGACTTTTGGCAGAGATTTTAGTATAAGCTGTTGATCTGTCGTGCTCAAACAGCTATCTATTGGAGAAAGAGTCCATTGGGATTTACATTCCACAAACAAAGCACTCTTTGCTCGACCCAGCAGTAAACCTTTACAAATCTAGGCCCTTAGGAAAAAAGATTCCTTTATAGCTATTAGAAACTTCGTCGATATCCTACTGAGACCTTGATTGTCTTTTCCTTATGAAACGAATACTGTCTATAATTAAGTTTGGTGGAAGGGAAGGGCATAAAGAAAAAGAACAGGAAATCACATATGGAAATACATTCAGTGAAGCAAATGGGACCAGCCTTCATGGTCGAATCCTGTGACGTAAGAGGACACTGACTCGACTCAATAAGCAAAGGATATTACCCGAAGCGAATAAAAAGAATAGGAGAATTGCAAATTCACAACGAATGGCAAAATAAACTGTGTTTGGGAATTGCCAGCAGCAAGATATAATAGCAGTGTGAAAAACACACATAAATACACAGCGAATGCAAATATGACAGAAAGGACTCTAGTCTTTATTTAAATTTTGTATAATACATTATATTTTTATTGGATGCTCTATTTAATATTAGAAGCCTCGCTGGGTCAGTTTTGCAAAGATGACACAATGTAGTGATGATCCGTTGGTCATCTTTTTGAAGTTCCAAGGTTTGCGGTTTGAAAAAATACTTTCTCAGAATTGTTTAACAACAGCTGTATTTTCGTGGTGGTCTTACAAAGCATAAGGGAGAGTGTTTTCAAAATAAATCGTTAACTTAAGCAGTTTCAGTTACCGTTATCAGGGGCTTATGGGCGAAGTAGTGAAATTTAAAACTAAGAATTCCAAAAATGTTTATTAGTTTAGCTAAGGCTGAGAAAATACTCCAGAGGACATGGGTTTTAAGCATCGGAGCAGGTAAGGCCTAATGGTGGTACATTGCATCAAAATGGCGGATCACTAATGGTCGGGGCTGAAGGCTCCGAGTCGCTAGGCCACTTTTAACTTTATCTTACTGGGAATTTCTAGTGTGTGTTTTACTGTGTCTGACAAAATGTATGGAAAACCAGTGGAAACATTTTACGTGGTCGATCCTGCTACGTCAAAGGGTAGGGTGGGGTAGCGTATGGAAGGGTAAAAGGGAATGGTTTGATTCTTGGAGTACCAGCAACATTAACAGTACATTTGGAATTGACTGAGGTATATCTTTTGGCTGGAAAAGAAAACAATCAGGGTTTTCAGATACTGGGGGCAAAAAGGGGGACTCCATGCTCCTATGTATAATATGCCTTCCTTGCACTATATTCAATTAACAGTCTTTTCGGAAAAAACTTTTCAATTTGACTCGGATCCTTTGCATTGCGCTTTCACAACTTGAAGGATTTAAATTGGTTTATCAGGAAAATAAAATAGTGTGAATTGATTCGATAATTGTCTTAAGCAGGTGCTTATTGAAAGCATTCCTAAAATTATACGATGTGCAAAAGACATCATTCCTTGTCATAAAAATCTTTCGACAAACAACAATACGAGGCACCCAAACCTAGGAAGACTCTTGAGTTGACTAAATCATGTTTAAACTATCAGCTTTTGAAATCATCATTCGATCTCCCGCTGTGTTTGTAGAAGATGGGCGCGAACTGAATTCGTAACATTACGTCATCAGAGATTTCTAGTGTCTACCGCCAAGACAATAGACAATAGGATGAGCAAATCCCAAATCAAAGAATCTTTGCAACAAAATTATGACTCACTGTGTTTTGACCATAGAGGAAGGGTTTAGTGGCTGGTCACAGAACAATGGACAAATTGTAAACAGGACACAATTGGACACTTTTAGGCAATGGAAAATAAAAAAAAAATATCCAGGACTTGGAAGGTTTCCAAAACATCACGTGAACACCTTTTTCACGGAGCAAACAAATCAGAAATCGATGACATCAGACAAAATAAATTTTAATTCTACACATGAGGGTACTGGTCTTTTCAAATTTGTTCAAAACAATTTTCATCTCCAGAGGGGAGATGTTTTTTGACTCATTGGAGATGTGTGGGAAATTGTTGCCAAGTGTTTAGACTTTATTCCTATAATTCCTATTGTCCTTATTGTAAACCTGTTGTACTCAGACAATGAGCCTAGGAATAAAGCCTAATTTTGATATCTGAAAGTGCAAGTAATATTACTAGTCTTATACCACTTGAGATGAACCAAAGCTGGCTTGGTTAGAAAAGGTCTCTGAAAACAGTGGCTCAATGTTTGATTCCTCTTATAACTTACCCTGTTGTTATTAGTCTGATATCACTGCCCATTAGGAAAAGCTTGGTGCATGAAAAGGTCATTCATTTACCAGAAAACTTAAAAGAGATTGGTAGTTTTATGAAGCTAAGAGTTGTTTGGGAGCATATAGGATGAATTACAGTTGCTAGGGGGATGGGCATTGATGCAGTTAACCAAAAATTTAGAAGCCTATCAAATTTTATATATATGAGGCAGGGACTTAAAAATTAGCAAAAATGAATATCTAAACACATTGAACCTACTGAACCAATTTCATCAGAATTTGAAAACATCAGGTGAAAATTCCCACATGAGTTTGTTGATTTGACATGGAGTGACTTTTAAGGTGACAAGGCAAAATAACCTGGAAATTTTATGGAAAAAACAGTTGTGTTGTGTGTGCATAGTGTTTTGATACCTTGGGTAACACAAACTAGCATTTGTATATGTGACCAATAAAATATACGCTGGTAGATAAGTTTTAAAGAAACATTATGATGTCCTTTTCACAAATCCCTGCCCTTCCTCCCAATGTTTACTGTAAAGATATTCCTGCCAAATGACCTTTCTGGCATTGAAAACTGGGAACAGTTAAAAACAGTGAACTAAGTTTCTAACTTATTCCTTTAAGAGCCTTAACTTTGAAATAAAAAAGTATTCAACTTTGTCTTAGAGTCACACTTTAAAAGTGCCTCCTTGTTAGTTTCAGAAAAATATTAATGACTGATAACTGATAATTTTAAAATTTCAACTAAAAAGTGAGTTCAATTTTGAATGTGTGTTTATGTGCAAAAACAAGGTCACTACAGGTCCTTGAAAGCATCTTAATACAGAATAAAACCAAGGCTCACTTTCAAATTCTTTTTCAGAATAAACATAAAGCTGTAGTTTTTTAAGCTTTAAGAACTCTTATCTCTTTAAGGACAGGATAAGACCTCCAAATCCATGAGGAAGTCAAACTCAAGACATTTTTACAGCATTTCTTTTGAAGGTGGTTTTACTCAAGACTGGAGTAGAATTTCGCACATCACCAAAATAACTAGTAAAATTGCTTCAATTAATTATTTTTATTTTTATATAGTTTATATTTTCTGTTAAGGCAGATTTGGCCAGTATAAAACTTTCAAAATCAGGGAAGCAACCTTTAAAATTTAAGCTACTGCTCATAAACATAAACCTATGAATGTTTTTTTATTGTTGGCAATCTTTCACGAAAACATTTCTTGCGTCATAATAAGATTAGAAAACAGATTAAAAATTTTGAATGATATTTGGGTTGATTGTAATGAAACTATGAAAGCCATGTTGCCAGAGATTAGAAACAGAGTTGTGTTTTGAAAGAAATATTGAGGTTAAAAAAAGTTGCTGTGAAAATTGTGCAGAGGACAATGCAATCAGAAGATGCTTAAGACTTATGGAGGATAAAAACCTGAAATTTCATCTCATAGTTAAACTTTTTAAATATTCAAAATTGATGTACAAATTAATAATAGGTGTATTTATTCTGGAGTTTTGCAGATACACCGAAAAAGGATGTGTGTGATTCTGAGATAAAGTAGTGATCTCTCTTAAGTTCAATCAAAATAAAGATTTAGAGGAAAGCAACAATATATAATTTAAGGGAAGCATGAAAAACAATGATGATGTGAATAAAAGTTTTGGAAGAAAACCCATTAGTACAAAAAGTCGTCTTTAGAAACATTGAACCAGAGTGCTAGTGAAGTAATCTGGTATCAAACACACCAAATTTAGGCAGTTCACAGCCTGGTCACCATAAATCAGCTTTTAGAGAATCATAACTTTGAAATATGAAAAATACAACTAGCTATGAAGAAATGAAAGAAAATTACCTCATGAGATCTTGGGAAACACTTGACAAATTCCTCGTCGAATATAGCGATGTTGGATCGCTGCCTTGTCTTGCATGCAGAATCTCGACTGAATGCTTTTGAACAGCAATAATTCTTTCGCTAACATTGACTTTTCCACCTTCACTTCTTTTAGCGATCGCAGGCTTGTCACCCGAAGAACTAGCCTCTCTATTCATCATTCTGAAATCTGGACACGATTTATTATCAGTAGAAGATTGCAATTGAACTCTTCTCAAGCTTGTTCTAGCGTACCTGTTGTTAACGCCAGCCTTCTCTCCTTCAGTATTACTACCCAAATCTAGCTTCGGTACATCAACTTTATCCTGATCTCTGACAATTTGCGACTCATCAAAAGATCGGATCACAATTCTGCTTTTTCCTTCGTTGTTCTGCTTCCCTTCCAAGGTCGCATCGTTTTTACCATCATTATAACTCTTCGACTTGATTGTAATATTGGTTGGTTTAAACTTAGGCCCAGTACGGTCCAGATTTTCGCTCCTAGCAATACACCCTTCCTTTTGTTGATTTCTACTTGAGCAAACTTGATCAGTTTGACTTTTTACAGCGCCATTAACAGTCACTCGCTGAATGTTGGAATTTCCTTGTGTTTGCTTATCAGTGTTTGAATTTTGACAAACATTTCCACCAAACGAATTAATACCAACAGTGCCCTTTCCTTGCAGGCTTCCTTCCTCGCTGTCTTTCCTGAGAACGATATCTCTCCGATTGCGGCCAATCTCAGCACCTTCTAAATTCCTTCCACGACCAACAAAAGCTTTTTCTCCATTTCTTTTCTCCCCAGACAAAGGCTTTCCACAAAAATCTTTAACGTCACCAATTATCTCTGAGTTTTTATCAATTGAAATTCCTTCGCAGTTATCATAAACAATTTGTTGCCTATGCGATCGTCCACCAGTAACAAAATTTTTCAAATTACCAGCTCGCTGTCTCTGTACGTGTGGCTCGTTTTGCGTGAAATCAGTCCTCATTGTGAGCAAGCCATTTTTTTTCTTCCCATCGCTGTCTCCATGCGGGATTCCGCTATGCATTTGTCTAGGCCCACTTGGATACCTCGAGCTTGCAGTCGGAAAAAACTGCCGCGACTTAACTTTCATCAAGTTTGCATGAAAATCTCCACCTTCTATACCAACTCTTGCCCCAGGATCAATTGGCCGCGCCATGTCTGCTAATTTAACGAACTGAAAGACTCCGCGAAAATCCCTTCCCCCTTAGCTTCCCATGTTTGCCAAACTTAAAAGGCTTGACATATTTTGCTAAGGTGGCGCAGCTTAAGTACAATACCCCAGACCGACTGTCCCTGTTTCACAAGAGACAAAGAGGGACTGTCCCTTTATGCAACTCTCTGGTCAATGCAAATTCCACGGAAATGAATAATTCTTCTGCAAGATATAATTTACATCTTCCAAATATTAAGAGACACAAGGCCCCGTGCCGCATTTTATTGTTGTCTGGTCGATACGCATTCCAAAACACGTTAATTCACTTCGGCTCAAATGGGCATTAAAAATGTCTCAATAAATTGCGGGCATTCTAAACCCAGAGCTCATAACAGCAATTAAATAACCCACGAGGACTCTCTAAACGAGTTATATTGGATGCCATCGACAAGGTGATTTGCATTGGCGTAAAATGTGGTCGCTGTTTTGACACGGGACACGGGGCCTGAATTTGGGTGTTTTTTGGGGGGTAGGGTTTGAATAGAGAGGAGACGAATAGAAGGGGTGGATAAAAGAGAGAGAGAGAGAGAGAGAGAGAGAGAGTTGGTTAAAAGGGAAGGTAATAAGAGAAGGAGCTGAATGTAGTGGGGGTGAATGGGGTGGTAGCTATACAACAAGGGGTTCGCAAACTGACAAAAATTGCCAGATATTTTTTATGTCAGGGGTGGATGTTGTTTAGGCATTGTGGTATAACTATACAAAATTTGGCGGGTACACGTTGCTACTCCAAGTACGCACAATACGATTTAGACAACTATTTTCTTTGAAATGTGCCAAAAATGGTCAAAACAGAGCTGTTTTTGTCTCTATTTACTTGTTCGCAGACGGCTAAGCCTGTGTTTCAGACCCCTAACTTGAAAGTAGAGTTAGGGGTCTGAAACACAGGCTAAGACGCCTTTGGATAGCCATACACCTTTGCTGCCACCTCTAAAACGAGGATAAGAAATTGTCAGGGGAATGGTTAGGAATGAGTCATGCATCTCTGACCAAAGAAAGAGCTCTATTGCGGCATTTACCCTCATTTTGCCCCACAAAAGGAGCGCCCTCTCGTGAGGGCGTGTAGCATTAGCTGGATATTCAAACGGCTACTCTTTACTAATCAGGATACAATACCCAATTGGCTGAAGTATTTTTTACAACGACACCGCTTCGGAGATTGTTAAGATTCTTTCTTAGAACCCGGTATGTGCAAAGTGATGCCAAATCGTGCCAATCGCGTAATTATAGAGCAGTACAGGCAACTTAATGAGGTTAAAAACTTTCCATTGCATTAACAATTTCTACATGTTCTTTTATCCTGTCTATGCTTTTACAAAAAGTGATGTGCTAAAGAGGTTATTGGAAATGCTTCCACACATAAAAGTATTGTCCTTGTGTGACCTACAATTCGTGAGGCACTAGAACTATAAACAGTTTGCTTTATGTTTAAACCCTAAAAGAGTAATTCTCTATTCTGGACAAAGCCCCAGTTGACAGATTAAATGTGCAATTCTTTATAGATAAGTGCGCCATGTTAAAACCACAGTTTAATGAATAATTAAAACGATAAAATTACGAAACAAAGGAACAGAATGAATGCATGTTGATGGTGTGACCCAACAATTGTTAAAGAAAAAACCACTTGCGATTTGATATAATTTCTAGCGAGTCAGTTCAGGAACAATAACGTGAATTAATATTAATGAAAGTTGTGTTCACATTGGTTTAGTGAATCGACCACTGTCTAAGTCGGCAAATTCATCACCGGTGCTTCCTCTGAACTTGCTCATTAGGCCGAATATTTTACGGCAAAAGGAAAATACTTCGCGTCACAGCAAAAGTTGAAATACGGCTTCAAAATTGCATGGAACAGAGGAACCGCTATTTCACATACTAAAAGCACATCTTCTAACAATCCTCTCTTTGCTCTCTGACCCTCTATTTGAAAAAACCCAAAGGGCGTTACGCATGGATAATCTAGAAGAGACTTTCTCTTAACGACCCTAACGCATGAATTTGTAACGAAGAGAATTTAATATATTTGTTTGTTAAATTGTATTAGTAAATTTTTAGTCTTTTTATGTTTCCTTTCAAATTGCGTTAAATTCATCAAAATTATTTATTATTCATTATTCAGAGTATAGTTTCTTCATAATTTTAAAACAGCACGCTTGAAATGGCATTTGTAATCTGTCAAAACTATGGTTTCGATGTTCCGTGAAACATTTTCTTTCTATTATTGATATCTACAATGGTGGAGAAATTATATGAAGTAAATATGAAAAGTAAGCAGGGCCCCGACGAAGCCGCCATGCCCGCACTTTTTTGTATAAAAATAGAGCTTTTCTAAATATCTTTTTTATGATTGTTAAAATCTTCCTGGCCCTCCACTTTCCAACCTGCGTCGGAGCTCTCGTTAAGAGGGACCGATACTTCTTCGGGATTTGGTCTTTCTGTTGGATGTTCTTTCGCCACTCATAGTCAAAATACTTTCGGCGATTCAGTTGACATTTGTGAAAGTTTGATGATCAAATTACAGCGTGTTCAAGGGGATGTTATCTAGCGTTGAGGAAGAATCGGAGGTAGTTGCAAGGAAATGGGTGTGGAATTACGAGATGATCTTGGAAAGAGGATTGAATTCTAGAACGCCATGGAATAGAAAGTTATCGACTTTCACCTAATTTGTAAGAAGATCTATGTCGTGACATGATAGTTATAAACGGCAAGTCCACGTGACGTAGAAGAAATCAAATTGGTGATCAATTCGGGAAGTAAATTGACAGATATGATAATAATCGAAAATATTAATTACCCGAAGAAAATTTAGCAATTATTGAAAAGAAGTTGGTCATAAAGACGCTTCAATTACGATGCCGCATACTAGCAAGCTCCTAATAATAGGGGGGGGGGTTTAATAGGAAAGGAGGTTGGAACTTTTCAAAGAAGCCCAATATGGGGGCCATAATAGATTGAAATGCTTAAATTTTCAGAAATTTGTAATTAAAATATTGGGTGATGTCTTTGGGTACGCAGGTGGAAATGGGTACGCAAAATTTCTGAAAAATGAAGCTTACCTCAGCCCCGCTACAACTAGGAACGCGAGAGTATGATTTTTTTGATGACATTGATTGATAGTGATTGCTGTAGCGATTGATGATGACGATTGTTGATTTTATGGCGTGACATTGCGTGAATTAACCAAATCACACGTTTCTGATTGTTATGAGCCTTATGAAGTTTATTACAGCGATTATGGTGATTACGATCAGAGATGCAAAAAACACCGCACACCTACAAACCTAGAAGTTTCCTTGACAGAAATCTAATTTTATTTTTTTGGTATCGTTTATAAGCGTGGATAATGGTCTAAAGAAAATTTTATGCTTTTTGCTAAATTTTATACTCAAGCAACACACTTTACATATCATGAAAATGATAATGATAAGTTATTATGTGTTAGAACCTTCTAATTTTTGTTTTATAAATATAAATTGATTTACTGTTAACGGACGAGCATTCTCAAACAAACAAACAAACAAACATAAAGTGGTGGTTCAACTGGCACACCACATCAGCTTTTTACATTTGTAATTAAATGGCATCGTGGAAGTTACTGCAAAGACCTCAATGACAGTGAGGATAAAATTTTTTAGAAATTTACTGGGTATCAGCTTTTTTGCATCAGAGTGAACAGTTGACATTAAGGAATTCCTCTTAAAATTCATGCTTAAAAATAAGACCAAGCATGAAATTGAACACGTGAATTTGGTTTTCTTTAGCTTCCAGGGTGGCGAATTGGTTGTAAAAATGCAGTACTGAAAAATTTCAATGTAACTGCTCTTAGAGAATACTTTAGCTTAATGAGTATTTCTTAGAATGAGGTTTTCGATGCATCTTAGAATGAGACTCTCATTCAATAAAGAGAGCAAGTAGCTTACCATCATTTTATATATTTGAATTGTTGAAAAAAGAGATAAAACGAGCTTTTGGATAATGTGATCGAACTTTGGCGATTTTGCAAACACCCAATTTCAGATGTTCTCACTTTGAACCCCTTTTCCCCCCTTTTCTGCCCCATTGCCATTCAAATCATTAACCCCTACCATAAGACTGTATCTCTTGTATTTACAGTGTTATGGTAATTGGTGATTGTTACCCTGGGTACCAGACTCACTTTGTGTAAAATAATTTTATATACATATTCGATTTCTTTAGTCTGGTACCCAGGCTAAGAGTTTTTTTTAGATTTGTCAATAATATTAGGCGGGGCTGTATATTTAGAACTTAGGCAGGCTCTTATCTCGACCATGCCTTAAATCCACACCCTATTGTCCAGGCACCGCGGAGCGTTGAGAAAAGTAGGGGGTCTAGAAAAAAGTGGGGGAGCTAAAACAATTGAAAAAGAGGCTTTATTGGTGGTTTATAACTTAATATTTGGCATTTTTTGCAAAAAGTTGGGGGGGGGGCTAAAGCCCCCTGAGCCCCCCCTGCTCTACGGTGCCTGTTGTCAACAAATCTCAACTTTGTAGCCCCTCAAAAATTGTTTATAAGTCCGCCACTGGCCTTCAATCGGTTCTCAAACATCATGGAGATAAAAAAAAACGATATCTGTGAAGATGCATGAAGCGGCATGTTGTATAAGAAGCCCAGGATACCATGAATCAAGTGAAAGCCATTAAGAGTGGGACAGTGACAAGAAATTAGAGGGCACTTGGACACGAACATAAGTATGCGTGGGTCGAAGATGAAGGGCATAGGCGGCACGTTTGAAGTCAATCCACAAGGGCCAAAAAAGCAAAAAGCATTGAATTTTTAGAAAACCTTCAAGACGGGTCAAGTGTTAAATTTTATTAGCATGAGTCACCCTACCCTGGGTACCAGACCCATACCCAGGGTAGAGTCACCCAAAACTCTTACAAGGGTTGGGGATCGTGGTTCTAGCTTGTTAAGTTTTGTTTTGAGGCTTTAAAGTCTTATTTTTCATGTTTCTGTTTCATCAACGCAAAGTGCTATTTTTTACAAAAATTCTATGATAAAACGCTTCTCTGGTTTCTGGTTTTTCGACAAGATTGTGAGTTGGCCAGAATCTGAGTGTTATTTGTAAGTCGCTACTTTGAGTTTCAAGACATTTCTAAGAATACCAGAGCTGCGCATGGCTCTCTCAGTCTCTCTGAATGGAATCGAGCAGCTAATGGGGCAAGTGGAACCCTTGTTAGTCATCAAATTCTGAGGCTCTATATCTTTAATTGCGTCACTTCTATAAACTGATTCCGAATCCAGAAAGACTCTCAATTTGAACCAACTTTCTAAGAAGCAAATGGAATAAGAAATAAGCAAGGGAAATCAAGCTTTAAGTTTTGTTTACTACCAAACCGACTCTTGAAATTGGGATTTGCTGACTGTAGGCGTTTTAGTAGATGTTTAATTGTCAACACCTTTCAAGGCTGCAAACTTTGAAGATTTCTTTCCTTGTATCTAATGATTTATTTCGTCGAAAGTCAAGGATTTTTATCAGTAAGATTGGTGGTGTATTCGTAACGATAATGAGGCGCCCTTTCATATTTATTTGCCTCTGTTGCATGCTAGGCCAGGTACCACGGAGCAGGGGTGGCTGAGGGGGGTTTAGTTCCCCCAGTTTTTGCAAAATATGCCAAATAATAAGTAATGAACTACCAATAAAGCCTCTTTTTAAATGGTTTGTAGCCCCCCCTCTTTTTTAGACCCCCCACTTTTCTCAACGCTCCGCGGTGCCTGTAGGCTTGCACTAAATAAGTGAGTCATCCACTGAATGCATTCTTTCACGCCTACCTTCAACTGTCCTGGAGAATATCTATACTGAATATCTTTGAAAATGTCTTTAAGACACGCAATGTTTTTGCAATCCATCAAGACTGAAGTAACAGTTTTTGAAAACACAATCAACAGGCCGAAACTTAAATTCTCTGCTCTTGCGTACAATCAAGGGTGTGAAGCTTAGAAAGAACAGGGGGTCTGCTTGAACTTATGCCCCCTTTAAATTTTTTTCTGCTGTTTTTGGTTTTTCAACAAAATGAGTCACTCATCTGCAGCATACTTATGTGACGTCACAGCCTCTTTTGCCTGCAGCCTCGGTCATGCATGAAGTCTTCCCCCTGTCGCCATCATCGCCCGACTTCGAGAAGGCCTCGCCTAGAAATTTTCAAGCAAAGTGATTAAGTTGAGAATTAGCTGCTTGGCTAGTGATTGAGCCTGAATGGCAGAAAAGCCAGCAGAAATATCTGATCTGTCCATCAACGGTGAGTTTCGAAATTATAAATAAGTTTATTTTTGAAGTTGGTAGCTGCTGTTGGATATCTAAACAGCGGCTTCAACCCATGACAATATTTATTTCCAGAGGGGCGATCACTTTAGGCCGCATGAAAGTGTGGATTCTACGCTACTGTCACAGTCAATTCCTTGTTTTCTCGCTGTAGACTATTTTAGGTCCATGTCTTGAAACATGAATTATCAGCAAGAAGACCACGCGAAAATATAAAAATTTTATAGGTGTCAATCCTAAATATTGACAATATGCAAATAGAGAGTTTTTAAGACCATTATATTTTTGACAATTTCCAGTAGTATACGAAATCATTTCGCTGCTCAAGAAAAGCTATTGAACCATCATAATGGTGGAGATTAATATTTATTGCAAGTTTGTGATGAAATCTTTCCTGGTTTTCTAAAATTTGGCATAGTCTATTTAGAATGGTTGGAAGAAAATTAATTTTCTTGAACTGTAGGTCAAAGTAAACTGGAAAGTGTTAGGTTGAATGTAGGGCCAGGAAAGTTTGAAGCTAATATGTTTCCAAATAGTTCTTGGGACCTACCAGTCAGCACAGCATTTTTTGGCAGGTCGAGAAATGGGCTAGATATGTAAAGCATAAATGAATGAATTTGTAAACAACAAATTCTTAGTAGATGTTTATTGTTAATTTAAGATTGAAGGTTCCAACATGTGACTTGCAAGCTATTGAGAATTCTGTGTTGGCTGAAAGACAGGATCAGCCATTCTGATTACATTCTATCTCCATCAAAGTCAGCAGAAAAAGAATTACTAGCATTCATCTGTTAGAAATATATGGTGAAATATAATGGTGGGGTTGCAATGAATCTCACTCCTTGTTGTGCTAAGGGGTGCAATGGTGTGCTTGAGTAATAGTACACAAAGCTATATGGACTAGACTGCATGGCTTCATCAAAAGAAAACATAAGACAAGACAAGCTCTATCACTTGTTGGCAATGTATCAAATTTGTTCAGAGTAAAAGCAAAAAACTGAAAATAATGAATATGCAAGTGATAAATTTCTTGATATAAGTGCAATTTTATTGTTATTTATATTATATAGTATATTTCATTTATTCTGATTAATATATTATTACTGCTTTGCTAACTAGTGCATGCAAGGATGAACTGTGTGATTGGTCTTAGTAGAAAAAAAAACAGATGCCAAAATGCCCACACTGCATAAAGAAAGTCGAAAAAGTTGTTTGAAATTCACAGGCTACTAATAAAAAATGCAATTAGCTGCTAATAGACAATTGTGTTGCCTTGTTGTGGCTTGCCGAAACCCCTGCCTCCTCATCATTACCAACAGACTGATTGCTACCCCCACAAGTGTTTGCCACCTGCTTCAAAGTGAGCTTCAAAGACAGGCCTAAACATATTTTTGTCCCTAAGCAAAAGGTTTGCAACAAACCAATGTGCCTCTCAATTGATTCTGAGCCAATGGCAAAATATTGGCAAGCATTTACCATCACCAAATTGCTTGATGTTATCCTATGCCTAAGAATTTTTAAGTAAAATGGCAACATAACACTGTTTTCAACATTGATACATGCCCAAAAAGATCTATGTTTATTGTGTTTGCCCCTAAAATAGGGTGTTTCTCAGATTGCACTTTGATTGCAATGAAGAAACATCTGTTTAAATGTACCAACTTTTATCCTTGACTTTTTATGTGTTTATCACCAGGTATTATGAATGAAACATTATCTTTAATACAATATTCTAGTTTTTAGATAAATAATTAACCCAAGTTTTATCTTCTCAGTAACAATTTCACTCAAATTTAATAATTCCATGCACTTTGTGGATAATTATGCCGTCAGGAAAAAGCACCTGCTTTTTTTCTAATGATGTTCGTGGGTTGTTGCCTGGGTGGAGATTTCTTTATTAGAGGCACTGTTTTTGTCAAAGTCCAGTAGTAGGGGAGGTATAGCCTGCACAGTCCATCAGTTTTCCGCAGAAGCAATTTTCAAACAAATAGAAGCTTCTTTTGAAGCAAAACAGTGTAATCATGGTATTCAAAGATAGCAGCTTGTCAAAAGGTAAGTCATACATCTGTAACAAGCCAATGAGTATAACCCTCCCTTGAAAATCCAGCTTCTTACTTTATTAAAACTCAATAATAGAAGGTTTACATGTAACAGCTCAAGTTCAGCCTAAGATGAATGAGCAGGTCTGATATTTTGTAGAAATAAGTTTTGTCATTTCGGATTCACCAAATCGCTTGATCTTTGTCTATAGATCTATGGAAAGTTCTAATACGGTCATTCACAACGTTTTAGGAAACATCATAAGATGCGATCAGTGTATAATATTCATCCTTTTCTCAGGATATGCCTTTGACATTAAACGCCAATACATATCACTGATTTTTAATTGGTTTTTGAGATTTTTGTGGATGTGCCAATGAAGATGGTTGCATTCCTTTTATATTATAAATGGAACTAGCAGCATAGTAGACAGAGCATTGGTACACTTGGGGTACGAACTTAAGGGAAATGTCTTGTCTTC
Source organism: Nemopilema nomurai (assembly GCA_003864495.1). Taxonomy (NCBI): domain Eukaryota; kingdom Metazoa; phylum Cnidaria; class Scyphozoa; order Rhizostomeae; family Rhizostomatidae; genus Nemopilema; species Nemopilema nomurai. Next base: position 1,782,532 of record ML133389.1, read on the forward strand.
ATGACCTCTGCTTCATTTTTCTTACACATTTCATCCTCATTAGAGTTGTGGAAAAGCTTTAGGCATTGAATCTTTGTCCCCAATGCCAACCAAACAAGCTACCTTCTCGTTCTAGGAGGAAAACTAGAACCAAAGTTTCAAATTAAGAATTCAAATTTCAGCATTTTTAGTTTTGAAAGGACATGTAAATTTCAGTTTTGAAAGTCTTCCTACAAAAGTCTTAAAACAATTCTAATTATTTTGCGTTAACACAGCCAATGCAGTGGGATCTATATGCCACACCAATCTGAACTTGGGAATATGTTCAATAGATTCAAAAGGTGTTCATTCCACAAGGTCTGGGTCCATGATTAATCAAATGATTAGTGTGGATGTACACCGTTGATTAGAGGAGGTACGGACGTGCCACAAGATGGTTTGGTGTTTTGGCATGTAATCTACCATTTTGGTTTGGTGGTAAAGACATGAGGTTTCAAAGGCTAGCTTGTTGGTTAGTGGTTGCTTGATCGTTTTCTTTTTCATGGTCTTGCATATCGAATGTTTTCAAAACTTTTATCCCTCTCAATTGGTACTATCCTTTCTCGATGCATTTCTGGACTAACAATGTCCATTCACAAAATTTATGATAGTATGAAACAAAATTGCGTTGGATAATTGCAGATTTTCTGATGTTACCTATTTGATGAAATCTGCAAATCAACCTCGTTTATATTGACTTCGTCCTGTATTCCATGACGATACATTAGAGTTATCAAATGTTCCCATGCCTGCCTTTTTCTGAAATCCTGCTTTATGCCTTTGCAAATAAATTTGCATTTGTAATTGCAAGACTTGTTGCAATTCAAACTACGGATAGATGCCCATCATGGCGGCCATTTCCTCTATATAAAGTTGAATACCAAAAATAGCACAGCACCGCATGGGCCATACTTTTCACATCATTGCGAGACTTTTTTGTCCTCAGAGTACGCAAACGTCGAAAAATGGCCAAAAGCTGGCAAAAGAAATAACCAGTTATGGTTCAAAGTCACGTGAGAATTGTGAGCACACGATTGGCTGTATTATGACCAATCATCGTCCACTTTCACCTTTGTTTAAAAAATTCCAGGTAAAAAGTCGCAACAATTGAACTTATGCGTAGGGTAGGAGCGCCGTCCTTATTAATAGAAGCGAACATGAAAAGAAGCGACCATACGAAGATTCACGTGGGTCTGAAGACAGATATTTAAGGCTTTTATCGGTTTTCAAATTTTACAGAAGCCTTCAACCAAAGGCGATTTTATAGAGACCGGACAGTTTTCAGTTCCAAGCCGATTGTGAGACATGAATTTCGCAATTTTCCCTGGGACACATACGGACATATTGTATCAGGCAGCCACTTTCAACAAGAACATGCTTCATTGTTCCGGGCCTAATTTGCAATCTAGAACAAATCATAAGCTTTCTGTGCACATTTTTATGGGACCAATTCCCCAGTTTTCCAAATTTTTTAGTGCAGTATGGATTCTCTTAAAGATGTCGCCCTACAAATTGCGTGTCAAGCCGGCTGCCCTCTTTTCGTAGGGTTTGGGTCCTTATGCTCTTAAGAACATGCTGCTTTATCCATTCTTCAAATCTCTTGATAGTGCTACCTACATACCGGGCTTCATCTGAACAACAGAATCCACGCACAAATAAACAGTAACTATCTTCAGAAGAAAGAAATGGTCACTCGAAGCTCATGTCTTGCTTACCTCTGGCCATCATTTTCAAGGCCATTTCTCAAAGATCATCTTATGCTGCATACAGCTATGTTTATGAAATATCAGCGATTAAGTGCACATGGCCTATACGAGTTCTCAAAAAGTGTTTTTAGGCAAGATTGAGGAAGCTTCTTTTCGACTTGGCACCCACTGTTCAACTGCAAATCTAAGAAAACTACAATGATAAGACAGAAAATCTAAAATCCGATCTCCAACTTCTTTTTGGGAATTATTTTGGGAACCTTTGACCTTTTCGGACTAGAATGTTAGTTTTGCGATTTCATGATAGGACCAGCGTATTGTAAATTTAGGATGCAAATGGACTTCCTCTCATCCTTAAAAAGATCCGCATTGCTTAGCTACCTCATTGGTATTTTAGATATTAATTTTTAGTTATTATTTTCTATTAATGTTAGCTAATAAATTGGCATTTCTCTCACTTTGAAGTTTAGCCATGTGCCAGGACAGGTCTTAGACCGATCAATCCAGGCAGAATGTTGTTCAATCCTTAAAAGTGTTTGATCAAACATACTAATCTTATTAATCTATAAATCTAATCCCGATTTTCTCTATATTTGCAGATGGAAATGATGCTCTCGACAAGGACAAACTGGACGAGAATAGCATGGTAGGTCTCAACCTATCTGTTATCTGCGTTGATTGATCAGGATTAAGTATCTGGATTCTGGATCTGGATTAAGATGGATCTGGGTTCCATATTAGAATAGTTGATGTAGTACTAAATTAGATTTCGTTCCTGCAACTGCTTCAAAATCTTGAATTGGGTTTTCAACGACATATCTCTGATATGCTACTTGCAATTTTGATAAGTGTCTTGGTTTTTTAGTCTCTTGAAAGAAAGGACTCGTTGAAACAGAAAACATTGAAGAAGCGAGGCCATTTAAGAGTCAAGGAAGATGGACAGACAACGTATAAAAGAGTAAGTAAACTTTTCTATTATTTACATTATTTTTTGTTAGTACACATGAATCTGCGCAGAAGCCATAGTTAATGATTTAGTTTAGTGCGCATAAATTTCCCCCTTGATCTTTGTCTTCACCTCAATGACCTTTGACCTTTTGACTTTGACTTGTCTGTTGGGTTCGCGATGTCCTGTCTTTAGTGTTATGTTCACTCAACATATCAAAAAACATGTCTGGCTATCTTTCAGAGAATTTCAGGTGATATAGATAGGTATATTCAAACCGGGGTGCCATCCTGAGTGCTTACTGTTACCTTTCACCTTTCTGTCCTCTTTCTTTTCATTCTTAACCTTTCCCTTCACCCATGGCCTTAATGTATCTGTTTGGTTTTCGTTGTTTTGCGAGACTCGCCAGTATCCTTTGGTTGGCATTGATTGATCAAACAACCGCACAAACTCTAATTAAGTGTTTAATAATCTTACAATTATACAGTGCTGTCATACTTTGAGCTTATATGTCCTTTCACCTTGAAGCCTGTCTCAGTGACCTCTGACCTATTGACCTTTTTCGTAGACATCAAGCTCGGCCATTATGTCGGCAATCCAACTGGGGATTGGATATTCGGTGAGTGGATGATAAGTCATTTTTAAGGAGCAAAGCAGGAGTGTATCTGATGCTTGTTGAGAATTTCATGCTTATTTCAATTATTGCGTATATATATGCAAGCTGAGAATGCTAAGAATTCATTCACAATAATCTTTGACCTTTTGCCCGAAATCATCTCACCAAAGCAATCCGTTTTTTTTATTTTTATTTTTCATAGGTATTCCTGATGCTTGTTGAGAATTTCATGCTTATTTCAATGTTTGCATATGTTTATGAAAGCCGAGAATGCCAATAATAAATCACAAAACTACGACTTTCTGGCCGAAATCATCTTACCAAAACCTTTTTTATTTTTATTTTTCATAGGTGTTGCTCAACTAACAATTGTTTAACACTTTTATTAAGCTATAGAAACATTGTTTTGGGTTTATAACTAAAGAGTTATTCATGTGTAAATGGTGATTAAATTGTGATAATGAATGGACGAATGAATGGTCAGCTTTATTATTCCACGTTTTAGAGCACACTTTCTCTTGCAGGTGGGTCGGTTAACAGCCAAACAGGAAAGAGATATTCTTATGCAGGATTTCAGCTTCGTAGAGAAAGTGTGGTTTCCAAGGTAGCTTACAGGCCTATCGTAGAATTTTTCTTGTTGATTGATCTTACAGCTAGCAGAGATTGCCATGAGAAGAAAGACTTTGTTCTTGAATCCTTATAAACTATATCTGTAAATAAACTTCTAGGAGTACTTATGTGATGAGATGTAATGTAATGACTGTTTGATTGATGGCTTGTTTCTTGGAATAACCAGAGAGTTCTTGGAACGGAACGCTCAAGCCGGAAGTAGTTGCGGCCAACCTGTCCTTTTTTTCTTTACAATATCCAGGCCCGCCAAAGGTGTGTTCCAGGTGGGTCCTCTCTTGGTCCCCGTGTCCCGCTTTTGTTGGAAAAATGTGTTAAATCTTTAAAATTTCTTAAAGGATTAGAGGGTAAACTGCCTTAAGTAGAATATGAATTTTCATCAGCTTTTCATGTGAAATTTGGATTGAATTTCATTGAGCTATATTGAAATTACTTCCATTTGGAGTTGATTTGAATGTTTCTTCTCCAGTGCTGGCTCGCGAGAAACGCCGACCCATCGATTCAACGATTTCAAATTCAAGTCATATGCTCCGAGCGCGTTTAGGTGAGTCTGCGTTTTATAGCTCAATGTTTCCGACCTAGTTAGATGCCCATGATAGAGGAGTCTGTGTTTTATGCTTTTTAATCTATGTTTTATTGTATGTGATTTGACTCCATTTTGTTGATAGTAAATGAGTCTGTGTTTTATGCTACCTAGTCAATGTTTTATGTATGTTGTACGACTCTGCTCTCTATAACTGGTAGACGAAACGTTTTATTTTTGTTTGGGATGTAGAATTTTTATCTAAATCTTGAAGTCAGGAGAGTTTTGGAGGCAGTAGGGGGTGCGGTTTAGTGTTACGCTCTATTAAAACTGCCCAAGGGATCGGCTCTGGAAGGGGAAAAGGAAATGAGAAGAGGAAGAATATTCTCGCAAAAATCTTGGATAGGATTTAATTGAGGATTAAGGGATTCTTTTTAATCAACTGATGGGCTGAATTACTAATAAGAAAAGCACCAGTTTCAAGCACACATCACATAGAATGCCCTTCTCTTTGAATAGGTACTTCAGGGATCTTTTTGGCATGCAGCCGAGCGATTTTCTGGTGAGTAAGCCAGCCTAATCTGAATCGGGTTTATGTTAGGATTAATCTGAAATTAGATTCATTTCAAGCAAAACTGAAGATACGTATTTCTTCCACTGTTAAACGTACATTTATCTGTAGTTATTACAATCCTAAAGCCCAATCTCCTCTAGGCGGAAAATTGCCGTGCCCCGAAAAGTTGGATCACTTTCTACTTTTCGCTAGTCGGCATTTTCCGCCGCGACAATTTAATAAGCCAATTAGATCGCAGGAAATTTTTCCGCCTCGACATTTTGCGCCTAGTGGAGATTGGGCTTTAGTCAGGATTGGAAGCTGGTTTCGAACTTTTTAGTAATCGGATGAAGAATTTAGCCTAAGATCAAGGTAGGAGCTAGATTAGGTGGTACCTAAATTACATCATTTTCTATATAAATCTAGCTTTGTTTGTATGTCACAGTCAAACGATCTCTTGAAGAATGACCTACGAGTCGCCTGTTTCACGTGTTGTAGATGGCCTTATCGAACGAAGAGTTACGAGAGCTGTCGAACCCTGGCGCAAGTGGCTCGCTGTTCTTCCTTTCGGCTGACGACAATTTCATCATCAAGACAGTGCAACATAAGGAAGCGACATTTTTACAACAACTGTTGCCTGGATACTATATGGTAATCTATGTCTAATCATATCACCTTGACAACAACAACAACAACAACAACTACACTTGTTTTCTCATTTGCCGAATGCTGCTTTTTCTGCTCTTCGATTGAAGTTCCTTCTATCATCTTTCTTTTTATGGTCCCCTCCTTCCTTTACTTACTCACTTTTCTCCCTCTTTTCCTTCTTCCATTGATCTTTCATCATTGTCTTCTTTTATGCCTCATACTCTTCTATTGACCTCTTTCACCTTTGACCTTTTCTCCTGCACTTGCCAATTCTCTTTTATTTATTTTTTCCCTCCATTTCAGTTCCCTTATTTTCTCTTCCCCTTTTCTCTTTCAACTCTCCTTTGTCTCACCTTTTCTTATCTATTTTTTATCTTTGCCTTATCTATTATTGACAACATTTATTTACGTTGAATTGACAACATTACTTTCTTAAATTTAACCTATATTTTCTCCTTCGCAGAACCTTCATCAAAATCCGCGAACTCTTCTGCCGAAATTCTTCGGTTTATACTGTTATCAGGTTGGTTCTAGTCTAAAGTCAAATGTCCATTAAATCCATGTAATCCATATCAATGCATATCGAAAAAACTATATTGAATGTCCATAATTGATAAAGTACACGGAAAGGAAATTTTTAGCTAAGTTAAAGCAGGATGTTTTCTGTTATTGATGCTAAAACATTAAGCTCCATGGAGATCGCTTGTTGACAAAACTTTTTATTTTCAATGCTCTATTTGAAATCATTTACGGAGTTTTTAAGTTGTTTAGAGAGCATTCTTCTATTTTAATGAGCAGCGCTAGATATACTGTGTTACTAGATTGCAAGCTAATTTCCCTGCTTTTATGGTTGTGGTATAAACTTTCATTTGCTGATATTCCTTGAATTCTTTTTTTAGTCACAAAACGTCAATATTCGACTGGTCGTTATGAACAACATCCTCCCAACAACTTTTCGCTGTCACCAGATTTACGACTTGAAGGTAAACTCACAAATAACATACGCAAGACCATCTATGTATCACTAAGCTTATTTTAACCCCAGAGTCTATGCTAAGGTCGCAGTTGGCACTTCAGTTGAATAGGATCCGCGGGCCTCTGCGAGAACTTCCACGTTTCGGTTCGGGAATTTCAACCCTTTTTACATATATTTCATACTTCATTCATTTAGGGAGAGTGGCTCTTCAATAGAAGTTGTTTTTCAAGGGGCCCTCCTTTTAAAACATATACGATATCATCTAAAAAATTAAAAATTCTCTATTTCCTATTCTCTTTCGATTGTACGAACCAAGTTGAATTCTTTGAATCTGTGCTTCCCTATGGTCAAGTCACTTATTTTGATTATGTTTCCATGGCCATTTTGATTATGATTTGCTCATTTTTATGTTTACTTTGGAATAGGCTTACCTAGGAGAATTGGCGCTTGTTCAGTTATTTTCAATATGCGATATTTTGTATAAGTTAGTTTCGAGCTGAGGATTTTCCACTGCTCACAAGTGTTATAAACGTGTTTAAACCTGTTTATTGTTGTTGTTGTAACAGGGCTCGACCTTCAAACGGAAAGCCTCAAAGTCAGAGCTCGCCAAGAAAACTCCAACTAAAAAGGATCTGGACTTTCGAAACGACTACTCAGAGGTTAATCTTCCTTTGTCTCTTGACTTTATTTTTCGTACCTTGGACTTTATTCCGTATTCTTTATTCCTTGGAGTTGTTCTTTGCTCCTGGAACTTGTCCTGGCTTCTCTTTGCAAATATCTTGCTCAAAGAATGCAATTGTGGCTTCAAGGCCAATGCATTGATAGCAAACAGCTTCAGTCACGAAACTAGGTCTTGTTCAGATTTATTGTCCAGGTGGTCCCCACAATATAAAACAGTAGGATCTTTCCACTTGACATTCTTAACATCATATGGAATTCATACACAACCGCTGTTAGTTGTGGCTCGTGGAGAATTTGACTCAGTATCCGACTACATCATGTCTGATTTGCCATTTGACCTTTGACCCTTGACATTTCGCTTGACATTTCGCATGAACTGTAAGAGATGATTTACACAGTAAAAGGTCAGTTCTTGATTCATACACAAACGCAAGTTAATATATGGATGTATAACTTGCTCTAGTTTTCGGATTTCAAACAAAGCATTTGCTGGATTTGTTAAAGATAGGAAGCTACGAAATTTGACCCCATTTTTATAGAGTACTGTTAATCCTTATTCTTCTCGTCTTGCAGGGTATCACAATGGAAGCAGAAACATACGATTTGGTTATGAAAACAATTAAAAGAGATTGTAGGGTGAGTTTTATCATCACCGATACTTAGGAAATGATTCGACTTTTTTTCAACTTCCGTCTTCATTGTTTATGTTTGATATATTTATTTTATCGCTGAATATTTGTGTAATATGTATTTATTTACAACCTGAAATGTGGCATTTATTTGATTACATGAAATAATGAGTGTGAAGCTGGGTACAGATCTGCTCCCCTGTCCTGTCTCTCCCTGTCCCATTCCCTGTCCTGTCCCGTTCCCTGTCCTGTCCCATTCCCTGTCCTGTCCCGTTCCCTGTCCTGTCCTGTCCCGTTCCCTGTCCTGTCCCTTCCTGTTCTGTCCCTTCCTGTCCTGTCCCTTACTGTCCTGTCCCTTCCTGTCCTGTCCCTTCCTGTCCTTTCCCTTCCTGTCCTGTCCCTTCCTGTCCTTTCCCTTCCTGTCCTGTCCGTTCCTGTCCTGTCCTGCCCTGCCCTGTCCTGCCCTGTCCTGCCCTGTCCTGTCCTGTCCTGTCCTGTCCTGTCCCTCCCTGCCCTATCCCTCCCTTTCCTGTCCCTCCCTGTCCTGTCCTTCGCTGTCCTGTCCCTCTCTTTCCTGTCCCTCTCTTTCCTGTCCCCCCTGTCCTTCGCTGTCCTGCCCCTCTCTTTCCTGTCCCTCTCTTTCCTGTCCCCCCTGTCCCTTGCTGTCCTGTCCCTCTCTTTCCTACCCCCCCTGTCCAGTCCCTCCCCGTCCTTAGCCTGTTTGACTTGTTGACTTGTATCACCATCTGCATTTCTCAGACCCTCGTTGTGCTCTAAATGTTGTGTTTGGCCGGCTTCAATCCTGAGGTTTGACCTTTTGCAGGTTCTAGAGAGTTTTAAAATCATGGACTACAGCCTGCTACTGGGGATTCATAACATGGATCAAGCCTTGCGAGAAAATGTAAGCAGTTTGTCAATAACACTGTTAATTAGCTTGCAAATAAACTAACGATTGGAGTATAAAATGGTGTTTTCGCAAGTTACAAGAGGCTAAGCCATTGTCAAGCGTCTAACCAGTTAATTAAGGGGAGGGTTTTCTTTGGTCGAGTTGACCAAGGAAAGAGGACGATGGCTTTTGGTAGGGTAGACATGTGAAATAGATTTCTATGACACAGACGACCTGAACAGAGACGACCTGTGACAAAGACGAACTGTGACAGAAACAACCTGTTACGGAGATTGCCTGTGACGTAGACGAACTGTGACAGAGGTGGCCTGTGATAAAGACAAACTGTGACATAGATGTGACAAAGATGAACTGTGACAGAAACAACCTGTTATGGAGATTGCCTGTGACGTAGACGAACTGTGACAGGGTTGGCCTGTGAAAGGGCGAAACTGTGACATAAATGAGTTATGACAGAGACTAACTGTGACAGAAGTTGCCTGTGGCAGGGATAGTCTTTTGACAGAGTCCTTTGACAGAAGAACTGGGTCCTTCGAGTATGCAGCATTGTACTATGTATTGTACGTGGGCTTTTTCGTGCCATGATTTAGGGGTCTACTTCAAAAGGTTACTCCTGACTTTTGTCCTCTATCCTTTAGCTTCTAACCTCTCCTTGGTAAAGTGGATCATGTCTTTGTTTGCATTTGACTATTTTGCCTCATCTCTGATCGAATTATTACTTTTCACGCCCATCTGGTTTCCAACCAAATATTTTTGTTTTTGTTGATAGAAGTCAGAAAATGACACACAAGGGGATGAAAATCCAGGTAATTGTTCATGTACATAACACCGGTTATGAACCACAGATTTGTATTTTGATTCTTTCCTTGTTTTGCTCTCCTGAGTAAGTTCGGTTTCTGTGGTTTGGAACATGCGAGCGAATTCGAAAGCTGTAAATTATTTGGTATTTCAAGAGTTGAATGTAGAAACTTTTTGTCCAGCTAAACCACATAAAGCAACTCAAAACATCAGACTGTAATTTTTTTGTGCAATTATTGTTGAAATATTGATAATAAGTTGTATTTTTTTTAATATTTCGGGACTCGAGCTTTGAAAAATTGTTGTTTAACACCATAAAGCTTTAAAAACTAAAACATGGAAAGTAATTGTCGAAAGAATTTTTTTTATTCTGCGTTGTCGTTATGTTGTAAATCAGCTTTGACGTCATAATTATGTAACTTGAATTTGGTGTCTTACACTAAGCCAGTTAACTGCAGAGTTAGACACTTGAGATTGATTGAAAACCATTTGTTTCTCTATTGTGTGTGGGATTCTATTTCATTGTCTGTAGCCTATTGTGCATTGTTGTGTATTGTTTGGCTAACGCCATATTTGGTTTGCTTTTGCAGAACGAATAGCGAGGCGTGCTGAGTTCGGTGCGGCTCTTGAAGCCATTCAAATTGACAAGGTTGAGGGAAGACCGTGAGTATTGGCTAAAAAAGCACGTGACATATGAAATTCAGTTCAATTCAATATTATTCAGCTCAATGAAATATCATGCAGTTCAATTAAAAGCAATGCAACTTTTTAAACTGCCTTTCTGGTGCATTGATAGTTAATCCTCTTTACAGAGTGAACTTTTTATGAAAGGTTTATTGATAGGCCAGGTATACAGAATGCTGTTACTCAATGCTGCCATTTTCTTTCAGCCTCGGTGGTATCCCAGCCAAATCACCAAAAGGAGACCGGCTCATCCTGTTTCTGGGTATTATTGACATACTGCAAAGTTACAGGTAACGCTCTGACCGATTTCTAATTGTTAATCGCTATTAAAACTACAATTGCCATTAAAAACCCTAGCGACAGAAACCATAAAAAGTTTGTATTGTTTTGATGGAATCAAACAGTGGTAAAATTCTGTGTCATCAAAGCTTGTCTTGAAGAGTTTTTCCCAAAGAGGAGTGGCTAAAAGTGCTTTTTCACTGCTGCTCCAAATCTCTAAGCAATGTAAGGAAATTGATGAAGTGGGCTTGAAAATATTTCAAGGGAAATTATTCACGCTTTAAACAATTGCTCTGTGTTGGCTAAATTTTATGCCCTTTCACCTTTGACCCTTTGATCCTTGATGTTGTCGTTTTTGTCTTTTGCTGTTTGATCTTTTGAGTCTCAAATTAATGACATCCTTTTCTATTTCTTTGTAGGATTGCCAAGAAACTTGAACATGGTTGGAAGTCATTTATTTATGATGGGGTAATTTTTGCTTTGCATCAGTCAAGTAAAAATTTTTATTTTCTGATTTCCTTGCCTACCCAACCACAATGTCTCATGGTTGCTTCTTAATCCACCAGATTTTTTGTTTTGATCAATTCTTTTTCTGTCCACCAGGATTCTGTGTCTGTTCATAACCCTTCGTTTTATGCAAGGAGATTTATTAATTTTATGGGAGAGAAAGTCTTGAAGAGGGGACCTCCAGGTAAATATTGCAGTCAAATATCTTTTGTCATACTGAAAGGAATTTTTGTCATAGACAAGTGTCTTTTGTCATACTAAAAAGAACTTTTGTCATAGTCAAATGTCTTTTGTCATACAGAAAGCAATTTTTGTCATAGTCAAGTGTCTTTTGACATACCGCAAGGAACTTTTGTCATAGTCAGATGTCTTTTGTCATACCGTAAAGAACTAGTCATTGTTAGAGTGCTTAAGGAAGCCGTGTCGTTCGTGCAATATGTTTCTTTTCAATGAATTACATAGACGAATGGATTAACGTACGAATTAATTAATTAATAAGTTAGTTAATTAATCAATGTCTTGATGAATGAACGGACGAACGGACGAACGAACGAACGAACGAACGAACGAACGAACGAACGAACGAACATATGAATAGGTGGATGAATAAATGAATGAATGGATGAATGAATGAATGAATGAATAAATAAATAGACTAGGTTTAGAATTCAGTTAAGTCTAAAAGGAATTGTAAGATGGGGCCGTGAAGTGAATGCAGCAACTCAACATCGAAACAGGGTCGTTTTCCGAGTTATTGCTGTATTCATTTCTACAGTATACTTTTATCTGCAGTTTCAATATTTTTCTAGTCACCAGAATAGATTCTCTCTCGTTTTCCATGGTCCCTCTATTAATCTAGATTCTAATTTCTTCTACAGGTCCGCGGGGGAGCACAAAGCGCCGTTCTGTAAATCGGCAAGGACCAGGCACAGCATCGTTTGGACCAGGCTCAATTAGGAACAGAGCTGGCACCAACGAACACTTGAACGAAAGGCTAAGTGGTACGTGATTTAGTATGAATTTGATGACTAGAGTTTGTGGCCCTACTAGGATTCGGGTTAAAGGTCACATAACACAGGTCACATGTCACAAGGCGTAGGTCACAAGGCAAAGGTCACAAGGCATAGGTCGCAAGGCATAGGTCACAAGTCATAGATGACAAGTCATAGGCTTCTAAGTTTAGGTTAAAATAGTTCTTCTGCTTATTGACTTGTTAGAGATAAATATTGCCAAGCATTTCAGGCACTAAGATATTTTGTAACCAAATATTCAGCATGTGTATTTGATACCAAACTGTTGCATTAAAGGAAGAAAATTTTAGTGAAAGAAGTATCATGTTCACTTTTTCTCGCAAGTCGTTAAGTTTAACAGCAATGTTTACATTATGTCAAGGAAATGTTTACACCAGGAGAATGCAGCTCGAGGTTTTCTGATGTAAAACAATTGAAAGCCAATGGAATCTTTCGTTCGAGTTCAAAATCTATTTATGTCATATGATAATGATGGTTTGGTTTGGTCGATTCCCTTTTATTCTGTTACCGTTTTATTTTTCAAGTATTGATATTTTTCGTGTATATACTTATTCTCATCAATATACTTTTTGGTTGACAGTAGAAGCATCAACGCCAAGAGACAGCAAAACAAAAGCCTCATTAGTTAAATTTTCAGGTATGCATCAGCTGAACTTTCATAGATTTGTGGGCTGGCATTTATGGGACATTTGTTCTCATGTTAGTGGACACTTTTGAACATGGGCCTGAAGTTCCTTGGACATCTTTAGGTTGCAACTGGCGATTAAGACTTTCCAAATTATTTTTCTCCCGAAAACTGCTTGGTTTGCATTTAGTTTATATACAGAAATAATAATTGATTGTTAATAATTATCATTCAAATTATGGTCTTTGTTGGTGGCTAGGCACTAATTTCTAAATAAAGCTTGTTATTATATGATACAGCTCAAATCGTTCAAGCAACCAATGGCTTTGTAGCAAAGTGTCCCAAGTTTTGTCACATTGTATGCCAAATGTTGCCCAATTGTGTCCCAACTGTTGCCCCATTGTGTCCCAAACTTGCTATGACAAGTCCCAAATCATTTCCAACATGTCCCATAACAGCACGACTTCCCTTTTTCCCTCCTTTCTTTTCGTTTTAACCACCCGGCGCTTATACCTTCCAGAGCCAACGGAGCTTTCTGATCAAATGGTCCCTCCTTCGTATGAAGCGTCCGTCCATCAGACTATTGAGACAGAAGATACAACTTCGCCACCAGAAGAGACTGCGGAGAACCCTGTTGTAGCTGCGAATGTCGGGAAGGAAGTTGTGACGTCAGTATCCGACGAAAGTAGAGGTAACTCATTGAACAATGAATCTTAATCATATGCACTTAAATGCATTTTCTTTAATGAAATTTGTAATTGTCCTTATTATACCCTTAGGGATAGGCCTAAAGTTGTTTAATTTATTATTTTTCATCAGGTAGAGAGGTTTTATATATACTTGATATTTTTCGTCCATCAAGTATTCACTTTTTCTCTGAACTCAGGATAATCCGTTGCAAATAGTGATTTATAGTAATTATGAGATTCATAATTGCATTTCAGTGCGGATATAGTTTTGAATAAATGATTTTTGTTATATCGTATTGGTTACTTGCTTATTTTGTCCTTCGTTTTTAGTTTTTATCGTTTCATTCTTTGCTCCTTGTTTTCTCTTTGTTCATTTTCCTAATCCTTTCCTTTCATTCCATGTATCTAAAGTTCAATTTATTGAAGAATTCAAATATTTTTGTTCCTGAAAATTGTCCATTTTTGAACATTTCCTTAAATCAGAATTTCTCCAACTCTTCGTTGATGAAAAATTCTTCATTGCTAGCGTCATGCAACCTGATAGTATATCTTTCACCAAAAGTTCAAACTTGATCTTTTTATATTTTAATTGTCTTTATATTATATTGCTTTATTGCTTAACATTATTATATTGCTTCGTCGTTCGTAAATCACATAAATTTTTAACGATTGGCTTCTTCTTGTTTTTACAAGTTACGTCAGAGGATGTCGAAATCGCGCCAATAACGAATGAATCCATCCCCGGAAAAACAACGCCTGCGTCATCTTCTAGCCCAACGGAATCTCCGAATCACGTGGAATCCCCGATTAATCATGCCACGACATCCCCCGAAACTGAAACAGGAATCACCAATGCTGAGGATTCCACCATGCTAACTGGCAACGCAGTTACTATAGTGACAAAGACAAGCACGAAGACCTATGAGAACGTTGTTAGAGTTAGTGAAATAGTGAGTTCCAGTTCCACCAATGAAGTTGCGGAAGTAGAACCTGTTGGGCGAGTGGAATTGGAAGAAAATCACGTGGGTGATGCCAGAAAGGAGGTTGTTATCAAAGCATCCCCGGATATAGTGGAAACCAGGGAATCCCCGGAAGTCGAAGAACTAAACAATAGCAAGGAGGATGTACCAAATAATGCTGTTAAATCAGAATCCATGGTATATGAATCCGAAGTCGAAAAGACAGAGTTCAAAGTAACAAAGTCCAGTACAGAGTTCAAAAGTGAACATTTAGAGGTCAAAGGTGAAAGGTCAAGTATCGAAGATACTTCGGAGCCGAATTCTAACGAGCCAGATGTATTTCAAGTGACGAACCTAGACACTGTGATATCGTGCAGTGAAGATTTACCCGACGTCAAAGTTGGTAGCGCAATTAGCAATGATATTCACAATGCTACTGATAGTAATGATATAGAAGTCACGCTTCTTTGAAAACGCTTAGGAGAGTATAGGAAATAAGTGAGTTTTATTTTGACGATGTATTGATCAGAGGCACATCCTTAGCGGAGCAAAGAACATTTCATTCCCACTTTGGCCTTTGTTCTTTTGCAGTCGAAGCCGTTTTGACAGAATGGTCTGGTTGAGGTCACGAAGGGTTTCAATTTGGCCGATTACAAAGCGTTCTTATTCTATTGAGATTTGAAGACCCTCCTTTTGAAGTCGTGTAATTCAGGTGGGATTCTCGCACAGGGATTCGAATGTTTTCCACCAGGTCACCACGTGGTGTTTGGAGGTGCAGCCATTCCTAAGGGAACATTCCGCATCCATACTTGTTATTTTCCCGTTTCATCATCATAAGTAGCAAATAGTATGTTTGCTTTGATTCTCATCTACCTCATGGATAAATGCTCTCTTAGGTCACTATCATTACTAATATACTCGAGCTCCTTGTACCCCATGACAATCACATGCAGTTAACCGGCCTATATAGTGACATAAACAATATTTGAAACTAATAGACTGTATATAAATTCATCTGAAAATCGTGTGCCAAATGACAAGGGCTCATTATTGATCGTATGAATGACTAGATTTAGACCCTGTGATTAGAAAGGCACCCCGGAACACCCTTGCCACAATACCCATCGAGTCCAGCCACTTCTTCACTAAATCCAACCTCCCTCTCAGCATTTGTAGCCTCGGTCCGAACAGCCAAACCATAAAATCTGTACCCAACCACATGTCAATGTCCTGCTTGTCAAAATATTTGACAGAAGTTACTTGGATGACCATTTTAAAGGCACAGACCTTAATCATGCCTTGAAGTTTAAAGTCATATCTCAAACGGTTTAAGCAACTACGTCAAGGATAAGTCGAAGTTTTCCAATGTCAATCAACTCTACTTGATCCTAAAGTCGCCTTATTGTCATTAGCTATTGCCTTGGCCTACACCATGTTAATCCGGCTCGGTGGTCCATGCTTCGTAGAACAAATTTAGCGCACCAATAGTTTTGTTAAAGGACACGTCTTACCCGTTTAGAGTTTTACATTTTGCACAAGATCCGTGTCGTTTGCATGGATTATGAATAGCTGCTTGTTGCTTATCCCCGCCGTCCATTTTAAATAGAATTGAAATCGTATACAGGCTTGCCTTAGGTTTTGTCTTCAGTAAAACCCAACCCTAATCAGTTTATTTCCAACCCTAGTCAGTGTTTTTCAATTTAACTATAGGTACAAGACTTTTAGAAACCAAAACAGCTTCATAAAACAGTGACAAATTCTATCATTATCTTGGGACATATTTTTGTCAATTGTTGTGTTTCTTTGTTGCCTGGGCAGTACAAATCACCCTTAAGGAAAATTAACTCCATTTAGGTACATGTGAAAAGATTAATCCAAGTTGTCCCCACGCATGCTATAATCTCTGTTGTCAAAGATGACGCACCTATTTTTGGGGGGACAGAGGCCAAGGGTCAATCTCACAACCGTAGAAGGTAATAATAATAATTTCTTTAATAGTAGAACCTTGGTACTCTGCTTGACTTCCCTCTCACAAATCAAGAAACAGCCCTGTTCACGACATAATTTTCACAGCATTGGATAGGTGTGTCTATCAGATGGAGGGAGCTTACAGATAGCAATAGCCCATTATGCATTTTGCGTGTTATTTGTTGGACGCATTCTCAGTCTAACGTGCATCTTTAGTGCGCGCACGGCTAAGCAAGGAGCCGCCTGTAGCACGTGTTTTTTGCACGTTGTTTGCGTGAAACGTGCACGGGAAACGTGCACGGGGACACTTATTTCTGTGGACGACGTGTTTAAAAGACAGACGGTCTTGCGTCTGAAGTAAAAAGATAGTATTCAATGTACGTTATTTGCGTGTAAATTTCACGATGGCTTCAGTTGTTTGCGAGGTAAACAAACTGGCACAGCCAGAGCGCTCTCATTTTGACACAGTTAAATGCGAGTTGTTTTATTAAACACGCAACACGTTGTATACACGATACATTGTACCTTACGTGTGCTTACGGTAATCGTACATGTTAACTTCAAGGCCTGAAGCCGCGTGTATGATCAAAAACACGATACTTTACTTCAGGTGACACGTAAACGGCCATTCGCGTGTGCCGGGGTCACACTTTTGAAACACGATTCGATTCACCGATCCTCAAACCTCATTCTGATCTTCTGAACCTGTAAATCGCGTAACAGATGATAATGATAATTGCCAGCTCGTGTAGATTAAGCGAGAGGCTTTTTTGTACAGCACACTGAATGATTTTGCGTGTAAATTACACGATAAGTAGCTCGCAATTTAGTCATGAGTAACATGAAGTACATTTTATAGCGATATATTTATGTTGATTTTAATGATATTTCTGTGGTTAAAACTAGCTATTAAATGAAACAATTAAGTTGAAGGTCTTTTTATTTTTTCTTCCCAGAATGTATCTAGGTAAAAAATTTGACAACTACGGCTGTAGCCCAAAGATTTTGTCCTCCAGGTGTGCGAAGAGCTGTACAGAAGCGCAAAAATACCGCACACCTATAGACCTGGTTTGGAGGAAGATTTTTGTCAAAAAATAAGGGCGTTTTGTCGACAAAAATAAAATTTTATATTCATGGTTTAGTTCTTACAAGCGTGGAAAATAAATCTTCAATAAATGTTGAGAACCAGTAATGTTCATGTCCATTATAGTGAGATTATATTTCAAAACCATTTCAAAAAAGTAAAATCAGATTTGATCAGTCAATTTGATGTGAAAGTCAATGTGAAAGGGAGAATTTCATTGAGGAAATATTCATGTATGTCGGGAAAATCGAGCAAATATTGTTTTAAAATGAAGAAGGTTGAGAGCATAAATCTCAGGTTTGGAGGAAGGTCAAAGCGATGCTCGATCCCAAAAGAGAAGCAAGGACATTTGACTAGAGCCAAGCTAAACTGGTGCCAACCGATGCCAACTATGTTGTTTGTTAGAATCCTGCTCTGTAAAAAAACAGGCAGAACTTTTCAAGACTTGAAAAAGAGAATATGCGATTAAGAAGAGGGAGCAAAAATTTGAAATATTCAGTAAAGGGCTTAGGGAAGTTAAGATTTATGATCCAAAAGGGGAGGTGGGGACGAGTAATTAAAATAAAATGTAGTTTAAAGCATTACAAGAATTTGTTCAAAGAAATGCTGGGCTATACTAGAAGATATTGGAAAGGTTGATACTACATTCAGAAAACAGTGGTAAACGGTGAAGAGGGTAGAGAACTTCAAGGCTGGTTTCTTAGGTGCTGGTGAAGGGAATTGGCCCCCTCCACATTTTTCAAATGTTGCTATATTCTTCATCTAAGAAGAGCACACTTAACATGCTTTTGGTAGCTTAAAAGTTACCCCTATCATATACGATGTATAATGCAAACAGTTCGGAAATTCCGTAAAAACTCTATTAAGCCCAGGGTGGGGGCTATTTAATTTCTTCAGTCTTTGAAGGGGCTTATAAAAAGGGGGCTTATTAGAGAGAGGGGCTTATTAAAATTCAAAAGTGCAAATAGGGTAAGCATGGTTTTATGCAATTCTTTTGCTAAACATCATACCTACTTTCTCAAAAAGCATTACTAAAAGATTTTAAACTGCCTTGTATCATCGCAAAGGCTGCTAGGGACATTGAAGCACAACTAGAGAAGAAAGCAATGACTCTTAATCATTTGAAATTAGAATGCCTTTACTGAGATCCCAATTTGAAATTTGACATCTCTGGCTAACGAGGGGGAGGCTTGGTAGAGAGAGAGAGGGGGGGGGGCTTAATAATCATGATGTTGAAGAATTGCTTTCTTTGTGCTTTTACCATATATATATATATAACGAGTCCACGCCTCTTTTCAGGTTTGGCATGAAAAATGTTGTACAAAGCATCACATAATTTTGTTTTGCAGAATACAAAAACATGCAAGTTTCTATATTTGATAAGGGAATCCAACGGAAGACTGTGTAAAAGTACCCCAATCTAGAAAAGTATATTCAGGGCTTTTCAGTTTTGACTTGTATCTCATCTTATTCAGCATGTGAAATCACGTCAGACAAAATGAGTTGTATGATAGTAAATATATATTTCAAAAGGTATCGAAGAAACAAGCCTCGTGGAGTGTTTAGTAAAATGAATGATGACAGGACACTTTTGTCAGTTGATCATTAAATACATTTGTATCAGTTGATCCCTGATCGTTGATTTTAAAGTTTTATAATACTCATTCTCATTTAACTAATGCCTAACAGTCGCTTTAAAGTAAAGTGCGGTATTTGCAAGAAGTCAATTGTCAATGGCTACAAATCGAAGCATTGTAAACTTGCACATCCCAAGTATAATGCGAAGACGCTGCCTGTACTACCAGAAAAAGACCAGAAAAGTTTGGTAAGTTTTGTTGTGATGACTAACTTCAATGCTTCATATGAAATTGCATTTAAATTTTAAAAACAGTACACTTAGACCAATTTTTGAAATTAGTTATTTCTTTCAGTTTACATTATTAACATCAATTCTATTCTTTTTAGTTTGCAACATGCCATTTTTCAGGCATTGAACATCAGATCACTTTCTCGTATAGTTCTCCTGGTCATTTTTCATTAATATCAGAAACAGAGACTGATACACGCTTTGTTTATAAAGAACCACTTTATAAGGAACCTACATGTAGAAGGCCGGAATATTTAAAGAATTTTTACTACTAAAAACGAAATCCCTAAGGAACTTCTCGATTTGAAATATTTTTATAACTGCAAGCACCAAGAACTAAAAAGCCGGTTCCATTCAGTTGCAGCCAATACTCGCATAGATTGTTTGCTATTCTTGCGTCAAGTGCTTCATTGAGTAGTTTCCGAGTGTGCTGTCTCGTGTAAATTAGTTTCGAAATATGGCAGGTTCCGAGCTAAATGTTCGGCACGACTTCAGAATGACACCAAGAATGGACAAAGATACGGTTTTCACAAACGTGTATCTTTGTACGACTAGTACCACTAAGCCTTTTTCAAGAGCAAAGTGTACGAGATGCTAACTCTAACTCTAAGCTAACTTTAGGATTTGTGGAGAGTCATATATATTTGTAAAACTAGTTCCTTGTACGAACAAAAGATGTAAATGTGCTAATATTAGGTGTCTACATAAAAGGAATAATAAACTAGAGAAACAATAGAAATGCGTCTGGATACGTATGTATGAGCTGAGACAATTCATAGCGTAATTCATAGCGGTATAGAGGGTGGGTTTCCATGGTGGAAGTATTCCTACTAATATACGCAATGCAACAAAGAGTGCGATGCAAGATGACGCAAAATGTTTACGCGCGAACAGGTATGACTAACGCTGGGTGAGTGAATTAATAGGGCGAGGGAAATGCGCAAACGAGGCAGGTAAGAGCGAGGCTTAGCGCTTGGAGTAGCGGTATTACACTTGCCCCTCTCTCTATAAAGTGTTAAGGCTTATTGACGTGCAGTGAAAATTAAGGAACTTTTAAGGAACTTTTGGTACTAAAATCTGACGATTTGAGGTCTACGAATAAGGAACTTCTGGAACTAGGCCTTGAGGTAGGTTCCTTATAAAAAAAGCGTGTATTACAACAGAAGTCACAGTTCCTAATCTCCAGCAGGTAGGTAAAGACCCACTGTCAACCAACAAAGAAGCCTCTACAATATACAGGGTTTTCTCTTGTTTATAAACATCGCGCGCCTGTATAATAAAGGGGCAGTGGGGGACACGGGGGTCTTTAAAATCACTACATAGCTTCAGATTCACAGTGTTTATTGTAACGAGGCTAGGCCAGCTTGGGAAATCGAAATCCCCACAAAAGCTCATTTTTGGGAAAAGTGGCATTTCAAATCACTGAGCCTGCAGTTTCCCTCTTGATGCCACCATATTCCAATGATCAAACTGACCCACAAATGATAAGCGCCTTGGTTAATCTTTTCCCGGCAGTTTGCAAGCCAGATGAGGAGGCTCTTATGTTGGAATTTGGCATATTTAAAAGGCACTGTATGGAAAATAAGAAAGATATTCAGGATATCTTTGCAGCTTCCAGTTACAGTGCAGAGTTCAAGAATCTGTTTCCTTTGACTACAAATTGCAAGAAACTTTTCTTAACGGCACCGATAACAGCAGCATCGAATGAACGCAGTTTTTCAAAGCAAAATCTGGTCAAATCGCTGATGCGCAGCACCATGAAGCAAGAAAGATTGATTCATGTCATGAAGCTCGCTTGTGAGGAAGATTTAACCGATTCAATTGATTTGGAAGAAGTGGTCAAGGCCTGGGCCAAATTGCCAAAAAAGAACGAGTAATTAATATAGGACCAGTTGATTAGACTATCCAACAACTTTACATTTTTATAAGAAGCATGATTGGACACATGTTGTCTATTTCTCTTGACTTACCTGTCCTTGTGGTTTTCACAATATGAGCCATTTATGAGAAAATTTTCGGTCCCGAGAATCTTTACACCCCCCCACCAATTTTTCTGATGTGCGCCCCTGATCATAGAACTTAAGTCTAAGTCTATGATTTCCTCCTCTTCAGCACTGGACAAGAAAACTTTGACTCTCAAACACGTGAAATTAGAAACTGGCAATATAACGACGAAATGTATCATAAGATATCACTAAATCATTGCACTTTACTCTGTAGCCTTTCTTTTATGAAAAGAGGGCAGGGCTTAAAAGAGAGGGGGATTTTACCTAAAATTTCTGCTTAAAAAGGGGGGCTTATTAGAGAGGGGGCTTAATAGAGAGGGGGCTTAATAGAGAGGGGGCTTGATAGAGCTTTTACGGTAAAAATCAGGACTTCCGAAAACGTGGTGCAGGGCCATTACCCCCCCCCACCTTTTTGAAGTGTCTATCTTTTTTAAGTTATTTTCATTGCATTGTCAATAAAATCAAAGTCCCCCTCTCCCTTTGCGAGGGGCAATTCACTCTTGCAAATAGCGTGCGGGATTTTCACGAAAACAATAGGATTTCCAGGGATTTTTTGATAAAACAATAAGATTTTCATAAAAGATGTACGAGATTTTTTTGGAGTGATTTTCCCCTCGCCCTTTTGGGTCCCAACAGTAATCAACAAACTTTTTGAACTGAGCCCCCGTGAAATCTTGAACCCATCCTCAATTTTTTGCAGACCAAAATATTTTTCGAAGGCCATGTAGAAAGAAATAGAGTTAAGTTTATAAGCAACAAGAAAGGAGCTAAAATATTCTGCAATTTATTTTGCTTTGTATGAAAACATTCTGGGGCGGCTGTTTTTACTAAACCCCTCGTAATCTTCACATTTTGGCCCTCCACCCACTTTCATATTACAAATCAAAGTCCGTGGTCATGGAAAGCTAATGAATAAATATTGCTAACGTCTCCGTAAACTTTGGACTCTAGAGCATAGAATTCAGAAATGTTATGAATTTTTAATTAAATTTTCTTTTCGACGCGGTCATACTGGACCAAAGTCCACTTTCTCTTTCACGGGTTTACCTGCGTTTTCCCGCGGGTTTATTGTCACAGGGAGTCAGTGATAATTTCCTACGTGCATGTGAACACGACGTTCATCAGAGACAACAACATCAAGGAAGATGGCCAGTCAGGGTCCAGGTGCGTTGCAAGAAAATATTACTTATAAATCACTAAATCACCGCTAAACCGTGACTTAGTTCGTATAAAGTATAATCAACCTTATTTGCTGTATTTTAGATAGCTAGTTAGAAGATTTATGCCTATTTGTTATGATTTTTTCTCGACCTTTGTACTTCCTAACGAACGCTATTTCATATTTGCAAAATATTACCCACTAGATTTATATGAAATTACTTGCAGCTGAAGTTTATCAAGTTCCACACGGTTTTTGCAAAAAGGATGAAAACTTTGTTTAGTTTTCCTGGTTTAAAGTCTAAAACTGTCTTTCAACGTTATAGGTTAAACTGAGGTTTTTAGGCCATCTTTGTGGTGACTCCAGGCACCATGTGTATAGATGGATAGTTCATTCAATGAAAAAGTAATTATTGCGCGGCACCGGCGTACATAGCTATGCAAAAATCAAATTACCATTTCTGCAAGCATTTGCAAGTGATCTGAGGTAATCCAACATAAGCTGCCGATTTCAAGTCAAAAACCGACAGGTATCAGCAAGGGGGTGGCCAGCAAATTGCGAAATGTACTCTTTGCAAAAGCTTGAATATCGAAAAGTTTAAACTGGAATTGCTTTTA
The DNA here is from genome assembly GCA_003864495.1 of Nemopilema nomurai. Classification (NCBI taxonomy): domain Eukaryota; kingdom Metazoa; phylum Cnidaria; class Scyphozoa; order Rhizostomeae; family Rhizostomatidae; genus Nemopilema; species Nemopilema nomurai. The sequence continues at coordinate 1,805,635 of ML133389.1, forward strand.
TCTCGCTACATTTACACGCGTTGTGATTAGCAAATAGTTTGGCAAAACTCAAATGGTTTATCTTGAAGGGTGGACGTGAAATTTGATCAACGTTTAGTGACCAGGTTGCATAATGGGTGATCTGCTTTTCTTCATTCGATTGACGTTCTGGGTATTTAATCATTGTCCCGACTTCTCATTTTTGATGCGGTTTTGTCACAAATTAACTTCCAATGGCCAAATACGTGTCAATTTTGTTCCTTAAATGTTATCACCCCACTTTGAAAGGCTTGTGGTGATGATTCGGAAGACTTCAGAAGGGAACAAGGCTACAATATATTTACCATTTATCCATGCAATATATCACGCAATATATCTCCATCATGTATCTGAATTAGTTGAGGGTGTCTTTAATTACGCCACATAAGGTCAATTTTAAAGCATCTTGCATGTACTCCAAAGGCATAGCCACTTTCTCAAAATTTTGTCACTAAAGAAAGGGGAATCCCAAGTGTCCCTTTTATGATGTTGGACAACAGCCTTTTCATGAAAATAAATATGCGAGATTCTTTGGAGTTCTTAACAGGGTGTTTTGGAAAGTACCTTTTAATTCTGCATTTCTTTACATTTCATGTTTAGAATTTTTGATAACAAGGCTGCTTGAAGTCTGACAACTGTGGATAAGATTTTAAACATCTACAATAATTATTTTATCCTTGTCATGTTTTGAAACTATCCTTTAATTGTAATAGAGATAGTTTAAGTCCTGTGTTATTTTTTTCTATGGATTAGTTTTTAAATATCTACAGTAATAATTTTAATCACTTTTAACGTTTTGAAACCTTATAAAAATAGTGGGCAATACTTATGCAAGGGTGTGACAATCCCCAAAGATAAAGGAAGTAATCATATTTGCAAGTTTAGAGCAGTATCTTAAGATAGATTCAAATATGTGCCAGTGGTGATATCAGTCTAAGTTTGACAATTTCGGCGAAGAGTTTGTGTGAAAGCTTGACAAATTTCAAGAGTTTGTGAGAAATACTTGAAGAATTTCAACATCTGGAATAGGAAAAGGCCGCAAGTGGTGGCTCCATATTCTGGGCTATACCTATAAGAAATATCAAAAAGGGGACTTTGAGGAGCAGCTCCGGTCTACAACTTTGTAAGGAGGGAGGGCCAATCGACAAGAAGTCTCAAAAGTATAATAATGGATGGTTTCAAGTAACTCACAATGACGAAATCATTAGAATGCATACCAAAACTCCTCTGGCTTTGCAATATCCTCTGAGCCTTGTAATTATATACATATGAATAAATATGTCAAGAAATGTAATGTGCATTTTCAATATTCATGGGTACTTACGTGGCAATAATTTATTTGTATCAACAGAAAACCACCCTCTGGGCAAGTTGGTGACAGAGTTTGATCATGAAGGAAGAATTCTTAGATACTTTGATTTGGGGAAGCTGGGGGACACAAGATTTGGTAAGGGTTGTTTATCATTTCCAGTTGCTGATTAATCCTCATTCAAAAAATGTTTGATTTGCCTTTTTTCAATTCTAAAGGCTTGATGGTGACTGGAGGGGCTTTTATATATATATATCATAGATTGAAGAAAGTAAAACTACATGGTTCACATCTCCTGAAGAGTGAGTTACTCACGAAACAGGCTTGTAGAGATAAACCATGTAGTTTTACTTCCTTCAATCTATGATATATCACATTCTACGTTCAAACGTATTGAGCACTGTGCTACAGAAGTATCAAAAGATAAATTTCTATATATACTAAATGCCTAGGTTATTTTCATTGGCTATGTTCTTACATTCACAAATGAATACTTCATACTGCTAAACTAAAATATACTAATAAAGCATAAAATGAAATGCACCAACCTTTGCTTGAAATAATTAGTGATATGCAAATGACCAAGAACTGTTAGAGTAAACAGCCAAATCAAAATAAATGTAGGCAGCTTTACAAGAGAGACTTTATATCTGATAGGTGACTATCTGATAGATGACTTTGTACAAATTGAGTTAACAGCTGATGTTAGATTTTCCAGTGATCTAGCTTTTGCCATGCTCTAGTTGTTATAGTTCTGTATTCTGTTCAAAACCTTGACTTTGTCTGAAAACACACACAGGACCTTGTCTTTTGTCCAGCAATCAGTATATATATAAAATGAAATTATTAAATTTATTTAGCTGAAGTGATGCTCATAACAAGCGATTTTAGTGCAACAGAATTATTCATAGAAACTTAAAACAAGCTATTTTTTTTGGATTATACTTAACTGACAGCAAAGCAGGTCATCTTTTTGTTTTGATTTGGATTTGACAATTTTGCAGTAATGAATTGGAGAGTTGTTAAGATTTATCAAGGAAATCTGTTTGTTGTTTTTCTAGACTCACTACCATTTTCAATAAGAGTGTTGTTAGAATCTGCTGTCAGAAATTGTGACAACTTTCAAATATCAACAAAAGATGTAGAAACTCTTCTGAATTGGAAGGAAACCCAATCACAGTCTGTTGAGTTTCCGTTTAGGCCAGCACGAACAATTCTCCAGGACTTTACGTGAGTATTCAAAGTGAAAAATAGACTAATTTCTCAAGGTTGATTAGTATTTTGATCATGAGACAATCTTGATGTTCCTATCTACACAGCCAAGTTAAAGCCCTTGGTGACAACAAAGATTCAACTACAGCATCGCTGTCAATTATATGCTGATGCATTTATATCAATGCAAAATCATTTTGACCACAACCTTGCTCAACAATTCAACTTTGTTGTTCATATGTTCCTTTTACTGGGTGATCTTCCACAACATTGGCACACATTTTTGCATCCATACATGCATCTGTGGCTTTTTATCCTTGACCTTATATCCTTGTCTTCTGACCCCTGAGCTTGACCTTTGAGCTCTGACCCCTGAGCTTTGATCCTTAGGGGTGTGCCTGCAGTTGTTGACTTTGCTGCAATGAGAGATGCTGTAAAACGACTTGGTGGAGATCCAGCTAACATCAATCCAATCTCACCAGCTGATTTGGTTATCGATCATTCTGTGCAGGCTGACTTCTCAAGAAGGTTTGTTTTGCATTTTAGTTTTTAATAAATCTTCAACTTCTTATTCTTTGTTAGTTCCAAAAATCTGTCTAAACTTCTTCTCAATTTAGTCCTTTTTCGAATAAAGATCTATGTATATGTATCTTCATATGAGGCATATTTCTCTTGAAGCCCTGAAGCCTTGGAAAAGAATCAGAACCTGGAATTTCAAAGAAACAAGGAGAGGTTTCAGTTTTTGAAGGTAGATTTGTTTAGATTTTTCCTTTCCATAATAAAAATTGGGGGGATATTTTTTATGAAGTATGTATTCTATGTGAAATATATATATTGTATATAATGAGTATTGAAAAGGTATAAATAAAAAAATTAGATAGCCAATAATACAATGCTTCTTTGGAAATTTTTGCTAAAAGTGTTTGTTACCGAGAAAACATTTTAAAACTTTATATATAATGTAATTTCTAATACATTTATATGTTATATTTTAAGATGTCATTACACTATAGGTCTTTCATTGCCGATTTGTCCACTTGAAGAATGTCCTTCGAAAGATATTTTTGCCTTTTTGCCAGAGCTTTCTAAATCTGAGTAGGCTAGTCATTCCTCTCCCCGCTTTTGATTAAGTTGGAGCCAGCTATGCCTTTTTTAATATATTGTATATATATTCAATCTTCAAAAATTGGTTATCACAACAACAAGAAATAGCAGAAACATGATTTTCACCCACTTAAAGTACTTTTCGCCTGACCCTCCTCAGAGTGTGCAAACGTTTGAAAATGACCAAAAGCTGACAAAATTAATAGCCAGTTGTGGGTCGAAGAAACTAGAGTTGGGAGTTACTATAACATCATGTAATCAGTACAGTAACACATGGAGTAAAACAGTGGAGTAAATCAGTTAATAAATAACAAATTAGAACGAAAATCAGCTATCATTTTGTTCCTCTTTTTTGTGTTCTGGATGCTGAGTTAATTCTGTTCAAATAAATACTTTGTGCATCTTTTCGCAAATGTGTAGGCTAACTCCCAATTTTTGTTCACTGTATTTTCTTCAACTCACAATTATCGTTTACTTCGAAGCTTCTCCGCTTTGAAAATACAATTCAAACTCTTCCTTTATTTCATTAAAAACTCCTCTTATCTTTAAATATGTAGCTGTTCAAATAAGATATTTAAAAAGCATTGTTTTGCTAATGCTTGTAAGCAGTCAATAGATAGTCCAAGTTGGTAAACAAATGTTTACAATTGTTTTCTCACCTGTTTATAACGACGAGCAAGGTTTTTCTTCAAGCAAGTTACGGTTGTAAGCAAAGAGATCCCGATTAGGCCTCAAGTATTTGTGCTTGAAAAACAGCCTGACAAATTTAGCTGCTATATTCCCAGCTGTGGAAACACGTTGATAGCCTTAACTCATTCGTTTTATTGCGGCTTAGATATTTGTGTGTATTTTCGCTGTCAAACTTAGGAGAAGAACTTCATGTGTATTGGCCCGAAGTTTGAACAGTTGCGTTTGCACTGGTAGCCACTTAAAGACTTTTGTTTTCGAAGAGTTTTGAATCAACAAAGCTGAATGTTTTGAAATATTGTCGATTTGATCTCGACCCCAATCAAGCACCAACTATTAAACTGACTCCAAATATATTTGGACACTTTAATTTTTCTAAGTTTCTTTTGTTTAATTATAAGCCTTTTTTCTGTCAAATATCAGATCCTCATCAATTTGCGGTTGATTTAAAGTCAAATTTATTTTCATTGGAGGAAGCCCCTTGGGTTCTGTATCTAGCTTCTTTGAACTTCAACGGTGTATTGACCCTCAATGCCAACTTTTCTCCTTTCATGTGCTAATGTCTATGTACTGTTCCTTTTTTGTGTAGCAGAATCATACACACTAACTCATCTCGAATTCTTTACAGTGGGGATCCAAAGCATTCAAGAATCTACAGATTGTTCCCCCCGGATCTGGAATCGTTCACCAGGTGGGTGTCGTTTAGAGTGAATACGGAGGCTGCGTCTTGCAGGGGGGTTGGGAGTTGGTTGCGGGGGTATATAGTGTAGGTGGTATGAAATAGCTGCCATTTTGAGTCCAAACTGATGCGAGAGGAGATGCAGTATTTTGGCCAGTATAATGTAATTGAATTGTACCAGAAACAATAGAACCATAAAGGGGAGATACGAAACTATCGAAGTTGAGGGAGTAATGTACTCTTTACTGTTAAAATTGGTACAAATATATTGTTTGTTTCCTGCCAAAAATAGTACGCCTATGGGTGAACCCCCAATAGAGAATTTAGCTCTGCTCTGTTGGTCGGATGACTCCAATCCTTTTCCCCCTGGAAAAAAGATTTGAAATAGCCAGGGGCTTTTGTGACGAGGCGCTTTAAACCATGGTTCATTTTTGTAACAATCAAAATAAATTTAGATAATGATCGACGCCAAATTTTAATAAATTGGTCAAAACTTTGATGAACGGAAGATTTTTCTATGGCAAATGATTAGCTTCTTAGATCATACGAGTAAACAAGTCAAAAATATGCCATCTTCTCTTGACCACAAAATTGTCTAATTATGTGACCTAGTAATCAAAGTATAATGAAGTTTTATTAAGAATCCGCCAATAACTATCCTCATTTAAATGTTTGAATACATTTCATCGTAAAGTCTTATTTTTAAATTCATTTGCAACGATAAGTTACTAAAATTTTACATGGATTAAATATTCACACTTCGGTGGTAATGAGCTTTTAAAAACCATGCAGTCCTGTATCCACAAAATAACAAAAATTGTCAGAATTCTTTGCACAAGAAGCTTGGATAATCAGATAGTCATTGTTTTTGTGCAACGTTCTTTCTTGGGAATAGTTTCTGTTATCCCATCGGTTATTTTCGAATCCATGTGAAAATCCAGTTAAAATTGAAGTAGACCGTATTTTCTAGTTTTGTAAACACAGCTAGGCCAATGTTCCGCCTGTTTTCTTTTTTTGAGGACAGAAGCTGGAGGGCTTAGAAAGAACCAGGGTATGAATTTCTATTCCTTTTGGAAGTTTAGATTTCATCCCTTGGTTCTAACCTTCAAACAAAAACATCTCCATGTTTGGGCATTCGAAGACTCTGCGTTGTGATATCAGTCTTAAGCCTGATTTGCCAGAATTCATCCGTCTGTCAAAATCGACCAATCAGTATCTTCGTTTTTTGTCAAACCGTGTGTGTAGTGTGGCTTCTTTTTACGAATATGAAATCTTTTGTTATTTCTTTGACTTTGCATTCCAGATTTATCGCTACTTTGAAGATTTTTTTCTCCATACCATCGCACAGTTCACTGCATTTCTTCCCTAAACCCTCAAACCATTTCTAGATAACCGTTAACAATTCCTTTGTAATGAACTCAAATTTAGACACAGATTAGGCCTAACTTGGTAGAACCTTTTTTGAAGTTTGTATCCTAACTTGCATCCTTTGTTTCTAGCGTTCATAGTTTTAGTGCTTGAAGAGAATTTCAAAGCTGTTTTATGCTTTTTTCAGGTCAACTTGGAATATCTGGCCAGAGTTGTATTCGAAGTGGACTCAGTGTTATATCCGGACAGTTTAGTTGGGACAGATTCGCACACTACCATGATCAATGGTTTGGGCGTTCTCGGATGGGGTGAGTAGGCGATATCTGCCTGATTCAGTTTAGCAAATAACTGAAGCAAGAAAGATAATGAAGATTGTTGTTTATGTAAGGGTTAAATAGGAAAGACAATGGTTGATTGAAATGATTGTATCACTGATAGACATGGCTAAATGATTCTTTGACATTCTCTACTGCGTTATAAAGGTGATAGAAATAGTTAGTATTCAATAAACGTGTACAGGAATTTTGTCTTCTCAGTATGCCGATAATAATGATTCGTTAACTAATTGTAACTCAATCAACATCTAACAACAATGATAAGGTTGATAGTGATTGATCAGTCAACCAATATGATTGACTTTGATTAATCAGTTAACCAAGGTGATTGGTTGTGATTGACCGATTAGTTAATTGATTGGTGATCAAAGTGATTGTTTGTTTTGATTGTGATTGACTGATTGTTTCATTTCAGGTGTCGGTGGTATTGAAGCCGAGGCAGTGATGCTTGGTCAGGCGATCAGTATGGTCGTTCCGGAGGTCGTCGGGTACAAAATCACAGGCAGTGTTGGAAAGTTCATAACCTCAACCGACGTGGTTCTGACTATCACAAAGGTACGCGGAGCGATTTAATGCCCCTGGGAAGGAGGCAAAAGAGGAAGTAGAAACGATTTGGGCGGTGTTTAGGGGAGGTAGGAGGGACAAAAGGGGTTGGGAGGGGAAGGGGATTGGAAAAGGGGAAGTAAGTTAGGGAAGGGAGATGTAGAGAAGAGGGGTGAGAAAGGATGGATGAAAGCAGGGGGAGGAGAATGAGTAAGGGGTAAAAGATATTGGAGGGGGTAAAAAGAAGTGGAAGGGGAAATGAGAAAGAGAAATTGAAAAAAGGGAAAAGAGAAAAAACGTGGGGAAGAAATAGAATAAAGGATAAAAATAAAAGAGATGTTATACGTTGGAAATGAGCGATTTGTTAGGGAAAATGGTAGAAAGGAGAAATAGGTCTTAGAGAAGGTGATATTGAAAAGTGGACTTTTGTTGCAATAGTATTGAAGAAGTTTTAACTTTGGCATTAAGTGAGAGGATTTTTATGGTAAAAGGATTTTTAGGCTTAGCGAGTAGATTGGGCTAGGCGAATATCACGCTACTATTACTCCTTTTTGTCTTGAGGGTTTAATTTCTTTTTTTTAACTTTGTTGTTTTGTTATTTTTTAGCATCTTCGACAAATTGGAGTGGTGGGAAAATTTGTTGAATTTTTCGGCCCGGGTGTTTGCCAGCTCTCAATAGCCGACCGTGCTACCATTTCTAATATGTGCCCGGAATATGGAGCAACTGTTGGGTTTTTTCCCGTTGATGAAATGACACTCCTGTACTTGAAGCAAACAGGTATACCAATATTCAAAAGTAACAATTTTAAGGAAACTATATTGTATGTTACTTCATTACTTCATTATACCAATATTCAAGTGTGATGTTTTGCTAACAAACTATATTATAGGTTACTTTATTATTTCATTTGCACTTATAACAATATATTGACAATGCTATAAATATTCTTAAAATACGAATGGATTGTCTTTAGTCGTTGTTACTTACAAGCTTGTAATCTAATTTGATTATACTAAAATTTGGTTATATTTATGCGAATATAACAGATTATGTATGATATATATGTGTATATAATATAATGAATATTTAAAAGGCGTTGAATGAAGTGTTTTTGAAATGATTAAACTCCTGTTTTTCTTCCCAGGCCGAGATGAAGAGAAATTAAGATTGGTTGAAACGTACCTAAAGAGAAATAAACTATTCAGGGATTACGGTAATCCAGAACAGGATCCAATCTTTTCTAAGGTATGATTACAAAGGTTATTTTCCATTTCCAGGGCTCAAGAGCTAGATAACTTTCACTCTGAATTTTGTAACAATAATGCTTCTTATCTAAACCCTTAGCTTCATTTAATCTTGCATCGATCTTAACCGATTATAAAAAGATTATGAATAGACAGTCAATCCGAGTCATCCTGTTCTAGATTGTCGAATTGGATTTGTCGACGGTGGTATCCTCCTGCTCAGGTCCAAAACGACCGCATGACCGCGTCGCAGTCTCTGAAATGAAGACCGACTTCGAATATTGCCTTAGCAACAAGATTGGGTTCAAAGGTTATGGGTTGAAGCCAGAAAAGGTCAGTGCAACGGTTTCAATGGACTACGAAGGAGAGAATTACACACTGGCACATGGTAAGCTTGCACCAGTTTGGGTTTTTAGTGATGTAACAAGGCTCTGTAACAAGAACGCGAAGCAAAAGGGCAGGAGGAGTTCCCTAGTCATGCTCTGTAACGATGTCTGAATCTTTTATTCATTTAAAGGGAATTGAAGCATATTTAAATGGCTCCGAGCCAGCAAGCTCGAACTGTCAATCAAACATCAACCAATCACAAGTATCCATCTACCATTTCACGTGCTCACTTCCACTGTAGATTGCACCCGATTTGCCTTTGAATCTACTTCACGTGCACAGTTACACTGCGCAGACCCTGTACTGTCTATTTTTAGAAAATGCTTGATCTATGCTTCTATTCCCTTTAAGGAAAATCGATTATATCTTAAGTATACGAAGAGAAGATTATCTGGCGATAATTTGTTGTTGTAGTGAATTTTATTATTTTTTTGCTGTTAATGGAAAAGAGGATGTGCGAAAAGAGGCTCTAATTTCGTGTGAGGGGGGCTCAGTGTCTCGTTCCTTTTATCTGATAGTATTAGGTGATTGACTATTCCAAATTAAAAATATTCGCTTGGAATTACGTCATAGAATTATTGTTTGAATTAATTGATTGGTTGCTAAGTGACTAGCTATATTGACCTAAGTCCAAAGTCCAGGTACGTTTTCAGACAAGCGCCGAAGATCCTCCCTGAAAATAAGCATAAAAAACGAGCTAAAAATAATATCGAAACACTTTGTCGGAATGCGTAGCATAACAGAGGCAAGCGAGAGATTGTACGTTTATTGTATGCTGCGAAGAGTACGATAAACGTAGTTTGTCAAGTACTGGAGTCTGGGCCCTAGTACCGGGATCTGGACCCTAACGGACGCTGACACCTATTAATACTAATCCCCTTTGTATTCATTCGTATTCAATTTCGTTCACGATTCGTATTTCGCTCCGTTCGACACGTCGTGTCACCCACGTTTACCTATAATATGACAACTTTATAGCAACAAACCATCGTCTCTCTCTGTGCTTCACATAGTTGGCGATTATCTGTGTCATTTCACGAGGTTCAAATTTTCGGCTCTGGTCGTTGCAGGTTCGGTGGTGATCGCTGCAATTACGAGTTGTACGAACACAAGCAACCCATCGGTGATGCTCGGTGCGGGGCTGCTCGCCAAGAAGGCCGTTGAGCTGGGGCTGAGGACGAAGCCGTACATCAAGACCAGTCTGAGCCCTGGCTCTGGAGTCGTCACTTACTATCTGGAAGAGAGTGGCGTCAAACAGTACTTGGAGAAGCTAGGGTTGGTATCGGATTTTTAATGCTTTGACTACAATGCCCGCCAAAAGTGTTGCAACAGTCCAATCATCTTTCCTACTAAACGTCTCCCTCATATACAATGTTGGATTCCGACTGGAAAATGACAACAAATGTATGTTGGAGCGCAGATTGTGTAACCCATGTTTAGCGACATGTTCACCTACCTTCACTTACTATCTGGAACAGAGTGGCGTCAAACAGTACTTGGGGAAGCTAGGGTGGGCATCGGATTCTTAACTCTTTTACTAGCTACTAACAAGTGAAGAGCCTGGAAATGTTATAGTTTTTGAGCAGTTGCACATGTTTTTGAAGCCGTGATTTTAGGTGTCTTGCTTTCCGGACAGTGAGGAGTACTTTTCCGGACAGTCATTAGTAGCATCACGTGACCAATTTATGTCGATAAATCGCACTTGAGTATAAGTGCAAACATAGCAATGCAAAACGAACCAGCCAAATATGACAATAGGCGGTATAAAGGCAGCTCAAAATTTTAATCAGTGATAAGGGACGATATGTAATCATAGCAATCATAGCAATCATAATCATTTGAAATCGTGATCATCACTGTTCATCATCATGTTCTGTTATGAATCATTAATCACAATCAGTTTCAATCACTATGACATATCCTCCTTTCTGACATTGTAATCAATGAACTGTCAATCTTTAGTCGTCAAATAAACATATGACGTCATAACCAATCACTTCCGTTTATGATCAATCAAATCACTATGTTCGTTTTCGTAGGTTCGATATCGTTGGTTATGGTTGCATGACTTGTATTGGTAACAGCGGCCCCTTACCCGAACCAGTCGCTGAGGCAATTGAAAGAGTAAGTTCCTTGAATTTGTCTCCAGTTCTAAGAACAGCTGTAGTTAATGCGGAAGTAGTTGATAAATTCCAAGAAAAGTTGAAGAGCAGATGCTGCATTATTTACATCTCTTTGTTTCTGTTTTATCTTGGCTTTCCAGTATCAGCACCCCCATTTGTTTTCAACAATTCCCTTCCTTGTCCTACATCTAAAAGAAAACCCTTCCTTGTTCTCAAACGTCTCTTCCCTCAATATTCGAAAAACTTCTTATCCTGATAAGCTTTTTCAAATCTAAAAAATGGGTTTAGTCCAAGATTCAAGTCTAAATTTTTGTATCAATACGCTGAGTTTAATTCTCTTCTTAATTTTTTTTATTCTTTTTACTTTTAATTCAATACTTTTATCTATATATGTTTTCTTTATTTTTTTCTAAAGTCTTTTCATTTCTGTTGTTGGTGAATATCAGCTATAAAACATTTGCCTATATATAAATCCAGCCAAAATTTTTCAAAAAATCAGAAGAACAATTTACAAACACGACCCACGTCTTCAATGCAAAATACAAGTTTATTGTACCAATTCTTGTTTATTTCCAGGGGGATCTAGTTGCTGTTGGCATTCTATCGGGAAACAGGAACTTTGAAGGAAGGATCCACCCATTGACTAGAGCCAACTATCTTGCCTCCCCACTTCTCGTCATTGGCTACGCTTTGGCGGGGACAGTGAATATTGATTTTGAGACGGAGCCAATAGGTAAGGTCATTGACAACTAGCCTGGAGAAGGGAGTGTTGTCCATGCACAATAGCCAGTTATCTAGCTTTTCAACTTCCGATATTACAACTCAACTCTGTGAAGATCTGATTTATTGCCACTGTTCTCTTACTGGTAATTAGCTGGTGAACTCTTTCAACTCCCCCCCCCTTTATTATCAGCTTTTTACTCATACAATACATCTGATCAGTTCTTTGCAATGTTGAGCCAAGTAGAAGCCGTCGTGTATGAACGTGTTAATATTTATTTGTAGATAAATAGGTGTTCCTTTGAAACATTTACTTCACTTATCTATGTTTTCAATTTTCAATTCCATTCATTTTCCACCCCCAACTTATATTCCACCTCACCCACCATTTAATATACAAAATAATATTAACATGGGTACACTAGCCTGAAATGTTTGATGATGTCCGATTTGTATAATTGTCAAGAGGGATTTATCAACTGATTATGTAAATCAATACAACATGTAAAGATGGGCTTGATTATCTTTGTAGGTACGTCCAAAGACGGAAAACCTGTTTACTTGAAAGATGTCTGGCCAACGAGGGAAGAGCTACTGGTATGTAGGATTGAGTTTCACTTCAGGATTTTAAATCTCTCATCTTAATGATTCCGCGATGAGCGATGTGAAGACTGCATAATGTTTGAATCGCTCTTCACCTTCTGTTGATTGCAATATAGTAAATTACCAAGAACCCTCTGCTGGCTGTTTGAACAGTACTATGAAAGCCTTGTAGAAAATTACTTTCCTATCTAGAAAGCTTTTTCAATCCGGATTAGCTAAATTTATCATTAAGGGCGTTAGATTATCAATCTAACTCCACTCCTAATCAGTTGCAGTGGTGGATTATCAATCCATACAACAAATCCTAACAAACCAGCAATCCTAGATTATGGATTTAGATTTTCAAAACAAAGGCTTTGATTTTGTAGGAAACAGAGAGAAAGTTCGTTATTCCAGCCATGTTCAAGGAAGTTTACTCCAAAGTCAAGCATGGCAATCCGTCTTGGAATTCGTTGGATGCAGCAGATTCGCTGCTGTATCCTTGGGACGAGACGTCAACGTACATCAAGTCGCCACCATTCTTCAATGACATGGTATATCTTACTTCATTTTCACAAACTATTTTCATAATGCAGTTCAGCTCGCTGATCTGTTCTTCAGATTACTTCCGCCGGAAATAAATTGGCTAATGTTTCGAGGTACAAAGGTCACAATTGTGAAAAAGGATGGAAGCATGTTTTCGCGCAATAAATGCATGTTTTTGTTTCAGCTGCTTTTCGGAATTCATATTTATAAAGTAAATATTTAACTACTATTAAGTAAAATCATCCAAAAACTCTCTTTCTATTTTAAAATTGGAGAAGTCTTCTGAGACTGCACAGCACAAGTCCTCACGATGACGTCATGAATGGATATGACGTCTATATATGAATTTTTCTCACAATTAACATCATCATCCCTTCAAACCAGTTTGATATGATTTAGTTACTTCACACCCAGGCAAAGGAAACCTTGAGTAGTCTCTGTAGCTAGCGTGGTGGTTTGTTTGTTGGAAATTTGAACCTGCTATCATTAAGATTACTTTCATGATTGTGGCTTCGTGTGTCCCATTTCGCTGCTTTCCTCCAAATGGCTCAAATATTGTGGAACATACGTTAACGTTTTGTGCCAAGTACGTTTTTGTCACTGATGACACCCATACCCCTCTTTCTACAGACAAAGGAACTGCCTCCCATGAGGGGAGTTGAAGACGCCAGGGTTTTGCTGAATCTCGGGGACTCAGTGACAACAGATCACATCTCCCCGGCTGGAAGCATTTCTAGGAATAGTCCTGCAGCAAGATACCTTGGATCACGGGGGTAAGTACTCTGATTGTCTGTTGGTTTTTGAGAGCCTGTTATGAACGAGGTGTATTTGTAAAATATGAATGAGAAAGAAAGAAAGAAGAGAAAGAAAGAAAGAAAGAAAGAAAGAAAGAAAGAAAGAAAGAAAGAAAGAAAGAAAGAAAGAAAGAAAGAAAGAAAGAAAGAAAGAAAGAAAGAAAGAAAGAAAGAAAGAAAAAGAAAGATGGAAAAAGAAAGATGGAAAAAGAAAGATGGAAAAAGAAAGAAAGAAAGAGATAATATGACAAGCCCAATAGTGATTGCAAATGCTGCTGACCATTGTGCTGTACTTAACCAAATGGTCTGTGTTTTATCAACAGCCTGACGCCACGAGAATTCAACTCTTACGGATCTCGGAGAGGAAACGACGCGGTAATGGCGCGTGGCACTTTTGCTAACATCCGATTGGTTAATAAGTTCTTGGAAAAAGCCGGACCAAGGACAAGACACTGGCCCTCTGGAGACGTGGTTAGTTGACTGAAATGAAAATTATTTTGAGCATATGAGTATTTGATTTTGCTATGATGAAATCAAATTGTTTTTCTGATTGGAGAAAGGGATACTAAAATACTAACAAACTTTTCTCTTTTTGGAGTTTGTAGGGTTGCAGCTTGCCCCCACTGCCTTTGTTGGTTGGGGACAATGGTAATTAATTGCAGTAGACGTCAATAATCAGGGGGCTAAATTTTGATTGACAGTTACCCCTAACTTTGGCATTGCTAACGCATCTCCTACGTGTTTGTAGATGGACATATTTGATGCCTCGCAGAGGTACTTACAAGAAGGAAAGTCTATGGTTATTCTGGCTGGAAAGGAGTATGGATCCGGTTCGTCACGTGACTGGGCTGCCAAGGGACCTTGGATGCTGGTTCGTAGCTTACTGTCAAAATCGCAATTATTGCTTGTAGCCTCGTCTCTAGATCTTTTGCCTCCAATCAGGAATCGAAAGAGAGGCTCTACTAGGAACTGGATAAGCGCCGCAAGGCCATACTCGAGTAAACGCCGCGTCTATTGAGATCGAAAGCAAGATCTCAACAAGTGCTTTGTGGTACAAAACTTCACAATGGCTAAAAAAAACGGAACCAGTTTTCGCATACTTAAAGTACTTTTTTCGTCCGACACTCCTCAGAGTATGCAAACGTTGGAAGATAACCAAAAGCTGACCGAATAAATAGCCAGATGCAAGATCTATAGAATATTGCTACCATTTAGCAATCATGCCATCTTCCTATTTGTTCCAGGGTATCAAAGCGGTTATTGCCGAAAGCTTCGAGCGAATCCACCGCAGCAATTTGGTTGGCATGGGGATAGTCCCGCTACAGTATTTGCCGGAACAGAATGCCGAAACCTTGGGCCTAACGGGCCAGGAGATGTATTCTATTGAAATAACACCCGACTTGAAGCCAGGCCAAACTGTTGTTGTCAAGGTATTGTATTGTCAGTTTTATTTAGGCTATGACATCACGTCACGTCGTTTTCCCGCTAATGTCGTGAAAAATTAGCAGATCGTGATTAATCATTTCTGCTAAGAACTCTCACCTCCATTTCATTATCTACATGTTTTTGAAATTATTTCCCATTTCCTTACATCTGACATGCACGTAAAATGAAAATACGTTGAAGTGGTTTATCTAGTCAAAAGAGTGTTCCATTTGTTGAAAGATAATATAGTTTTTGGTTTTGGCGTCTGACATTTTTGAAGCTCAAAGTTCACACTATATGCCCTAATGTTATCACAAAGTCTATGGTCCTTAAAAAGTGTAATTTTATTAAGAGTGTAATAAATAGCGTAATAAATATCAAGAGTGTAATAAATAAATAGTGTAAAAAGTGTAATTTAAAATTTTCCCTTGTAGATGGACAATGGCCGATCCTTCGAAGCCAAATGCAGATTTGATACAGATCTAGAACTTTTGTATTACCAACATGGAGGAATTCTTAACTATATGATCCGAAAAATGCTCCAATAAGCAGAAAATATTTAGCTTAAATTGTGGAATAAGTTGTCATATTTAATTATATTGTATATCATTCTTTATTTGTTGTTTTTATTTTCTTTCTGCACTCTGCTTTTTCGATTATATATGCATAATAGATTACCAGCTCTTGAGACCCACCAAAAGCTCCCATTAAGAAAGTTTTTGGCACAAGTCCTGATTTATCAGAAGAATGATAAAATTGCTGACAGACCCAACTTTGCGATCGTTTAGCCCCGGGGCTTTGGGACAATCTGTCGCTACCCGTATCTGAGTTGATCTGTAGGTTACTACTATGTATGCCAAAGCTTGCGATAGAAACAGCTGGTGTGGTGTGAACAATTATACGTTTATTCAAGAATATCCGAATTGTTCAAGTATCGTTGTCATTTCGTATTGGCCCCAATGAATTGAAAATATTTGGACATCATTTCTTTAAGAAAACCCTGCATTTATTTTTAGATATAAAATTGAACATTCGATATTCGAATTCCGAACAAACGAGATTTGACTTTCGTTCGAAATAATAGCAATTCATTCGAATTTCGAACTAGTTAACAAGAGGATGTTCGAATTCTAAGCCATTACAATGTCTTTGAAATAATGCAGAGGAATTTTGGAAGGAAGGGAAACACAATATAGTTGTTTTATGATTTGTAGCTATGATAATTTCAACCATGGAGTTGCGTGTAAAGATAAATATAGAAGATGCCTAATAAGGCTTCTGAAAAGCATGCGCCACGCTTTCATTAGAGCGTTTCAGATGAAATATGTCTGCCAAAGACTTAATTGTTACAAGAATAGTGCTTTCCTGGCACAGATTATTTCAATGTTTCTCCCCCCTTCGGCACTTTGCTAAAAGATAGCCTTTAACAGTATTTCCACTATGGCATTGAATTGAAGACCTTCTTCTGGTACTGTGGAGGAGGCCGTGCAACGACAGCAACACGTTCTTTCTTTCCAAACAAACAAAATGGCGGCCGTACAGAATGTATGCCTCGTGGCTCTTCTTCTCTTTTGTCAACAATCAGCTCAACAGGAAGAAACGAAATTAATAAATCTAGATGACAATAGTTTCGAGCATCTTACACAGGCGTCAACGGGAGCTACAACTGGTGATTGGCTTGTTTTATTGTAAGTATTTTGTTTAAAAATTTTCTTTTCAGGTGATGAATACAAGAATAATTTACATTTTTACTGCACGTTGTTTTCATTTCCAAATTCACAGTACTGAATGCCAAGATAGTCCGTCCGTACTTTCTGATTCCTATTTGCATTCAAGTTCCTGTTTGTATATTTAAAACCAAAGTGACAAATAATACATCATTTTTTTGCACCTGATTTTTCATCAATTTCCAAATCATATATTATCAGATCTCTTTTTTCAATCATTTTAAATCTATGTGAAATTAGTGTGAATTGTCTTAATCTCTATTTCAAAGAATTCAACAATTTCAAATCATATTTTTTTCAAAAAATCAAGAACTACTTCTTTGATAGAAGTGGGCATTAACTTTTTTGGTTCTTTCTTAAGTACATCAAATGAAGAGAAATGTTTGAAATGCAAAGATGCAACGGATGTCTTTCGTTCTCTTTCTGAAAGGTAACTTGTTATTTAAACACTTTAATGTTTCATTGCCTTCACAATAATATTGGCACAAAGTAAATATGGAATATTGGCAATGCCTGTTTGGAAATTTGTTTCAAGCTATAGAGCTGTTATTTTCACAATTGCTTTCTTATACATGACAAATCTTTTGTCAGCAAAGTTATATCTAGATTAAATATTTATTTATATACTCATAATTGGAAGAAACAGCAGAACCACAATATCCTAGCATGCAGACAAAAAAATGACCAAAAGCTGGCAAAGTAAAAAACCAGATGATGCAGATAAGGTCGAATAAGATCCTAGGATGAGCCAGGGCTTTCCTTTGGTTCACAGATGAAATCACCAATGCATTTACAAGATTCATTATTGCAAACATGTTGTATCCAGTCAAAACAGTTTTCCTTTATGAAGGAAGATTTCAAAGAATTAAGATAAATTTTTCTTTACAGATTAAGTAGAAGACTTAATGTGGCAGTCATTGATCCACATAAAAACGAAGGTAAGTACATCTTTTGAATCAACCTTTTATAAAAATGGTTCCTAATAATTATTATTAGAATGTTGTCAATCATATATTCATTTATTCATAAGAATTTTTAACACTGATGTTGTTTAATCAAAAATGAGTTTTGTCTATTTTTAATGCAAATTTTTATTCTTAAGAAAATAGCAGTTTAATCTGATTATGCTTTATATTTTTAAGGTCTTCTTCGGCGATTCAATATCAAGATATTCCCATCAGTCATTTTGTAAGCTTCTTTATCATTCAATCTATTAATAGATTCTATTTCTCCTCAAATTTTGCATTAAAGATAATGTGTGAATGAGCATGAATGAATGAATGATTGAAAATGGGAGAAAGAGAGAAAGGATGAGGAAGAGAACTGTTCTGCAAATATTGTTCTGTACTTTCATTTAGTTTTCACTTGTTCAAAGTTGGAACAGAAGTATTTTCAAATCATGCAGACTTTTGTTTGTTTAGAAATCTGCTTCAAAGTGCTCAATGATATATGTGGAATGCATATTGTGGGTCTGAAACCTTAAGCAACCAAGATGTGTCTTGTTCTGGATACCACTAGCATGTACAGCTCTTCCTATGTAGCATGATGCATTCTATGCTGAGAGCAGGAATCTTCAATTGTATACAAGCTAAGACAAATGAGATAATGACTTAGTCAGTTGTTTATTAAAGGCAGAAGAACAGTTTTCACATAAATGTTTGTGTGTATCTTTTATCATCCATAATTAAGTTTATTTTGTAGATTTAAATCAATAATCACTTTCCATATTTGACAAAGCCACAGATTTTGCAGCTTAAAAAATGTATATTATTTCCATCTTCCATTCTCTTCCGAATTGAACAAGTTAAAATAGTAGTACTTAAGAAAGAATTGGTAGACATGCCTAATTATATATTTTTAATTGCTTTTCCAGCTTTCGACATGGATTTCAGTTTGCTTACCTAGGATCAATTGAAGGTGAAAAACTAGAAAATTTTGTGCTTGGTGGATACAGGGATGTGCGGAAAGAAGCTGTTGCGAAACAACTCAGTTCTTTGTAAGTTACAGGCAGTGTAATATATCAGTAATGATTTTATTCATTGATTGCTACAATCATCACTTTTGATTAACTAATTTTGATCTAGTATCAAATGCCAGTTGACTAATTAAACCAATCCAACAGCATTGATCAATGGAGAGATCTGTAGATGATTCAATTAATCAGTCAGTCAATCAATTATTGAATCAGTCAATCAATTATTCAATTAATCAGTCAGTCAATCAATTATTGAATCAGTCAATCAACCAATCAATCAGTCAATCAATCAATCAATCAATCAATCAATTAATCATTGAAACAATCATGGCTATCACCATCATGATCATACCAACTATGATCATAACAAGTGTTTATCTGTTACTAATTCTTTCCTTTATGTATGATTTTTTGAGTGATTGATGTTGGCATAATTTTCGAACCTCATTCTAGTGATATCTGGGTTGAAGACACAATTCAGGAAATCATGGTATGTAAATGTCACCATACCGCATCACACCGCACAGCACATATTAGACCCCTCGCAAGCCCCCCTAGACAAGAGGGAGCTTCTTTTTCCTTAATTAGTCGTCACACTTCCTTTCCTCTGATTTGTTTATTGCTGATTATCAAACTAGTCATCTTCTTGTTTTTCAAGAGAAAGGTGATATTTTTGTTCAATTTGTTTAGTAGCTCGGTTTATGCCAGAACAATCCTATAAAGATGGTTTTACGTATGTTTACGAAGTCCCTTCTTGTGGGATTTGGTAACAATTGACAGTCGATTAAAAGGCTACTATTTGCGTGTTCGCAGATAATCAGCTGATAAATTCAAAGGTCAAATTTCTCCTGTGATTTCCCTGCAAACTCGATTCATCCTTAATACCAATGTATATATAGGCCATTTGAAACATTTATACTGCTGCACTTGACAGGCATTTATTATCCTAGGTGTCAATCAAAGATCGAAAGTTGCCGTCAAATCCGATTTTGGGAATCGGAATTGGGACATTTTTGTTCTGCCTCGTATTTTTGCTGTTTTGTTGTTCCGGGACGAAGCCAGAACCAGTGACTCAAGCAAAAAAGCGACAATAGATGACAAAATGACAGAAGCAACCATTTTGGAATTATATGAAGAAAGCCTATATATTTTTGCGTGTCAAATTGTTGTATTTAATTTAAACAATAAAGTTCATATTGCGAATCTAGGTGTCTTTTCCTTTCATTTTGCAACTAAGAATTATGTTGAATTTTCGGATTTCCTGTGGTATATGACGAGAAAAACAGACTAAAATCTAAACAAAATTATATCAAAATAAATATTCAAATGCTTGTTTCCGTTGATTCAGTACAATTTGACGGGTACCAGAACTTCACTTCAATAGCCTGTTCAAAGCTGGGAAAATATTACGTTTTCCAAGGAAGTTCATTTTGACGTAAAAGATGACTCTTGTTAGCTTGAAATCTGGACAGCAACCAAACAAATATATGACCCAGGATCCCCCCCGCCCCCTTCAACTTAAGCGAATACAGTCTTTGTCAAGGTCAAACATTAACAAAAAATTGTTGGTAAAAGTCTTAAAGCAAGTGTGGAAAATATTTATAATGACCAGGAATGCCCTTTCATTGTCCAACAGGACAACACTTCATGCCATTTTGTAAAGTATACCTAGAAATAGGACAAATAAAAAATATGGAAAATGGCATTTCCGAAGTTTTTCATGGCCAACTCAAAGTTCCGATTTCAGCACAATTGGACATGTCTAGTCGTTTATGAAAAATAAGACGAAATAAGATCCAGTAAACAAGGAACAGTTGGTCAATCAAATTCTAAAGTATAGTAAGAAATCCCGCGAAAATTTTTTGAAAAATATTTTGAGTCAATTCCAAATCAATTGATGACATGAGCTGTCAACTGGTCAAGAGCTGTAACGGTTACACTACAAAATATTTAAAACAGTTCCAACACGCATTGTTTTGAATTGGATTGCTGTTTATTTAATTGATTTATGTTTGCTCCGTTTATTGAAGTAGATCTTGATTGACGATGAACACTATAGGCAAGAATTTTCTAATGTTAGTTATTTCCAATTTTTTTTCTAAAATACCTGCATCCTTGGAAATTTTTACTAGGAATCCTGAAGGAAAAGGATTAATGACGTCATTATTTTAAGTTTGGAAAGGAGACAACGCAGTGCGATAGAGGCTCATAGCATCTATTCAAAATGGCGACCAGCCACGGGAATGTAAAAATTATCGCCGACGATTCGCAATTTCAACCAGAGCTTAGCAATGCAGGAAGCAAGCTTGTCGTTGTGGACTTTCATGCAACTTGGTAAATTTAATTTTCTTGAATCTGCGTGTATTTTATTTTGCTGAATGGTATTAGAGTCAGTAACGATTTCAATCTTTTTAATGTGCCGGTTTAGGCCACAGGCTTCCATCAGTTCTCCACCTCTTTTCTGATTTTTGACGCTTCAGATGCATATTATATATGGAATAATCACATATTATGTTATCTACTATGCTACAGCACGTATTGCACTTCTCAAAGGCTCAATCGATGGGGCTAACATTCAGCTTCCTTTACTTGACCCTTTGTTTTGCACTGTTCAAACGTTTATATCTATATATCTATATAAAAATGTTACATTACCTACAATAGGTATTTCGTACAGAGTGTTAGTGGTTAGTTCAAATTCATAAAGCTAACAGAGTTGCCTCCTAGGTACCCCATTTACACATTTTCCTTGACTCAAGAGTGGATGTTATTTGGTGGAATAGGTTTGCTGGGTCGCGTACCGGCACTAATTAAAGAATATTCCCGTAAATAAAGGCATAATAAATTTAAATATTTCCAAGTGAATAAGCAACATAAAAGCCTTGGTATTTGTTGTAAACACTCTGCTTTCCTGTTTGCAAGCTGTAACATTGGAAAATTTACTTTGAGGCAAAGCTTTTGAATTTTAAGTGAAGCGATCCTATGGTGAAATCTGTCTGTTAAATCAAAATTTGATTTTTCCACTCAAAAATGCTATGTACATGCACAAGATATTAAGGAATTAAGTTAGATATCCGAGGAAGTTTTAGAAAGTGTATATGAATTTTATATGAGAATTTGCAAGATTCACCAATGCATAGTCATGCATAAAGTGTGTCTGCTTCAGTTGATGTAAGGATTTATCAAACAGTCACAGATCCTAAATTGATTTGTGACAGTTGCTAAAGGGTGCAGAAGTATAGAAGCTAGGGAAAGTTCCTAGGGAATAGGAGAGTGCTGAAAGAAGGAATACTACTTAGGGTTAGTGTGTTAGTAAAATTGAAAAAATAAAATTAAACAAGATAAAAAAGTGACATACCTATAAGTGTTTCGGCAGTTTTACTCCCCAAAGAGCTTAAATACGGGTAATATTTGGAGGACACAGAATCAATCAACTTTTGTGTTTCGAAGAACAGAAAAATAATAAAAATAATAAATTAATAAAAACGGTCACAGACCATGGCAGTGGCTGAAGAGTGCAGAAGTATTCAAGCTAGAGAAAGCTCCTAGAGATTAGGGAAGTCTTGGAATATAAGGAAGGATAAGCACAAAGAATCAATAAACTTTTGTATTTTGAAAATGGTTGTCACTTGAAAGGCTCATGTTCTTCTTTCTATCCAGGTGTGGTCCATGTCTTCAAATTGGTCCGGTATTTGTTAAGTATAGCACAAAATACAGCAAGGCCGTTTTCTTGAAAGTGGATGTTGACCAGTGTACAGTAAGATAGAATGCATTTTGCTCTTCTTGTAGAACATTATTTAGTAAATGCCTGTTATGTATGTTTCAACATTGTATCTTCATATCCCATATGTTATAAAAAATTTCATATTAATGAGGATAATTGCTGATCCTTTTCACAAATGTCATGTAGGCAGAACTAATTATTGAAAGTTATGATCACTGATAAACATTAAGTCAAAACATTGCCATTGCCAAGTTTTTCTCAGTACCTATAATTGTTAAAAATTGTTGTTGGTAAAATAGAAATGTTACATATGATATATACATTTCAGAATTTAAATTGTTGTTATGTTCAAAGGCTGTGTTTAATTGTTTACACTTCGTTTAAAAGACATTTATTTTTTCTGCCTATGCACTAACAACACCCGTAAAACACACAGATGCCCATAAAACATAAAACACATGATAATAAGAAATATGGCTATGTAATAAATTTTCAGTTGGCAAAATAAAAAAAGGTCATAACATATTACCTGTTTGTGTTTAGAATGTATTTTCCAGCTCAAAATCCAGTTTGTACATTTTTCAGTTTGTCAATCTTTTTGTTTATTTTTCATTAGAATTTAGTTAATGTTGGCTCTACTTTGGTTTCTAGTTTTTAAAATTTGTATCACGAGTTTTTGTTTGATCTTTTGCAGGAAGTGGCTGGAAAATATAACATTACAGCAATGCCAACTTTTCTATTTTTCAAAAATAAAGTAAAGATTGATGAGATGCGAGGAGCTGATGCAGCTAGTTTGGAGAAAAAGATAAAGCAGCACGTTGGAGAAGAAGATGCTGATGATGATGTTGGTGTAGCAGGGCATGTAAGTCATCTTCAAACAGAGATTGTTTTAAGCAATTGCTGGAAGTGACAAATGAGTATGTAATTAAGCCTTATTGTAATCTAACAACCATAAGTGAGAGTCATTTAGCCTCACAGTTAATGACCTTGTTGTAAAGGGCCATGGCAGAAAAGGTGTAAGGCTAAAGGTCAAAATGTTCTTAATGAATATTCCAATGTGGTCCATTATGTGCCAACTGTTTGATTCTTATTCGACAAGCAGAGAATTAGGTGTCAGAAAGTGGCAGAAAGTTGCATGTTGACTTAAGAGGAACTGAACTGCATGCTTAAATATGCATCACTAAATTTCACATTGGATGTAACTAGAAATCACATTGGAGTGTACAATAGCCTTGAGATGAGAGCCCTGAATAGTCATTGGATGGACAAATGTTGAAAATGGTTATTGAAGATGTGTGCTGAATGAATGAGAAGGGAGAAAGTAGCGTGAATAAATTTGGCATGAATTAAAACAAAAAAGTCACTACTTTTTCAAAGGTCAAAGGTAGAAAAACAGCCATTCTGCACTTTGTTTTATAGCTTACAATAATCAATGATTCCATATAGTTTCCACTTTTATCTTATGGCTGACTTTGTACAGTTTGGTCTATGCCGCATCTATGCTTGCTTTCAATCTTGTTGGAGTTGGTGTCTCTCTGGAGCAAATGGCACAGAATGCTTTGCTGTCAAGTTAGGTCTGTGGCAGAAAACCTTGGCTCACCTGTTCAGTTGTAATATGATCGATCGCGCACGCCTCCACACATGCACAAATTTTCCAAGGCGTGCTAATCATGACACGTGCAAAACAAAGAATTTGCCACAAAATTTTTTTTAAAATTGCTTATGTTTGGAAGATTTTCAAAGCAGCGGTAACTCAAAGTCTTCTTAAAAGCAGCACTCAATTCTTGACAACAGGTATGAGAAACAACCGATAAAAAGCGGTTCGCATCCCCATCGCACTTGCAAAGTAATCAAGGCGTGCGAAATAAGGCACACAGCCTATTTTCATATTACAATACCGCCTGTTAGATACAAACATCTCAATCCCCCACTTTAAGTCTTAACCGAATCATTTCCAGTGGATTTTTTGTAGAAATATTTCTCTATTTTCAACCCACTAGGTTGACCTAGGTAGTTTCATGTCAATGGCTGGATGTTCATGCTTAAATGAAAGTGACGAGAACACATTTCAAAATGCACTGAAGAAAGGACCAGCATACCTTGAAAGTGATTGCGATGAAGAGGTGAACTATTTCAATTATAATTATCATTTTCCATTTAGTCTCAAGTATGGTAACTGTTTTATAATCATTATAGTTATTTCCTTTGATTGATTAGCACCATATTCAGTTTACTCATAATCATTAATCATTAAATCAATTGAATTTGATACTGATGAATAATGATATATTAGATTATTTTTTATACTTTTTATTCTAATGCAGTAATCTATTATCATGATTTTTATAAAATATTTATTGTACAGATAAAATTTTAATTATACTGCAATTATGGGCAGGTAATTTTTCTAACATATTACTTGCTGCTTATATATTTTGCTGATAACTCGATTTTACACATTATTTTATAGCCCAAAATAACTTTTTTGTATGGTGTCTAGTACTTCAATTAATTGCTTCAAAATGCAAATAAAATTTCTTTTTTCTTCAAAATGACTGTCATGGCCTTGTTCTGCTTTTAATGTTTTAATTTCGATTTCGAACATAATAATTCGGTAAACTTTTGGTCAATATGAGTTCAGACCAATCTTCTTTATATTCCTACCAATCTTCCCTGGTCTGGGGAGATTTCCCACTGAGACTTTAAATTTCCAAAAGCAGACAAATATTTGCATAATCTTAAGATTGTCAGGCAAAAAGGTTTCACAATAACAAGAAATAGCGCAACGAGTTTTTGCATACTTGAAGTACCTTTTAGTCCGACACTCCTCAGAGTATGCAAACGTCGGAAAATAACCAAAAGCTGACACAATAAATAGCTAGATGCGGATGGAAGACACTAGAGGTTATAATTGACCAATCAGCGTTACTTAACACCTAACTTTAGAAGCGCCCAAGTTATGGTTTGCCAAAATTATGGTTTCCCAGTTCCATGATATTTTGTAGTTTTGTAGCATGATTGACAATCCACAGACATACAAAAAAAATTATATTTTCAGTTGCTTTGGACGATTTCCTTCAACCAACCAGTGAAACTACATTCTTTGAAAATTGCTGCACCGGATGATGGTAAGTAGAATGGGGTCGGAAGGGATGACTGCTCCCCTTCCCCGCCTTCAGCAATAGGGGCAAGGTTTGCCTTTAAAAGTAAAAAATCCACTCAGGAAATTTTTACCGTTCGAAAAATGTTGAAACATTTCAATGTGCTGCCACTATTCTTCTCTACATGACAGGTACTACTGGGAAAGTTCTTCTAAAAATGCTTCTATGTAGGGGCCTAGTTACAATCCTTTTACCCTAATTGAAATGTCGCTATAGAATCATTGTAGTAATTACTTTATCAAATGTTTTAAAGAATGCATACATTTTTAGCAAATTTTCTGAAATAATATTTTTAGTGTTTGTCTCCACGTCATCTTTCTTGCACAGACGTCCCTGTTGTGTATCAAATTAAGGTTTTCAGAAAATTTTGCAAGGTGTCCAAAGATTTTGATGAAAGCCTCTTCCCTTAATCGCTCTGTGGACAATTTTTAATTGTTGTTTATGCTCTAGGACGAGGGCCAAAAACAGTGAAGATTTTCAAGAACCAGCCTTCTGCTCTTGATTTTGATCAGGCGAAACGAATGGAAGCAATGCAAACACTGAGGTGATTTGAAAATTAGAGCATGTCATCTGATTGTAATTTTACTTTCCTGCTAAGACAGCCGTAGTTAGAAACTTCAAGCATGCGCTTTGTGTCCTTGATTTTCAAGTTAGCTGTCAAAAGAAGATGTAATTTTATGCAGAAATGAAGTGGCTGTTCAATGAAATTATTTTGAAATTTTCACCTTTAATCTACTTCACCTCTCTTAGTGAGACCTCTTTCTCTTTGGTCATCCTCATCTCTTCTTTCGAATATATCTTCATATCTCACCCTTGACCTTTCACCTTAACCAATAAGCCACGATGTAAAGTAACACTTCATTCATCACCCTTCTCATTTGACTTTTGAACTTTGACTTTTCTTTTTAGTTTAGCTAGCGATGATCTCGATGGGAATAAGATCATTGAGCTGAGATATGTGAAGTTTCAAGATGTACAAAACATAGTGGTATGTGTGAAAACGCCTTATAGTCATTGACTTAGTTTTATTAATGATTATTGATAGCTATTGATGATTCATTTGCTGAGGATTAATGAATCACATGCTAGAATTTAGATAATGATAAATGGATTCATTACCTGGAATTCAGTTGATGATAATTGCTAATGATTGATGGTCTATTTACTCGAATAGATTGTTTGATATTATAAGTTATTTAAAAAAGACAAGCTCAGCAAGCAGAGATGGAATGATTAATATTACTCCTGCAATTAGTGTCCTCTGATAATTGTTTTATTATTCTTTGATCTTGGATACTTGATGCCAGGCTTAATCATCACAATAGATGAAACCGAATCAAAAAATTAATCGTTATTCTTATTAGTATTTAAAGGTGTTAGATGCCAGAGTAAGATACGGACTAGGTGAAGATTTCAAGAGCTAAAGGTCAAATGTTAAAAAGCCAATTTTTATGATCTTCATTTTTTGTAGGTTTTCATCCAAGATAATCAAGGTGGCGAGGAAACAACAGTCATAACTAATTTAACTATAATCGGAAGCCCATCTGAAGCTACAAAAATGAGTGACTTTAAAAGAGTAAGTGACCTTTGACACTTTGAATCCAGTAACTGCCAATCATCATGTTTTTCTCAACATATTGATCTGAAACCCGTCACACTTTGCCAAGTAATATGACCTGTTCTGAGTTAATTGTAGGGTAGGTGGTAAAGCAAAGTGAGTTATCTAGCATATTAGCTGTTGTTTAAGCTTTGACGTCATTTTCTTTGTTGACCAGCCTTTTTTTAATTGTTATAGGTTGCTGGTAAAGCCGGGGAAAGCCATTGATAAGGAACCAACAAACAATTCTAGAAGGACTGCAAGGCTAGAGGAGGCGCTCCACGTGCCATCTGGAAGCCCTCGTTGCCATGTTTTGCCTCGTTACAAATGAGCTGCTATTTGTATCCGTAAAGCTTAGCAAAAACTGTTTATTTTGCCTTGTATTAGGATTCGAATATTGTTGATAAAAAAGAGGATTTTCAGCACAGATTTCTAAAGATTATTTTCATTCGATTTTGCCTGAACTTTCGTTATTATACCACGTGACGAAGCACACGATGGCCATGTGACGGGTGATTGTTATTGATGACAGTCTATCTCAATTAAGCTATAATCGAATCTCAATAACATATACTTATCCACGAATCAAGAAATCACTTCAAAGAAAACTCCAACGTTCGCCTTGTATCATCATACCTTAATTTTTCTACACGTCTTTCCTCAACACATTTTACACTAACTCTGCCTACTGTACTCATGTGAACTCATTACCATTACTCAGCTAATTAATATGTCAGTCTTGTAACCTACATTTGCTTACTGAAAGGTCTTAAGTAAGCTTTAAATACATCACGAATATCAGTTCACACACATTACTTAAAGGGAATTGAAGCACATTTTAGTGGCTCCGAGCCAGCAAGCTCAAACTGTCAATCAAACATCAACCAATCACAAGTATCCATCTAGCATTTCACGTGCTCAGTTCCACTGTAAATTGCACGCGATTTGCCTTTGAATCTACTTCACATGCACAGTTAAAATGTGACTACACTGCGCCGGCTCTGTACTGTAAACTTTTAGAAAGTGTTTGATCTATGCTTCTATTCCCTTTAATGCTTGTTATGCGCACTGTAGAATCCCCACAGTGATGGGCTGGTTGACCCTCCCAGTTAAGCATTTTTTCTCCATTTCTAATCTGTTTTACGCTGTGTTGGAGCTATTGCAATGTGTGCATCTGCGTAAGGTTAAAGAGATATCCATAATCCGAATTCCCTTGAGCCAGAAAAATCATTATGTTGTGGAATCACCTACTTTGTTCATTGGTCGATTCCTGCACGTTTAAATAGGCCTAAAAACACAGTGTTCCAAGCTGCAAACGATGGAAAAGACGAACTCTGATTCGTGTCGGACGAAAAATTAGGCAAAAACTGGTTCCGCTATTTCTAGCTATTGCGATGACTTAATTACAAGAATGAAGCGATGACTTAATTATAAGAACGAATTCTAGCAGCCCTGCATTCATTTAAGCATATTTGCATGGATTTAAGCCACTGAGCAACAAGATAAACAGAACCAAAGCAGCGAATTAATAAGTAAAGGGAGCGAGTGAGTTAGAGATGGGCGAGCAATCAAAGAAACTGAAATAAACTGGCAAGTTAATAAGCAATCATGCTTTACTTTTTGTGAACAGGTGCTTTGCGGTACAAAACTGTATAATTGACCTATTAGCGTTATTTAACACCTAACTTTAGAAGTTATGCGCTCTGCTTATCACCCTCTAGTGTTTTCGATCCGCATCTGGCTATTTATTCTGTCAGCTTTTGGTTATCTTCCGACGTTTGCATACTCCGAGGAGTGTCGGACAAAGTACTTCAAGCATACGAAAACTGGTTCCGCTATTTCTAGCTATTGTGAAGTTTTACTTGTTCTGTGGTTAGAATTAAGTGCAAACAGTTAGAATATTACAGTTAGAATAGTAAACACTGCAAACAAATGACTGGTATAGCCAGCGATTAATTGCTTCTCTGTGAGTCGATACTAGGACTATATGTGAGTCTTTTACTTGGGTCTTCTACTTGAACGAGTCTTCTCTTTTAGTATTCCCTGCGCACATGATTGATAAACTACTGCATTCCGAAGCATACCATGGCGACAAACAAACTTTTTGCAAACAGTGAAAGCTGCATTCTTTGAGCAGCCCACAATTGATACAGTTTCTTGGTAGCTTTTAACATTATCTTTATAAAAGATAATTTCCAGATGCTTCTCGTATGATATTTCACGACGTTTAATAACCTCCATGTTCATGTTTCTGTTCTAGAAAAATTTTACGGTTAATCTTTCTCGAATAATGTGACGAAATTGAAATACTTCGAAACATGAACAATGTCTTATGAAAGTTTCATGGAAATAGCCAGTGTACTAAATAAGAGAGGATCAAATGCATGTTTTTTAAAGCTTGTATCATAAGCGTCTTTTGAAACTTCGAATCGTCGAAGACTTTTTGAACGGGAGTGTATTTATCTGAACACGTTGTGCTATAATATGCATTTTGTTGTGTTTCTGAATTATTCATTTAGTTGTATAGGCCTTTCCAAATGATTCTCTTGTAGCACGGTGCCTTTGCCTTTGTCAGACTATTTGCTTGGACCAAGGGAGGGAGGAATGTGAAAATTAAGCTTAGGCATTGAATATTTCTCTTATAACTTTGTGCTTTAATATGCACAAAAGATTCTTTGTGAAAAAGTTTTTTGCTGGTACCATTTTCAATCGATCTCGTAATCCTGAAATTCGTCATGGCAACCAAACTGAACCAATGCAAGATATCATTTTCAAAATGGCGAGCAAGAAATGAACAGCTAACGTTGCAAAAAGCTTTTGTTTATAACAGCCAGTTTTTATGTCCGTTGGATAGATTACTTTTTTTGAAGAGTTTATACCTTTCTTGGTGAGATGGCAAAGAAAAATTCTGCTGGAAAGACGATGGGACATGGACATGATAAAACTGATAGGTCGGAGTCAGAACGCTCGAAATCTAGGCCTATGACAAGTGTTGGCTCAACTGTTCATTCAGATATCGACGAAAATGGTGGGTTTTGTAGTCAGACTTCGTTTGAGTTGTTTGAAATACATACTACCATCATATACTAAATTCACTCAATCTAAGTAAGTTGATGTACGAAAACATCACTTTATGATTCTGAACATCAATTTTGGGTCCACACCTCCCAAGATTCTGGAAATAATTGACTGATTTATGAAGCTGCCAAGCGAATTACCCTGAATTTTTGTTCATCCGTAAACTCGGCCTTGAAATGTTGTGTCGATTGCCTGGTTAAAGGAACAGATGCGGCCTAAGGTGTTAGGCCACACCTCCAAACTCGCGTGGGTACGTGCGCAGTGCTAATTGAGGCGAAATGTTATTGTTCTATTACCAAACGTTTGAATGTTTTCTTTTTTGTATAAATTTTTTTTTGCTTCAAAAATCAGATTTAATTCTTGAACAAATTATATTCAATGCAACAGATCTGCCATATTTATTGCACGATGCTGATTACCAAGGACTTGGGTGTGTAAATATGCTACAATGCCCGCCAAAAGTAGTTGGAACACCAAGATTCTACTCGTAATAAATGCATATTTTCACTTCAATTCCCTATTTCAAGCAGACAGAACCCCCTCCCCCCTTAAACAATGTTGTGAAGGTAGGTGAACATGTCGCTAAACATGGGTTACACAATCTGCGCTCCAACATACATTTGTTGTCATTTTCCAGTCGGAAACCAACATTGTATATGGGGGAGGGGAGACGTTTAGTAGGAAAGATGATTGGACTGTTCCAACACTTTTGGCGGGCATTGTAGATCCAGATGCCAAGTGCCAAAATGCTGGTAGCAAAGCTATATAGGGATATGATAGATGGTAACCTCTCAAGTGGTTAAAAGTTTGGAGTCTGATATCTGCATAAAAAATGAGGTATTTTTGTAATTTGAAGAAGACCAAATCTTTAACCATTTTATAAGTTCCTTTTTAACCTTCTCCAAAAACTCACCCACTGCTATTTGATGTGCTATTTTCTTAGGCCAATTGTCAAATTCTCTCTTACGTGCCTTTGTCTCTTATTTGACAATGCATCAAATGTTTGTCATGTACTTGAAAAGCTTTCAGGGTATGCCACTATCGTAGCTGAAGGGGGAAAGTTTGTGCCCCCAAGTTATTTGTAGTGGTAGCCTAAATATGCTTTCAGTGAATGATTAAACATCAGATGTGAGGGGGATCATCTTTGAACCAAGTTTTTGCAATTCAGGTCTTTGAATTTGCTCCTTGAAATTTTATTGGAATTAGGTCTATGCATATAACAGGGTGTAAGGCAATGACATTTCTAAGAGCAGCTACGGGGGCCTTGATTTGTTTTTGTTGGCCCCTTCATTTGCCCTCTCCCTTCTTTTTAAGTCTTTCGGTTTTTGGTCAGTGTTACGGTCTATATGCTTTATACCTAGCTTTAAGTATAATGGCACAGGCGTTCTCTCTTAACTGCCCCATGCATTAATTCTATACATTAAATTTTTTGAAGCAAGAAAATGTACATCACCTTTATTGTTAAGGTGTCTGTATGGGACTATCCCAGGGTTTTATGTGATGCCTCACCAGTTTTCTCAGGCTAGAATAGCCCCGGATGTAAGGGCATCGCCCTTCTCTGCACTTTTGTCTGTAAATTGTCAAATTTTTCATTACTTTGGAAAAATTTCTTAATTCTTTTGTATTCTTGGAACTTCAGACAAAAATTACATACTTGAGAATATTGTTGCAATCTTTTCTTAAACTGTGATCATGCTTTTTAAATCATACTTACCACTTCCGGTCAGCAAAATCTAGGTCCTTGGAGCCCCATATTTCTTAGCTGCAAAAAGGTCGTGCATGTCTTTTAGGGTGCAAAAAACTTGCAAGCATACTTAACTTGATCTCTATAATGGTCCCATGTGTGCATTACCAGTATATGAAATGAAAAAGAGAGATAATAAGCATCTTAACTCATTCTAGCGATAATGATTTTAGATATGTATTTCACAGCACCTAAATAGCACATAAATGGGAAACCATGTTCTTCCATGCTTGAAGTACTTTTTCGATTGACAATAATCAGAAAATTGTGAGTATTGAAAATTGACCAAAAGCTGGCATAATAAATAGCTATTACAGATTAAAAGTCAATATTTGCTCAGCTTTTGGCAATTTTCAAATTCAGGTATACCCTAGAGAGTTTTCAGACAAAATTGTACTTTTGGTAAGGGGAATTGTGGTTCTACCAACGTGTGCCAATTTAAACTGCCTATGATTTTCTCAAATATTCTGCATGCAAAAAGGCTAAAAAAGACATTCTGGCAAAACAAACAGTTTTTATAACAAACTGATTAGACCAAGATCAAAAATGAATTAAAATTAATATCAATTTATGTTGAATTTAGAAGAATGTTCCAGCTTGTATTTTGAAATGAAAAAAAGAATTTGAAATAAACATAAGAATTGTGCATTTTCATTGGTATATACAAATACCTATGAAGATAATTGTTTGCTGTTTGTAATAAAGTATTTGAAGTATCAGCACTGTATACAATTGCATTTGGATTTGGATGGTTCTGAATTGCAATCATCAGTCATCAGGCAGCTATCTGGGTTTGGTATATGAATATTCTTTTATAATGTTTGTCATGAAGTGTTCAATGCTGTGCAGGTGGGGAGCTGTAGACACACAGTATACTTAGAACAGAATGGCTTGAAGTTGCAACTCCCAATTTCACGCTTAGTAAGATAATCAGGCGACTGTCACCCAAATGGTACTGATCACTTTATGATAGGTACAAAATATTGATCATCATTGATAAAATATTCCTCATTTTCAACTTGCCACTCCTTGGCTTTAGGCTCAATCACGAGGCAACTGTCAAAATTTGACATACAAATACTAGTTTTTGCTATGTATCATAAAGGTTTCAATGCTATATGGGTGTACGTATAGTATATGCTCGCTTCTAGTGCAAATGGAATGTGACTGTTTAGTTGATACTTTGATAACCAGGCAGCAGTTGGAGCTGTTTTTTATTTCTCAGCTTTTATCTGCCATTAAATGCTTTATTTTATAAAGGCAGAACTTTGCTGGCTTAAAGCATAGCTTGGTTCCAAGTAACTTGCTTCTTCAATGTTCAAGTTTCATGCTATCATCAGACAAGATTCTAGATTCTAAGTATGAAAGTTGCTGTTTGCTGTGCGTTAAAAAGTGTTTGATGATGTGTATGTGGAGCTGTACATGATTACCATTTATAGAATTAAGATGTTCTACATTGCTGCTTCAAGTTTCATGCTAAATTCAGTAAACAGTCAATCGCCTGGATTTAGTTATGAATATTGTTCTTGCCATGTGCTACACATAGAACGTGCATGTTCTTTCTTCGAGTTTCTCGCTTAGTGCAATTATGTAAACAATAAGGAAGACACTAGTTCTAATTGTTATCATCGCCTGTTATGCTACATACAGCAGAAATCTTGGAGGCTGTTAGTATTGGTGACCAGTTGTCACTTACTCTGAGATCGTTTGGGGCTATTGGGAATGGGAAACTTGTTAGTTCTCCGTGACAATACACAGTGCTAATCGTATCGTCGGGTTATCGAAGTTATATAGAAGCAAAATTTGTACGGGACAATCACTAAAGTTATGTAAACAAAGGAATACTTATATCGGACGTTCAGTAAATTTTTGACGTTCACTAATCAATCCGGATGCGGAGATGCTTTCTCCGAGCATGAACTCAAGCTTTTGATGAAAATTCCAATTTGACAGAAGTAAGCTTTTTTAGCCGAAATGAATGAACTTTAATCAAAGATCCGCTTCGTGCTTGCACGTAAATAATTGATCGACGCTTCACAACGAACACCAGATACACCCTTTATTGACCTCAAAATAAGCATTATTTCTCCTGTGGTGACATTCCTGGCAACATATGCTTAAGAAATGTTAGCTGGTTTTTAATCAACCAGCAAGTTCACTGTAATTGCTTGAACGCACGTGCAGGATAGTAAGGCTGCGATTATCAAGCAAAGTTTTTGGGCGCAAAACGCCTGAATTTGATGACCATGGCTAACACTATGTTCCTTCTACCTCCAGCTGAGAATCTTAAGAGCCAAACACTTTATCATAAAATAAGGATTTCTACGAGAGCACATGGCACAATTTATCTTGGCTACTTCCGAAGATCATCCACATTAAAGGTTCTTCTTTAAGAACATAATGTTCTGTCCGTTTTGTATAATCACCCTGCTTTCTTCATTTCGCTGTGACTACTGGTCAACAGTGTTAAATCCGACGTTAAAATAGGAAAGTACTTCTATACCTCAGCAAGCTTGCTAGCACCTCGTGGACCGATTAGGTTGCTCCCGAGATTTAGCGATAACAAGGATCTGTTCATTCGTAGGCCCTGCAAAATAGCATACGTATTATGTTAGATAATATCAATAGGCTGTACCGTGTCGGCCTACGTTGCTGTGTGTCAATCCGCACAGTACTGAGTCGAGTTGACGGCGTATTGCATCCCATTAAGGCTCGGTTTTCATTGCAACGCGCAACAATTGGAACGTCTTCATACGTAGAAAACAGCAAACCGTACTGAACAACCGATTAAATCTGTGCCTGCAATCGCATATGAAAGCACTTGATTGCGAAATGTGAGCGATTATTCGATAGGAAGCGTGGACTAGAGAACGTAAAATAGAGTTGGTGGACCCACGTTTGTCGATTTGACGTCATTTTGCTGCTAATTTCAATCTCAAATCTCCTTTCTGTTTGCATTTGTCATGCAATTAGCCTTAGTCTGGCTTCAATATTCATTCGCTCTGATTCCCAGTGAGTTCTCTTAACTTTGCAATCAAACCATTTACTTTCTTGCCCATAAATTGCTTGCTTCTTCTTGCCCATGTATCAGTTTTATTTGTTTATTGCTTACTTCTATCGCTTCTTCTTGGTATGTCACCGTTGACCTTCCAGTTTGCACTTCTTCGACACACACACACGCACATACACAAACACTGGTATAGGCCTAATCGACAAAACCCAATAATCGTGAAGGAATGTGGAATCAAAATTAAACTGTTATGCAAACTCAATGTTTATTTCCAGTTACTGTTTCTATGCCAGCTTTTTCATGATGTGACGAACTTGCTCTTTGACTAAAAGCCGAGCTTGCTAAATGTTTTAACTTGAAATATGCACATTAATATCGAATGACGTCATTGACTCAGAGTGAAGCTCAAACAAACTGATTTTGGCCGTTCATAGTTTGACAATCGTTGCTGTCGAGGGCATCCATCTTCATGCACAAACTTTTAGGGTCTCCAAATCTTTGTCTTCGTAAGAAGCATGGACAGTTTGGTGTGTTTTTCAACCAAAATCAAAGACACCATTTTAAACAGGTGACATCTTTATCACGTCACTCTTTTAGTTGCCATAGTTACACAAGCAATTTCCCGCCAACTGCTAAAGGAAACTCTGGATGGCGGTAAACAGTTGCAACTGGGTGGCTGTTGCCTATCTGAAGGCGAAACCAAGGGCGAACCGCGAGGGCGAAACCGAACGCGAAACGCGAGGGCGAAACCGAACGCGAAACCGAAGGCGAAACGCGAGGGTGAAACCGAAGGCGAAACTGAAGGCGAAACGCGAGGGCGAAACTGAAGGTGAAACCAAGGGCGAAACTGAAGGCGAAACCAAGGGCGAAACTGAAGGCGAAACCAAAGGCGAAACCAAGGGCGAAACCAAAGGCGAAACGCGAGGGCGAAACCAAGGGCGAAACTGAAGGCAAAACGCGCATTACAGACCGTTATCATAACGTCACTTATGAACTTCTGCAACGCAACCAAACTCTTCAGAAATGCTAATGATACAAAATATAGAGTTCCTCACATTAACACCAGTCGTCCAACTCTAAAGTATGGGTAACTGGAGCCGATATCTCGCTTTAACGTCACAAATTTATGATTTCATGTTCAATTATTTTGTGTCGATCGCCATCTGAGAGCTCTCGCAAAGTTTCGTAATTTCGCTATCGAACTCTCGTAAGAAATACATGCCAGATAAACTTGATACCGCCTTGTCCCCTCATTCATGAATGCGGAAAATTAGGAAGCTTGTTGTTGCGCCAATATACATCTACTTTCGAGCATCATTACGCCTAAGACACGTAATGTCGGTAGGCGCGATGATGTCGTACGAAAACCTTTCTCGTAACATTAATAAAACAAGATGCACATTGACGTAAATGAATCCCACAAACAATTGTCAGTCAATGCTGCTGTGAAGGAAAGGCCAGTTGTAAATTCACTGTTTTGTCGAAACTGGTTACGATTTTGCGGCGCAATTGCGCGCAGGCCAGTTACGTGACTCTCGTAATAAGCTAGCGAAAGACAACCAAGGCGTTCGACTGTAGCATTCGTGTGGTCTTAGTAAGGCTTCATCGAAATTAGACTCATTACCATCGTAAATCCCGCATGATTTTGGATAATCCTGTAGGCAAATAGGCCGGGGATCTCGATTAAGCCAACATCTGGCTGCCCACGATTTGAAAGTTGCGCCGAGAGAATTCGCGACAGGAAGTAGCCGAGAAATTCGATGGAAAGGAATATCACAAAATGAAGGATTCAAAGATTCAATGTTTGCAATCCGATGTTTGCCAATGATAACAATGAGTGAAAATGACAAGTTTGTTTTGAGGATAACTGATCACCGCATTACTGTTGGTTTTTGGCAAACAGCCTGCCAAGGAATCTGTCGTTACTGAAAGAGATTTGGTGTCTAGGTGTCCGTACTGGCATTCGCAGTAAACACAAACCGAGGATACATTGCGGACAGAGTTTCAGGTACTTTCGAACGCAAATCAGTTTCAATTGCACTGCAATTGTCTTCGTTAATTTAAGCTTGTTTTTATCATATTTCTTCTCTTTGACGTATCCTAGACCTGCGGAGGGCAGAGCCGCTGTCCGTATTTAAGTGCTGCCCGGTTGTCCGGTGCTGTAGGAGAGCAATGGATAGAAGTCTAAATACGTGCTTGTCCGTGTTTTAAGTGTCCGTTATTTAGGGGATTTTCTCTCTCGTATGTGTATTGAAGCACTGAGCAAAGGCAATTTTGCTCCATGCTTTCTATTAGAATGTCCGCTTTCATTTGCGTGGGTGTCCGATACTTGAAGCTGTCCGTCATTTGAACTGTTCGCTGTTGCGACGAGTTCAATGTTCCCTTCTAAGAAAGCATACCCGATGGAGTGTCCGATATTCAAAAGTGGCCGCAAACTTGTCGATAACGATTTTTTAGGTGTCCGAAGGGTGTAATTTTGGTTTGGTTACCAACAATGTTCCCAATATTGCACCATCCAAAAACCATTATCATAATTGAATTACTTTATTGATTGATTTATCACCGTTTCTAGGCTATATTTGTCGGTTTTAGCTAATTGCAAAATTTGATTGCTCGAGCAAGTATTTTAAAGCACTTTCATATTTTGAATAACCTAGTCTAAGCCCCAGACTCCAATACTTTTAGTTTAGGGCCTGGAATTGAGGCTAGCTTAACCTTGACAATTAAGAGCGACCTTGTGGACTGATCTTCCAAAACATCTGCAGTGGTCTTTCTGCATGAATGCGAAAGTAGGTCAACTGTGAAAGTAGGTCTTGGGGTACGATTTGTCGCTGCCCATGTCACACTCATGTCAGGATTTTGTAAATCTCCGGAAAGAGATGGTACTCACGTTTGTGGCAACATACAAAAATTTCATGTGATAGATACCCAAAGGTTATTTCCATCTTTGGGGACCCAGCCAATGCTCAAATTAGCTAATCCTACTTAGCAGAAAGTTTTGGAGAATTTTCATAGCCTTTGCTCTTTGCTAATAAACCTGCGCTATTGTCTCATTCCTTTGCTGATAATTCTCTGGCGAAAACTCTATGTTTTATTTCCATTTCTTGTTTAGCCTAGCGGTAAACACCCGCCAAAGTTCTTGGATCTCAATAATCTGGCGATCATTCGCTAATAATCTCTGGTCTTTGAGTTCCTTTCAATTTGCAATGTTTGGTTTAGCGCTGCTTAGAAAAACAAGGACGGAATATATTGTGCAAACGTTTGTTCATAACGGCACCAAGATATAATGGCAAGATGACGTCATGGTGGATGTGAAAACGTGTTTTATGGCAGTCACAAGCGAAGCTAGAATGATGAATTCGCTCGTTCAGTGAAGACGGCGCTGGTTAGATGTTCTAACGCGAAGTATACGAATGAGTTACCAATATACCTTATGACGTCATTGACACAGAGCGAAGCCTGACAAAAGATACTGATTTTAGCGCTTTTTGTTGGATATTACTACACATTCCTGTTGCTGTCAACTACCTCCTGTCGACAACACAAATTTGTGGTGCTTTCCAGTCATTGCCTTGATAAGGATCTTGGACCCCAGGGTGTTCTCACCTGCATCAGTTCTGCTGTTCAATTGGTGTAAACAGTGTAAGCGCTTTGCCATTGGCTATCGTTCAAATCTGTTGTTGCAGCTTTCGAATTTTTGGTCATATCCCGCGTGTGATACGCGCGCTTGCCGTCAGTTTCTAAAAGCCTGACCCCGATTCTGCAGTGGAAACATCTTCTGTCCATCACGCGCCCAAACCGCGCAAAGAACACGCGGTTCCAAGACACTTCAATATGCTTGGAGCAATCCTCAAGATAAAAGCCGCGGGACGCAGCGTGAAGTCCCGCAGCGGCCATGATCATGAGTCAGCCAAGGTCTCAAAAGAATACAGTTTGCACCAGATATTCAGAACTGGCTCTGCTGTGGCCTTGGGACAGGGTGAGTAGACATTCCCTTTGTCTCCTGCAGAGTGACAAAGTTTTGCCAATGTTCAAAGCTTATGAGGGTTTGTTCCCTACAGGAAGAGCAGTTTTAAAAAATCCCGGTTTATGGCACGAATAGATACACTTTAAGATTAAGCAGGGGAAACTGCCACGCCCCCAGGTGCACGGTCCAGGTGCCCCTGCTGCAATTTGAGTGGTACATCTAAGCTTACCATGGGGGTTCCTCCCAGCTATATAGCTTTGGAATCAGTTTCACTTCCTTTTCTGTGTATAAAGAAAGGTACACAAGAAGGCTCAATTACTCATAAATGAGCCAGAGGTCAGAGATCAGCGTTCAGAGGTCATGAATCTTCAGTAGGAACATAAATAGATGTGACTTTCCACTTATTGGGTCGTGTTTTGTGGAAGTCATTTTTAAATTGTTCTACTTCAAATACGTGGAAGGAGGCAAGTGATTGTATAGGCAAATTTTCTCCTCTCTCAGACTCGAAGTTCCGGTCAAAGTTCAAAGGTCAAAAGACGTGAAAGTTTAGGAGCTTGAGTATAAAAATCTTGAAAGCTAAAATTGGATAAAAACAAAAGATTTTTAACTTCGTGTGAAATCTCCAAGGGTATCAGCCGGCCCACAGTGGTGGCTCCAGCCCGTAAAAAGTGGGGGAAGACAGAGGGTCCGGGGCGTGGCCCCTGGAAATTTTTGAACCACGCCCTTTTTATGTTGTATTAATCAGTTTTACACAATAATCTATGAATATTAACCATTATTCAAACCAACTGTAAGTATAGAGCTTATTATTATTTTTATTCTTCCCCACGAGAAGCATTCTCTCTCGTAGGAAAGACCCTTGTTTCCCAAGAAATGTACTTTAATTTATGGTTGGCAATGAACGTTATTGCATAAAACTTGATTTCAAACCGTTTGCTTGCTCAAATGCTAGTGCACTAGAATACTTGTGTACGTGGAACAAATATACTTTCACGGGCTTAGTATCATAAAAGGTAAAAGTATTATTCGATGCTGGAAAGTTTTTTGAAGGAACTTATCTTCATGAGAATAAAGGTTTCTAAATTGAAAAGTTTTGAGAATCTGAAAATTGAAAATCTTTTTCTGTGATGAAGATTCATGATTTAAAAATGATTCTTCCGCGATCGAAGGACGCTAAATCCCACGGGTTCACTTTATCTTCCTCTAGCTGTGTTTTGGTGTGATACCTAACTCTCTTTCGTATAAATTTATCGCAGATATATGAATTTCTACTCACCAAAATGCTTGTTTCATTATACAATTCCATTTCGCACTGTTATTGACAACTAACAAAATTTAGGCCAGCAATAGTTGATAGAGAATTCCAACTGCCGAATTCCAACCACTCGACTTCCTTCCATTTAAGCTCATGTATAGTTTCCATTGTCCGGATGCTTCTTCTTCGACTTGGCTCAAATCCATGATCATGTAAATCTGCCTGTTGTATCGGCTAATTCGCTGAAACGCGAAAACGTTTATGCAAGTCTTAAGATTTCTTTACAAATCAAATTTGTGTGATTTTGGTGTAGGTTTGTAAACCAGAAGCCCCCTTTTGGTAATCGGCTTGATAATTTTATTTATGTATTCAAAGCCTCAATTATCTCAGATTAATTATGAATACTGGCGAAGCAAATGAAAGGGCTATCTAAGGAAGACCAAATTCGAGTTTAGATGCTTCATCGTATTTGAAGTGCATTCTAATGTTTAAGGTGCATTGTGGTATTTAAGATGCATCTGTTTGTTTAAGGTGGATCTTGATGTAAAAGGTATAGTCTATATTTTAAGGTGGGTCCTTATATTCAATGCGCAGCTCTTAGATCGTACATCCAAAAGCATTCCAGTCAAAGGTTCCCAATGTATAATGTCAACTTGAAGTATGCCTTGTGTTTAAGGTGCACATCTTAATATAAGGTGCACACCTAAATAAAAGGTACGCACCTGAATATAAGGTGCATATCTTAATATAAGGTACACACCTAAATATGAGGTACGCACCTGAATATAAGGTGTACATCTGAATATAAGGTGCATATCTTAATTTAAGGTGCACACCTAAGTATAAAGTGCACACCTAAATATAAGGTGCACACCTTAATAAAAGGTCCGCCCCTCCTTCGCAGTGTATATTGCTATTTAAGCTACACAACATGCCTGGTGTTAAGTCTCCCAATGCATTGTGGGGTACAGAATGACCACAATGAATCATGGTCGTGACAAGCTCTTTAAAACGCTATAAACAATACTTGCAAACGGCAGATGTTTTTCAAGCCGTTTGTATTGGTAATATAAAAAGCTTTGTCCTCACACCAATTTTTGAATTTCGATGTAAGAAAAACTCTTTCGCAAACACATTTGACGGTTACAATAGCGCTTTTCCTTACCTGTTTTAACAGTTGTACAAATTCAATTAGGCCAAATAAAGGCTAGTTAAAGCCTTGTTTTCCAAACCGATGGACAAAAAGTCGTGTTTTGTCTCAGTAATTGGATGTGAAAAGAGGGCAGGAGGAAATTTTCTGCTGTTAATAAGAGCAAGGCGAGGTTGTTTAATGACAGTGTGGGTCTCATCTAGCTGCTGTCTGTTTTTGCTTGGAAGATTGCCAGCCGATTCTGAGCTGGTTTGTTCGGCCGTTTTCAAGTCAAACGATCAGACGGGCGGTAACAGGAAGAGAAGGCCGAATTTGTCTTGATATGCAGAATATTTCAAGCTACTTGTGTGGTGGCTTTGAAATTTGAGTCCAAGAGGCTGAACAACGCTGTAAGTAAGTAGTGAGAGACTTTTGCATGAAGAACAGAAACAGGTTTTTGTTTGTATTCAGAGTTTGTGTTTTGGTGAGCTCGAAGAAGTCCTTTGCCGATTTTTAGCCTCAAAAGCGCACTAAAAGGACATCACATTGTGTTGCTGTTATTCATCAAAACGCTCAAGATTCCATGCACGCAGGCAGAACAT
Organism: Nemopilema nomurai; assembly: GCA_003864495.1. NCBI lineage: Eukaryota > Metazoa > Cnidaria > Scyphozoa > Rhizostomeae > Rhizostomatidae > Nemopilema > Nemopilema nomurai. Next base: position 1,847,681 of record ML133389.1, read on the forward strand.
CTTTTGCCGCAGTAACTGTTGCTATGTGAAAAACACGATAATGTTTTGTTGTTGTGTGTTTGGCTTCTGAAGCTGACTTGCACTCGCTGACATTTTCAAGATCTGAATGGAATGATGTTGTTGCTGTTGTGACGGAAGGCCAAGTGAAGATTTTACCGACAGAGCTCGAATCTTCTTTGGTGAAGAAGACAAGATAATTGCAATCCGACGTGTACTCCAATTACACGAAAATCAATCGTAGAAAACGCCCCAATTCGTTAATACAAACTGCCGCACACAAAAAGTCAGATTTAATTGTCCAACTCAAAACATCGGGAAAGACGCTGACGAATTTGATGCACTTTACATTCGTGAAGAAATGTTCCCGTGTTTTGTGGTTTGTAAGCTTGGAGCACCAGGCACTCCTTGAAAAACCACTGACATTTTAACATTAAGTGGGAAGAGCACAAAGTTAATCCAAGGCTTGTAGGCTGTCAGTTTCATCGGAGGAAGTTCAACGTCAAATTCTTTGTTCTCTAACAAGGAAGATCAAGGAATTCTGGTACACGAACGATTTCCTCAGAGGCTGATGATCTATGATTAGTGATCAATCGTTTAATCATTTGGCATTTCACTATACGTTCTGAGTGCATCGCCTGATCTTCGTCACGAATCAATTGAAGGGTGGCATGATTTAGGCCCTTTGATTGCAATACTTAGCATCAAGTGCTGGATTTTAGTGACAAGCAGTAATTGATTGCCACATTTATCGCAATTCTCGGAATACAAAGAATCCAGTTTTCCAAGAAATCGCACAAAGAAAAGCATTCTGTTTGGATTGTCGACATCCGGACACTGAAGCCATTCAAAGAGTTCGAAGTAAGGCCCTACTGTTAAAGACTTCGTTTTGATTGACAGCTAAGTGCTCCAGCCAATCGGATCGCAACTTATCCGATTAAAATCACGTGCTTCAATAAACACATCTCGCAAACGTGTTAGGACAATCAAATCCGCAAAGGAATCTGCAAGCATCAGTTTTGAACGAAAATATTGTAAGCTTCTTTAGGTAGAAGGAACTGTCCTGCTTTTTTACAATAAAATCGCAGGAAGACTCGACAAATTCGCATCTGGAAGCCAATCGAAGTTGACAATAACTGGTAATGCGAATATTTCTATTGACTAGGAACGAAGGATTTTTATTGGTTGGCTGCCAAAGCTATTCGAAGCCACTTCAGCTGACAATGAAGCGCTTGTTATTGTATTGGAGGATCCTCAGCTGATGTTTCTTCGGCCTATTCTAAAACTTCCTGGTTTAAAATATCTGTTCTTGTTTGCCCAGAGCGTGAATTTAGTATACGATTTCATTTCCTACAGGTATTAAATCCAACATATACATTTTCAGTTCCTGAATGTAAACTGCAGACGGAAAAAACTGTTTCCACGGCAAAGGTTTGTTTGGGAAACATAAGCAAACATTTAGGAAGAAAAATTGCTCGATGGATGAAGCGTTGATTTAACACTTCTAGAAAGAAATTTATTTCTTCAAAACAAAAGGCCAAATAAAAGCATATGAAAATATCCCAATAATACTTTTGGACAGTTTCATACCTCAATTGTAGTGGCAGCTGTTAACCGCATGCAAAGAGAGGGTGGTGTCTTTATTTGTATTCTACTTCGCTCTTCAAGCGCACAAATCACCTTCGAAGCACCGTGTTACCTGTGAGTTTGACAGACCGGAGAAAGCTGTACAAACAGTGTGAAGAAAGCCTGCAAAGTCCCTACAGAGGCCACCGCTAAAGGGGTCAATCAGTATTGTACACATTATCAAGTGGAAAGTTCTCTTCACGTCCATCCATGAAAACATTTTATTGTATTCTCACCTCTGTTTTGCAAAAAGACTTTCCTTGAATACAGAGCTACCATTTTAGAGATCGCCTTGTCTTGTGCAAGCGAAACAGCCGTGCTGGTTGCAAAGTGACCTACAAAGCTTAGAGGCTCTCTAAATGGGTTTTGGATATTGATGTCGAATACCTAAGTACACGGGATTTGGAGTCGAGTGTTTTCCCGTAGCAGTCTAATTGCGGGTGTACGGACGGTTCAGCATTAATTATAACTGATATCAAGGGCTTATCGAGTTGAGTATATCAAAGATTGAGACGAAAGGCTTGTTGTCTGTGTCTGTTATCGTCAAGGCAAGACAGTCTGCTGGGAGAGTGCAATCAAGATTTGTTTGTAAAGCCTGTTTGTGTTGATGATTTCAATGCTTCAAAGTCAGGGAAAGAAAGACAACCGCTTGCAATACGATTGGAATAAAGTTGTTTTCGATACCTGCTCTGATGTCTTGCTTGGGTGTGCTCTCAGTCAGATAAGGCTATTGATCCATCGAGTTTAATTTCACACAAAAAAGCCTTGAGTCAAGAATGGTTGAATTTTAGAGGCTAATCAAGAGCGGGTTTACTAGCTGTCTACCAAAGTCTGTTGAAGAAGGCTGACTCAAAGTGTTTATTGACATTGCCAAGTTCAACTGCGTATTGGAGGTTAATAGCCAAACTAGACAGGTCAAAGAACAAAGGTCAAGCTTGGAATTTTGAGGATACCTCCTTCGCGTAGATTTGGACTTTGTTTCGGGGATTTGTTAATTTGATGTAAAAAGACACTGTGCGAAAATTGCCGATCTGTCTGATATTTGATCAATTTTCAAACAATAATTCGCGAGTAAGTTTTGATTCACACGTTTTGAGAGAGACACCTTCGGGATACACCGTTGACGTCTTGGAAAGGCCTTTTTATGCACAATCCGAATCAATCACGCCAGCAAAGCCAAAAGGAGGCTACTGCTTTGCGAATCCTGACCCCTGCGATGGATAGCAAGCTGCTCCGCATAGCAAGTAGCAGACGGCGACGCTCCTCCCTACAGGTAGTGGCTTTCCAAGGAAGGAAAAGGCGCCAATCAGCTCATGATGTCATCTCAGGTATTCTCTTCAACTTCCTGGTTTTTCTCGTCGTTCCTGTTGCTTTTGTTGTTGTAAAATCTCGATTACAAGCTCAAAATCCAGATTACAAGCTCAAAATCCAGATTACAAGCTCAATATCTAGATAACAAGCTTAGAATAAAGATGACAGGCTCAAAATCCAGATTACAAGCTCAAATCTAGATTACAAGCTCAATATCTATATTACAAGCTCAATATCTATATTACAAGCTCAAAGTCTAGATTTCAAGCTCAATATCTAGATAACAAGCTTAGAATAAAGATGACAGGCTCAAAATCCAGATTACAAGCTCAAAATCTAGATTACAAGCTCAAAATCTAGATTACAAGCTCAAAATCTAGATGACAAGCTCAAAATCTAGATGACAAGCTCAATATCTAGATAACAAGCTCAAAATCTAGATAACAAGCTTAGAATCTAGATGACAAGCTCAAAATCTAGATTACAAGCTCAAAATCTAAATTACAAGCTCAAAATCTAGATTACAAGCTCAAAATCCAGATAACAAGCTCAAAATCTAGATGACAAGCTCAATATCTAGATAACAAGCTTAGAATAAAGATGACAGGCTCAAAATCCAGATTACAAGCTCAAATCTAGATTACAAGCTCAATATCTATATTACAAGCTCAATATCTATATTACAAGCTCAAAGTCTAGATTTCAAGCTCAATATCTAGATAACAAGCTTAGAATAAAGATGACAGGCTCAAAATCCAGATTACAAGCTCAAAATCTAGATTACAAGCTCAAAATCTAGATTACAAGCTCAAAATCTAGATGACAAGCTCAAAATCTAGATGACAAGCTCAAAATCTAGATAACAAGCTTAGAATCTAGATGACAAGCTCAAAATCTAGATGACAAGCTCAAAATCTAGATGACAAGCTCAATATCTAGATAACAAGCTCAAAATCTAGATAACAAGCTTAGAATCTAGATGACAAGCTCAAAATCTAGATTACAAGCTCAAAATCTAAATTACAAGCTCAAAATCTAGATTACAAGCTCAAAATCCAGATAACAAGCTCAAAATCTAGATGACAAGCTCAATATCTAGATAACAAGCTTAGAATAAAGATGACAGGCTCAAAATCCAGATTACAAGCTCAAATCTAGATTACAAGCTCAATATCTATATTACAAGCTCAATATCTATATTACAAGCTCAAAGTCTAGATTTCAAGCTCAATATCTAGATAACAAGCTTAGAATAAAGATGACAGGCTCAAAATCCAGATTACAAGCTCAAAATCTAGATTACAAGCTCAAAATCTAGATTACAAGCTCAAAATCTAGATGACAAGCTCAAAATCTAGATGACAAGCTCAAAATCTAGATAACAAGCTTAGAATCTAGATGACAAGCTCAAAATCTAGATTACAAGCTCAATATCTATATAACAAGCTCAAAGTTTACATTTCAAGCTCAATATCTAGATAACAAGCTTAGAATCTAGACGACAAGCTCAAAATCCAGATTACAAGCTCAAAATCTTGATTACAAGCTCAGAAGTAGATGCGCTTTGATTGGCTAAGCAACTAAGTATTTACATTTCGATGAATTCAAGGCCGATCTTTTCCACTAAGAAGCTACAGAAGCAAACGAGCTACCTATATTGCATCACTAAGCCTTTCTCTCAGAGTAAGACGCTTAAATGACCAGGTTGGTAAGAGCCCAAAGTACCCTGAGTACCAGACTCACTATGTATAAAAAATAGTGGGTCTGGTACCCAGGGTACGCTCAAAGCAGCTAGCGGCGCAAGCAAGATCATTTGGGGGAGTGGGGAGGGGGCAATTCGTTGTAGTTGTCAAAGTTGATGTGACTTGGAAATTAAGATGAAACGTTAGTTCATTAGTGTTATATTAAGCGATTACGTTCTAGTCTCGTCTAATAATCCCCTTATCTAATAGTCTATTGAATATAAAAATCTATAGAAAAAAGGGGGCAGTTTCTCCCCCTTTCAGTCACCTCAGCATGCGAAGGACCTTAACTGGGCCTATACTGCACAGGCCAAGAACAAGTACCGGATTGATAGTTGATGGTGATTGGTGACCCATTGAACAGGCTAGCTTCCCTCGGGTCATTCATGCTGACCACGTATGAGCTCACAACAAACGCTTTGTTCAAAGCCTCAATCGACCACAAAGCATTTAGAATATCTAATAAGGATTCTTACCTTAATGTTTATTTATACAAGGAGAATGTTTCGTCATGTGCGACAAACTAAAACAATGTTTCAAAAACAATAGCATTTCACGCTTGCCTTGACTCACTTGTTTTGCCGTTGAAACGTCGCTAGCGTTGTTTCAACACTACGGATGCAGTTAAGCAAGCGATATGGAGAGCAGCTCTGAGAATGAAAGTGATTGCGAGAATGGTGAGGCATCTTCTTGTTTATCTTCAAAGTTCCAAGAATTATGAGCATTATTTGTTGTGATTCTCTTGAGACACAAAATGAATCCCCACGAGATTCCATCTAGACATATCAGATAGTCCAGTCAGTAAAATCATAAACTGAGACATTGGTGTTCAACCGTGATAAATAGTGTTATGTCCAGGTTTTGAGTGCGACCTTTCATAAAAGACAATGCTCCCCTTCAGCTAAAACGGTATCTGCACGGCTAGCGATATTTCAGTACCCCTAAATGTTGTTTCACACGAATTAGACATCCTAAATGAGGTTGGACAATGTCCTTCATTGATAAAAATATTTTCCTACTTTTATAAGTAGGGTACAATTTCGGTTATCGCCTTTTAATGTTTCTTGCCCAACCGTTCCTATTCGGAGGAAATATGACGAGAAATTCATAGATTTTGGTGTGCGCCGTCTCTTTTGCAAATAAACCATAACCCTGTTTATACCTGCGTCACAAGCATTTGACGTCCGAGGGGGCTGCGGGAATCTACAGGCCCCCTTCAGAATTGATTTGCCCCCCTGCTCACAATGATACTCAGAGCATGAATCAATTAACTGGCTACATGATTACGAGGCAACATACAGACGAGGTTATGGAATGCGTGATTCCTGTTGCACCCTTTGCTCTTTCAAGGATTTTTTATAAAAACTTTGAATCATGATAAACCTTTAATTGAAATGGCCATTATAACGCTCTTGATCAATCCACTAAAAGTTAATGTAATAACAATGTTAAAGTCTGGCCCCTGAGCCCAAACATCTGCCCACTCTTGGGCTAGCTCCACTCATCTCTCGCTAGCCCACTGATTTTCCACTTACTTGTTTACTTATTTATTTTCTGATTTCTTACCTCCAACTTCATATTCAATTGTTTTAACTCTGCACCTACTCCTCTTACCTTATCCCATTATAAGTTAATTAAGTAATAACAATGTTATCCTTTTTTTGTTTATTTTTACTGTTTATGCCTCCGGTGCTGACCCGGCTCGTGTGCTAAAATTTGCAACTCAATTTGGCCTCTGATCCAAAACATTTTCCCACCCCTGAGGTAGCCCCATTCACCCCCTCCACTTTCCCACTGATTTTCTGCTGACCCTCCAACCCTTTGGAGAGTTCCAATGACCAGCCCTGATCTTCAAATCTCATTATTTTAATCCTACCCCTACCCCCTCTCCTAAACCTTGAAAAGAATTTGTGGACCCTTTTTGTGCTCCCACACTGTCGACTCATTCTCTGTGAACCTGAATGCTGGAAACGAGGCAGTTACCAGTTAAACGAGGCTGACACCCACCGACAGGCTGCCCTGGAATTGTCTAGTTTCCATACTGCTCGACCTGATAGTCATAAATAAGCATGATTAATAGTCATAATTAGTATAATTAATTATTTCAAGTAAAGGGTTAGGGTTAGGGTTAGGGTTAGGGTTAGGTTTAGGGCTAGGGTTAGGTTTGGGGGTAAACTAACTACGTCATCTGGTCGAGCAGTAACTAGACAGCTCCTACACCTTAGAACTTTGAGTATTCGTGCTTTTGCTGGCTTCAAAATTCCTTTTTTACAAACTGGATGTCGAAAAGACGGTCTAAAACACTCAAAGGAATCAGACAACCCAATGCTGTTATATTAACCGCCTCCAAGCAACCTAGTTCAAAAATTCAACCATATTGTTGCGCAAGAATGTTCAGTATTGGCATAGCGTTGACTTGTTCTGTCGGATGCTGGGTCATTTTTCTGCGCATTTCTTTCTGCTAGATAGTATTAATGTTTTTCCATCTCTTTTTAACTGCAAACAACTGTTTCTTATCTTTCAGGCTGTGAAGTTAAGCTGAATTTTTGCATTTTTTTCCTTTAATATTTTAAATAATTAACGCGTGGGCGTTCATCTCTTTATAACGATACGTGTAGGCCTAGGTGTTGGGCGGCTTTATGTTGGGTATAAGACGATTAAAGAGATATGGCAGACGTTTTTCAACTCTGTAGAGCTGACACCTGCCTCTATCGCATGGTTGACATTCCTTCAGAATAAGTTCCAATGTGGGTCATGGGCCATGTGTTTTGTAAAGCACCAAAGTGAATGTCAACTTATACTAGTTGAATATCTATGGTTGAAGTTGGTCCAGCTGAAGTATGTTTTTTACAGATAGGCTCCTTATGTATGACCCTAGTATGAACCTCAAAAGCAAGGCAGGGATAGAGCCATTATCTATGCTACTGCCTAATTTGTTTTGGGGTAGTTTTAAGGGGCAATTCTATTTCCACAGAAGGGGTTTTAAGCCCGCGCAGCGGGGCTTTGGGGGCTAGTTATCTATGCTTAAATATCTGGCCCCTTTTCAATAAATCGTTTGATATAGATTGCCTTCTATCAATAAGCGTTCGTTGCTACGCACCGTGCTATGAGGACGCGAATAAGTAAATAAAATTGACCTTGCCCAATTCTCGCTGTAAAAGATTGTAACAAGAAACGATATGTTATTGTCTCTTTAAATATTTCTCTCTCTAGCTCACCTACTCTAGAAATGTATCTATGTGAACAGATGTTTTGTGGTACAAACTTTGTGATTCAAGCTGCAAACAACGGAAAATGGCCAATAGCCGACACAATAGATAGCCATTCGCGGAAAACCGCAGAAATTATATCGCCCCCGCTGTAAATTCTTGGCTCCCCGGCTGAAAAGATGATCGTCATTTTCCCCACCGAAAACTGACAGCCAACCCAACAAAAATCTCTAATCGGGGCACTTAGACGGGGGTGTCCAATTGGCTTCAGAATTTTCCACAACGGAGAAGGAATATGTGTTGCCTTTGTTAGAATTTATGGTAATGAGAAATTAAGCCGAAATCAGCGAGTTGCATTACTGTTTGTCCGAAAAGGACAAGTTATTCCAGCATTGCTGCAACAACTTCATTTTCTGGTGAAAAATATGTAGTAAATCACCAGCAATAATGTATACAAATAGTCTCTTTAGCAGTTGACGGCAGCGATAATGCCAGCAATGGAATCATCTTTAATTGGCCTCTTTGCCAAACAAGCCTCGCTTCCAATCCACACTCTTGGCTCGGTTTCATTTGGGTCTTACTGTTTATATGGCAGTCAAACGGAACCTTACTAAAGGAAATGACCTCTGTAGCCGAGCCCAGAGAGGTGGTATTAAAGTTGTACTCTTCGACCCACATGTAGTGGGAGATCTTTTTGACAATTAGGTTGCGCTATAAATAGATTTTATGACATCACCCTCTTTGCTATTAGCAAAAAATGAGGGGCAATATCACATCGTAACTAAGTTTTAACGTATAATGTCCTTTTTATCTGAAAGAATCAACTAAAGACCCCCATTCTATCCTACTTTCTTGAGATCCGCCATTGATACTTTGTCGTTTCCTATTATGTATTCCATTATCAAAGGCGTCAAATTATCAGCCGATTTAACATAGACATGAAGAGATCCCAAAACAACCATTTACATCCCTCTATTGTTTCTAAGAATTATCCTATTGTTCTGGGAATTCATTGTATGTGAATTGCCTTTAGAGCCCAGTCTCCCAGGGGGGCAGTTAAAAGACTGGTTCTCGTAGCTTGGTAACTGTAGTGATGAGAATCTTGAGGGAAGACTCGGCTTGACTTGGGTAAATTCCAAGTAAATGTTAAGTAAATGTGAAAGAGATTTGGGAGTTAATCATGGCTGAACGGAAGAAAAGCTCCGCAGCAACCTGGCGAAAGTTGAGCCAAGCGGTCTCACCAAAAAGAGACATTGTTACGCTCGAGAATGGTGGTATGTTCTTGTATTAAGTTGTGACCGATCCGTCTTTAGTTGTTATGAGATAAACTAGAGGATTTGATAATAAGGAGGGCGTTTATCGGTATCCTAGACCAGAACACATGAAGTATTTCGATTATGACCTGTTGAATTAGGACACCACGTCAAAAGGACTCCATCTTTAAAGGACTGTTTGATTCTCTATAGGTTACCTGCTAAAAGTAGGGCGAGACTTGTAGAAGGGCCATGAAGTTGCTGCAACATGTATTGTTTCAACTAAGTTTATTCTCTCAACTCCAATGAAAGGCCTGTAGGAATTGGACGAAGAGACGCGTTTTCTTGCAGTAGTAGTTCTAATGGAATGAGTACCATTCCTGCAAACATTGATTCAAACATGGCTCATTATTATTGCTATTATAATCTGTACACTCGCTGGAAATATCTCCAACCTGCAGTAATTCCGATCATGGTTATGTTTATTTATCATTTTACTGGCCTTAGGTCTCTCTCCGATATTATTCCCTCTTTTCTATTCACCCAGGTCTGATCCCATATCGATAATTTTGCTCTTTTCACTGATAATTGCTTTTGTATTCTTTTTGTTCTCATTCACGCAAGAATTCTTTTCTCTCTTTGTCCAACCTGCCTATGAAGGGCTTTAGCTCGTCTTCTACACAGAAAGTGATGAGTCATCTGTCATCACTTCCTTAATCTTCATTTCTGCATTGTATATGATCTGCTAAAAGTTCCTTCGTTTCCTGCATTCAAAAGAATTATTTAGAGGGTATACCCTTGACAATATCTTCAAAGCCAACTTCAAAGCACTATCCTCTTTCAAGACTAAACCCAGCAACCAAGACCCTGCCCCTCTTTCTCCCTAGCTCTTCCCTTCATCTCGTGGTCTTGATATCGCAGATGTGACGATTTAATCGCTTCTCTTATCCCTCAAACTGATCTTCTTTCAAAAGAAAATCAATGAACACGATTTCATTTCTTCCTATCTTGTTGTAACAGCTTTTTGCAACAGGCTTTCCGAGCAGTGACGAAGGAACCGGAGGGGGTCTGATCGGCCTAGCCCCCCATTTCTTGACAAAACCATGCAAAAGTTCCTCTTCAAAACCCAATGGTAGCCCTATGAGATAAAAATCTTCTTTGTCCGACCACCCCTATAGTTCTTTTCGACTGACCATGGTCCAATTCCCAAAAGCTTTTTGCCACAAAACGTAAACAGTTAATCCCTGTGATGCATTCTGAACTACCCTTATGACGTCTATACAGCTATGACGTCACCATCTATGCGCTCATTCACGACCAGCGAACCCCCTGTACCGTGAACACTGGAGCTGGCTGAGAACACAATGCTTCCTTATCGCTCCCCCCTCCTACGCAACGACGCTCAAAGGCGGAGATCTTTGTACCAACAGGAAGTAGGAATTCGATCGACTTCATTCTGAAGATAAATCGTCTAACGAAGGCGGCGTTGCGTAGATGGGCCTACTGTATACGTGAAAATGAGTGAGAGGAAAGCGAGTGCGTGGACACGGATCAGCCGAGGCACAGCCAGAAGGAAACTTCTCGATGCGGCGCAGAATCTTGTCTCCCTCAAGGACGGTGGTATGTCTATTTGTTACAAGCGACTGTTGTACAAATAATGTCACGCATACAGTAAACTGCTAACATGCTTCTAGAACTTATTCTATGGCCCATTGAATTCTTAAACTATAGACGCAAACTTCTATGGATAATCCCATTAGCTATTTGTAGTACACTTCGAGGACTTTGAATGCTCAGCACTGGGGTAAGCTAAACGCTTTTTTTATAAGGAACCACTTTATAAGGAACCTACATGTAGAAGGCCGATTGGAGGTCTACGACAGGCACCGCGATACAGAGGGGTTGAGGGAGCTTTAGCCCCCCCCTGCTTTTGCAAAAAATGCCGAAAAGCCTCTTTTTTAAAGGTTTTAGCCCCCCCCCCATTTTTTACACCCCCCCCCCCACTTTTCTCAACGCTCCATGGTGCCGGTACGAATAAGGAACTTATAGAAAAGAGTATGACACCAAATGAAAAGGTTGCCGGAATAACCAGGAGACTTACAGACAGGGTAGAGATGAAGCATCAGCAGTAACAGTGTCATACGTGCCAGGTTTGGCCATTACCAATGACGCATTCACCTATGGGCTTACTGGATCCGGGCCCAGGGCCCCTCTGAGGTTTTTAATTTCAGGGGACTCCCAGCAACATTTGAATAACCTACATAAATTCATGTTTATTAATTGAGTAGCATGACCTTTTGGCATATTTTAGGGGCCCCATGGCCTTTGGGCCCAGGGCCCCAACTGTCCTAAATCCGACCATGGTTATGACAGAAATATGTCATCTAGCAAAGATTGTGTTGTATCGAATTACATTGTTGACGTCATAAGCTTTTCGACGTCAATCGTCATAACCTTCATTATTTTTTGTTTGGACATTTTGTCTTGAAATAGCATACTCCGACTTTGGACTGAAATGTTTTGATCAAAGTCCACTGAAATGTTGACAATGAAAGACATTTCATCGTTTTGTTATCAGAGACGGATTGGCTTAAAATTTTTAACCGGCCGCGAAGAACTAAAGGGTTGGTGGGTGTGGTCAATGAAACAAGGGAGTGGTCAAGCGAAATTTTTTCCATCATGTCGAAAGGCTTTATACTTTGCAAATGGATGTGTCAGCGCGCTACGTTATAAGCTTGGGCCAGGAAGTCGGAAACGAAGGCCGAAATTGAAGTGATTTGTTACTGATTAAGCCTGGGTCCTGAAGGTACGGAGGCCCTGTGTAAAATAGTTACAACCCTGGAAATAAGTCCTGTGGGGAAGTTCCCAAACTATTTCTGTCGGCATATTTCTTTAAATGCTTAGTTTGTATCCCAGGAGGTATTCTGGGTACCAGACTCACTATATGTAAAATAATAGAGGCACTATATGTCTATTTTTTATACACAGTGTGTCTGGTACCCAGGGTATCCGGGGGGCGTATCGCCAGGGAGGTAGGGGGTTCAGAAATTCCCCAGTATCTCTATTTGGCAAAACCGTATAGCGGTTTGGTAGATCAACTGTGTAGTATTCATGCGATTAACATTCTCACACTTTACCACACAACCGCCCCCTCATCAAGACATGCTTTGTCCCCCCCCCCCTCCCCAAGCCAAAGAGTCATAAATAAAAAATTATGAGCATTTTGAATATTGGTGAAGGTCTCCAAGCCTATAGGTGCAATCTTTTACTGCGTATAGAGATGTCTCTGTTATGCTCCATACGACACACCCAAACTCCAAACCTTCCCCCTACCCCCTTTGAGGCTTTGTTGCTGGGGCTTCTATCTGATTTCGCAACGATGAAAGAGAGAATTTAAGCCACTGCTAAAAGAATTCTCAATGCGGAGGACTTGTTCTTTGTGCTGCTCCAGGAAATAACTCGGAAGTAGTCGATAATATGAAGAAGTGTTATTTGCTGTTTAAAATGAGTTCAACTGAAAAATACTAGGAGACCCTGGAGGTATACAACGATACATGATGAAAATGTCACTGACATTTCTCAGTAAATTTAAATAAAATTAAAATTATCGTAAAATTCAAAAATAGCAAGAAAGGGCTGAAGCAAAATGTATGCATGAAGAAGGCTTTCAATCGTCTCTCCTCTGAGATGCGATGGTGGGAAAAGTCAAAAATTTGTTTCTTAAAAATTTGAATGTCCGATAAATAAAGCCATGAATTGCTGCTATTCTGCTGTGAATCCTCGTGTGGTCTACAATTCATGTTTCCCTCCACCCAAAAGGATTGCGTTCCTGCCCTCAAAAAAAGTTCAGTCGTTTATGAATTTTGTTGCCGATGTGAAGCTCGGTATGTAGGACGCACTACTCAAAGACTGGAGGATAGAATAAAACAGCATGTTCCCACGAGCATAAGGACCAAAACGTCTGCAGAAAGAGAGCAGCCGCGTCGAAATTGTAAAAGACGCAATGCCCAAATTAATTGTGATTCATCTATAGGACAGCATCTTTTAGGGAATTCATTATGGTAGAGCCTCCTGTTGAAACAACAGGTACATATATAATATAAACGTATATTCACAAATCTGGTCATTTTTTAGTTTCATTGAGTCGCAGCTTTTTCTTCAATAATTCATACATTTTTACAATAATTTTGCTTTCTTCTTCTTTTTCCAAACTTGAGCCTCAATGTCCATCTACTCGCTAGCAAATAAAGTTCATCAACAAATGACAGATGTATATCGTTAAGTTCAAAATAAAATCATGTATGGTGCCGGAACTTAACAAAGAAGGGTCTACAATGACCCAGTCCTTCACAAACTGCTACAGAGACTTGCAATAACATCGGGATAAACTACACGGTTTTTCATGAGGAACCACTTTATAAGGAACCTACATCTAGAAGGCTGAAATATTTAAAGAACTTATACTACTAAAAACGAAATGCCTAAGGAACTTTTCGATTTGGAAATTTTTTATAACTGCAAACATCAAAAACTAAAAAGCCGGTTCCATTCATTTGCAGCCAATACTCGCATATATTGTTTGCTATTCGTGTGTCAAGTGCTTCATTGAGTAGTTTCCGCATAGTCTATCTCGCCCCTCTCTCTATTAAGTGTTAAGGCTTATTGTAGTCAAAGCACCGAAAGTGAGAACTTAGAAACTTTTAAGGAACTTTTGGTACTAAAATCTGCTGATTTGAGGTCTACGAATAAGGAACTTTGGAACTAGGCCTTGAGGTAGGTTCCTTATAAAAAAACCGTGTAAGTGATATTTGAGTACATGAATGAATGAATCTGGATAATCCTATGCGGTAAGGCCACTAGGGACTATCACCTGCGGTACATTTGATATTGCTAGCGTGGAAAATAAACAATGTGTTGTGGCTCAAATCTACATTAGCTGTATATTCAGTATCGACTTATCCCCTATCACGCCAGATTGGCTTTTGCCGAGTCTTTTAATATCATAGCTGATTGGTGGCATCCAGTCAAAAAGTTTGATTCTAAATGGCAAAATGAGGCAGTAAGTGGCGCAAATAGATTTGGACCAGAAACGCAATGATATTGTGTAAGAAAAATGGGTTTTTCTGTGAATAAGGGAGAGAAGGGTCATTAATGGGATAGGATCCGTTTTGATGTTTGTTATTGTGGGAAATAAGTTATGTGTGTTTCGTGGAAATTGAAGGAGAAGGAGAAAAGAAGTAAAACTCGAGTGTTGTTATTGTGTGGTCCCTCACTGCCCCACAAATGAGTAAGAAAAATAAACGTGCAATTGTAATCCAGAGTTGTCGCTTGCAATCCGGATACAGACATAATCTGTTCTTTTCACAGACAGAATATCATAGACATAAATACGGCGCATTTGCCAACGAGGTTACAGTTTCTCATAACCATATTTCTTCATACTTCTTCCGCCATCTTTCTCACATTTTGTTGACACAAATGATATATTTATGCTTTTCTTAGTTCTGTATTTAGTTTTGTATTTGGCTTTGTATTTTATTTATTTTCTTAGTTCTGTGTTTAGTTTTGTATTTAGTTTCGTATTTATTTGCACGGCCCACTGCAAATCAGTCCTTTGACCGACATGGCCACCGTGCCTGAAGAACTTAAAATGAAATGAAATGCGATATAATTCGAAACTCCAGCTGCAAATGCCGAGGCGTCTAAAGGAATATGGGGAAAGAGTACATTGATGTTGATTTGGTTTTAGTAAGATTAGTGAACCATTACAGCGGGAGGTTTCTGCAGGCACCGCGGAGCAGGGGGGGGGGGGTGGCTGTAGGGGCTTTAGCAAAAAATGCCAAATATTGAGTAATAAACTTCCAATAAAGCCTTATTTTCACTGGTTTTAGCCCCCCCCCCACTTTTTTTAGACCCCCCATTTCTCTCAACGCTCCGCGGTGCCTGTTCTGTGCAGTGAATGTTGTAAACCTGATTAGTCTGAAGTCTGGCCCGGGGGCCAATCGCGGCCTATGGTCCCATTTTTATTCGGCCCTTAGTCTCTGTCATGAGATTAGTAATGTGTAAGATTAGTAATGCGACAAAAAATTATCACGCTGTAGATTTCAAGCGTGTACGAAAACGCTATACTAATCTAAAAAGAATTTCAATATGCCATTTTAGTGTTCTGGTATGGATCTGCTAATCCGTTCTGTAAATATTTGAAGAAAGCTTGCTTATTTTGGCTTAAGATAGCCTTACCTTGCATGTCTACAAAGGGTTACCATGGACACAAAGAAATTCGAAGCATATGATAATCATGATAGCAATGCGGATATTTACCAAGGAACGGAGGCATAAATTGTCAATATGTGACCTGTTTTAGGTAGAATAAAGGGAACTCACCAAAGAATGACAGATTCATGTTCTTTACCAGAACAAAATTTTTACTCAAAGAGCAAAATACTCTTTATCATATTCAGTATAATATTCATACATATTCATATTCAGTCTAATATTCAGGCCAATATGCTCTTTATCATATTCAAAATACTCTTTATCATATTCAGTAGAATATTTAGGCCAATATGCTCTTTATCATATTCAGTATAATTTATGATAAAATAAATATATTGAATACATTTCCAAAAAATATTTCACGACCTTGTTTTTTATAAAACAATGAATTTTATTATATAATAATTTTATGTCTTTTTTTCCTGCGTTTCCTGAACAAAGGAAATTTGGTTTGAGTTTTACGACCAGGGCGCTAGTGAAGACTTCTTCGATTGCGTAGGAGGATTTGCGGAGGCGTGGATAATTCTTCGATTGCGTAGGAGGATTTGCGGAGGCGTGGGGATAAGTCTGACGTTGTGGTCATTAATTCACAGGACTGGGTATTAATTAAGGGAACTGTTTGCCATCTGTCACAAATGTCTGATGCCGAACGTCATATCAAACGGAACGGATTGAAGTTCCCGCTCCAATACCCATGCTTAATACAGCTAAAATACAGCTAATAGGCAACTTTCAGGACCTAGAGTATGAAAGTAACTGCTTGCAATTTGCCAGAAAAGTGTTTGCTGCCGTGTTTGACAGATCTATATACACTTGTAGTATTATGAACATGTCGAATCTAAGGCTGCGTTTACACGGGAACAGTTCCCAATGAAGCCGTATTCAAAAGGGTACGGAAAGGCCTTGCGTTTTAACGGGAACTAATGGAACCATTCCAAACAAACCCGTTAGCCGTACCCAAACGGGTCCACCTAGAAAGTAGGGACCGTATTGAACCGTACTGAGAAGTTCTCATGTAAACACCAAGAGCAGTTAACGCTTGAACTTGCCTAGAACGGTTGTCAGTTAATTTCCTTGTGTAAACGCAGCCTTAGCCACCGCTTCAAATTCCATGCTAAATATATTTATCAGGCAACTTGCAGGACTTCATGTATGAAGGATTCTGTTTGCTTGAGGTCTAGGATTGCGTCTAATAGTATGTTATGAATTAGGGTTCTCTTCAGAGTTTCACGTCTAATGCGACCCCCGTTCAACAATATATAATCGTAATGCAATACCATATGCTTTTTTCATAGAAACATATTGTCTGACGGGTGATTTTGAGAAGGACTTCTGCGAACTCTGCTCACGAAATGACGTTCCGGCCATCAAAATTGCTCCGCGCCCGCACCGTCCATCTTCCCCGGTCTCACAACATCCGGACACCAGTATGAGCAAGGGTAAAGAGTCGAAAGAAGGTAAGGTGTTTCCCTTCTACTTTCCTTCAAAGCCAGACCCGAGCGAGTGTTGCTGTTGTCGCAGCTATTGTGAGAGCTCGCTGGCCTAAATTTTCATGTGAATCTTTACCATACCAGTTTCTCTTTCCTCGTAGCACAAAAATACTGAATATGCTGAATTTTTTTAGTAATGTTATGCGCCTTATCTTCTTGATGTCTTTTCGCCAAGGATGGGGCAGACTCCCCCCGTCTTTCTTTTTATAGGCCCAGGCGGTGACTGCAGAAAAATAGGGTTTATGGGATAAAATAAGGGGGGTATTATTTAGGCCTACAAACATAGGGTGTCGCCATTTTCAAAATATCGCGGGAGAGCTTGAAGTGACTTACTTTGTAAAGGTGTCCCATTCAACGGGGTTGCTTTAAGTGCAAATATTGCCCGCTAATTTCTAGAAACGTCTTCAGTTAAAAAATATGTAGTTAGCAAGACGCCTTTTTATCTATCTAGCTAAAGCATATTTCCTACCTAGTAACCAAGTGACTTGTTGAACTGCACGTTTAATTTCAAATTGAGATGAAATGTAGATGATAGAAATGGGTGGTTAGACATGTGATGCAAGTCATGGAGTTGGCGTAGATGAGTAGATGACGTAAAGTTACTTTAAGACTGCAGAGCTTAGGGAAATTGTCTAACCCAGCCTAGGAAGGGGTCATATCAAACAAATGTCATTTAGCATAATCCTTTTTAATGACCACCCCACCATCCCCCCCCCTTCCAGTATTACTTGCAGTAATCGCGTATGATTTGTAAACCTATAATCAATTTCTGTATCGTAGATCGGAATCGAGGCCATCAAGCACACCAGCCTCCTCCTGAACCGCCGAAACCTGCAGACGACAAAGAACAGGAGCCTCCCCCAACAACATACACTACTAAAGACAAATTCGAGTATTTTCAGCCTCGTATTGAAATCGAGAATGAAGATGAGGGGAATAAAACCCATTTAAAAGAATTTTTCATACGAGGCAAGTAAAATAATCAAATAAGGCTCACCTGCCTGTTGCTTTCATCGATGACCTTCGTGACCTTTTGATGTCCTTTGGCCTTTGACCTTCTTGACACTTAAGTCCTCGCAAATCAACCTCCATTATTGCCCTTAGAGATTGCATGTTGCGGCTTTATGCGCTCTGAGATGCACTGCATTACAATCACCTTCGCATACTTCTTTCGTGTTTATATCAACTGCCCAATTTTGCAGGTTGGAAGGTGGATGGAAAAGTTCTCGAAGTTCTGTCGATGACCTTACCAAAACAAGACAGGCTTGTCTCGATCAAGTAAGCCCTCTCTCTAACTTCATTCTCTTTTCAAGCGAATCTTTCGTAAAAGAGTCCAATAGGCATGGAAAAAGTTTTCCTTCCAACCGTACAAAATTCGTGCAAAAATTTCCTGGAAGGATATATAGATTAAAGAGAAAAGAATTGGTGTGTTTTATTTAATGAAAAAACATCGCTCCAGGCTACTCTACAAAACTTTTTTGAATGCAGATTTCAACAAAATTACAGAAAATATGTGTCCTGATGACAGATAATTTGTGATTACTGGCTTCCAGCTGTCCATGATTAGGAACTTTGGAAATGCAATCAACCACTTTGGAAACATTTAATTCAATTTTATTGTTGGCAAGGCATCTGCTGTAAATACAGTGATGGAAAAATTCCCTGCAGAACTTTATTCCTGAAAAATTTCCTGCGATCACATGGTCTCCATGCCCTGACAATAATTGATAATTTTGGCGCGCTTTTTAGTTTACGTTGATAAAAATCGAGAATGGCTACTTTGAATTGACGTATTTTGTTTTGTTTTGATGTTGCTTAAAGAACGAAAACTGATAAAAAAGATTTATATCGTAAGGGTACGGCCAACCCTTCAATAAAGAAAACAACAAACAGTTGTACGAGTATTTTAAATTACTGAACAACTGCATGTGGCAGATCAAAAGGGCCTCTTTTAAATATTTCAATTATTTTTGTGCACTTGTTACTCCAGTCGGTATTCAACATTGAATGGCTTGAAGTGGCCATCTTAAAATCTGTGTTTGAATAACAGAATTGGTTTGTAAGGTCGATGCGGTGTTCTGATTGGCTAGCGACATCCAAGAAAGAATGGCACTTTTCATTTTATTCATTTCATTTTATATTATTTACCCATAATTACCCCATCAATCAAAGAAGACAGCTTTACAGGGGGCCGTGCTTAAAGTCTAAGAAAAATTATTTATCCTTTAAAAATCTTATCCTGATTAAAATGATACATAAATCAATAACAAACAAAAAACAGCAAAATAAATCATCTATTTACAGTGTGTTTAAAGGCTTTGAAAGAGGTTGTCTGCTTGACTTCCAAATCTCAGTGGTTCCAGTACCACGATATGAGAAAGCCCGTTACACATTGCACGTTTTCTGTCGAGTACTGGAGTCTGGGCCCTAGTACTGGAGTCTGGACCCTAGTACTGGAGTCTGGACCCTAACGCAGCCTAACGGACACATTAACCTATTTAATCTGATCTCTTTTGTATTCGCTTTATTCGTATTCCTATTCACCTCGCAACTTACGCTTCGCCTTCTACGTTTTCACGTGTATCGTTTCAGAAAATATGTTAAGTTAATAGTCACGAATCATTGTCTCTCTCTGTGCTTCACGTTTTCATTAGAATCTTTCAATGACATCATCACATTACTTGAGTCCTTACCTTTTCATATTAGTTTGTGGAATGCAGGACTGAGTGATGCGACTTTGGAGCAGCTGGCCAAGATAGTAGTTCAGTGTCACTCGCTGAGAGACCTTTGTCTTGATGGCAATGCATACATCCGACAGCATCGTTACGATCTCTTTCTTAAAGAGGAATGCAGGTGAGCATAATCGCTTGTTAATCGCACAAGCAATATCATTAATCACAGTGATTGCTTTGATCATTACGATCATTGATCATCATAATCAACACGATCATTAATCATACTGATCACTGTAATCACCATGATGATTAATCGCAGTGGGCTTTTAGCCACCATGGCCACATCGATTACCCTAGAAATCATGATCAATAATCACAGTAATCGTTATAACGATAAGTTCTCCTACAGTCTAATTGAGACTGTCCAAAGTTTGCTTATGAGCTATTGGTCTTTTTCAAAATTTATTCTCCAAAAGTTTAAGTTTAATGTATAGTTTAAGAGTATGATTCATCAACGTGATCTCTTCCGCAGCTTGCAAAATCTCTCACTGAAGAACTGCTACGTCAATGACATTGGAGCCGAGAACATTGCCACTGCGCTTGTCGATAACAAAAACCTGACAACGCTGAACTTGTGTTTCAACAAAATCACCTGCGCAGGAGCAGAACATCTGGCCAAGGTAAGATGATGCCAAGACTTCCCCTGGGATTGATGATTTCTTGCGCTGATATAGACTCCAAAGCCCCAAACTTTGGACAAATCTGACACACTGGGCCCTCTAGGTTTTGCGTGTTCCTACCAAAATGGTAGCCATCTTCGACAATAGCCCCCGACTTTGCTTCCTTGATTTGACCTTTTTGGTGTCAAGGGTCAACTTTTCAAACTGTTGTGACCCCCCTCTACTGGTTGACGAGTGGTGACAACAAAACAAAGGGACCATTACTTGCGTCATTGTCATCTTCCCCTTGTTAAACCCCAACCTCCCTACCCCCACTTTACCCCTTTTTACCAAAATTTGTGTTGAAATTTGCTACATTGATCAGTGACGTCAAACAAACAAAAACAATGGCTAATTTGGCGGTGAGATGTTGTAGTTAAAAACACTTGGAAAAATTGCATCTTGACATTTTTTGGTTTGCTCGTTGAGTTCCTTTGGTCTCTTAGCGACTAACCCAATTAATCCCCCAAATTCCAATTCCAACCTGTCCATCAAATATAAGTCCTTTCATATGCGATTGCAGACACATGTCGCAAAAGCTTACATTTTTGAGCTTGAAAGTTGCTCAACATGTAAGAAATTAAACCCCATCAGATTTAATCAGTTGTTCAGTACGGTCTGCTGTTTTCTACGTATGAAGACGTTCCAATTGTTGCGCGTTGCAATAAAAACCGAGCCTTAATGGGATGCAATACGCCATCAACTCGACTCAGTACTGTGCGGATCGACACACAGCAACGTAGGCCGACACGGTACAGCGTATTGATATTATCTAACATAAAACGTATGCTATTTTGCAGGGCCTACGAATGAACAGATCCTTGTTATCGCTAAATCTCGGGAGCAACCTAATCGGTCCACGAGGTGCTAGCAAGCTTGCTGAGGTATAGAAGTACTTTCCTTTTTTAACGTCGGATTTAACACTGTTGACCAGTAGTCACAGCGAAATAAAGAAAGCAGGGTGATTATACAAAACGGACAGAACATTGTGTTCTTAAAAGAAGAACCTTTAATGTGGATGATCTTCGGAAGTAGCCAAGATAAATTGCGCCATGTGCTCTTGTAATCGAAATTTTATGATAAAGTTTTTAGGTTATTTCAATGTCTATTAAGTAACAAATAGTGAAACCATTGATTTTTTAAGGTGTCTGCTAATATACGTTGACATCTGTCAAGCTGGTATTTCAACAAGGGTAGCATTGCTTACTGAAATCTGCTTCATACATGGCACATTTGGAAAGAGGAAATAAAAGCCCTATTTTCGGTTGTTTTTTGCTGGTGTTTTAGGGTAGTGCTAGCTGGATCACCTATATGGGAAGAGGGTAAGGGTAATGCTAGGGGATAATTCTAGGGATGAGGGTAGGGGACAAGGAAGATTAACCATGAAGCAATTTGAACCTTCGCTCCTGGCATCAATTATGTCAATTCTTTTAGTATTTGTTATTGTGATTTCAGAATTTGAACACTTTTCAATTGGTTTTCGTTAAATCTTTGATAACCCCCCCCCTCTCTTTCAAGTCACTATCAAGATTTGCTCTCACTCACAAAGAGGTTGTCCAAAGACGCATGATGTTATCAAAGAAATCCCCAGAAGAGGTGGGTAATATGCCAACGGTAGATGAATCAAGGCAAAGTGAAATAGGCCAAAAAGGAAACAAAAACATCTTAACACTTTATCAGGCCTTTGTGGGTTATCGTTTTTAAACCCATTGGAAGGATTAGTGCGATAGGCGATAGTTCATTTATTTGAACATCAACTGGACAAGAGGTAGCATTCTTCGCTGAACGATCACAAGATTTTAATAAGAAAAAATAGCTCGGCATTACATACTGTTTCAATAATGATTGCATGCTAGAGTGTCTGGAGATATATGGTGATTTTTGATTGATTTATTGATTGACTGACTGATTGATTGACTGATTGACTGGTTGATTGACTGATTGATCAATTCTAACTACCGAATGGCTGTAATTTCAAATCACATTTCTAGTTATTCATTTTTGCTATAATGACTCTTCGCTTGATTGAGAGTATTATAATATTTTGATTGTTTGATTGACCGCTCTACTGATTGTCTGATGCATCGATTGATGATTGATTTTTTGATCAATCAATCAATAGATCAGTTAATTTATTGACTAGCTAACTGATAGAATGATGGAATGGTTGATTGATTGATTTATTGATTAACTAATTGATAGGTTGATTGGTTGATTTATTGATTAACTAACTGATAGGTTGATTGATGTTTGTTTGATTGATGATTGATTTATTAATCTATCAATAGATCAGTTAATTCACTGATTAGCTAACTGATTGGTTGATTGACTGCTTTATTGACTAACTGATTGGTTGATTGATTGATTGTTGATTGATTGTTGATTGCTCGATCGCTTTCCTTCCAGCCTTCAAGCCCTACACGTGGCATCGGCCCAGTTAGTTCTACCCAGCGTCCGCCAAGTGTTAAAAGCGGGTATGTAATTGAAGGCACTTAGACCCCTGCCAATGGACCTTGAACATTTTGGTTATTCATCATCTTACACTTCGTTATGCTTCTGTAGAGCTACGTTACCGCGATTTTCTCACTATAGACAAACGTTGAAAAGCTCACTGTCTGGGTATCGTCCGAATTCCGCTTTCACAGGCCCCAGACAGCAAATTCCCACGTGTTTTCTTTCATGGATTATGATTAGTGGGAATTTTATTGCTCATGTCTTTTCGCTGGTAGGAGTCACTTGAAAGAAGACAAAAAGTCACAAGGGAATAAAAGCACTGCGAAGAAGAAGGACACACTGCAAAAGACACAAAAGGAATCAAGCTCGAAAAAAGGTAAGCATGGGTGAGACATCGATGGTGATGATGATGGTGATGATGATGATGATTGTGATAATATTGATGATGATGATGGTGATGATGATGATATTGATGATGATGATATTGGTGATGATATTGATGATGATATTGATGATGATATTGATGATGATATTGATGATGATATTGATGATGATGAGGATGATGATATTGATGATGATGATGGTGATGATGATGATGATGATGATGATGATGATGATGATGATGATGATGGTGATGATGATGATATTGATGATGATATTGATGATGATATTGATGATGATGAGGATGATGATGATGATGATATTGATGATGATGAGGATGATGATGATGATGATGATATTGATGATGATATTGATGATGATGAGGATGATGATGATGATGATGATGATGATGATATTGGTGATGATATTGATGATGATATTGATGATGATATTGATGATGATATTGATGGTGATGATGATGATGATGATATTGATGATGATATTGATGATGATGATGGTGATGGTGATGATATTGATGATGATAAATGATTGATGATGATGATGACGATTATGATGATGTTGACGATGATGATATTGATGATGATATTGATGATGATATTGATGATTGTGATGATGATATTGGTGATGATGATGATGGTGATGGTGATGGTGATGATGATGATGATGATAATGATGATAATGATGATAATGCTGATGATGATATTGATGATGATATTGATGATGATATTGATGATGATATTGATAATGATGATGATGATTATGGTGATGATAATGAAGATGATCCTGATGATCATGGATCATGGATGATCAGTGATGAGGACAAACATTCATCGATTATCCTCCAAGTAAATGCCTTCCTTAACATATTCCTCCCTCTTTCCAAAGCTTCTTCGATCGACATACCCATGAAAGGCTCTTCAAAGACCCAAAAGAAGACGGACAAGACAAAACCAGACAAGAAGGGACAGACGCAAAGTGACCATGAGGTAATCACCCAAATTTTGACTTTTCAGAGAATTAAAAGCGCTTGTAGATTTGGTTTCACCCTCTCCTTTTAGTATTTATCAATTGTCTAATATAAACATTGGCTATCATGTGAGAGGTCACGAAAGTTTTCAAAGTTTTATTGAATAAAATTACAAAATTGCGAATTTTTAAACCATGTAAATATTTTCATTCGTTATATTTGATTTCTCATCTTGAACATTTTTTTGTTTTAGAGCCCCGAACTGTTTGAATTTCCGCATCCTCTTTTGGAAGTAGCAGATGAAATAAAAGGAGAATTGTATGTGCCTGGGAACAGAGCACTCATCAACCTTAATCTTGCTAGTACGTTGCTCTTTCATACCAGTTACAGTACAGTGCAGTGTAGTACAATTTGACGCGTTACGTTACAACACAGAATCATATGGTTCGTTACGGTATGGTACGCTACGTTATGCAACGTTACCGTAAGTTACGTTACGTTACGGTACGGTATGTTAGAAAACAGTACGGCACGGTACGTTACGTTACGGTACGGTACGGTATGTTAGAAAACAGTACGGCACGGTATGGTACGTTATGTTATGGTTTGTTACAACATACTACTGTACGGTACGTTACGGCACGGTACGGTATGTCACAAAACAGTACGGCACGGTATGGTACGTTATGTTATGGTTTGTTACAACATACTACTGTACGGTACGTTACGTTACGGTACGGTATGTTACAAAACAGTACGGCACGGTAAGGTACGTTACGTTACGTTATGGTTTGTTACAACACAGTGCTGTACGGTACGTTACGTTATGTTACGGTTTGTTACAACATACTACTGTACGGTACGTTACGGTATGGTATGATACAACAAGGTACGGTAGGGGTTGGTACGGGGGGTTGCATTACGGTACGATACGGTAAGGTACATTACAACACAGTACGGTACGACATGTAGGTTATGTTACGTTACATTGCGTGCGTATGATTGGTTATAATTGACCAATCACCGCTACTTAACACATAACTTTTAAAAGAGCCCAAGTGAAAAGACGAATTCTTTCTGTCTACAAAGAATGAGTTTTTCTATAGAAACGATTGTGTTGTGTTTTCGATCCGTAACTGACAATTTATTCTGTCAGCTTTTGGTTATTTTAAAACATTTGCATACTCTAAGGAGTCGCGGACTCTAAGTACTTTTTGCATGCGAAAACTGGTTCCGCTATTTCTAGGTATTGTGTAATGTATTACAGCGCATCAAATAACCAATTGCAAATTTTCTACACGATGCTTTTTCTGGCAATTTTGTAATTTTGGGCTGCATATTCCAGGAAACAAAATACCAATCGAAGGTGTGAGGGAATTTCTCCACGCAGTTCAATATCAGATTGCCCTGGCAAACCAGACGAACAAGAGCGTTGGCACTGGGCTTCTGCGGCTGTCGCTACAGGTAACTGATAAATGTCATCTGTCAGACGTCCTTTCATCTCGTTTGTTCATCATGAAGATAGGCACTTCTTATTGTAGCCGGACCTCTTTCAAATAAGTAACACGGAGTTTTTGCCTGACTCTGGTGATATTGCAAAACCGGCTAGCTATATTGCACAATCATCTAGCGATATTGCACAACCGTCCAGCGATATTGCACAACCGGCCAGCCATATTGCACAACCATCTAGCGATATTGCACAACCATCTAGCGATATTGCACAATCATCTAGCGATATTGCACAACCGGCCAGCCATATTGCACAACCGGCCAGCGATATTGCACAATCATCTAGCGATATTGCACAACCATCAAGCGGTTTCCTGCTCAAAGCGAGAACTGATATGTTGACATAAGTTGACATCTGTCTACCTTCTACACATTTTTTTATAAGAATAAAGACTATAAGAATATTGAGACTCAAAGTAGCTAAAACTTAATAATAATTTCAGAGTAATGTAAGGCTCCACCTTCACCAAGACTAAAATTTCTCCTTAATCTTAGTTTTCTCCCAAAGCAAAACAACTGTCGCGAGATTGAAATTATGCTTTTGGATTAGGCTGGCGCATTCGTATCATTAGATTTTGCAGTTAAATATCAAATTTGTTGTTCCTCTGAAGTTTATAATGAAGCAAACAAGGTTTCATATTTCTCTTTGATCTAAAGGCGAGTAACACCTTGTGTTCGGCAGGAATAATTTAAGAAAAATCTGAGTCTCAAAATGAAAATTTCTTAAGTATATTGAGGCTCGGGAAAAAATCAGGTATTATTATAAAGTAAGTATGTATTGAGTTTTCATTGGGGGTCGTTTTAGTGCCCTTTATAAGGAATAAAAACTGCCTAGCTAGGTAACAGGGTTTGAATTGTACCTCAGCCTCAAATCACAAAACAGACTTGTTGGTTCTACAGAGAAGTTGAAAGTGAAAATTGTGGGTTCTGACCCCGTGGAAATTGAACTACTCAAAGGCATCTAGCCTACTATTACGTGGAGCTTATCTTTTGATACCGGCTAATATACGCCAATATAGGATGTCTTATCATAGACGAAGCAAGCCTCTCTTTCAAAACATTGCAAGCCTCTCATGGGTGTATGGACTGCAAAGCGTATGGCTGATACCTTTCAATCCGCCCTAGCCATGTTACTTGCTGGAAAAACTTAAATGCGGTTCATATTCAGATGTAGATCCCTTTGGACAGGTTTTTTAATATGATAGAAAAGCCGGATTGGTAATAATTCCAGCTCCTTGATTTGGTTGGAACTGGATGGTCTTCCTTATAGAACCAATGTTAAAGCTATACCGTATCGGCTCCGGTACTCCCCGCGTTTATCCGCGAGAAATCGCGTTTAATAAAGAGTTGAGTGTGTACGATTGAAACCAGCTCCATCTCGACACCATCTTGAATCGGATTCCTGGGGCGTTCGCGTTTCGAATAAGTGCGCTTGCTTTACCCGTGTCCGTGCGAATTGCACTTTGCAATCATCAGCTGCATTTAATTACAATTTCCCATGGACTCATGAGACCCATGTCAAACTGGGAAACAGTCATGGCCTAAGAAGAAACCGATTCTGGCGCTGCTTTCAACTTCATTTCCGTGCAACAAAAATTTGTATATTGCCAATTTTTCTCTACACAGCTCAACTTTGAGACAGAAAATGCTTTACGAATTACGTTTAGAATTTTGTTCGACGAAAATTGTTCACGTTGTTAATCAAATCAAGCGCTGTCCCTTCCTCTCATGTGCTTAGTTCGTGCATCAGACTAGGCACACGAGAAGCTTGTCGTTTGACCTAGGCTTGCCGTGAAATGGACGTGCTTTAACATGTGTGTTTAACGCCCCAGTATAAAAAACGCACGTTTCAACTTTCGACTTAAGCGTATAAAAGTTCACTTGCAGATCAATCGTTGAGGAAGATGGCTTCTTTCAGAAACTACCTATTGTTCGCCCACATTTGAGTATTCAATGGCTTTGGCACTTTCAAACTTAAGTCTTCCTTTGAATCGCCTCGTTATTTCACTCAAGATGTTGGAGACGAAAAACTCTCACGGCTTTTGCCCTTCTTAGTATAAGTCGCGTAAAGGGTTTAAGACTTCTTGGCCGCCAAAAACTGATCTTTTTCGTCAAAAACAATTGAATTTATCTTTGCGAAGTCTCCACCTTGGGTTTTTTCTTTCCCGGGGTGAAGTTTTTCCATCTTCCTGGTATTTACAAACTGAATTCTACGAAAACTTGAATACATAGGCCGCATGAAGCTTCAATGTGGTCCCCCGGAATTGAAACTGTTATGTAATCAGGCCTTCAATCGATAGGATCTAGAATGAACGAAACAGAAATTAAAAGAAGAAGTTATAAATAAGAATTGCATTCATAATATTTACGTATTTTCAGCTGTTGTGTAGAATTGCAATTACTAGAATTGTACAAACATTTATTAATTCATTCCACTTTTTGCCTTGTTTTGTGCTTTGCTGACTTTGATGAGCGTATACATCCCCAGAAAATTAATTATCATTATTGTTATCTTAATTGTTGTTCTAATAATTTTACGATATGGTCATTTGCCTACAGCGAAATTCCTTTGATCCATCCGACCCTACATTCATTCAACTCAATGAAGTCATGACGACGAGAGATCCATTCTATATGCCTCCCTCTTCGCAAAGCCCGACTAAAGATCTTGGAAAGGTAGGCTGTGTTTAAGAGAATACACCCCCCCCCCCTGCATTGCGAGAAATATCGACACCTGTATAAAAGGGTTGCCATCGTTGGAATCATTCTCTCTGTTTGAAAGATTGCCTAATGCTTATTACAGAGGGGACTCATTGGAAAGGGGGGTGGGGGCTTATTTCAAAAATCAAGATCAAAGATACAAAAATGATTTCCCAATTCCTGATCTTTTCTGGTTTTTATCTAATAACGAAAATATTTAGCAAAACAGTGGTTGACAACTAATTAGAGGGGGACTTAATATAAACGGGGTACTTATTTCAAATTTCTGCCTAAAAAGGGAGGCTTATTAGAGAGGGGGTATAGTAGAGAGGTGGCTTAATAGAGCTTTTACGGTATGTTTATTCAAACAAATTATACAATTGCTTCTTTTCCATAGACCCTCTTTCTTCCTAGTTAGTGTTCCAGGAATATCGAGATGTGTTTTTGCAAAGCAAGGAAATTAAGACATCTTGGTTTCAATCTGTCGTTTGAGCTTCGTTGAAACTAAAACTTTGTTTCCTTTTTTGCAGGAAGATAATTAATTGAAGAAAGCAGAGAGCGGTTAAAGATGTCATTGTAAATATTGACAAAGTTAAAGGGACTTTGTTCTTTTAGTTTTTGTATGTAAATATGTTAAAAGAAACACCCTGAGAAATAAAATTGAAGTTTTTATCCAGTACTCTTCAAACTATGTTTGCGGTGTTTCTATTATCAAGCGAAGTATGTGCTCCAATTATCTTACAAAATTTGCAATTTGAAACAAAATTGGATATTTTAAGAGCAAGAAAGGTAGCTCATTTCTTGAAAAGTATTCAGCAATTTGTTTCAATTTGTAAGTAAAATGAGAGATTTTGTAAGTTTGTGTGCGATGGACAGTGTTTTGAAATTTTGGATTCTGGAAACCACTGCTTGGTTTGAAACGACGTATGAATCCTGGGCAGCTGAAGGATATCCAAAATACAATTGCACTACCAGCTTTCATTAAGTGGCGGCTCCAGCCAACGAAGAGTGGGGGGGGGACAAAAGGGGGGCCTGGGCGTACCCCCGGAAAAATTCTTGGGCCACGCCCTTCTATACCAAGAACAACCAACATTGATAAAAAAACTTGATGTTATCATATCGCTTATCTGCTGTATCTACGATTATATAACGAAATTGATCGTTTTTGATGACATTCCTAAACGTCAATGTCAGTATATGCGTGTTTACAAATTAAAAAGGTTGGAAAACGTCATTTGTCAACAAGGTCTACACAAGGACTATACACATTAGACTACCATGCCATTTAAAAAAGTTTGATAGCGTCTGTTTTGGCTGCACATCAATGTCGTACCATTAATAAATACGGTCTGAAATCTTTCCGATTTTTTGTTTGTCACGACTTCTCCTTAGGCCATCATAACATTAAAGACAAAACTATAATGTTTTATGCATCTTCAACTTCAGCCTAGTAGAAATCTGACTGTCTCAATTACTATTGGCACCGTGAGATATCTAAATCCATGGAAATAAACGCGCCACTAAACAAGGACTGCAATATCTTTCTTGTACAGAGAACACTTCATTATCGCCCTTTTTATGTCCCCCAATCTCCGTTTCACGGCCATTGAACGATTATTGAACATTTGCAAAGAAGACCGCTGTATGGTTTTCAGATACCCATTCCCATGAGATAATGCACAGATGTTGAATGTATGTTAGGCCCTGAATCGTGCAAGGGACGTCCCTTAAATGCCGCGAGAGCTGAAATAAGGGCTCCCTCAATATTGTAGTGAGCTGTTTCCATTGCGGGTCTTGCTTTGAAAGAAGAGCCTATTTTGTTGCTGATCTTTTTTATGAAAGGTGAGTCATTTTTGTTGCTGATCTTTCTTACGAAAGGTTAGTCATTTTTGTTGCTGATCTTTCTTACGAAAGGTGAGTCATTTTTGTTGCTGATCTTTCTTACGAAATGTGAGTCTATTATGTTGCTGATCTTTTTATGAAAGGTGAAACATTATTTTGCTAATCTTTCTTCTGAAAAGTGAGTCTATTTTGTTGCTGATCTTTTTTATGAAAGGTGAAACATTATTTTGCTAATCTTTCTTCTGAAAAGCGAGATTATTTTGTTGCTGATCTTTCATATAAAAGGTAAGTAATTGTTGTTGCTGATCTTTTTTATGAAAAATGAGCCACTTTTGTGCTTCTTTATATTTTCCAAATTAGTGTATCCTGATTGAAGTTTCTCAGCTGGAAATTACCTTTTGAGAATGTATCTATAGCACCATATTCTGTTTCATATGGCGCAATCGTAGCTCTAGGGGAGGGGAGGGGTGGCAAAAGAAGCATTTTAATGGAGAGGGTGCCCCTTGTTAAGTTAATTGACTCCAGTTGAAGAAATTATGGAGACAATATTTGCAAGGGGCTCTATTTGTCACTAGTCAAAAATCACAAGCTTATATATCCACCTTTCCATTGGCAGCTGGAAATTACAGATTGCCTCTTTGCAGCTGCAACTTCCGTTGATTAATAACAGCAAGAGCTACATACCGTAGATCCTCGAATTAGCCTCCTGGGGGCTTATTTATTTTTGATATTTTTGGATGGGGGCTTATTCAAGGGGAGGAGCTTATTCGAGGGGAGCTTATTCGATGAGGGGAGGGGGCTTATAAAATTACTCGAAACATGCCACATGAAAATACAATTTTTCAAATTTCTTTCTTTTTCATAATATAAAAATAATATGGAAGTAAAGTAAAACTTGATAAAGTTACTAACAAAAATATGAATTTTTTGTGGTAATTCACTAAAGTGCCAACGGCAACCTCAGAAGTCGAAAATCAAAAAATTGAGGAGGGGGGCTTATTCGAGTGGGGGGCTTATTGAAAATTTGTAGTTCTAGGGTGGGGGCTTATTCAAGGGGGGGGGGGTTTGGAGGGGGTGCCAATTCGAGGATTTACGGTATCTCAACTGATTGAAAACGGATGCAGAGGCCACGTGCAATGCTTCTGAATCGCATGCGCAGGAGAGGTACTAAAATCGTAGCGAGGAACCTTGGTTGCTGCCTCACGCCCTCGCACTCGATCCAGTCTCTTACGTAACGCCGAGTCCAAATGCTCTTTTTAATAATTCATTCATTGAAATAAAAAGCATTTACTTTCACAGACTGATAGTATTTTCGCAACAGTAGCCCAGGCAGGTTGTCCGTGGTTGTCATTTTGGTTTTATTTATTCTCGCACTGCACACAGCCAGAAGTCATTTGAAGAAAAGACTGGAGAGAAAAGACTGGAAAGAAAAAGACTGCAAATTGTTTGATCAGGTATGTAACAAGTTCTATGTTTTCTTCTCATTTGTTTGTCTTTTTCGTGTTGAAAATTACGGCGCGCGGGTTTCTTGGCGAAATATTAGAATTTTAAAGTGTACTTTAATAAAAACTGGGCGCCCTCTTGCAGTGAGAGGTTGAGTTCTTTTCATTGGAGCCTTTAAAGCCCCAGCGACTTTCTTTTAATCTGCTTTAGCTGAAATAGAATGGTGTGTCAAGAAATTTCTCGGAATTTTGAGGCGGGAATCTTCCGCGACTAGACACCACTATTACAGAGTAGATGTACTGTGATGAATTTGTAATTTCTGCCGATGAATATGGAATATCAAATGTTGGTTCAAAGGAATGCCAAAGATGGTTTTTTTCTAAATGACAATTCTGTCCACAATACCTGCAGGTCTTGGAAGTGTAAGGAAATCTAATGCTGAGTTGGCGTCGAGAAGAAAAGATTTGAAAGTCGCATCAAACACTTTGAAATACCTCAGCCATTCATGATAACTCTGATGCTTTTATTATAGTTTTGAGGATGCGATGGTTTTATTTTCGTGCTCATATTCAAACATTATCGAAATATTTTACCGTTTTTGAATTAACTAAAACATCACAAAATTGTCATGCAATTCAAGTTACGTTTATATTGCTTTAGACTGTCAAAGTTTAGAAAATGTTTTGTAGAACCTTGCCTTTGTCCTGATGCAAAGAAAAAGTGGACGGTCATAAATTTAGCATCACCATACCACGGCGATTCTGACAATTAAGACCAAAAACATCAAAGATAATGGCAGCGCAAAGCGTAGCTTGTGAAATGGTTTTTAGCAAGCCGGTATGTGTTTATTGCGCGATGAAGATTTTAAAAAATTCATTAGAAAAAAGCGAGTTGCGCTCTGTTATGAGCTCCTCTAGAACTCAAGTCGCAATCGTTTTCGTCCTGGGCACCGGGGACAAACATGAACACAAGGAGTCAATCACAGCGGTGATAAAATAAGAAGCTGTAAAAAAAATGGTCGGCTATCTTTTAGCAAGCCTACTAGGAAAGGAAGGGGACAGAAAAGGGAACGGAGCAACGAGA
The DNA here is from genome assembly GCA_003864495.1 of Nemopilema nomurai. NCBI lineage: Eukaryota > Metazoa > Cnidaria > Scyphozoa > Rhizostomeae > Rhizostomatidae > Nemopilema > Nemopilema nomurai. Next base: position 1,880,382 of record ML133389.1, read on the forward strand.
AGGATGTGGGTGCCTCAATTTTGAAAATGAAATCAATGAAAATGAAAATATTAATGAGTAATTTCAGTGTTAGCTAAGTTAGCTTCTCGAGATTATTGAAAATTTTGTTGCTTGAAGAATGCATTATTTAATAGAACGGACAATTAGAACGACGACAACAATATACCTTGTTTGTAATTTTTATTTTTATTTTTTTATTTACGACATTCCAGTAACACTATTACAGCTTGACAAGTCCAATAAATAACATTTAAAGTTCGACAAATCCAATTAAAAAAGAACGTCTATTACAAACAATGTATATTATTTTCACCGTTCTAATTGTCAATTTCATTGCCAAGCTGCGTTTCCCGAAATCTGAATCCAATAATAGAACTTGTAGTAATTGGCAGTCTTTTGAAGGAAACACCGGATTCATTATGAACCACCACGAGGCCCACCAGCGTGAATTGGTGACCAAGTCGTGACAGAGACTACGATACTTATGCAATTGACCGACCCACCGTTTATCTGGACTTCGATAATCCGGTCCGTGAAAATGCCAAAAACTCTATGAAGAATTTTTTTGGCTTTTGGTAATATGTTGGGTGCGTGTTCTTTGTCTTTTTAAGTAATTAGTTTTGTTCTTGCCAACATTTGGTGTAACTACCTATGACCCCTGGCTTATTTTAGCATAATTTGCAACGAAACTGAAAAATACATCTTGAGATTTTTCGCGAGGGTCATGGTTCTGAAGTTCCTGTTTCTGTATGAATTCATTAATTTTGTTTGGCAATTAATTGGAGTAGTAGCAGGTAGAAACAAGCAGCGAGATCTGTCGGTGAAAAGATGTTTGCATGAAAATTAAACACTGAGGAACAGTAGCCAGAAATTAGATAATAAAAAGATGACCGCGGAGGCCCCTGCGGAGGAGGCTTCGAAGGAGAAAACGCGTGTGATTGCTTCAGAAAATAGGGTTGCAGGTGCTGGGGGTAGAGGAGTTCCCCATGTGCAACTTGTTTACATAAATAATGGAGACATGTGATTGGTTTAGAATATAGGGTTGCAGGTGCTGGTAGAAGAGGAGTTCCCCCATGTGCAACTTGTTTCCAAAAACAATGGAGACATGTGATTGGTTTAGAATATAGGGTTGCAGGCACTGGGGGAAGAGGAGTTCCCCCGTGTGCAACTTGTTTGCATAAATAATGGAGACATGTGATTGGTTCAGAAAATAGGGTTGCAGGTGCTGGTAGAAGAGGAGTTCCCCCATGTGTAACTTGTTTGCATAAATAATGGAGACATGTGATTGGTTTAGAATATAGGGTTGCAGGCACTGGGGGAAGAGGAGTTCCCCCATGTGTAACTTGTTTGCATAAATAATGGAGACATGTGATTGGTTTAGAATATAGGGTTACAGGTGCTGGGGGAAGAGGAGTTCCTCCATGTGCAACTTGTTTACATAAATAGTGGAGACATGTGATTGGTTTAGAATATAGGGTTGCAGGCACTGGGGAAGAGGAGTTCCCCCATGTGCAACTTGTTTACAAAAACAATGAAGGCATGTGATTGGTTTAGAATATAGGGTTGCAGGTGCTGGGGGTCGACATTAAAAACTGCATCTCTGACATCACAGATGGAGCCGCAAGTTGTCATGGCTTGTACAAAGGCTTGCAAGCAAAGCTTATAGAAGCAGTAGATCAGCATGTACACATATGGTGTTATGCACATGTGCTCAACTTAGTCATCGTTGATGCAACAAAATGCTGTATCAATTCTGTTTCATTTTTTAATATGCTGCAAAAGACAGCAACGTTCATCAAAGCCTCGTACAACAGGGCAGATGTCTGGAAGAAACAGATAGAGGAGAGAATCGAAACAAAGAAGACAAGGCGACTGAAGCTCATCGGTGAAACAAGATGGTCGGGTAAGTCCAACGCCCCGGTGGTATACTTGGAACGTACGAGAATCCAAGAATTAATTCATTTTTGGATCTGCTGATTTGCCTCTTTACAATCTCCACATCACAAACGTTCGAGCTTGCAGTTAGGGAAGAAGCCCAAGCACTTATCAACGCTTTCCTGCATTTTCAGACCATTTCGTCCGCTTTCATCTTCCTAAGAATCTTCGAAGAGACAGTGCTATTGTCTGAGTATCTGCAAACGAAAGGGTTAGACATGGTGAAAGCCTGGAACATGGTGCAGATCGCAAGTACCAACCTCAAAAGCAAGTCTCGCTCGAGAGTTTGGTGAAACCCATACTGCAGCCAAATCTTATGCTGAGAAGGTGAATGAGCAATTGGAGGAAATGGCGAAAGACATGCAGTTTTCCAGCCGTCATACGGAAGATAAATTTTCCTAGACATGAGAGTGGAAGTGGCTTTCAAAGAAAGATGAATCCCTAAAGGAAAACGATTGGCCGGCGAAGCAGCTGACGAATGGAGAAGTCTCGACGCACGCAATTCAAAGTGGACCCTCACAATGTCATTATGGATAGAGCAGTGGAGGCGTTAGAATCTCGCTTCGCCTCCCATAAAAGTCTGTTTGCAGACTTGTCTTGCTTAGACCCAACGAGATTTGAAGACATCCTCCTGTATGGAATTGCCGAAGGAGCACTAGGTAGCATCTGCAAGTTGGCGTCATCAATCAACGTAGAAAGTCTAAGAGATGAGCTAAATTCTTTTGCTCAAAATTACTCTCAGCTGAAAAGAAGCATCAACGCTGGGTACAAAGTCGAGATTGAAGGTTCGGATGGCGAAGAAGAGAGCTGTTCAGCATGTGCCTTAAGACTTTTATCAAAATATCGACTCCACGAGAGGACGTATGACAACCTATACTTGTTGTACAAAGTGTTATGCACGTTGTCCGTCACTCAAGTTAATTGCGAAAGGTCGTTCTCGAAGTTAAAGATTATAAAAACTCGCTTGCGAAGTACTATGAAACAAGATAGGCTGGAAGCCACAATGTTGATGAGCATCGAGAAAGCGTTGCTGAACAACTTGAAAAATGAAAGCATAATAGATCGCTTAACTCATAGTTCTCAAGAGATGTCAAAGTTGCTGTTGTAAAGTAAATACCAAAATCAGACATATACGTGCAAGTTTATATTTTTGTAAACATTTAACTCGGATTTAATTATGCCTTAAATATAAAGCGTCATTAATTCTACAAAAGTTTGTTAAGAAACCGGGGAATCGCAACAGCATTTGTCTTTGACCACACCCTCATTGCTCATGCAACACCCATTAGGGCCTCCTTGAGTCCACCATGGCCGGTGATAAATTTTGAGACAGTCCGCCACTGCAAGTAGTCGCCTGGTTCTTTACCTATCTTCTTCACCTCCAAGGCGAAAGTGAACAATAAAATTATTCGTCCTCAATTGATTTATTCTTCTGGAACACCTTCAATCCCATTTGATGGCAATACTAGATTTATTACAAATTCCCTGAGAACTTGTACACAGATATCCAAAAAATGAATAAAAAGATGACAATAGTTATAGATGACTTGATGCATGAAATTAGCAATTTAAGAGACATTGGTAAATTATTCACAAAGGGGAGATCACATTTAAATGTAAATGTAATTTTCATGATGCAGAGTCCATTCCCGAGAGGGACGAGATGAGAAGCCCATGTATGTTTCCATGTCTCCTGCTGCAAAGGTTGCTCTACTTGAACAGGAAATTTAGTCCTCCTCTCTTGGGAACAAATTTTTCAAAAATCAAATCTTGCAATTTACTTTCATCAGCAAGTTGTTTTCCTCTTCGTCCCAAACCGTCCCTGACCCAAACCGTCCCTGACCCACTTTAATTTGAAGGTATTTATCTCACTTTCTTCAGATTCTCAAGAAAATTAACTTTCCCCTGTAGCACTTGAAATCCCAACTGGCGCATTAAGCTTTAATAATTTGGCAATTTTTGGAATGTTTGCTTGGAGGTGAAATTAATACAAATTCCAGCGTCCCAATTATTGACCTTCCTTTCATTCTCAGATTCTCTGGCCTATTGGGCATTTTTATGTCAGAGAAAACCACGCATGATCGAGTAGTCGGTTTCTGTCCTAGTTTGAGAAAGACCTGAAATGGACAATAAAAATGGCCAACAGACTTTCTTTGCTTCTACTCCCACATAGCCAGTCCCTTTTGCTGTACCACGCAGCCTGAACTACTCTTCGAATGAATTTCTGCCTAAAGATTTGCTTCTGGTCTGCAGCTGTCCTTCCTCACAATAAGGCAATGTCTCGATCATTCGAAGCTGTGCCGTAACTTAATCAAAGAATGTTCCTTACCAGTAGAAGTTGAATTTTGCAGAACTTAGTGTGGCAGCGTCAACACACAAATGAAGCGCTCATGAAAATAACACAGGGAAAGGCCAGAATGATTTCGTGTCAAAGCCTGTGTTGAAGATTCTTAAATACAAATGACACGATAACATCTTCTCCGGGCAAAACACGACAATATGCCTATATAAAAAGGAATCAAACAAGCAATCAGTGAAAGATAGCAGAGTGAAATGTAAACCGAGAATTAGGGATGGCATAAACATTAATCCAGAATCGGCTATTAATGTTGAATGTGACATTTTGGAAAGTAATTTCCTAGCAGGGCTTGATAAGAAGAGAGTTTTGCGAAAATTCACATTTTATGATATGCATGTTGACACATATTTCAAATTTTTTGAGGCGAAGAATATTATATTCACACCAAAAGAAAACATGCAGTTTCAGCAGATCTCAATCAAATTGGTAGATGATGAAGATAAGCCTCTAAAACTAGCATCATTTTATTCACCACAACAATATATTGGAGAAACATCAATTACTATAAAGATATGACCTGTGGTAGTAAAACTTGCATAACGTTAACCAGTAGAAGTTTAAATCTCCCCAACTCTATAAAAAATGTTAAAAATGTAGTTTGATTGGATGTGTTTCATTTCCAAAGAAATAAAAAAGTATAAATAAAGGTATCTTTGCTGTATGTTCTGATCTCATATTCAGTAAAATCCGCACCCCATTATTAGACAGTAATTTTCGAGAAAACAGAGGAAAATGTGAAGGTGCCAGTTGATCAATCCACCAGCACAAACAGTCACAACATCATCAACATAAAAATTTTTGATTAGGAAACATGTTGTAGTATATTTGCATAAGGAAAAGTTATACACAATCTTCGCCTGTGTACATTTCTATTGCATGTTCCCATTCCATACTAATCGATTTGAAGTAGATTGTCCAGCCGATTGGCTTCTGTTCTTGATATCCCGATTTGCGCTGTCCTGATTGGCTTCTGTTCTTGATATCCCGATGTGCGCTGTCCTGATTGGCTTGTGTTCTTGATATCCCGATGTGCGCTGTCCTGATTGGCTTGTGTTCTTGATATCCCGATTTGCGCTGTCCTGATTGGCTTGTGTTCTTGATATCCCGATGTGCGCTGTCCTTAGTGTGTTGGTGTATTTTTTAAAATACACTCGAAATCTGCATAGATGATGAATAGTAGAATCATCTTGTTCATGAAATTCTTGAACTTTAATTCTTTATCTTCAGGGTATTTTATCGCTTAAATGTATCCTCCTGGTGTATAGAATTCTACATGCTTCTTCAGTGATGCTTCTTGTCTGAATGAGTTTAAGTATATGTCACAATAGAAGCGAACATTATTGTTCAAGTGTCCTTCTTGTCCATAGGCTGCTCATGTTTTTGATCCATGCGTAGTGGACAAGTGGACATCACCATTGTCATTTTCAAGTATAAGTAGGTTTACATGTCTTGCTCGCTTTTCTTTGGTGATTCTAAACGGTATAATTGGGCCTTTCTTCTTCTTCTTCTTCCCCTTCTCGCTATCCTCACCATCAACCACATCCTAGTCACTCTCTTTATCATCTTCATATAAACCATATATGTTTATGCATATGTTGTTAGCCGGTTCAAACTTTGTCCGCATCTTCTCAGTCTTGGGGTCTACCGGGAATTAAAGCAGCTTGTGTCCAGCTCGTGCCCGTATGGTCGATATTTGGTGACTCTTGCGAAGTTCTTTTCTTGCATGCGAGGTTCTTTTCTTTCTTTTCTTTTCTTTTCCTTTCTTTCTTTTCTTTTCTTGGAAGTGTAGAGCAGCTAGAATTGACCACAGGAAGCACTTCTCGTCAGAGTTTGGAACATTGATAATCGCCATTTTTGCTGCAATCTATTCTGGTGCTTTAAAGAACTTCGCTGAGATGCCTCCGCCGCCTACCATTGGCCTGTAGTCTAACATTTTCAACTACATTCATCCAAATTTATAAAAGACCCATCCGCTACTATTTCGTACAAATTCGTCGATGTCGTCTTTAAATGATTCTGCAATCTCAACTGCCTGATTGATGACTTCTTCTGGGGTTTGCTTGAGAACCCTTCAGACTTCAGTTCTGAATGTTATGGGTGGATCTGTAATTATATCCTCTAGCATCTTTTGAAGTCTACATCCAGAGTGACATAGTATTCGATACCCTGGGTGTAGTTTTCAAGACTTGCAGGTACCTCTTCGATAACGTTTCTTGCAACATCTTGTATGTTGTTTATGCTGTCAATGTTCTTCAATGCATATACAGGCGTATTTTGAGCGACAGGTGCTTCTTTGCTCATTTGGCGTATTTGGCCTAGCACCTCTGACGATTACATGGTGCATCGTTTTCATATAGTTATTCATATTTTGCATCCTATTAAAGATTCCCTCGTAGTGCTGCAAATGTTATGAGCATTGTAATCATGCGATACCTTATTCAGCATGATTGCCAAGCATTCAATTGTGAATATAGCACAGTTGTTCTAAATTAAGGAAATCAATTTTGTACCATCAAAATAATGAAGTTCAAAGGGGGCCTAGACAAGAGGATGCCTAGGCAGGGGGAGGCCCAGACAAGGGGAGGCCCAGACAAGGGGAGGCCCAGACAAGGTGAGACCTAGATCAGGGGAATCCCGGGTAAGGGGAGTCCTAGAGAAGGGGATCCCCAGAAAAGGGAAGGCATTCGCAGGGGGATTCACAGACAAGGGGATTCCCATGTTCAATTCATTTTCGATCAGAAAAGACAGAAAGGAAAGGTGGAAGTAGCATATTTTCGAACTATATTTGAAGAAGGGGTCATAGCTTGAGATTGTTAAGGAATGGCTAAGAACTTTCACCCTTGTTAATAGGAGAAGACACAACAGTGAGAAATGCGATCGCAGTATCTAAACGGATATTGAAGAGTTGCAACTGCTAATCATAATTCTTTACTTCATTTGTTGATGTCTTCTCTTCCTTCTCCTCATCTTTCTATAACTGATTAGGACAATACAGCAGACTCTGATATTGCTTTGTGAAGCTTCCAGCTCACATGTTGTTCAGTCGCGTTTCACGGGGGGGGGGGCCTGTCCTTTTGCTCCCCCCCCCCCGATTTTTGCAGAAAGTTTTGGCTACTGGTTAGTATTTCCGCATGCATTCATTCCTAACTTCCTAACATAAAATTCCTTTTCCAAAGTTTCTTCCCCCCCCCCCCCGGTTTTCAGAGGTTACCGCCGCCCCTGATGCTGTCTCCGATTAACTTTAATTAGTGCGTCCTTACAGCCGATGCGCAATATCGTTTGGGTATATACTTCTGTGGTTGCCTTACCATATGAACGATAGCCAAGTTGATGTAGTTACCATGTCATATTGCTCGAATATTTACCAAATTATGCTTACATTTCAGCGGGTGCCGACTGCTGGGCCAAAATCAGAACGTCCCTGTACTCTTAGCGACTGCAATTTCTACAATGCGTGCGCAGCTTCTGACGTCAGCGAAGTAAACCGCTGATTTTCGAACGCGGTATTGTTGATGCCAGCAACTAACAGCGTAAAAACTGATGTAGGCACGAAACACGAAACGACAGACGTCTAAAAAGAAGTTGTTGCCATTAATGTGATTCCGACAAGACTCCAGATCAAGACCTTTTTTTGAAAGCTTCTACGACGGGACAATACGCATTAGTGCGGGACAATTTGCGGTATGATGGGACAACACGCGTGACAGTTGCAGTAATATAGAAGTACGGTTATCATTTGTCTCAATACAGCCTGATATCTTCGTCTTCTTGGCGTTAGACTAAAGCTGCTTATTTGAATGTTATGGGAACAATATACAAGCAAAAACAGTTGAATCGATATTCAAAGTCATACCTCTGACGAAGTTAATCACACTCTTGATCATATATAAAACTTAGCACCTCTTGATCCTTGAGTTCCATAGCAAATAAGACTACCTGTTTAAGCTGTTGAAGTCAGCCAAGTGCGAGATGGGGTCGCTAGAGAATGGCACTGTATCCCCAGGAACGCTTTGGAATACGACATGTCAACGAATCCTGAATCAAGGCTCCAAGACGTACGCATTCAACCTTACAAGTCCGTTCGTGACGTCATCGTATGCAATCGGCATCATCAACTGCTCCGCCGCCCTACCAACCGTTGCTTTGAACTTGCTTCTCATTGTTACAATCTGCAAAACAACAACGCTGCAAACGAAAACGAACATGATAATGCTCGGCCTCTTAATCATGAACGTGCTGGTTGGCCTCTTTTCCCTGCCGACAAATGGCGCTTGTATCATTCTGACCACAATGAAGATCTCTGGCTGCGTCGCTAGAGTGTTTACGGCGCTCTTTGGAACATCCATTGTCGTCGCCTCTATACTGGTGACCATGCTTTTGTCATATGAAAGATACGTCGCAATTGTGAAGCCGTATTCTTATGAAGAACAGATTACTAACAGAAAGGTATGTGAATTCTACAACATTGCCCTTAGTCTACCAACATTGGTATTACCCTTTCCGCTACCCTTCTCATTCCTCTTTCCTTCTTCTTGCTCTTCTTCTTCCTCTTCTTCTTCTTTTCACTCTTATTATTGTTCTTCTTCTTTTTGTTCTTCTTCCTCTTATTTCTCTCCCTCTTGTTCTTCGTTCTATTGTTCCTCTCCCTCTCCCTCTTCCGTGGGATCGAAAATCACGCGATAAAGCAATACGTAAGAGGATCTGCGTTCCTTTTCTACGTTCTACGTTCCGTACAAGCTATCATTCCCAATTCTATCTTGCAGATCATTTGCGGAATCCTAGCCTCGTTTGTGACAGCATTTTTGACCACTCTTGGCATCCATATCAACGTGACAAGGCTGTACGCGGTCTTCCTCATGACTGCCATCATTCTTCTTGGCTACACTTACCACGTCGTCGTCTACATCAAGCTCTTCGTCGTCATCAGACGCATCCGTCTCAACCTGGTCACTATCAACGTAGTCAACCCAGTCGACAACGCTAGCATCAACGACGACGACGCGGCAGCAGCGCGCATTGAAAACCAAAGGAAGCAGAGACGCACTTTCAAGTTCACGGCCTACGCTATTGGGTTCCTGCTGGTCTTTAACCTGCCCTCTATCTTCGTATACTTTTCGACCCAGCGTTTCCTTGGTACTTTCCACATGCCTTTCTACGCTGCGGACACCATATTGTGCCTACACGCTACATGCAGTCCACTGCACTACATCTGGCAGTCGCCCAACTTGTACAGAGCCATCCGCAATTTGTTTGTTTCCAGCAACGTCCCTGAGATAACGCATCAAAATGATAAACAAAATTGTGCTCCGCAGACCTAGGCTCTTGATAACAGTCTAGTTCCATTGACTAATCATAATTATCGATTCATGTCACGTGAAATTAGAGTGAGTCAGAACATTTCCGCGTACATAACATTAGCAATACTAACAGCCATTGTGTTGAGTATGACGGCTATCTTTCATTTCATTGGCTGCTGGTCAGCTGCTGTGCTTATCTAACCCAATCAGATTAATCTAAAATGTCAAGTGGTACTTCCATATACGTCAATCAATTGTTTGATCGAACCATTGCAGAAGATGGCTTCCTTTCCCTCGATAGTAAACAATCTTGACGCTAGCGGTCCCACAGGAATGGAAAAAAGCAAAGGAGACGAAACACTTCCTTTCATAATTCTACGAACTCTGGCTTAATAAGTCGCATTCCCTCTGTCAGCTGGTAGTAGCATTATATTAAAACCATCATTTCTAATGCTATTATTATCATTACTGTTATTACCGTTGATTATGAACATTTATTCTTTTATTTGACGGTCGTCAGAAAACTATAGCTATGATTAATGATTCATGCCACCTAATTACATTAAATATGGTAGTGAAGATAAAACCTAAGGAATATAAGAAACTCGTCTGCATCTTGCTGCTTTGTTCCAGCAAATTTCCATGCGAATTTACCGACTGCTTGCTTAAAGTCAAAGGCAGAACAGAGCGATATTGCCCGGACCACAGAACCTTGATAAGGAATGACAGCTCTTTTGCCATTTCCTCTGGTCTGCGGTTCATACTGTTGCTGCTGCAGATACTCGCCATTGTTAAAGTACTTTGCAAGTGCGACTATACTGCTCAGGCATTGGATAACCGAGTTCATGTAACACGTGTTACCCAGGTTCTTTAGGCCAGTGAGGTTTCGACCCTCTAAAAAAGCAACAGTTATAAAAGATAATGCGTTTTGCGCAAAATTTGTTGTTCCAAAATTCGCAATTCCGGTAAACAGCGGAACAATTACTTCAGCATGCTTCGTGGAGTATGCAAAAGTCGATAAATGTCCAAAAGTCGAGAAGATAAATAGCCATTTGCTGATCGAAATACACTAGAGGATTGGCCACGAGCTAATGAGCATTCTTCACTGCTGCCGTGATGAAGATAATGACATGACATTTTTAATATCACGGTGTGTATATAAAGTATTCAGAGTTTCCAATAGGCCAATTTTAGAATAGTGTTAGTGATAGCGGAGCCGATAACTTTAATTTTTAATGGATTAGAAAAATCGTAAAGCTTAAGAGCAGATTGGCCGTTAAAGTCGTGTGATGGTCATCTGTACACATTCTGTACCCACGTGACGGCGATGTGTACACATTTAACTTCATAACGCAATAATTAGAGACAAGGGGTCAAATGTTGTATGAACTCTGTATTTGTAAATAGTTAACTTGTTCATGAACAATAAAATGGATCGTGGTCTGAAATGTTCTCTGTCTTCAAAAGAGCCTTGATGATGAATGTGGTGCCCAACATGGGTGGTAGAGCAAAATGGCGCCAAACATGGGTGGTAGAGCAAAGTAGCGTGCAACATGGGTGGTAGAGCAAAATGGCGCCCAACATGGGTGGCAGAGCAAAATGGCGCCCAACATTGGTGGCAGAGCAAAATGGCGCCCATATTGGTGGCAGAGCAAAATGGCGTCCAACATAGGTGGTAGAGCAAAATGGCGCCCGACATTGGTGGCAGAGCAAAATGGCGTCCAACATAGGTGGTAGAGCAAAGTAGCGTCCGACATGGGTGGCAGAGCAAAATGGCGCCCAACATGGGTGGTAGAGCAAAATGGCGCCCAACATGGGTGGTAGAGCAAAATGGCGCCCAACATGGGTGGCAGAGCAAAATGGCGCCCAACATGGGTGGCAGGCAGAGCAACTTTCCAGTTATAGATATCTACCTTGACCTCATTAGAGTTCATAATGCACCGCCTTAAGCGCAATAGCTGAAAGCAAAGCTGTGAAATGAGCAAAAATGTTTAGTTTATACTAGCTCATGTTATGGGTTGAACTCTTTGTTTAATTTGGAAACTATTTATTGTTCGAAATAATGGCTTTGGGACACAATAAACATGATGAACATGCTTAAGGGCTCAAATTTTGAGGCCTTGATTTCAAAACATGGCCATGTGGATTAGTCAGTTAAATCAATGTTTTTCTTAGACTGTACCTAATTGCAGGTCTGGCACTATCAGCTTTAAGTTAGATGTCATAAATTTAGAATTAAATTTACGTAAATCCAGTGAATTATGTCTATAGGCCAAAGATTAAATGATCCGTTTGCTTTGGTTCCATCAAAAATCGATATTCGGTTAACTCATAAAAAGACTTCAAATTTGGAAGCTTTTCAGGTTTCAAATATTCCAACAAATAATAAAACGAAATTTTCCATGACTTATTATGAACTCTTTAGCAATCATATATTGCTAATAATTTACAGACAGGTAAAGTAAGCTCTTTAATATCGCTTAAAGTCAAAATTATTCGGTAAGGAGCACTTGCGAAAGAATTATTCCATTTCAAACAGAAAATCATTTGAACGAGTGCTTTGTGGTATAAAACTTCACAATGGCGCGTAAAAGCGGAACTAGTTTTTGAATACTTAAAGTACTTTTTTTCGTCCAATACTCCTCAGAGTATGCAAACATCGGAAAATAACCAAAAGCTGACAGAATAAATAGCCAGATGCGGATCGAAAACACTAGAGGGTGATAAGCAGAGCGCGTGATTGGTTATAATTGACCAATCAGCGTTACTTAACACCTAACTTTAGAAGAGCCCAAGGGAAAATACGAACTTTTTCTGTCTACAAAGATGGGATTCCATTGAAATATAGATAGACTCCAAAACACCTAGGTGAAGAAACAACCTAGCTTGCCCAATTAAACGAAAATTGTCGTCACTGTATGTTTGTGCGCAATCTGGATTCTCTAAAGATGTTGTCCTATACCCGAATCACAATAATTTATCTTTTATCCTTTTATTAGAAAAACCTTCAATTTTTTTCAGTGGAGTTATACTTCCAACAAAGAGCATTTTTCATTGTTAGATTAAGGTTTTGCTGCCTATGTACCAAAGTACTTTAATTTCTCCAAAACTTTATTAAAGGAGCCGGCCAGCATGAATAATAATGCCAATGTTTATCAGAATTTAAAATCTCTTTTATCTCATTACATACCGATTTTGGCCCATAGAAAGACACGTAGGAGAAAGGATTACCCGGAACTTGATATTTGTGATTTATTTGTGCCCGTTTTTTAATTTCAGGATTAATTTTATCCATTTAAAAAGCTAAATATTAAGCATATAATATCTTAAGCAGCGCGGTTTTTCCAGTAGCACTCATAGATGTGAATCAAAATAAATGTGTGTTAATTTGACTTTATGAGCACCCATTTAGTACTGAGTCAAATCGCAATTACACGAAAAAGCCGAGGGACACCGGCCGAGAGAAGAGATCAAAGGAAACTTTGACTTTTCATTCAATGGCTGTTTGCTTCAAAAGCTAAAGGAAGATCTTCGAGAAAATCGTAAAGAGGCAGTAAAATTCATCCATGCTTTGAATCAATCTTGAACGATGATGATTTTGTTAAACGGCTCGCTAAAGCCACTGACTGCTTTTCATGAAAGTTACAGAGAAAGGCGTTGCAAGCATTGATCTTTCTGATCCCTACTGATCTTCTTGATTCATAATTTCTTTGACTTTGATTCCTTTATATGTGAATGTTAATCGTGAATGTTACAATAGTCGCCCTTTTTTGCAATGGCCCCGCCCCATTTCACATTCAATACGAGGTCAGTGTTTCGATTCTGAGGCAATGACTAGCTCCCAGTTCCTTTGCGAAATCGTCCGCCATTACGGATTGAAGACTTTCTTCAAGACAAGAAATTACCACATAAAATAACGATTGAACCATTTCAAAAGCTCTTCAACAGCAAAAGCAATGGGTGGAAAGACATTTGGTAATCTCGGAATAAAGTCCAAGAATATAATATCTTACTCATTGTCACCGTTCGAGCAAAAGGCCTTTGCTGGATTTTTTTCGAGAGGTGTCTCGAATTTGTATCGAAGATTTAGATCACAAGTTTTCTTCATCGCTCCCGGAATGCTTTGGCTAGCTGCAGTCTACACTTATGCATCGCATGAGCACGAGAGATTATTGAGGAAGAACCCTAAAGACTTTGAAGATGATGTCTGATGTAAATGAAACGAAAATGTAAAGGACTTTCCAGAAAAGATGCAAGTCAAGTCTGGTGACTGTTGTGAAATTGCCCATTATTTTCTCTAATAATGGAGTTAAGTATTTTGATGCTTGTTTTGAATTGATTTGCAGACTTTGTGTATTACAAATCTATTAATTTGAGAAAGTTGGCTTGTTTTTTCTCGTTTGTTCTTTTCTCGATAATACATAAACTTAACTCCCTTCAAATTAGTCTCAGTAGTACCTCCAACTCCCTTATTTATTTAAGTTATTTATTTATTGTTCTTTTTTAAAAACTGAGCATGTATATAAAAAATGTGGCCCTACTCAGTATTGCTCTTGATGAAGCAACAAGCAGACAAGTTTGTAAAATACTTTTTAAATCTCTGACCAAGCTTTAAAGTTGAAGTCATGTTACATCATCCATTTAATAGAACTTTTAAACTTGATTGATAATCTCTATTGATCATCAAATCTTTGGGGCAGGTTAACTCTTATATATTTAAGAAATGATTCCCAATGAAACATCATAATTTGGTCATAATCTAAGTTCTTACCTTTTCAAGCTCATTCAATGCATGCTTATCTGAGAAATTTTAATGTCAAGTTTTGTAGCTAAGCTAAATAGGGTAAGTTTTAAATTTTCAAACAAGGGCTAGAAATAAGGAAACCCGTTTTTTTTTAATACTAAAACTAATTTATCGTCCAACACTCCTCAGAGTATGCAAACATCCGTTAATAACCAAAAGCTGACAGAATAAATAGCCAGTTGCAGATCAAAACACTAGAGGGTGATAAGCAGAGCGTTTGATTGGTTATAATTGACCAATCAGCGTTACTTCATACTTAACTTTAGAAGAGCCCAAGGAAAAAGACAAACTCATCTGTCTACAAAGAATGGGATTTTCCATTGAAATATAACATCCCATTCCACACTTAATTTGGGCATTGCGTCTTTATCATTTTGACGAGGCTGCTCTCTTTCTGCAGACGTTTTGGTCCTTATGCTGATGGGAACATGCTGTTTTATTCTATCCTCCAATCTTTGAATAATGCGTCCTACATACCGAGCTTCACATCGGCAACAAAATTCATAAACAACTAAACTTTTTTTAGGGCAGGAACGCAATCCTTTTGGGTGGAGGGAAACCTGTTATTAGCACTGTAGACCACAAGAGGATTCACAGCTGAATAGCAGAAATTGATGGCTTTTTTTATCTGATTTTCAAATTTTAGCGAAACATCACCAATCCAAGGTAATTTGAGATAAACAGGGTACTTTTCAAGTCAAAACTGCTTGTCAGAAATGAAACTGGCAATTTTTTGTTTGAAATACCTCAAGGTAACATCATCAGGGTAGCTGTTTTCAGTTAGGATATGTTTTATGGTATCAAGTTCAGAAGATACCGTTTTCCTGAGACCAATTTTATTCTTTCTAGGGCTAAAGGAATTCCAGCGAATATATTGACCAGTAAATGTTGGTTTCCTATAGACACTGGTGAAAAAGGAATCACCCTCCTTTTGACATCCAGAAAATTCAAGGAGTTGTTTTGCTCCTTCTCTATAGTGAATTTTAGGGCTGGATGTAACGAGTTGAGTTTTCCATGAAAATAGTCACACTCCAGCTCCAAATCAAAAATGACATACGTATTGTCAACATAGCGAAAAAGGCTGCGGGTTCTTTGGTTTGCTCAAAAAGCTTGTTTTCATAAAAGCCGACAAAGATGTTAGCTAGTGCCGGTCCCAAAGGGCTACCCATTGCTACTCCATCAATTAGTCTCTACATTATGTTGTCGAAACTGAATTCCACCCCCGAGGCAATTAGAGCCAGGTTTTTGCCACCCCCAGACATTTTTTTGAATACTCATAACGTCTGGACTTTTAGGTAACAAATGCTTAAAAGAGCAGCTATTCCTCTAAAAAATAACTTATCAATACCTCACAGATATACTGCTATTAAATGAAATAATTAAGTTTTGCTAAGTACAAGCTGCCCAATTATTAACTACCAAATAAAATGTAACTGCCCTATTTTTTTACCAATGCCGTCAGAATAAAATTTGGGGGCTGCCAATTGCATTCCCCCTCATTCAGTACACCGTTATAAAGGAAACAAATTAAAGTTTGACAATTATGGGGGGCTGCAGCCTCCTGAGCCCCTGACTGCTACGGGCCTGTCTACAGTTGTTGCTAATTACAGATGCTACAATTACAGTACAACCGTCTCCATTCTATGCTTTTTTATGTTTTAAAGAAGCTTTAGATTCGCTGGACTGTATTTAAAGTCTTTTTGTTGTTTAGCCTAACCTCCTTCCCCCTCCGAAAATTGACGTTATTGAAAATTTTGCCACCCCGGCTGCGAAGACCTGGCTACGGGCCTGCACGAGTGGAAATGTGCATGAGCTCTTTCAAAACACCTTTTGGGGGCTATGGGGCCAGTGGCGTGGTCATACACCTGGGGTGGTCGGATTTCTTTTGGCGTCCCTTTTCATAGACACAAAAAGTCATGGTCGGGAATTCTAAAGATTTTAGCGTTATTTGGGTTAAAATAAATTGTTGAGGCCTCTAAGCTGCCAATGAATATTTTGAGGTAAATCTTGATAGATAATAAAAATACCATCCTTATTATGGTTTGAAGCAATGTACTGTATATGGTTATATC
Organism: Nemopilema nomurai; assembly: GCA_003864495.1. Lineage (NCBI taxonomy): Eukaryota > Metazoa > Cnidaria > Scyphozoa > Rhizostomeae > Rhizostomatidae > Nemopilema > Nemopilema nomurai. The sequence goes on from ML133389.1 coordinate 1,896,849, forward strand.
AAGGCCTTTGAAAATTGTGAAGATGTCTTTGCAAATTTATTGAGACCCATTTTACACTTAAGGAATTTTTCGTATTTTAGACATAAGTCTTCTGCCACACGAAAAATTTTAGTGACAGGAATGAACCAATCCATGAATAATTTTCCATCTTGAAGCGCGGGCTCAATTAGATCTCAAATTGCAGGAATACACGCTTTTTTATATACGGAACCTACCTCAAGGCCTAGTTCCAAAAGTTCCTTATTTATAGACCTCAAGTCATCAGATTTTAGTACTATAAGTTCCTTAAATGTTCCTTAATTTTCACTGCACATCAATAAGCCTTAACACTTAATAGAGAGAGGGGCGAGATATGCTATGCGGAAACTGCTCAATAAAGCACTTGACACACGAATAGCAAACAATCGATGCGAGTATTGGCTGCAAATGAAAGGAACGGGCTTTTAAGCTCTTGATGCTTGCAGTTATAAAAGATTTTTAAATCGAAAAGCTCCTTAGGGATTTCGTTTTTAGTAGTATAGGTTCTTTATATATTTCGGCCTTCTACATGTAGGTTCCTTATAAAGTGGTTCCTTATAAAGTGGTTCCTTATAAAAAAGCGTGCATTGAGGGATATTGTTTATTTGTTTCATTATCGAAAGTAGAACCGACCGATAATTTGTGCAAAACTTTTTATTAATTTATTAACCTCGTTAACCCTTTTATGCTCTCGTCGATTATTTGTAGAGTTGTTGTTTTTTTGTCGACGGGGAGTTCAAGTGTTTGATTATTAAATTATTCTATTGCACCTTCACTTTTAAAAAAGTCATACCCCGTATTGATCAGAAAAATATTAATTGGAATATTTTAAGAAACTACTATTTGATTTCTAATTCTGTTGCCCATGAACAATGAATTGCTAATTTGTTATCATGCTACCAAAGGAGAAATTAAAAGTTAAGTGCGGAGTTAGTGGTACTGAGGCTATTTCCAAACATAGATTTCCTACTCACAGTAGATTTACTGTTCGACAAAAAGCCTCAGGTAAAGTTGCAATTTTCATTATTCGATGTCTTCCATCATCATTGAATTGAAAGATAGCTTGAAATAGGTATAAGTACACACTTTTCAAATTAATTTCTCTGTATTACTATAGACTAGTTTTTCACAGTAAACCAAAAAAGTTGGAAAACCACTTATTACAGAAATAGAAGGACTGCAGTTTTTCCACATGTGTTTCAGTGGTGATCGAGGAATTAAAGACCAAAAGTGCTCTAACAAAACATTTCACTTTTCTATTCATGTTATGCGGATTAAACCGAGGGGCAATTCACTCTTGCAAATAGCGTACGAGACTTCCACGAAAACAATGGGATTTCCAGGGATTTTTTGATAAAATGATAGGATTTTACAAAAGGCGTACGAGATTTTTTGAAGTGATTTGCCCCTCGGATTATACACTGCTTTGGCTACACACACGTAAATCGAAACTTTTAAAGCAAATTAAAGCCCTCTTCTAAGGGCCAATCCTTTCCGCAAAAAGGTGAAAATCCCTTAAAAACAAGCACCCTTTTTTACAACAAGCATCGGAACTACCATTGGTCAAAATTAGACCTATTTTGGCTAATAATTAGGATATTCGAAGTCGACCCTTTTCAATGTTATGCCCTACCCTTTTAGAGCAGGGGTCTCAGACTCTCGGCCCCCGTCTTGATTTTAAAGAAATGTTAGTGACAAAAAAAGCGGAAATAGTTTTTGCATACTTAGAGTATGGAGTACGAGCAATACCAGGGAGATGAGAGAGCCAGCCAGGTTGCCACGCTTAAAACACGTCTAGTGCCGCAAAGGACTTGTTCACGTTTTATCAGCACTTTTCTTGTGGAAATCCAGATGCGGCCCAGCCTCAGCCTCCAGCGGCCCCCAGGGAAATTGAGTTTGAGACCCCTATTTGGAGTCTTTGGAGACTCCAAACCCAGGAAAAGCCTTTTCGGTCTTCTGCAGGGCAATTTTAGCACGCTGTCTAATTGTTTTGATAAAAGTTAGACGAGTTTTACTTAAAGTTAGAATTTTAAAATATCGATCATAGTCCCATATAGGCTGTTATATGTTCACAAAGCCATTATCTAGCTTTTCTTGCTTAAGTAGTGAGTTTCTATATTGTCACTGAGATCTTTTGTCTTTCTTCTATGGTCTGTTTGTTTTTAGATTAAGGATCTGTCTGTTAGTCGCTTGGGAATGATAAAGAATAGTAATTGTTTATTCCGTTTGTTTTTGAAAACCTCTTCTTGGTACTAGAGTTGTCAATTGGTTCTAAATTTTAATGACAGATTTGGTCTTTTATTCGCATTATTAGCGAGACACGATCGTGGTCGAAGTGTCTTAATTTTATCCAACGTTAAAATTCTTCCGCATTCACAAGTGGTATGGATTTTATTTGTAACGAGACGGATTTGCTGCCATGCAGAAACGTGAATTGATAGGCAAATTTCCTGGTATTTGGAAAAGCCACACATCCAAGAAAGTACTTCTAATTTGCAATGCAGGCACATTATTTGCAATATTTCGTATCAGTGCGAAGAAAGTTGCTTGAAGAAAGTGTACACGTTTCGTAACAATTCGAAACAAACTGATTTCAGTTACTCTCAATCTTCATTTACAGAATATAGGGGAAAATTTATTTGAGTTTGATCTATGTTACAGAAACTTAAACACGGTAAACTAAACACGTTATCGTGTATAACAGATATGTGCTTAAGAAAGGATACTAAACCTTAGCAGATGAGACCCTCGAAAACGTAAAATAAACGCTGAAAATGAATCTGTATCAGGGTTTTAGGGGGGGGGGTTGGTGGGAGGGGGTTGTGGGTATGTGGGTTTATCCATGGCTAATGATGGACAACTCCTTTAAAAGACAAAGAGATCTTCCACATAGAGCACGAAGCTGTGGACAAGATCAAGCCTTAGTTTTTCTTATGCAGAATGTTCCCACATGGAACTTCAAGGAAGGAATAGAATTTGAGACATTTCCATCCAGGCAACTGGACTTTCAACTAAATTCAAAGTATGATGGATGAGATTTGATCGCGGAGGGTGAGTGAAACGAGTCACAATATGAAATTGGTGTCTATCGTGAACCAAATTTTGATGAGGAAAAATTGAGGGAAAATAAACAAGTCCTATAATCTGTAGCATGGATAAAGTCCTTCGCTTAAACGTGACTTAAAGGTTTACGCATGACGTACATATACAAGGCAAAGTATAGTTAAAATTATAACTCTATAAGAGAGAAATAGGATTATCTGCGATCGCTCTTGTTGACAATTAAATTGATCCTAAAACAGATTACCAACGAATCTTTAAGCTATGGTCTTGTTAGGTGGACGCTTGGATAAACAAAGGATGCATCTGAAATAAATCTGCTATGAATCCGTTGGGAAAGATTGCTTAAGATCAATGCAGTTTGCTTTGTTATTATCAGGGGGTTAGAAGTATGTTTATCCTAAAACAGATTATCAATTTACTGCTGAACTATTGACTCTTCAAAAGTCTTGGTAATTCGAGTTCTTGATTAGCATAGGAGGGCTGTATGATAGCATGCAGGTTAATGGATTTCGGAAACCTGGCTTTTAAAAAACTGGCTCGCCGAATTAAAAACAATGAAATTAAATAGAAAGGGAAAGGTAGATAACAGAGGGCGGAAAGTATCTTTTCTTTGCATATATAAAATCTTGCTACGTTAGAACGCGGGCTGATAGTCGACCTTAAACTCAAAACATGGTCCACCAGACACCGAATTAATTTCTTAACATTCTCACGAAAGTGTACTAAAATTACCTGAATCTTCTGTAAAAGCAGCCTCTATTACAATACAGTTAAACATTTAGCTATGCGGACATAAATAGAAGTCTTTTAATTTGAATATTGGACAGATATCTCAAACGAGAAGAATAAAGCCAGACGCCTGTGTCAATTAAATCTAACCTTTGCACCCTTGACCTACTCCTAGGACGTGACCCTTGACCCAGATCGGTGACCTCTGACCTCTTTAAAGTTAATGTCTTCACTGTTCAATGCTAATTTCAAGGAAAATCCCCCGGCAAATGTTAAGCAGCCACCAGACATGAAGTCAATTTCTCAAATCGCATCTCATATTTTGTTTATGAAATCAATGAGTGAAGATCGCAGTGTCCACGAGGCCAGATGTTCCTTCCAATGGATCAGGGTAGCCTGGAAAAAAAACAAAGCAGATTGCTCTCTTTATATCAATTATCACAAGATGTATATTGAAAAGTACCCAAACAACTTCAAATAATATTTCTTGTACTGTGAGACCCAAACATATTCTACTACGTCTTCCAAATCGGAAATTCTATACATTTTCAGCCATTACAAATATCAACTCATCTTACCTCGCCTTGGATTCGAAGACGGTGCCCTTCGATTGCCTCGCTTTGAGCCTTCTGATAATGCCCCCATTGCCATACGCTTCTCAGGGGAATCCTCTCCAATTTTTTCTTCCTCTCTCCTTTTCAAACAAGCAGCTTTTGGGTTTAGGTTTCTCTCTGCGTCAAAAAAAAGACGGCTTCAAGTCAAGAGTTGATCTGACGGTCAAATTCCACCAAACAATAACCAATCAAAGGATCAATCGTTTTTGTCGTAAACACGTGATTATTTAACGCGTTAATCAAGGCATAGATTAAAGAAATTTACTCAAGATCATCCGACAATCTAATTATCTTCAAAACAGAGGAGGAAGGAAATCACTCATTGCAAAATTTGAAAATTTTCTGTTGGCCTTGTCCAACACAATTTCAAGATCTGTCTTTACAAATCTCTTTCAGGTGAATTACCGTATTCAGCTTAATGTTAACCCCCGTTTTAAATTGAGAATTACTGCACGGTGCATAGAAATAAGCTGATTAACACGGGTGTGATGTAAGATGTTTACCTCGTACTTGTCCTTCTAGACTTTGAATAACTGATACTGCTTGATGAATGACCATGAGCTGTTGAAAAACGTTAGACGCATTCAAAACGGGGTTTCAGAAATGGCTGGTTTAAACAAGATGGTGGAAGCTCAACAAAGAAAAACAATATAAACAAAGCAATGGCCGAAACAACATGGTCATTGAAACAAAATGGTTGACAAAACATTTGTCATCAATGCCTTAGTTACAGAACATACAAATGAATAAGAAATGTCTGATGAAACAACAGTCCCAATCGTTTGTTATAGATATGAACAGAGTTACTATTTTGATTGCCAAGAGTGAACAAAACTTACCTTTGTTTGAGGTTTCTCTGTTTTCAGGTGTAAACTACACATTCTACCAAGCTCTTTGAAAGCTTCGTTTATGTCTCTGACACGTAACCTAGCGATACGAACATAGAAATGTTTAGCAAATCTATGCGGATGATGTCTAGTAAAAAGTGTTTCGCTGCATTAAATTCAAGATGCTTGCTCATGTGTTTCGCTAAACTATGTTTCTTTTAACTGGAACACTGCCAATAAAGTTTCGATAACAAACTGAACGTGAACAATTCAGTCCACACTGCCAGAGTTACAACAAAGATAGAAGCATCAAATCCAAAACAGACATTCGGTTTCTCTGGAAAAGAGAAACATGTTTGTGTTTTGGCCGTTTGCATAAGAACACTTCAAATACCTAGCAATTCTAAGGCATGCAGAGGTGTACTGGAAATTCAAAAATGCAATATGCCTTAAAATAAAACTTCGATTCTAGCAGCAGTCAGTAGAAAATTTTTATTATATCATTACATGGTACATAAGATTCGTTCTGTTTATTCCACAAATTAAGGGTTATTAATTGATACGGGCAGCCCTGATAAAGCTCACGATCAAACTTAATTGCCAGAACTCCTTCAAAGTCACGGTGAAAAATGATTTTTTTACAACAAATGATGTGACCATTTTCGATTAACTAGAAACCAAGCACCACTAAACTTTCATCACATACGCAGAATGCGAGTTCTTTTACTTTTAATTACGATCTACCCCCTTGCTACTCAAAAAGCACAAAAGGCACTTAACGCAGTAATTAACACACGCGTCGTTATTTCAGGGGGTAGAATGAGCTAATGCTCCTTCATAGTGGCTTGGTTGGGGCATGAAATCGCAATGGCCAAACGCCAAGCCCCCCGTATTGAAACCAGCAAGAGAGAGACTTCATTCTCATTATGGGCTTTTGGAAGTTCATTTCACGGGGGGATACGTAGCACGCCAGAACCATGCCACTGCGAGGGAGATTTTTGAACCTCAGAATGTAAATTTGACGAACCTCTCTCTTGCGTTGTTTGCAGATCTGAAATATAATGCGATTGCATTTACTCATTCGACCCCCTGATCGATAAATCGTTTCGAATTACTAATGGATGGGATACTAATGGTAGTAATGGAGAGGGGACGGGGGTAAATTACAGTTTTTATCACTTTGGGATTCAGAATGGATATTTAAAACAGTAGGCTAAATTGAGGGGACAATGGGGACTCAAGTTAGGGTTCAAGGAGGACCCCCACGAAAGGTAAGGGAAGATACAGTATCGGGATTTCGACTGGGAGTTGATGGGGGCACAGATTGATGTGCCAGGGTATTGTTTCAGCAAAGGGGTGCCATGGGTTCAATATTAGATAAAAATCGTTGGCATGCAGGGGTACCAACATTTACTAAGGGTCAAAATTTTAAGAGAATGAAAATGATGGATTGATATTGCATAAAATATTTTTTAGAGGCAGAACATTCATAAAAAACATGGGTAGAGGAGGGCTAACTGGGTCGCTCTCACACCCCAAGGGGGTGGACAGAAAATCGCCCTAAACTTGATGTCAATTGGTGGGTGAAGCTAAAATGTTGATCTTCCGGTGCGAAGGATAGGATATAGATGCATTGATATCATTCTCTGTCTATTAACATTCACGAATTTGCCTTTTTAAGACACCAGCATCCGTTTTACAGACTTTAATAGCCACACTTAATAATTCCTTCAACAACAACAGCAACAACAACAGACCCCTCTCTACCGCATAAGGTAATCGACACCCATTAAAGAGCGATGTGCATTCTATGACACGTGACACGTGGAACACTAGGAGTCCAAACAATTCTAACAGGACACCACCCACGTGTTGTAATCACGTGTATTTATCGCATCATCACGTGTCCATCGATTAATGTTCAATTAGCCTGCACGTGGGCTTCGAATCCGTCATTCTATTTTCGAACTATTCTCGTGTCGATTCCCTTCAGATAGCAACATGAACACAACGAAAACACGCGTCAAAACCTCACCTTTCCCGCGCATTATTCGCAAATCTGCGCTCGTGCTCCCTGACACCCTTCTTCTCGTCATCTCGAGGCACATCGTCTCCGAGGCGATCTCCTCCGCTGCCGTCACTATCCACGCTTTGCACAGAAGCGGGCTGCGTCGACTGTTTTCTGTCAACAACCTGTATGTCTGATTTAGCTGGCCTCTTTCTCGATTTGCCCTCCTTAGCTTTACTTGGTTTTGAATCACCTGAAAAGGAGACTAAAGTAAACAATCGATTTAGGCGCAGTCTTGAAGTCGACGGCTATGCCAACTTACCATTAGAATATCTAAGGTACAGTCCTAAGGTAGCACAAGAACCAGCTGGGTGAAATGGATACAAGTTAATTTTAATGTTTCTTCACAGAGAGATGCATTTGATGAAATATAATAAAGTTCCGTTCACATCTAAAATTATAAACATCGGCAATAAAAACAAAATAAATCAAGTATACACTACATTAGAAGGACATTTTCTTCCAAATATATTCTACTCTTATAAAATAGCATTGAGGTTGAAAAAGCATATTATGAGGTGAAAACGTATTTGAAAGGAATTATTTTAAAGTCAGAAATGAATTGAAGTGTTCGGCCGAACTTACTCGAATCGTTTGCGTTGTCGCCAGAAACCATAGAGCTGTTGGAAAGGATGTTGCTCGTGGCCTCGATATCGTTATCACTTGCGATCACTGGTTGGCTCTGAAAGAGGCAAAGAGAACATGACGGTTAACATGGAATATATCGAGAGTCGAAAAAAATAAGCCCAGCTCTCACTAAGCGTTAAATGGAACAAACTTTGATGGATTCTTAAATGTGCTTTGCATAAATTCGTTTGTTTTCCTTCCCATATTCATCAGGAAATGAAGAATCCCAAATTGGGAGAAAATATTAGACATTAGTGGGGTCCCTCAAGCGAGTGCACTTGCCTCTCTGCTGTTTAATGGCAGATAAATTTACACCAAAGAGGCAAGTTTTGTGAAAGTTCAGTATTTCTAAAGCCAGGATTCAGGGTCCAGGAAAATTGACGTAATTAATTGACGGAAAGTAATTATTATTTTGAACAATGAAAGTGACTGTAAAATCTTTTCTATTTGGTAATGAGGAAGGATTCAATTATAAAAATTGCAGCCTGAGGAAGGTTTTAACTTTTCCTGGAATATGCCTTTATCTATCAAAAGAGATGATTACATAAAAATACTTACTTGCAGCGCTTCAGTCATTCCCTGAGGATAAGCGGCTGCTTGGTAACCCATGGGTGGCATTCCCCTCATTGTCGGGTTCTCCGCGTGACTCTTTAGAACCCAGATCGCATCGTCCAAGCGCTCCTCCATCCGACTCTACAATTACATATTAACACTCAATAAACATGACTGAAAATTGATACTTGAAACAAAAAAAGTAACGAAAATCCTAGAATTTAACAGACAATCAACATTATTATATGATATTAACCAATTCACAATACTTGAATAGATTTGCAAAAAGTTAGAATAAGTTTGCATAGAACAATATTTTATCGATTATAATGTTGTCACATGGTCGAGAATAATGAATTAATTTGATCTTACAAAATGAAAAGAATTCTCAGTTAGTTCGTATGGGATTCTCATAATTGGTTCTTCTGAAGAAATTTGGCCGATAACAGAGCCATAGTTTTATTTCTTCGTCGACATGTCGAAAAAGCTGAGAAGAAAACAATTCGAAACCCATAATGTACCAATAATTTAAAAAGAAAAAGTTGAAAATTGAAGTGAAACATAATGATTACCAATGTGTGTAAGTTGTCATATGGTGGTGAATGTGTTTGGCCTTGAGGGACCCAGGCATTCCCGGAGGGGGGCGCAGCTGAAACTGAAAGAAGGGCAGACTCATTAATGCCGTTCATTAATAGTCTAACTAAAGCATTTTTAAATATACACATATATAAAGAATAATGATATAAAGGTATAAAGAAATGCTGAAAACTAGGAAGCCATATGGGTGGTGGTAGGTTTTCCTAGGACAAAAATTAAAATAGAAATATCCCTAAAAAATGACATGAGGGCAAAAGTAACAGTCGAGACTCGCAAAATTTCAAGGAAATTGACACCAAAGTTCATAAAACTGTTCTGAATGCTGTATATTTTAGAGTTGTTAACTATCGCAGCCTTTAGACTTTTTTTCCAATCGCGAAGCAAAAATACAAGAGAAGTATACAAGTTTAAGAAATGGAACTTTGATTCATTTTAGACCAACACAGCATGCCTAGGTCTTAGATAATGCATTGTGAGAAAACAAGAGATCTGGGCACATGTGCGTCATAAATAGTTACTCACCAGCTAGGGCGCGATCGCTGATTAACGGCGGCGGAGAGGCGACCGGGGTGGACGGGTTGGACGAGTAGCTTGGGTTCGAATGCGTATCGGTTGAGTACATCTGGAAGAGAATACACAGGCTCAGTTGTCTACCGACACCGGATAACGAGTGTAGAACGATAGACGTCAAAACAGGTGCTTAAAAACTATTTGTGCTTTCAATTGGCAATTTGAATGTGAATGCATCTGTAAGACACCAGAATGAGCACATAGCATTTGGTTTATTCAAAGAAACATCGCTACTGTTAAATTGCGCCTTGCGATTTCTCGCTTTGCATACTAGGGCTTCGGACTACCCACCAAGAGCGTCGCTCTCTTTCAGCACATTTACCTCTAAAGAGCCTCTATCGACAACTCAATCAATTTAAATAACTGTTACTCAATTAGCGGCAAAACGATGCTTCGTAGGATGTGAATTAGGTGTAACAATCCAAATTGGTCATTACGTTTTCCAAAAGACTTTCAAATGTGTTTTCAAACAGAAATCGTTTTGAAAGCAGCTTGACTTCACTCCTCGGTGTCAATAAAAACCCGGCTAAATGAACAAGATTAGAAACGGGCAAGGTCTAAGTCAATTAGATTTGCGTACCGAAGCCAGTGCCTTGCCAAGAGCATCTGCTGTTTGGGTACCTGCTGATCCTAGTCTCGAAGTTGGGACTAAAAAATGAAAACGAAATTCAGAATCATTACCAACGAAAACAGAAAGAAAATATCAAAACACAAATGCCTACTCTATCGGGCAAAAATACTAGAAGAGTTCAGCTGTTTCTTGGAGATTTTGAGTGGATATCCTCAAGGCACGTCACAAAATGGTGCTCTCAAGAAAACAGATTTGGAAATGGCCTTTGGGGGATAATTCAGAATCATTATAAAAAAAACGGAGCAAAATGTTTAAACATGAATCCCTATTTTAAAAGGCAGAAATACTAGGAGAGTTTCAGCTGTTTCTTGGAGATTTTGAGTAGATATCTTCAATGCCCGTCGTAAAATGTGGTTCTTATCAAACTAGGTTTGGAAACATCTTAACCATTATCAGATTCCCTTTCCCCACCTTGGTGGCAATGGCCTTTGGGGGATAACCTCCACATCGCAAAGGGGCCGACTGAACTTCATACGATTGACCCAAGTTGCAAGTCAAATACTAAATTATTCAAACAGGGTCTAAAAGATGTCTTGTAGCACGGTCGTGAATAGCTTAAATCGCTCGTTAGCTCGTTATTACTTGAAAAACCATTCTCAAAAACAAAGGAAATTGCAACTCTTTAACAGCGGCAAAGTATGAGTAGGGTTCTGAAAAGGAAGAATTCTATTCGAAGGAAGGTTTGAGACTTTAGAAAGCCTCAATTCCAAGTGGTTTAGGCTCATTTACACAAACCCAGGTTCCACCTGTCCCTAGCTGAATCCCAAGTTCCACTTGTCACCTTTCTCTAGCTGAAGTCTAAGTTCCACCTTGTGTCTCTAATTAAGCGCTCAATTTTAAGTATAACAATTCTGGATTTGCCAGTGAAGTTAAGAAGAATTATATAAAGACTTTAGACTCGAAAGTGAACGAAAACGCCATGAGCAACTTACCGCCATTTATTGGAGGAGACATTGATGTGTACATGTATGGAGATGACGGTTGAACTTGTGTAGAACTCTGTCAAAGGAAATCAAATGCAAGGTCATGAAAGGTCAAGGTGAAGGGGTATTACGGTCAAGGTTTGCCCTCTGAGGGCAAAGGGCATAAAGCCCGGAGAGCTATCGTACAAGCAAAGCATAAAATCATAAAATATATGATATACGTTTAAGATTTCAAGTATGCCGAAAAGGGGTCAACTAAAGAGGCCACTAGAGGTGAAAACTGCAAAGGGCTGCGAACACCAGCCGTTTGAGGTCAAGGGCAAAAAGCCGCATGGAGGCGAGAACCGTCAGACGTAGTTATGCGAGTGGTAAGTAATGTATGATCCAATCTGAATCGCACAAGATGCACGATGTACAATAACGTAATTGAGTACGCGGTGCGTTTTTATTTACCGAATCCCAGGATAAAAGCCAATTGTTTGAGAAGAAAACAACCGAGAGAATGAGGAGAAATTTCAATTTTCATATGGGAGATGATGGGCGACACAAACAGATTCTATTAGCAGTCGAGTTTATTCTATCGAAAAAATGCAAGCGTGGGTTAACAAGGACGCCAAATCTAGTTAGATGTGTTTTTTAGTAAATTAAAAGTCGCCTTTTGACGTCAGTTCGCCTTGGCAGATATTAGCAGAAAGCTTCAAATTAAATGGTATACAGGCTCTAGAATAGATGGACCAATATCACTGCGAGGGGTGTATTAAAGAGCGAACGATGAGACGGCTTCACTGCAAGAACACTTGTCACAGATGTGAACGGATGGGACCAAGCATTATATAGACAAGACCATGGCTCCTACTGAAGATCCTACTGAAGAGTTAAATTGGACCAGTCATATTTCAACCGAATCACCCGGACTTTAAGCTGGCACGAGAACCTTGACCACGTTCAGGAGCATCTGGTTTTGCCAAGGAGAACCAGTGTATACGGGTCCTTCGACCTTTCTCCAACTGAACCAGCCCCACACTTTAGAAATGTACAATAGGCATTTATGTTTATAAACGGGTGTATTAAAGAGGCCAGATATATCCAAAAACTCTTGTATCCAGGCCAACGGGTTCTGCCCGTTGTTGCATCATTAGTAAACAAGGATCGTACGTAACATATGTTTTGGTGAGAACGTGACCAACTCTCAAAAGCACGTGGTCAGTATACGGATCTTTCAGTGGAATATGGGTCCAGAATTACAGAGAGTGAGCAGTGCCTGATGATGGTACCCTTTAAGTTAGACTTTCATTTTTGCAAACCTACTTTAAGAAGACTTCCGGAGCAGTGATTGCTCGTGAAACAGGCTTGTGGACATGTTTAACGCAATTCGACTTTCATAAGCTCAAAACATTGACAGACAGAAAACGGAATATTCGACTTAAAATGGTGCAACCTGTTCTCATATTCGGAAGCCTAGAAAACTTACTTTCGCGAAATGAATAATGTACTATTTTTTAGCACATACTCGTACCTGTCAAGATGACAAAAATATTGCACAAGCAAATGTCAAGATGACAAAAAATATTGACTTTAACATAATAGAATATTATAAAAATATAATAAAAAATATACAATACAGAATAGAACAACACAGTTTCATAGCATAATAACATAATAATAATATAACACAATATAATAAATAATATTATATATTTAATATAATGAAAATATAATATAATAGCTTCTATGCAGTTATAAAATATTGCACTTACCATTTCTGCTTGGATACTCGAATAGCCTGATGGGACAGTGGTCCCTTGTTGGCTTCTGTTGCTTGTGATGTGATGTCCCCAAGGATCAGGAGAGCCATGGTCTGTCGATAAAGAGGCAACCCATTAGAAATGAGGCTAAAATCAAAAATCCCTTCCTGCGCCCGCCAGAAACTAAAACCTATCGTTACTAAAATTCTTTTGGTCTTCGGCAGCGAATTTTCTTAGACGGTCAAAGAGTGTTACCAGATCTCAACCAAAAAAATAATGGGCACCACAATTCCGATCCATAAAGCAAAAAAAAAACAAGCAAATAAGACAAATCTAGTTTCTGTGGCATTCTAGATCCTAACTTTAATGTATTCTCAAGATATCTAAGTTCGATTATATAGTCTTTTCCCGTTTTCTTTGATTGCCTTGCTCCAATTCTTATAGGATTTAGTAATTTGAACCCAGATGGAAACAAATAGCTAAGAGGTTGCAAATTAAAAGCCGTGTTTTGAAGGACGGGCAAATTATAGCCGTGTCTGGAGCAAACTTTTGCACTCATCATAATCTAGAATTGGAGAAACAGTTGTGCGAAACCTCTTCTACAAACTTCTTTTTAGAAAACATACAATGCTACCAGACTGAAACATTTGTATATTTAGAAATATTTTGCTCACATACTAAATCACTAAATAGAATCCTAAACAATTTTGAAATACCATCGAAGGCTGAACCAATTCTCGAGATTTTTATGCTGATGAAAATCTAGTCCATAATATTATTAACCTTTTAATTCGCATGGTTTTGCCTATAAATAACAAGTTCTCCATATTCCCATAACAGAAGCTATTGCATTTCAGTCGAGGCCCTGGGTAATAGGCCTACCAAAACCACCCACTTTAATCCTACTCTGTGGCATCTCGAAATGATTTCTATTGGTCGATCAAAATACTATTCAGAAACTCTGTCTAGCTGACCTAACAAAGAAAGGCAACTTGAATCTAGCTAAGTCGTACTTGAATTTGTTTATAGAAAGAAGTGGAAGCAAGCCCTGTTAGACTGTGTACGAACAGAGATGGGCCATTTGCAGCCAGGCTCTAAAAGGCCTTGTTAGACAGAGTGACGGCGGGATTGAATCGCCAAATAATTGTAATCCTTAAAACCAAGGAACGATCGTTGGAGCCATTAATCCAATGGTATGGATTGACCATACTTCTTCTCGATTATTAATCCGCCTTAATCCTGTAGTATAATCGCATAATTTAAAAAACATGATATCTTAGCTATGTTTCATTTACGGATTACTGTTTGATCCTGGTCTTGAGAAGGTAATATTAACGTAGATAATCGGATTGCAGTGGAATAAGTCTACGGTCATTGGAAATTCAGACACGAACCCATGCGTCAAAGGGAAAACATAAGCGAATGAAAGTTGTGCTGGGCTGTACTCGCTGGAAGAGTTATGAGGGCTCTTGAGAAAATTGATCGATTAAGGGTGGATCTGTATTTGCTGGAAATGCATGAAATGGGGATGAGGGAGGGGAAGGTGCGAGCTGGCAAGAAATTATAACACATTTGGAGAAAGGGGAAAATGAGGTGGAACATATGTAATAGGAAGTGCGCCGAGAAAACAACTGCGGAGAATTGAGAAGGGTAAGCGGGATAAAGAAGGCGGGGGCCTATAGAAGAGAACTGTGGAGAGACAAAAGAGGGTAAGAGAAAGGGGTAGAGCGGAGGAACATTGGAATAAAAATGCAGAAAAAAGGTTTAGAATAAGGTGTCTTACGGGGCACGGGTACAGTGTAGAACAAATTGAACTGTTAGAAAGGAGATCGTTTGAATGGGGCTAGCTAAGGTGTGTTGTTGGGGGTGCAGGGGTGCCAAGGGAGAAACGTACAGGAGAGATGTTTGGCTTGTGAAAAGGTATGGGTTCAGAGAGGCTGAATGGAAGATGAATGGGGGAAAAAAGTGTTGACGGATTTGGCATGGAGTTGTTGAAAGGAATGAAGTCGAGGGGCAAGGGCAAGGGAATGTTTGAATGGCGCATGTGTGGTACATGAAGTGAGTGGGACAGATGGAGGGACAGGGGGGCCAATGAGACTGGGTGGAACAGATTTAAAGGGAGGGTCATCTTGGCAGCGAAAAGGTGGAATGAAATGGCAGACGAATAGATCGCTCGGGAAGACAGCCGGCTAAAAAGAAGACTAACATGATTGGCATGTGAAATTTATCACAATTAGTGTTGATAGACAGGTGACGGTTTTCACAAAACGTTCCTTACGAGATAGAATTAGAAACATTGAAGTCTCTGAGGTTGCCAGGTTAATGGAATTAACAACATCGACGCATTGATGTTGATTATGATAGGACACTTCTGTATTGTATTCAGTTCTGTATTGAGGCGGCTGATCGAAAGAGCAGCAGGAGGGCCCGAATCGAATCTTATCAGAGATGGCTTCAAAATCATCGTCAATGGAGGCATTATCAGAGTTGGCTAATCGGTTGAAACTACAACGCAAGAGACACACCTGAGCCTGGTATGACAAGTTTGCGACTCCAAGGAAATAAAGATTTGATTATTATCTGACTGTAACCTTAAATACCGTTGTGCATTTATTATTATTATAACATGCGTCCTCCGTCCAAGCCGCTTCTGTGTTAGGTGACTTGCCTTTTGGAGAGTGCGCCTTGTCTTTTGTATGACGTCATCTTGCCAAGTTCTGAATAGCATACCCTGGTTTCTATTTCCCTTACCGGACCCCAGTTTTCAAGAAACCAGAGGAATTTCACCTCTCTATATCTACTTCTTCCAGCAGACTGCACTGTTTCAATCAAATTTAGAACTCAGGAAATTAACGATCATATGATTATCATGAACTGGCATTCTCTCATATCAATGCAGATCGTCGACTTGGGGTCAAGATTTAACCTTGTGAACGCAGAAAACTAGGCCTAAATTCAATAAACGCAAGAGGGTACAGTAATAGAGATTATGATTATCATATTGCCATGGAAAATCGCAGTAATGATGATAAAGATGCTAGTTAGTTTTATAAGACAACAACGCGGAAGCCAAGAATTCGATATTCTCCGATTGACACCTTATTGGATTTGTGACGTCACGTGACGGAACATGTGATAATAAGCAATGAAATGAGGCGCCAAATTTGACGGAATGTGTTGAAATAGTCCAGGCCACTCACGCAACTTTTCAAAGGCAAATACAATCAATCCCTTTACCCGCAAAACAATCAATCCCTCAAAGGGCTTTCCAAAAACGTCCTTGTAACTGTTGGTACACACTTGATTTGTACCATTGGCACGAAAGTTGGACCGTGTGGTACTTTTTGAAGTCATGGACATTGCCGTAACCAGATTTCATCGAGACTTTATCGATTTTACTAGTCCCGATTTCATACGAATATTGTTCTCCCTTTTTTGAAATGAAAGTGCTCAAGCTAGAAATAGGAGGTTGGCAATTTTCAAGTATCAAACAGACTGGGCAAAAATGGGACAGACGCGCTTTCGGTACCAAAATAAGAATATGTATAAAACCATAAACGACATCAATATTCGCTATTCTTCGTCAACTGGAACACACAAACGGTAGACATTATGTGCCAATAAACACCGAAATTTTAGACAGTAATCTTAAGCGTGTGCCAGTTTGCACCAACCAGTAACAACACTCTGCGCCAGTGTTTGTTCATTTCAAAAGTCCTTCATCTATTTCCTCGACAATTTCCCATCAAATCCATCGACTCACCCTCAAGGTTCCCGCAATAAATGATCAATCAGTATCGGGGCGCTAGTACTATCAAAAAGAGACAGAAAGAATAGGAGGGGTGGAGAATGCTTTTCGCTTTGTACTTTTCTAACAATAAACTGCACAGATTTTTTCTCTCCTTTCAACTTTTATTCAGGGGGCGTCGGACGGCATCCCTAGTCGAGCGAAAATAATGTAACGACGGGACGAATTGTTTTATTCAAAAGAACTAAAGTAAGTTTGATTGTCGATAAAAAGGGATTTCTGGTGCGGGCAACAACATCAAAGCGGTTGATTAATTTCTGAACTTTCCACAAATTCTTGATAAAAAGAGGTAATTTCTAAGCAAGTGACTTCATTGATGCCTATCGCCCAAAAGAAAAGGCATCATGTTTAGCTCATTCGCAAAAGTGTTCCCCTTGGCTCGAAAATTAACCAAAGTCACAAATTAACGAAAATTAACCAATGGTACGGTTGGGTGGTTTTTAAAAGGGATTGGAAGCTTTAAACCTTCACAATGACAATTTGAAAATGTAAAATTAAAATTTGAAAAATCATTTTTGGTAGCATCACTTTCAATACACTAGAATGGTACTTCTGTATTAAATCGAACGGATCGATATTGCAACACAATTACCAAACGAAGATCCCCGCTTTTCTTTTTAATTTCAATTTTCAGCCTGTACTTAATCAGGTCAAAGAAATATTGGTTTTGTTATGTGATGGACAGTCTGAAAAAGTTTTATTTCGGAAAAGCGTTTGATTGGAGACGGCACCAAGTAGAGATATCCCGAGAATTCTTCGCGTCCGCTTTATCTCTGCAACGGTGACTTTCACGGTTAACTTTGTTTACAAAACTAAAAAAATATTTCCTCATTCAACCGACACGCCCAGGATCTTGTAAACGAAATACCGACACAGTTGATAAAGGAAATCACTTCGTAACACGATGTCTAGGCCAAGAGTAACCGACACAAGGAAGTCCATAATTTGGAAGTGATATCTAAATAACAGCCTGGAAAATTTCTACTCACGTATATAAAAATACTCCACACTCTTTGGCTGATAAACTCCGTTAAACTTCGCGTCCATAAACAACTCCATTGTTTGCTAAAATAAAATTTTCCTCCTGTGTCAATCGCTTTTGTTGCTTCTCTGACTAGAGTTGGATGCAAAGATGGCACCCCACGGCTTAGAGCTCGAAATGAACGGCGTGAGATGGCGGCCCCTTGCCCGCACGGCTGGAGACCCGTTTGCCCCTGGCACTTCTCAAAAGCACAGGGTTGAAACAAAACATTCCTTTGATTTTGATGCCGATAACAAAGTTATCGCAATTATACACTTAGTGATTATGTGATTAAGTGATTGCAATTAAATGATTTGTGATTTAAAAGAATATTGCTAGTTCGAATTAATGTTTATTAAGTTTTCGATGATGCTTAAACTGATGATTTTTAATATAATTGTCAGAAACATGGCGATTCCAGCAACAAAATAATAATTATGGTGCAGATTGGGTGATTATGATGGGACTCTCTGATTTCTTCGACAATTCACCGATCATATTTTTCCGATCATGATTAAGATTATGCCACAAGCAACGCTCCTCAACCGAACATCTCCTTCGCAGGGGCTTAGGACTCAGTAACTGAGTTACCTTTCGTTCTAGGAAAACTTGCCAAATTCACTTCATATTGGCAAATGTCCGATTCATTTGAAATCGGGAACAACTTTAATTCAAATGGGGATTATATCGAAGGATACCTTTGATTTCCCAAAAACTGAAGTTCATGGTTCAAGAATGAGCCGGAAGTTAGCAAAATCACTTTTCGCACGGGTGGACGGGGCTCCGCACGGAAGGAGCCATTGCGTGATATTCGAAAATGGAAGCTTGTCCTTTGAAGATCTGTGACTTTGGTCACGTAAGAAACGAGTCTGCCGCGCAGGAAATAGGCCCTTTACAAAATTAAAAGGATTTGCGAAGTGTGAAGCAGATCTCAAAAGTCAAGCTTAGAACATTATGATGGATGCGAAAAGGGCTGAGTCGATTCTACGTCTAACAGCGGGGGTTAACATAGGCGGACACAGAAAAGCCCAACCTTGTATCAGACACTGGTTTAGTGTGCCATACTTGCAATAAATGTAGCTTCAAACTAGAGCCTGCAGTATATAAGCTTTCAAGACAACTTAGACCAAATGGCTATAGATTGTTTGCGATTTTAGGCCGCCAGCCGAGTGAATATAGACTGTTTTTCACTCCTCTTGACACAAAGAAAGAGAATGGAGCCATATCATGTTTGTTGATAATAGTTTTGAAAGAAGATAGGGGAAGCGAGAAGAGGATAAGATGTTTAGGACTTTACAAGCTGTCTTATGGTAAGGTAGTAATAAAAGGAAATACAAGATGTAGTTAAGCCAAATGTCTCTACTTCAAATTTCAAATAGGACAGACTTTATTAATCTGGGAGTGGTGAAAGACCCCTGTTCATGCTTTGAGCAGGACAACAAAAGCAGAAAGTAGTGGCGAAGCAAAACAACATGGTCTCTTTGTAGAGGAGAAGCAAGAGGGGTACGAAATTGCCCCACTAGTTGCGGTCAAGTTGGTAGGCCTTGCATACACAACTCACAAAAAACCCCATTTTCGCAGACTATTTTCTCATGGATATTAACGATTCTGAATGACAAAAAATAAAAAAATTAACGCAATAACCAGAAAAACCCTTCGAAAAAGTGCCACTCGATCTAATGCAATTATGGTTAAAGCGCTCCAAAGGCGACCCCCTGGCGATCAAAAACTGCCGCTTCGGCGTTCGTAGGCTTCGGGAGCGGCCGACGCGAATTTGATGGATTTCTTTTGAACAATGAATTGAATTTCAACTTTGCGAAGAGGATAGGTCTCGGATAAGCAGATTTAACGCGCTTAAACGTTTTGTTCGATGCATTATTGTCTTCTGAAATATTTCACAAAAGTGGAATCATCTCCCGTACGAATTCCATACCTGAGGGTCTGCTTAATGCTGGGGTCTGGGGATGATAAACAAAGGCTACGTCATTTCTCAGTGGCGTGCCGGGCTGAAGCTACTAGAGGCCTGGGAACCATAAACACGAATGAGTCAAACAGGCTTGTGGAACTTGCTTTATGGAATCTTGGGAAAGGGAGGAGGCTGCAAGGAAATCACCAAGGAAAGAACTGGTTCCTTGATAAAGAGAAGAAGGGGGTATTGTCACGTGAATACCTGTAAAAGACGGGGGGGGAGAGCAATGAATTAGGGGTACGAGAGATTTTGTAGTGTGACAATAATTGCGATAACCTTTTAAATGCCTTCGTTGGTATAAGAGACTTCAAGGGTATAGGCTTCACAACACCAATCATGGTCAGCAGCTTTTCGAAGACAACAACAACAACAAGAGCAGCAACAACGACAATTGCGGACAACACCAAGATGAAACCTTCGTTCCTGGCCCCAGCAAAGCGCCGAAAAGAATGCACTAAAATCCTGCAACAACCTCTTCACTTCCTTTGAGTTGTATTAACTTTGTGTTTTCGCATAGGAAATAACATAGCATTGACAATCTGTATTTGATGCGGAGTAATAAAACGCGTCATCGAAAGGACGCTGAGCGTACCCCGGTGGAGGAGCTTTCAACAACGGAAGCTCAGAGGCTGTATCATATCAGTCAGCACCTCTATCCCTTTAATCGTGTATATACGCGAATTCCGCTACGAAAATCTTTCGGCATCTATAATGATTTAGGCCCCTGCCGAGGAGAGCGAACACTTTGGCTTCCTGGTTTCTCCTTCGCAGTTACTGAAAACCCGCCACCGCTACTATCTCCTCCGTAGAGACATCCTATCGGCATTTGCGAACATGGTTTATGCACCCCTTCTCCGACATGGAAAACTCTTCTACCTTTATAAGTACAACTGATCGTTGGCAACCATTAATTTCCTAAAGATTTTTTGGCTGAATTAGTCATAAAATAGTTTCAATTTGACAAAACTATTCATCATAAATACATTTGCTGCGATACGTAAGCGCTGAGGTCTGAATGGCCAAAATGAAGCTTTGTCAATAATTTTCATAGACAAAACTCTGCGCTTTAAAACACTGTGACAAAAAAATAGCTTTCACTATTTTCAAAATCGATTCGGGGTTCTTATCTTAGGGTGAAACTGAATAAAACTGAAAGGATTATAAATTTATCGTGTTGTTGTTATCAAAAGATCTAGGGATTTCATTGGATTATTAACATAAAGCCATTTCTTTTTCCTTTCGTGAGGTAAATGCGAGACCAGATTCATTTGTCTATAAACCACATTAAAAAAAATTAAAGAAATATCCACTATAAAAGCCCCGATTAGGATTCAAGATTTTTTTTTAACAAGGAAGAGAAGCGTAAGCAAGTGGAACTTCAACAAAAGACGGTTTTCGTCTTAGAGCTGGTAGGTTTGAGGATCTGATACAGATAGTTGACGTTTCTACAGAAGCTAGAAAGATAAGGATTTCCAGATCATAGAATATACCTTAAGTTTTTTACAAGTGGGATTTACAGCGTGCTCCAAAACATTAACATCGTATCAATTTTGCAAACAAGTGTTAAACTATTTTTAGCATAAAACCATATGTCGAAGGAAACTCACCCATATAGTAGGAATCCCCACTCGATATGCCTCCCTTTGGTGATGCGTACTGTAAATTGGGGTCTCCCCCTTGTGACAACATGTCTTCGGGTGTTGGGGAGTACACCTGGGAAAATAAAAAGTTGGGGGTTGAAATAGGGGATATCGATCGTCATAATACATATATAACAATAATACATAAGGACGTTATATAATATCTAATGCAATATGCAACTTGCTGGGAAACCTGAAAAATACGTAATACTAGCAGTGTCGACAATCGAAAAGATTTAATTTTCTCAATATTTTGTTAAGCACAACCTTGGTGAATCAACTTTCTGTCAAGTTTACAGGAATTTTGGCAAAAAACTGGTAGGAAAATCCAAACAAACATATGGAAAAACAGGTAGAAAATAAATAAAATAATCAAAATAATTGAAAGTCAAAATATTACGTTGTGATTCAATTTATGTATAGATGCTTTGTTTTGCTGATGCATTGCTTTCATGCATTTTTTAGTAAAAATCCTAACATAAAAAATAACTAACCAGAGCTAAAGTTGGCCGAGACTTTTTCACAAAACTTTTCGAAAACGTTGTTTACAAAAAGATTCCCTTTAAACTTTCGAAAAATAAATTAGCTTTGAAATGAAATTAGCCATAACAGGACTCGTGGCAAAATTGAAGGAACAATCTAATTTCCAAAAAGCAGAACTTGGGATTATCTTGAATTTCTACCTTCGTTCAACAGGTTACAGGACGACAATAACATACTTCCCAGAGCGAAGCCCATGCTAAATTTATTAAGCCATGGACTGAAAATTTGAAATTGACTCGATTGTCAGATTTTTGTAGTTTCCAAAAATAGAAAATTAAACTAACTTCAAAGACGATCAGGGCGAAGAAGGTTTTTCCTAAATTGTTACATTATTGAAAAAAGTTTGGGCGACAATTAGTAAATCTGATGGTCTATGAAGGAAATCCTCCGGTATTTAATGGTTAGCAGGCAATTTTGAAAGCGGAATTCACAAACTGTAAAACGTGAACCAATGGTTAAGAATTAATTACTTGTTAAAAAGACAATCGCATGTTCGAGTCTATTTTAGCGCTTTTAATGATTCTGAGTCACACAATGTTTCGATTAGCTAACTAGGATCATCATCATGATTATAACCCTGCTTAAATCGTGATAATGAGAATCGTGATCAAGAAGAGATAATACATGCTTTTTTATAAGGAACCTACCCCAAGACCTAGTTCCAAAAGTTCCTTATTCGTAGACCAAAAGTCATCAGATTATAGCACCAAAAGTTCCTTAAAAGTTCCTCAAGTTCTCACTTTCAATGTTTTGACTACAATAAGCCTTAACACTTAATGAGAGAGGGGCGAGACAGCATATGCGGAACCTACTCAATGAAGCACTTGACACGCGAATAGCAAACAATCTATGCGAGTATTGGCTGCAAATGAATGGAACCGGCTTTTAGTTCTTGATGATTGCAGTTATAAAAATATTTCAAATGGAAAAGTTCCTTAGGGATTCAATTTTTAGTAGTATAAGTTCTTTAAATATTTCGACCTTCTGCATGTAGATTCCTTATAAAGTGGTTCCTCATAAAAAAGCGTGTAATGTGATCAGCATTATCACTACAACAAAAATCAGACTGTATTGAGAATAATGTTAACTTTGACTATCAAAATAGATTTTTATGGCTGATGCTATCTTTCAATAAAGCAATCGTGGTTATCAACATTCGAATCATGATTGCAATCACAGTGATCACAGACATGATTACAATAGTGATCACAAAACACTGCCAGTACCGTATCAGCCGTCTGTTATCATTGTAAACATAATTCATTAACTATCACAGTAATCATAATCAACAATCATCAGTTTCTACTATCAGGGCAATGAGCCGCACAATTTCCCTTCCCAATATAACCAGCAACTTACACCCTTATCGATCAAATCACATCTACCACAATCGCTAGAAAACAGTCTATTGCCTTAATCATTGCCCGACCACCGAAATAATGCCATCGTCAAAGAAAAATCAAAACACTTTTGAAAGACAAAGCCCACACGCTTGTGGGGCTTCAAGGGTCTGAGCGCCTAACAATTCTGTTTTGTTCGACTTTCGCCAGATCGAATGCTCATCAGTGCAAAAGAATCGCACCTCATGACTTGAGGTTTTCGAATTGAAAAGCGCACGTGTGCCATTGTTCTACGCGAGGCTGCGTAAATTGTCCACAATACTTTCAACAACGAAAATACTTTCTGGATTACAATGGGATTGGCAAATCTTTAAATAAATTCAACTGCGATCGTCTTCGGGGGCGCGCCGAAAATGGGGGCGGGGGTGTAAGGTCCCCGAAATCTCCGTATTCTTAATACATTGATCTCTGAATACTTGTGAAAATCCGTTAAGAATGTATTTGATCACTGATTCAAATTGTCTACAAAATGTGAGAAAACACGCCATGAAATCTCATAGTAAAACATGTCTTTTTAGTGTCCCCTAGTAAAGCATAGACACCCGAAAGTCATATCTACGCTTCCCTATCAAAAGGATGTGCTGCTATCAAAAAATCTAAAAGAAGTCCCGAAGACGAGTTTTGGCAGGTATATTTTGAAACTTAGGTTAGCAGAGTCAGGCAAATTTAATTTCTCATTGTCAACTTAGGCCAGAAAGCAATTCTGTGAAATGTTTCCGTCAACAGCCAACTCATTGATTACCCTAAATTTGAATCAATAAAATTCCCTCTTTCAATTACCCCATTGTCAAAAACTTTCGCCTTTTTAAAGGATGTTTCTTCAGCGAAATCAAGACACTGAGTAAGCGACCAAAACATTGACGTATTTCTTTCGGACGAAGGCCCGATTAAATTGCCGACAGGTCAGAATAAACAAATGCGCACAAACAAACAAGCAAAAATTGCTTTGCAAAGAAAATTCGCTTTGTCGTGAAAACTTTGAACAACATCGCCTTTGAAAGATTATTTTCTAGAATACCGACTGATTTCGCAAGATTTTGACTTTACAGAACAAAATTGTTTTGATTTAGTTCGTCGCTAGACTTTCCACGCGTGGTGAAGTTCCAATTAATCAAATTTAAGAGGAAGGTTTGTGAAACAGGACGGGACTCAGAGCTGAATCTGTGCTTTAAGTCAGCTTTATGTAGTGAAAAGACGTATTAAAATGATAGGCTCCCAGCTAAGCGAAAAAATATTTGCTTGAACGAAGCGGAGATATGCCAGGGTGTTAATAACAACTGGGATTTTGAACACATAAAACCGTTCCGTATTTGAGGTATAAAATGACCAAATTTCAGATAAGAAATTCGGTTTAAGATTTAATTATTTTAAAGGGCACGAAGTAAAAAGAATTTAGCCTTAATTGGCGTTGCAGTCTATGAGAATCGCGCGTGCTTGTATATCATAACTGAAGAAAACTTCGTTGTCAGTCGAACTGCTTAGAATAAACTTAGCCGTTTCGTGTTGAAGACAAAAAACACAGATTAGGTTGGTCAAATCTTTATCGGTAGTTACTAAAAGCGACGAACGATCGAAAGATCAAAATACATGGCCTATATGTCAAGAGCGATTGAAGAGAAGCATTGAATGGCTTCGCATTGCAATGGTTTGGCTTACCGGCATGCTCAATAAGAACTTTGCCATTCTCCCTGTGGTATCAAGATGACGACAGGTCGAGGAACAGGTGGTTTTCTCTGGAATATTACCAGCTGCCAACAAACCAATTCTCGAAGTTTTCCCTCTTATGGTCCCAACTCTGCGCTCAATCTTCAATATCGTACGAAAACTCACTGTGCCGCAGCGATGACAATCGCCAACTTTGTTATGAATTCGAACGCGAGCACGTGATGCCTCAAAGATTCTATTGTTTACAAACAGCGGGCGGTTAAAAGAGTTGGTAACTAGTGACGTCATCCTCTCACACTTCGGGAAGGTGCGAAGGGCTACATTTTAGCCGATTTTATAGCTTAATCATTGCAGAAAAAAGGAGAGCAAGAATATTCTTCACCCATCATTCTCAATGGCTGCTTGAAATAAGGGCAGCCGAGTGGAAAGCATGAAAGCATTAGAAACAGTAGCTTTTTAGTTACAATCACAGTAAAATGAGTACTTTTTGCTTGAACTGTTGATTTTCAAAACATTTCGCATCTTGAGGATTTAGATCATTTCAGAATAACCATTACGATGAGTCAACTGAAACAGTTTTAACACGGGCAGTTTCACATTGAAGCCAATTCCCAAACAGAAACCGATCAAAGATTACGGTGTTAGCAAGGGAGAAGGGTTTTGATGAACCAGACTTAAATATCACATCCACTGGTAGGTTTAACGACAGCGAATTTAGCTTTCAATTTAGCGGTTGAGTGTTGGATCGTATGCAAATTGCATTAAGTAGCTTCCGACAGGCAAGCAAACAAAGAAACTGAGAAGTTTGACATAAAGCTACTGGGATCTGACGTCATAGACGAGTAAAACAGCAATGAATAATTGATGCTGTCACTAGAATCAACATTAGATGCGAAATGGAAAATATATTTCGGCGTCAAAGAAGCACATGTCTAAACCAAGTCCTACTTAACCTTGTTTGACAGTTTCTGTGTTTGACACGTAAAAATTTGAGAGCCTGTAGATAATTACCTTGGTTGCAAGGAACATTTGGCTGGTTATGAAACCCTCCGATTGAGAGAAACTTCATAAGACCTTTGTTTACCTTCAAAACGCGGAACAACGCGGGACAAATTGGAAGAAAGATTGAAACTACTCTTCTAGTTTAACTATAGAATATAACGGCTTTCTTAAAGACAAGCAAGACATTGAACTTGACATGGAGATGTGGCAGTCTATCTGTACTTTGTCTGAAATGCGTGTAAAAAAGAAAAACAAGACACCACTTCGTACTCTTTTTCAGTCTCAAGACAACTCAAGGACAATGATAGAAAATATGGTTGTCAAAGAAAAGGTTAAAACAAGGGAATTATATCGATTTCAATTGTACGACCCTTTCTATAAATATTAGTTTCCTGGACGAGATTAATATTTTTCTGATGTGGAATGAGGTTGTTTTTGAGGTAGTGGATGTGAAAGTTAAAATGATAAATACAGAACGAAACCTCTTTTCGTGATTAACCTACAGGCAAAACGTTTAGGTATGTTCAAAATTCATTAGAAAAGCAAAATCATTAGCACTTTCTCCAGCTTCATCAGTCTGGCCATGGCATAGATTAATTGTCTCTGCAACTTTTTAGATTCATTAACGTAAATTCAACTTGTCTTAAGAACCATAGTTTAGCTCGGATGCCTGTTGTTAGACTAATCTAAAACATATACATTGGCCTAAGTCGGGTGGCGAACCCGGAAACATCCCACCGCAGCTAAACCAAAGTTTATGAAACCAATGAGGGAAAAACCTCGAAAAAATATCCAATTCTGCCATAATCAGATGAGACTTTCCTTTTGATAAATCGTGAATTGTCAAGAGCTTCAATGGGAACCCAGATTCACCGCGAATAATCATCGCCGGTTTTTTATGTTGTCACGTGACAATGGCAATGTTGCCTCGGGTTCATGGAAACCTCGCATTGAAAACATTGCTAAGGCAACAACCACGACATATTTGTGTATAAATTTAATGGTCATATCCCAGAAAGAAAAATGTATGAAATAAACATGACTCTTAAGATACAGTTAATGGGCGTTATCAAGAAAATTACATCGGGAAAGGTTGACTGATGGAGTATCCATAAATGTAGGTCATGAACGTCGAAAATGCAAGGGTATAAAGCAATAAACGCACAGAGAAAGTTGGCCTAAAAAATTCAACACATATCTTCTAAAAAAGTTTCTGTCAGAAATAAACTAAATTGCATAGTCGCAGGTCAACTTTTGAATGAAGGGGGAGGGGGGAGGGGGCACCCCTGACAGTTACTCGCTATGCTTCAAAAACGAGAAAAGATTGATTTAAACCTTTATTAGCCAAATATGGATAAACAGAGGTTGGTGAAACCACACAATCCTGACCAAAAGTGTATCTTTTAAAAAGGCAGCAATTTGCCAGCCAGTCCAATAACGTTTGGCCAAGATTGCAGGTATCCAGTTAAATCAATAAATAAAAAAAATCAAATGGTTTGAATAAATTAATTGATACAAATAAAATTACGAAAGGGTCGTCAAACAGAACTTCAAAATAGCTAGAAAT
The DNA here is from genome assembly GCA_003864495.1 of Nemopilema nomurai. Taxonomy (NCBI): domain Eukaryota; kingdom Metazoa; phylum Cnidaria; class Scyphozoa; order Rhizostomeae; family Rhizostomatidae; genus Nemopilema; species Nemopilema nomurai. Next base: position 1,924,428 of record ML133389.1, read on the forward strand.
AGTTTTTTTATCCTTAAATACATCTAAGTTCGACACTTCTCAGAGCATGCAAACGTCGGGAAATTTTGTAGCTTTTGACAAAAGATTCTTCAAGTATGCAAAAACTATAACCGCTATTTGTGGCTTACGACACATAAAATTGTATTTGAGAGCAGAAAAAATGAAACAAGATAAAAATGAAGGTGAGCAAGGTGGCTATACATGGCCAAAAGTGTGTGATAGAAGGTATAGAGGGGCTTCATGCATGAAAATTAAAGTTTCTGTATAACTGTTAATACAAGATTAAATATAAATGTATATTGTATCAAAGTTTAGTGGTTCTTGAGCTGATTCAATTAAAAGTATCCCCTCCACTCTCATGGGAGTATTAGGGAGTCGAAATGATTCCCTTGGTGTTAAAAACTTTACACTGGCATTACGAAAACTGTGAAACTTTGTTACTGGCATCAGCAAAATACACTTTTCGTAAGATTGGCGTATGATTTGCTATTCGTGGTCTCGATATCAAAAAACAGAAACGAGGCAACACTTACCGAGCGTATGGTCGCATTGCTGTTTTTACCAGTTGACTTGAATCGCCTCCCTAAAGGAGATAATTATTTAGTTACCAAATGCACGATTTAGCGAGATATCAAAGTACGCGATGTGATTTGCAATTATTATCCTAGACGTTTGCTATGAGAAACTAGAATTCGCTGGTGCATCGGCGCATTAAGATGTCTTCTAGTTCACTAACGTGCGAATTTCGGTATAAGACATCAGGTCTAAATGCCTTACTAAAAATCTTTTAGACGTCATATGTTCTATGTTGAATAGTACAGTACAGATCTTAATGATAATTTTGCTGAACGATATGAATGCATTTAAGAACAGCATTAGTGAAGCTAATCATGATTGCTATAACAAAGATTCAAAGATTGATGATGATGCTTTGATGGTATGATCATGATTAAGATTGATGGGGTGATTAGCAGTATGATCAATGATGCTTTGATGGTATGATCATGTTTCAGATTGATGGGGTGATTGACGGTATGATCAATCATCTTTTGATGGTATGATCATGATTAAGATCGATGGAGTGATTGACAGTATGATCAATCATCTTTTGATGGTATGATCATGTTTCAGATTGATGGGATGATTTGACGGTATGATCATGTTTTAGATTGATGGAGTGATTGGCAGTATGATCAATGATGCATTGATGGTATAATCATGAGAATCCTTTGAGTCCAGTTTATCAAAAACAAGATTGAAACAGTAGACTCACAATCTGGACTCGACATTCCAACTTCGCTGTTTCCTTGGAAACCGCCTATTCCCTGTGAAAGAATTTGCGTCACATCAACAACAAATCAGACATGATAAATCACGACTTTGGTTTGGTTATGATAGTCAGACTCTAAATCAAAGACTCTGATTCTGACATGATACTGATCTTAGGGGTGGTATAAGAACTAATAGCATCCAGTCTAGCCGTACGACTTTTATAAGGGAGGTTGAAGGTCAGATGGTCACGTGTCCCGAAATCAATCGATGTCCCGCGCACGTGGACAGCCTCGAAGTGGCGATTCTATATTCGAATGACTTTCGAGTCCCGGGAGGCTAGACATTCGACGAGGAGATCAGAGTCCGGAAAAGTTGTTGAACTCCCTCCAGACAAAGACATCCTAGAAGGCAAACCCCAAAGGACAATAGAAAGTGGGTATAACTTAGGTGTGTCGCATGGGTTTCTATTGTTTTTTAAGGACCTTCCTCCGGTCAGTGACCGTGCGACCGCAATGTTTCTCTGACTCTGAAGGAGATGAAAATGGTTGGTCTTAAAACGTCCGTGTGCCACTTAGCTACGTGATAATTAAGCACTGTTGAACCAATTCCTAACAGAATAAACTAATTGGTCGATTAAGAAATATACAGCGTTTGGTTCTACGGCTTGCTCTTTTCTCAAGAACCAGCCCTGAGTTTTAAAGCAATGTGCTCATCCCCAGGCGGCTTTGGAGACGTGTATGAATAAAATATAAGATCAAGTCATAGCCAAATGCGTGTTAACTTATGGACCATTTAACGGCTGGGCAAAAAAATCGACCAAAACTGTTTCTCATCTATGCTGAATCCCGATAGACCATTGACGCCAAACAAGGAGCATCTGCGATGTTCCCAGGAGAAGTAGCAATTTACAATGCCCTGGATAAAAACATCCCCGAGGAAATTACCACGGTGAGACACTAGACGAAGGGGTGAAAAGGATGGAAAAGAGAAGAACTACCATAAAGTGGGCGTGTTAAATACTATGTTGGTGAGATACAAGATTAGTCGTTTGTAATTCTCGTTACGACGAGAACAAATGCTCAACGCGCTTTAATCAGAGACGCGACAGAAATGTTTTCCATCGCTACGATGGGATCATGCATCCCAGGTCATCTCCACCCAACAGCGAGAGAGAGAGAGAGAGCGCAGAGAAGTGGTTCCAGACAGAAGAAATGAGATAAGGGTCTGTCGTTTTATGCTTGAAGGAAGGCAGACTGTAACTGTCGGGGAAGCGAGAGGGAAGGCAAATGTAAGCTATGAAAAACTACGGAAGAGAAGTGGACGCAGGAATATACCGTTACTTGAGAAAAATTTGCCTAAAACAACTCTCTGGTTATTCTGATATACCGAAGAGGGGCAAAAGAGTTCCCACGATCTGCTATGAGTGACTTCGTAGAAACGAGATCACCAAATTAAGCCCGGGGTGTGAAGATTTTTATACCTAATTTTCGACGACAATGAAGTAGAAATTCCCACATGGAATTTGGGATGTTCCATGCACGCAGCTCATTAAGGTACATTTGCAACGCTAGTGATGTCACAAAAAGTCGCTAGCTTGTCTCCTTTAAAAAGGGGAAGGGTAAACAGGGATCACTTTCTGCGTAAGTGGGGTGCTTTAGAACACGCGACTCTTTCCATAAGATCACCAACAAAGGCAATCCAATAACATCTACAGCGCCCCCTGGACATGCCTAAGCTTACTGGTAAAGGTCAGTGGCATAAGAAGTGCCCTATCTTAAAATAAAGGCACTGACTAGATTTTCAATGGGTCCTAAACCAACAGGGCTTTTCGAACGAGGCGCAAAATTTGCCAATTGGCCTGAGAATGAAATCAATTTGAAAATTTGAAATCAATGAAAATTTGTCCCGTTGTGGCACAATTTCACACCTCTGGGATGTTTCCAAGGTTGCAAATAAGCTATGTACCTGTGTGTTAAAGTGACAAACAAACCAACTTGCTCTAAAACGGAAAAGTGGCGAAGCCGGTCTCTGTGTCCTAGGCCGGGTGCAGAACGGACCCGGGTCACTTTCCTCAAAGCAGTCTACACATCCGGACGCAAGTTTCCTAAAAGTCCGAACTTGACTTACCTGACCGGTCCCGGAAAAAAGCATCGCTGAGAAAGGGTCTTTTGTTTTGGCTGTAAACAAAAAGATTTCAATTGAATTCAATGCGAGTCAAATCAAATAATCAAGACTAAAAAATTATAAACTTTTAGTCAAAAGTTCCATAACCTGTAGAGGGCTTTCCAGAATTTGCATAAGTGAACTGGCTATTAACGTTAAGAAAGATCGGGCCAAAGTCAATGTCTTTGAATCTTCAACCAATTTCGGTTTTAGATGAGTTTATGAATTTTAAGTGTAATATAATGATATATCATATTAGAAATACAATAATGATCAACTTATGTATAATGATAATGACAAACTAAAATGATAATAAATTGAATAACGCAAAAATGGCATCGATGCCCGATATTTTACAAGTATTTTCACAGACTTGAATTAAACTTAGAGTGATTCATCTTTGCGAAAAGCTACCCATTAAGATGGAAATGGTAGAAAAAGTAGAAATGTCGAAATATTGAAATAAATATTGAAATCTTAGTTCTATGAAGGTCTAAACAGCTCAGGAGAAAAAAGAGTTTAGCTTGGCAAGTCTCAAGTCTTTCAGTGTCTATCTCAATAAATTTTTTGTCAAGTTGGAAATTTTAACAGTTTACGTTCGAGAAACGAAGCTAGCGAGGTGGAAATGTTTTGGATGCTGTTCTATGCGTCACGGGATGATCGGCAATTTGTGCGACATGAAAACACTTTTCCACAAGGTCAGACAAAAGAAAGGCTTCAAGCTGGTTAATTATTTATCATCAGCCAAAGAATATCAACATCTGCTACGATTTTTCTAGAACATCTGCCTCGTTGCTTTTGAATAATTAATGATGAAAATCGCGAAAAACACGCAGCTAACAGCTCTAAGCAGAATAGTTGAGCAATGATATGTCAAAACACGTTTTCCATTCGACATTGCAACGAAAACGTCTTTTCTTTCTAGCGCCTTAGAACCGGGGTCTCGCAGCCTTCCTCACCCTACGCAACAGATAATTGTGCTCGCAAACAAAACCTTGATTTTTTAGCTGGCGTAAAAGACAACATTTGAGAGAAAGCTATCTGGCAAAAAAATATGTCATTGCAACGAGAAAGTGCACTCTTTATAGGGTACCTCGTTCAAAAACATCGAGAGACGTTTCTAACACTGCTCCATAACTCAAAGAAACTTGTTAAATCTTCACTTAACTGAATCCAGTATCCTCTGAATACGTCTATTAAAACACAAGCTGGATCGTCTTATTGAACTTTTGGCAGAAAAAGAATTGTTTCTAATCGCATCTGTCACATTTGAAAACTACACTACTGTTGCTCTGCGACTTGAAAAACGTCTCTTGAGAAAGACTTGTTTCTTTTAAATCGGAAACTACCAAGAAAGTCTTCACTAGTAAAATTCCCAACAGATTAAAAACCTTCAGACGTGAGACCCAAGGGAGGTTTTCTTAAAACAATGCGAGCACTTGGGTACTTTATAGTGTAAGCAACCTTTAGGTAACTCCTGTCAAAAAAGCAAGACAAGTTTGTTTAGGCCGCTTATCAGAGGAAAATAGTCCTGGGTTCTTAAAGTTATTGCCTTCTTAAAGTGCTCCCAGTTTGGCAGTGGAAAATGAGCAGGGTTAGAAAATTAGCTGCAAAGGTGAAGGATTTGTTGGCAAAATGGAAAGTGAGGAGAAAAGCTAAGAAAATTTAAAAAGAGAAAGGAGAAGGACGCAAATTGAGTGTCGAATGCACATCGAAGGAAAGCAGAGTGCAAGAAGGAAAGAAAGTAAAGAATAATGAATGAATGAATGGATGAATAGATGGATAGAGGAATTAATACAAATGAATGTTTGCGTGGATGAAAGATCAAATTCAAAAGCCAAAGATTTATACAAATGAATGAAAAGTCTGAATAGATCAAGAAAAATAATTGACAACTTAATGAAAATAAATGATTAGTTTATAACTTAAAATACGGACAAATGAACAAAACATGAGTGAGTAGATGAATGACTAAATGAATTATCTATGGATATTAAAAAAGTGAAGTTCTAGAGTTGGCACTTTCATTCTTCCATCTAAAGACAAGTCAAATGGTTTCAAGTCGAACTTCAACAATTAACACGCTGTAGTTTGACGAAACCCGAAGATTCTTTCTGGAACTAAGGGAAGAACTGATTTCTGCAATACGGCTTTTCAGATTCATTTAATGATGATGACAGCAATCACGGATATTTTATGATTGCTAGTGATTAATGATTAGCGATCATGATCGACGATCGGTCTACACGAAGACGGGCCTAACAGGCAGGTGAATCGCACAAGATTGGGAACAGCTGAAACCAAAGACCGAACCTGTTGCCAAAAGACACCTGAAACTTTTGAAAAACGAGAATATTTTCTCTAGCTAAACAGCTGAATCTACTTTATGAAATATAGATGCAAAAACTCTAGTTGACAGGTAGCCCTTCGGCTTGCAAACCAAAATTTTATTCACGAGGCGAGGAAGGCCCAGATTCTGGCGCGAGCAGAACTTTTAGTCTGAGTCCTGGGAAATCTAAGCCAGAGAAACGTTTGTCCTTAATTAATGCCAATACTAGAGATGTTGCTTGGAAAATCAAGACGTTGAAGCTATGTGGAGTACAGGCCTAGTTTCTGACCATCTGCCAGCAAATTTAAGCGTAAACATAAGGCTGAAGCAGCGAGATGGTGGTGAAAATCCTGGTGAAATTGTAGTTAAAGCGTTACCTTGAATGTGGATGCATAACTGAAGATAGTTGTGAATTGACAGCCTGGAAGGTATCTTACAAAGGCCTAACTTGTATCCGCGTTTGGAGGTAAGGTCGTGATGAAGAAGTGACAAAATGGAGGACTGGGCGAGTGCGAATGATTCGTTCTTGGGGATTTCACGGAGGGGAAGACACTCAACAAAGCTTTGAAAGTAAGTAAACACGATTTAATGGTTAAAGTCGGACAGGAACATTTGCATTTGCGAACATGAGGGTAGAGGGGAAATCGAAACTATTTGCTCGCTTTGAACTGGCTGTAAATATCATAGGTGGTCATACAGACATCGCATTGTAGATAATAATTGATGTAGGAAGTTCATAGCAAAATTGAGTTTAAAGATCACGCGATTTGTCATTTATGTTGGAGTGATAGCAGCGATTAGCATTGATCAACAGTGATTAGTGATCAATGATTCTGATAATGATTGATTTAAGGCTACTTGATCGAATGATTAAAAACAGATTGCTTCGAGAGAATTTCGTCGTAGTTCTTTGATAAACATAAGTACATGTGAGCGCCCCCATTAGTGAGGTTCTAAAAAGGGTTGCATCATCAAAAGTTTTGTTGAAATCGATCTTGAACGCTGTATTGGGTCCGCCACCAAAATTACCATCTAAAAGACCCGCGTGAAGAGATTATAAATATTCAAAGACGCGTGGGAACGCGGGAATGCGTAGTCAAAGAATCTGGCTCCGACCCACTGCATTATTAACAGCTGAACGCGTTGCTGAAGATTCGAATCGGAACAGCAGTAGCCTCGGCTTCGTGTAACCTCGCCATCAAGCGCAAGGCATTTTGTTTATAGACATGGGTGCGAAGAAATATGTAGCTAGCTGATGTGAAAGGCAAAGTAAACTCACCCGATACGCTTGTGAAATTCGCCGTCGAAAGCGCTTTTCTGGAACTGGTTAAGAGTTCAGGTTCATCATCTCCAAATAATCCCGCAGTTTGTCCTTCGAAATTCTGAAATGAAAAATTAATTGTGAAATGGACGAGCCTACTTGAATAAAATTTAAAAACCATTTCTTACGGCCCACAAACAGGCACGTGAGCATCTTTGACCTAATCTGGTTTAAACAGGGCTGGATCATGAACTTCGCTTTAACAAAGATACTTTAATAAACATCGAGCCATTCCAAACAACTCACTTCCGTACATCAACCGGTTCAATTTTCAAGTTTCTTTCATTTCTATTTCTTTCATTACACTTTTCCACTTCAGTATTCTGGCCTAACCCAAAACTGCAATTCCTAGCGGTGCATCAAGTAACCGACTTTCAACTTATCAAACTGGAATAATCTCCATATATTTACAGCGTGCGTTTAGTTAAAATAGGCAGCCTGAAATGATAATGTTCCTCATAGAGCTTTTGATCTTCAAAACATGAACAAATTCGTCTGCGAAAACTGACGAAACTGTGGATAGTAAAGCATCAGTTGATTTGTCACGTGGACCCGGCTCCACCAATCATAAACCTTGCTTTGGGTTTCTTTGAAAACCATCCAAATTAACAAGTAATACGTTTAGGCGAACTTAACGAATTTTGCCGATTTACTGCCGAATTTTACCGCCACTTGCAAAAGGTTTAACTTAAGTCGAAAGCTTGAAATCATATTGCAAACGAAATCGTCCTAAGTAATTATAAGCCAGTCGTTTCTCTTTGGTGTTTGAAACACGTTCGTCTATTCGTCCCGTCTTCGCATCAAGAATTTTCTCTTGTTAAGAAAGGCCTGGGAATGAACAGCCCTTGTTGACGTAAAAACAAAGGCCAGATTACGCAAACAATGCCGCAGGAGGCCATGCATTTTTCCCGCTTAGGCCACGCGTGCTCATTTGAAGGTTATTAAGCATTCGCCCTTATGCTTATTTAAATTGACTCGTGGAGATTAGGGTTTCGATGTCTCGTTTAAAGTGTGTGCGTCATTTTGCGGGCATACAAGTCAAATTCACCGAACCCTCGCTAGGCCTAGCACTGCATGCTACTAAAAGCTAGGTTTTGCAACAGGCGCTGGTGAAATCACTTCTCTAAATCCATACTTCCACCTATATACATCACAAAGGCAAATTAATTCGACAAAGGTAATATATTTCATAACCACCTCTTTGTCTCCGGCTGCCTAAGAGAAAAGGGGTGGTAATCATCATAATCATGATTATGGCGAGAATCAGAATACAGCAGAGCAATCGTCTATATTGCAGATATATTTTCAAGTTATGATTCGAATTTACAGTGTTATATGTGTCATTCTGGGCGCAAAGACCCAATGGCGGTGGCAATCGCCGTGAAATAGGGGCAAGGGGGTAAGCTAAATACAGCCCAAGCCACTGTAATAAGGAGAAGGGGGGTTACTGCAAGCACAAGCCGTTGAACATCCATTAATGCTACTTTGAAAGTAGGCCTAAACCTGCCATTTTCAACATCCACCATGCAAATTTGATCCCGGGGAGAAAGAAGGAGATAATCTAGTCCTCTCCACGTGGCACCCGCACCCCAAACAGGAACATAACCCCCAGGCTACTGCCTGATGAAACCCCCATGCCATGATGTTTCTTGCTTTGAATGAATTGAGCTGCAATAAACACTGGTTGTTACTGGCCACCTTTGACAGGATGCTGAATTTCAGAAATTTCGAAAATGTTCACGTCAACTTTGTCAATTTTGTCAACTTTCGGAGGACTAACAGAAACCAAGTCAAACTGTCTTGATATTTTGTGCATTGGATTAACGTGATTGGTAAATCTATACACAACGGAACCCAATGGAAGCCTAAACAAAAGTTTAAAAATTAGCACGATTTTCACTTTAGGCCTAATCTCCACCACTTCTTCACCAGGTAAACTCTATTTCTGTTTTGCTGGATCTTACCCTCCCTGAAAGCAAAATCTATGCAAAATCCCATTCTATGAAAATAGAATGAGTGCCTCTTTTCACTTGGGCAAAGGAAGGTGCATAGTGGACGCTGATTGGTCACAATACAGCCAATCATACGGTCTTCTCATCACCCTCTAGCGTTTATGAAAAAACAATCGGCTATACATTTTGTCAGCTTTTGACCACTTTCTGACGTTTGCACACACTACAAGGTTTGGGGCAAATAGAAAAACTTTACATATGAAAAACTTTGGCCCAACTGTTCCATATTTTATTCATGTGGACAATTCATTTTGCCACGCTCCTACACAGTTCAGAACGGTCAACTGCTCATTCGCAGCGATCGTATCGCTTCCAAATATTTCGACCTTCTCATCGTTATAAATCAACACAATTGCTCTAGAGACGAAAGTTGAAATGAGAGTCTGCAAAGAGATTTACGTGCAAAGAACTTTTTAAATACTTAGTAATCCTTGGAAAAGGCGATGTTTAATTAATTTGCATGTCAAAAAGCACGAGTTTTGAACAATATCAGTGGAAGAGAGATTTCTCCAAATTAACAGAAAATCCACGTTGATATTAAAATTCTCGACACTTTACTAAGATATAGCTGTTCCATTGTGCATTTTGATAGGACCACTGTCCACCGCGCGCTACCATCAGTCGCTCTCTCCTGTCCACCGCGCTGGTTATACCGCGCGACAAGGCTGGGTATCAAGAGCTGTTCATTGTTTGGGCGAGCGCGTTTCTTGTTCTGGCGGCGCGGCAAATTTAAGTCTCTGTACGCAGTATAGAAACGACAGTCCCCAATTCGGCCTCGTCGTAATATTTGGGTAATGAGAATGTCGCATCCTGGAGAACATTTCATGGAGGGCAGAGAATCAGATAAAAGTCTACTGCAAATTTAGAGGCTGTGGCAATGAAAAAAGATGTTATACAAGGCCTGTTTTGACACAGCTCTGACGACGAAGTAGATGGGGAAAACAAAACTTAAAATATGCAGAAAATGAGACTATTGATATTTGTTTTTGTAGAGAGCAGTATAAACTTCTAATTAGTCCAACTCTGTCTCTGTCAAGTTCTTAGCAAGAACAGCCCGTGAAAAGCTAAGAAAAAGTGGGAAAATATCGATATACTTTGCTTAGGATCTACAAAAAGGCAGAACTTGGGCATATGACTGGCAAAAAGAGGGCCTGTTACAAAGCAACTTCAAACATTATACCAGAAAAACATCACGATAAATGAATTACCTCATTGTTCTAACAGTACACTGTCCTCTTCTGCAACTTACTCTGCAAGCTATTAAATACTCGTTAATTCAGGCACAAAACTCTAACTCTAGTTGTTAAATTCTTCCTTTTCATGATTCCTATTCAAAGGCCGACAATTCAAGTGATTGCCGCAATCGCTCTTGTGATCAATGATTGCCGAAACAGCTCCTATTATTGTGATCAGTGATTGCCGAAATCGCTCCTGTGATTGCTGAAATCGCTCCTGTGATTGTAGTTGCGTTTTACCACGATGCCTTATCGTCACCGAATAGGCACCAACTTGACTTTCGAATTTTGAATTTAAAATACGGTTATGTCATCTGCTTATTCTTCCTAATGCCTACAAAATAACTGCAGTTCCTTCCTCTCTTTCCTTTTATCGTATAATCTCTGGTCCTCAAACTTCATCCTTCTTGCCTTTCCGAAAGTATCTAAGTAAAAACTAATTTACGATTGCTAACAATCGTTTCCCTCACAAGATTTTTTCATTCTTTCCCTTCCCTATTCTCCTTTTTCCTTTTCATTTTCTCTTGGTAAATTTACTGGCCCTTTCGATTTACTATCTTTCAAAGTTAGATAGATAGAAGTCAAACGTCTTTCCCAACCTTGGTTCTTTCTCTTCTCCTCAACAGAATACCTAGCACACACTTGAAGCCTAATCTCTAAGACAACTTTCTTGTTGTCACCTTCATATCCAGCAAATAAAAGTGAACTTTAACAAAGATTCACCATACTTGAGCACTTCCTTCGTAAACTTGACTTAATATACAAGGAAGGAGTAAGAGTATAGGAACTTGCATCGACATGATGACACATGGCAATCGAAAAATCGCACCAATGTTCCTTCAGTTGGAGCATCTTTTGGAAATCAGTCAGGTCAAACTGTAAGGATAATCTCCATACTGCATAGCAACTTTAAAAGGGCCAAGCACGGAGTCCTAGGAACAGCTGTAGGTTGGCAGACAATAAATTGGTTGATCTTACACAATTGACTGTAAATGGTCAACGCAGGAAGATGTCCAAAAAATGAAACTTGGAAGAGGGGAAAATTTTTATGGTAAATAACGAAAACAGACAAACGAACAGACATTTTCATCAAAAAAGGCCAGAAGTGATGTTTCTCGTACACAATCCAAGAACATTTATGACCGAGACATCAGCAATATCTTTTTAGCAATTTCAGACAAGGTACCTTGGATAACTAAAAAGGATGTAGAAACTGCGCAGTACGATGTGAAATATTTCAGCTTGTGACGTAACTGCCGTGAAAGGGATGTGTATCAATCTCTATAATGAACTTAAAAAGCATCTCTTCTATTTCTTTATTGCGTTGAAAGCCTTTAGTATCATGCTATTTTCTATGATATCATACTGTCTTTAAAAATTTATGTGATACTTTCATAGCTATCAACGTCAGAGTAAAATTTGACTCATTTTGGTTCGTGGCTTGGATAATTTCAACCAGAAAATTCCCTCGTCAACGCGGATGAATATAACATTTTTTGCCAAAAGACATTTAAAATAAAAAACTTTGACGCAACCCAGATCGAAAACACTTGAAGACATTTTATACAAGGCATCGCAACATTAAATAAACTCGAGCTCTCAGCAAAATATAAAAAAAATTCATGGGTTTGGTCCAAAACTTCAAATGTCACAATATAAAAAAGTGTCCCGCAATTCAAGCACTTGAGCTTTTGTGAATTGGAGAAAAATTACCGAACGTTTGCAAGCAGAAATGGATTATAAAATGCCGGTTCTACAACTAAAATGAGACATCTTAACTGGCCATTCGAAGAGATATCGATGTAAGAAAAATAACTCGACATGCAGGACACAATTTCCACTTCTTTCGAGCCTTGCGTAGAGTAAAAGAGAGGTTCTGTGGCACGATAGCGGAAACTCGTCGGAAAAATTTCTTGAGAAGAGAGAGTAACATTTTACATACCCTGGATTCATAAGAACTCCATCCTTCTTCCATCGTGGTTCCTGAGAAAGTAAACGAACAAAGATTGTTAGAAGCGGACACGAAGATTATCCTCGGCTCCAAAGACGGGGTACGCCCTATGAAATCTGCAGTTTGAGCCACTCAACTGTATTCAAGCGACCTAAAGAGAGCGGCTTCTTTTGAGATTCATGATATGCAAAGTGTCCATAAACAGAGACGGGGGGGAGGTGGAGAAATTGTGAATAGAATCACGCGCGGCGAATGCAAAATGCGGTATCGGCTAAAATGCGGATTTTCCCTGATTCGCGCGGTCTTCAGTTATTGCTTCAAATTCTTCCGCGCGGAAAATTGGGGTGTTTTGATTAATGCGAGTAATTTGAGAAACGAAGATGGCCACAGGAATACTTGGAGAATGAATTCTGAATTCTACGCTTCAGTTAGAAGCCATTTTCGTCGATCGCCAAATGAAAGCCTGGATAATTATGTTCAGGCTAGAGCAAGCAAAAACATATTATACTTAACAGTGGTATGATTTAACCTTGTTTTGTAAGCGAAAAGCCCCAACGATTCCAAATTGTATTTGAGGAAAGTGAAACCATTAGAAAAACAGTGATTTACTTCGAGTACAGATTTATAAATGGACGAATATCGCAGATAGCATCCTCAGTTATATATATTTCTAACGTGTGAAATGATTAAATTACTTCGATAAGATAACAAAGATGAAGAAGAAATGGTGATTTGCTTATAAGACAACTCAATTAAATATCATAGATACCTATATACCTAGAGGTTCAAAGTTAGAGTTTTAAAAACTGAAGTTGCTAGAAAAAAAAACAATACAAGCGTGTATCTTTGAAAAAAGTTTTACACAAGACGCGATGCTTTCCTATAATATTTGATCTTTGTTACGATGTCGGAAAATTCTTAAGAGTCAAGTCCTTAACCCAATATCCTTTCAGGTTGGCCTACATGTTTCTCAGCCGGATAAACAGGTTTTCAATAAGGTTACAAAAAATCCTTCGTCATCTTTTAATTCGAGCCAACAATTAAATTTATCATATTACTAAAACTTTTAGTCGCCAAATGTGTGTTAGCTAAAGAATAAAACCAATAATACTTCAGAGCAAGAATCGATGAAAATTTTCTTCAAATGTCATGGTAAATAGGCATTTTGCTAAACAAGAAACAAGAGCTTGTCACGTGGAAGAGCACAGATACACAGAAGGATTTGATTGGATGAGATAGTAGCTGTCAATCAAATGAACACGTTTTTTCTGAAAAGACCCGTTTCCTAATAAAGCCTCGAGGATTGTGAGATTTCCTTGCTGCTTCAACAGTAAGTTGCCTCAAAATGAAACAAAAAGAAAACATTTCTTACCCAAGTATTAATCGACTTTGATTACCTCGTTCAATTTTACGCCTTTTTGCGCGGATTTACGAAAGGGTTTCTAATGTCACAAAGACCTGCTCCTTGGCCTAGAACGGGGGGATAATGATACAAAGGCAGGCTGTGGCAAAGAGTCAAAGTAGATTCCCCAATCTGCCCAAAATGAGTAATTTCACTTTCTCACTGACTCAAAGAAGATGCCAAAAATCTCAAGTAAATTATTCAAAATTCATTATAAAAAGTTTGCAATGACATAACAGTTCAACATTTGCTACAAATTGTAGTTCCCCTCCGGCTTGCAATAATTTACTTTTTGATTGACAGATCCACTGGAATTAGACATCGAGATGAAGCTTGACATATCTAGGCCTATTTTACAGTGAAAAATGCACGCTCATGTTTTGAAAGGGAATTAGACAGTGTTTGCTGAGGGCCTGGGACCAAATTAGATTGTGATGTCAATATGGTGTTTCTTTTACTTTGCTTTTGAAGACGCCAGCAAAACTCGACATTAGTGCAAAAAATAGATCCCAATACACTTGAATGCAATGAAATGTAGCAGACAAAGGCTGAAAGACAAAGTAACAGCATCAATAATCTATCGCTGCTGGTTTATAAATACTTTGGTGACTCCAGGGCCCGTTTGAAAATAGCTATCCTGGGGGTAATCTGACCCCTGAAACCAGGGACGCTTAAACATACCCCCAACTTTTCAACTCAACCCAGCATATATCAGACGGCGAATCTTTGTCAGCTGGTATCATAAATAATAGAATTGCATCAAACTCGTTTCAATAATAATATTTATACTGAAAAAGAGGCCGAGTTGAAACCTCTTCTTCACTTCTAGGCCCGCACAAGGGCCTAAAACCATCTAGATCTCACATCACCTTGCAAAGCAAGTTCGACTACATTTCCATTTCATCCTTGGCGTTTACTTAACCTAGGTGTTTACAGAAGCTGGTTTCCTTAAAACTGGCAGCAGGTGGAAACGTGAGTTCTGCTTTAACCAGAAGTATCAAAAACAAACGAAATAAAAAGAAACGAGGACATTTGACAGCTGTACAAATATTATATATCATTTCAACTCAGGGTGCTTGTACAGCCATCCATCTCGCTGTTTGCTCGGATTGCCTCGCAATTAAATTACGGAGCGTGCCGATGGGGAGGCGCACTGAGAGTTATAGCTAGGGAAGAAGCAAGTGGTGGTCTTAGAACAAGGTTTTCAAATAGCTGAGAATACTAACTCAATTTTGCTTGGAATAAAATCAACTTTTCAAGTGTAAGAGGCAACTTTATCTATTCAAAAATAATTTCAACATATTGGCATTGGGGTTGCGTCAACATCTTCCATCAACAAAATTAATGCATTTGTGACGTCAGCAAATCCTAAAACGTCCTAGGGCCCTAATCTGGACCAAATGTGCTAGTAGGTTTGGTTATGGGAATCAAGAAGAAACGGGGTTTTTGCAGATTCAAAGCAATCAGTTGCATTTAAATGCTAGATGGTTTCATTTGATGAACTGTGTATGCAGACATGTGATTTCTGCTGGCAAATTTGCAATTAAATTCGTCCCAAATTTACGCATTATGCACTCACATTTTTACCATGTAAGAAGGAAGCTTTTGTCACTAATAGGATGGCTTCGAGCCGTGTGTCACCAAGGCAGTAAATAAACTATATTGGAATTGGCTTTTCAGTTCGAAATTATCATTTGCAAACATCGGGCCTGAATAATTCGAACAAGATAACATCAACCATAACTCCATTTTACTGAATAGCAAAATTCACTTCAAACTAAGCACTGAAGGCTGTTTAAAAAAAACCAAGCTTCTTTATTCTTTCTGAGTGACTTTTCTCCAAGTAGCGAGCGAGATATCAAAGACACGGAATATTACGTGGGACGAAATCAGTTTATCCACTCAATAACAACTAGGCTTCATTGATAACAACACTCGCTGCATAATCCGTTTCGCCAATATTCAAGTTTACTCTACTTCAACCTTTAATTAGCTGGGTCGCAGTTAATCCAAAGAAATCCACAGCTATCAAGTGTATTCCTATTGCTTGCAGTCATTAATCCGTTACAAATCTAATCAAGAGCACGATTCTAGTTACATTTCGTGTCTGAAATTAAGTAAAGTAATCCAGTATTAATCGATACAATCCTGGATTATCCGTACTGATCTCGCGTAATCGACACCATGACTAGATCATAATCCAACATTAATCTTTGTGCATTGTTCAGTTGCACTTGTTACTTCCCATAAAACTTTCTCGTTCAATGCATACAGTTAAAAAGACGTGACAAAGGTATAGATCAAGGGGACAATAGGTCATGCACACTGCTTTCAAACTAGCCCGAATGTGTGGTGTAAATTTTGCTGCTCTCCAAGGAGAAGCAACTATTGGCAAAATGGACTGTTATATAGAGATAGGGCCGAGAAGAAATCGCAGAGGCAAAGGCGAATTGAATTGAGAAACTGTGAATTCTTTGAGAAACGGTCTTGGCAAACAAAAACTGTAAAATAGGAGTGTTCGCGTATGTCCTACTTTTAGAAAGTCTGTTAATAGCTGTCTATCGTATATGAAAAAGTGTGACAACAGGTCATTATAGAATTTTATTACATCAATGATAACAAGGGCGTGCTATTACGAATGTGTAGTTACGCGTTTTTACGAATGTGCAGTTACGCATTTTTACGAAAGTGCAGTTACGCTAACTTACGAATTTGCAGTTACGCTAATTTACGAAAGTGCAGTAAGGCGCTTTTCGACATGCAGTTCCTTTAATTCTGATTAACACTATTTATTATTATCATTACTTTTATTATTGTTGCGAATATTATTATTATTATTATTATTATTAGTATTATTATTATTTTTGTTGCAAAGATAAGCCATGGACAAATCCGGAATAAAATCCTTTCTAACTTTGGTTGTTTTACTTTTTTTATCAGTTTTTCCTTTTATCTTACGATTGTTAAAGTTTTTTTTCTTGTAAAACCAGGCTAGCCAATTGCAAATTACCTTGTAATAGTGAAATTTGCAATTGTTGTTTAAGTTGAACTGAAAATGAAATGTTTCCATTATTTTCGTAAATAAAAATGTAACCTACAACAAAAAATAAGTTGACAGAAAAATTCGAATCCTAGTCGACTAAGAAAACGTATTTGATTGTAAGGAGAAGAATACAAATTGAAGTCAATCAAACATTTATGATCTTGCGAGACTTCTGTTGTGATTCCCACGGAAACTTTATCTTCATTTTTTACAGGATATATTCTCATACATCGACTCATTAGCTGTAATTGGGCGTAATTACGACATTTAAGTTACGCGCTGCTCACAACACAGGAGCGTTGTTTTAACGATGCGTGAACATAAATCGTTTCTTAATAGCGACAGACTAGTGAAAAGAATATGGACAAGTAAGTCTCCCTTTCGCCTTTGCAAAGTAAACAATTTTTTATAAGTATACCTTATTTTTCCGAGCCTCAATATTCCTAAAATTTCCAATTTTAAGCCTAAGCTTATTTCTAAATGATTCTTGCCCAACATAAGGTGTTAGTTTTCCTAGAGATCATAAAAAAATGTCAAATCTATTCTGATGTAATGCTTCATCACAAATTTCAACAAGAACATATAAACTAAACACTGTCTGCCAATTCACCCGTAGATCTACATCGAGACCAAATTTATTCATCACTGTATCGCATAGATTTGGAACAAATCGTATGAAGTAACATAATTTAATACATTATCCCGCAAAGAATGGCAAGAAACTGTCAGTCAACCCCAGGCTCTCGTGATCCGGTCATTTCAATGCAATAAATAACACGTCAATCAACATAATTTTGGTTGATTATGCCATTATGATAATGTATTCCTACCTGATCGAGTCGTTGAGATGGTTTCAGTTGAGCCGTTTGTTCTTGTCGCTGTTGTTGTGGTTGATTGTTGGGTGAACATCTGCAAGAGCAACATCAACAACATGAGCATGGAATTCGACTTCAAACTTCGCAACATCGTGGGTACAAAAAAGAGAGATCAGCAGGAAAAATCTAGGAAAGATAATTAAGATAAGTAATTATTCTCAAAAGAAGTAGTTGGGAACAGGGTCTAGCGTTGCGCGCTTTCGAAATCAACTGATTTCAGGGCGACGAGCAGTGAATGCACAGTTACAGTGGGTGATAATAGATGAAAGCTTTGAGATTGGAAGGCAAAAAGGCGGTAGAATGTAAATCAAGCATTCCGCGACCTAAGGCAGTTGGCACGTTTGCCGGGCACATTGGCACGTGACTTAACCCACGACAGTATGAAACCTGTGCAGCAAATACGATGATGCTATCCCTGTGGATTCACATTACAATGGATTCGCACTACAGTGGATTCACACTACAGTGGATTCGCACTACCATGGATTCAAGCCAAACAAGGGTTAGACCATAACTAAATACCGAATTATTCTTTCATATGACTGACAGAACTTGCTACACCCGGTTATTAGATGCCAACTCTAATGATGTACAAAATTGATGTGCTACTCAAGAGCAGGCCGCCAAATCGTATCTAGGTGCGTTGAGACCGAAAGAGAACAACGAAATTGACCAACTTAGGCCTGTCAAAGCTCGACAACTTGTATTGTTTATATGGGGTAGCCAATTAAAAAGCAAAAGCGGGTTATGTTCTGCAAGGACCTGTTTCAAAATCACTTCATTACCAATTGGTCTCTCCTTCAACAGGCCATTTCTCAAAAGAGCCTTCTTTCTAACTAGTTCCTTTCCTAATGAGCCCCTTTCCCAATAAACTGGCCCTAGTTTCTGCTATTAGCCCCGTTCTCTAATAAAAGCCCCTCCACAAACATCGACCATTCACCCCAACCTAAACTCCTTTCTCTAAGATAACCCTCCTTCTCTTATACAACCTGTGACCTCCTCTTGTGATTCTTCGCCCCAAAAGTACTCTCTCTTTTACCAATTTTCAAATTATGATCCTATTCATCATTACAAAGAAACAGCAACACAGAATGTCGGAATGGGCTAAGCAGCTAGATACGTGTTTCGTATGACAACTCCTCAAACGAAACCTTCTACCTAGAATCAATGCTTGCCAAAAGTCCTTGGAACACCTCAGTATTTTCTCTGGTTTTTGCATTTTTCATTTCTTTGACACGCAACTAGTTGTTAATCCCCCTCCTCCCCCTTAAAACAATGTTGGTAACAAAGTATAGCATCTAGTCAATCTGGGGAAAAAGTTTGGTGTTAAAATGACGCTTCGTTTAGAAGCAGGACAACATTGTTTGTAGGGGGGGGAAAAAGTGAACGTGAATCAAAGAATTGTCGTAAAGCCCAATCTCCACTAGGCTGAAAAATTTCCTGCGATCTAATTGGCTAATTAAATTGTCGCGGCGGAAAATGCCGACTAGCGAAAAGTAGAAAGTGATCCAACTTTTCGCGGCGCGACAATTTTCCGCCTAGTGGAGATTGGGCTTAAGTGTGCCAACAATTTTGGCAGGCATTGCAGGATGGAGCAGAGTTCTTACGACAGATCGGCATGGATCCCTTTACACGGCTTAATAGCCCTGCCTGACAATAAAAATTTCATTGCAGTACCCATGGCGTTAATCAGAATGCAAAAACAATCGAAGCAACATCATCGTAACACCTGGCGCATGCTGGATGCATTGTACCCAATATTGTAAACACTTTTCAAAAATGTTCGAAAATGCTTAGCTTTTAACACCCAGTTATGACGACAAACAAAAGTCTCACAGAACCAGCCTACGCAGATGTTTCAACAATTCACCTACACTTTAACAGGCGAGAAAAACTTATTGTCTTGTCTTAAAAACATAAATAACTTCTCGCCTACTCTGTCAAGTTTCAAGGTGATAAAAATTTTCTTACACAAAAAAATTTTCGCAGTTAAACAACTAAGAGTGCACGCTAGCCAATGTGTCAAAGGGGACTGGGTACTACTTGCTTGCGTAGTTGCTTGGAAACATAGTAAAAAACTGTTTTTAAGCATGAAAACATCGTTATTCTGCACATCAAATATAGTCAGAGCCAGCAAAATAGAAAACCGTTTTCTTCAAAACAGACTGTTTAGTTTCTGATTAAAAGGGCATTTTTTAAGGCAACGATGAAACGTGATATCATAAAATGAAATTTAAGATTATCAAAAACTTGTATCACCACAAAATTTGTACGCTTTTGCATGAATTTGTGCATTTGAAATAACGTCATCAAAAATTTTTCAGCCATAATGAAGTATACTACATTTTTGGGATCCCTATAAAAAACCTTCCAAAAATCAGGCTGACAAGTTCCTTATATGAGGGCACCATTTCTCAAGAATATCAGCTTGAGGTTTCTTATAAAGTATTTTCTATTTTGCGGGCTGTTACTGTATCATATAGTTTCTTTAAATACAAGTGCTCGGTTTCAAACAATATCAGGGCTTATACCTATTTCGGACAACAACACCACCGACTTTTGTTTGAAAATAGCCGGCTATATTGAAGATTGCAATTAACAGTGCAGATCAAAAGACTATCCGCTTTCTTAAAAGCACACTATTTGTTCTTGCTTTCCTTGACAGAAATTAACTGTTGTGTATTGCAAGCCATTTTTAATATGCAACAAAAAGAAAACTTGCCTCGCTCGATTTGTCAATGGACTGTTATTGCTTTTAATATAAATCACCAAGACCAAAAACATATTCAACAAATTATGACCTGTAATTGCTATTGTCGACTTGTACAAATCTATATTATCTTGATACTGACTGTATTCAAGCAACTAGTGCTTATTTTGTCGATACATGATTTAAACGATAAAACGGAAAAGGGGAACCGTGTTCGCATTCTTAAAGGACGTTTTCTTCCGTCATGTCCAGAGTATGCAAACATCGTGAAATGATAAAAACTGACAAAATTAGGTAATAGCCAGTTGCGGAAAGAAAAACACGAGAGAACTGTGAGATGTGGAATAACATATGATTGGCTGTTTTCTGACCAATCAATGATAGGCCAACTTGGAGGTGGAGATGGCTATACAAGTCAGATTTTTGCAAATTTACCAAACCAAACTCGAAACCTTCCTCTTCAACTCGCTATGAAAAGGACGGAATGACAATGGCGTATCTACAAGCTGTATTTAGAAACAAACGATGCAAATATAAGCAGCAATCCCTAGGGAGAAACGGAGAACACTGTTTTCGAATTTGTCAAAGGGTTAACCCCTAGGGACTTAGGGAGAACAATGTTTTCGACTTTGTCAAAGGGTTCCATGCCGTGAAGCTATATACGTCTATCCACCACAATATTGTCTAGAGACGAAAAAATTTTGAACA
This sequence comes from Nemopilema nomurai, assembly GCA_003864495.1. NCBI lineage: Eukaryota > Metazoa > Cnidaria > Scyphozoa > Rhizostomeae > Rhizostomatidae > Nemopilema > Nemopilema nomurai. The sequence goes on from ML133389.1 coordinate 1,945,449, forward strand.
TAGCAAGGGAATCCCTAAAGACCATTTGCTGATTTATCCAGTGAAAAATATTGTGAGACTGATTTAATAATGTGTGACAATAAGTGACAGGACTGTGAAATCGAAAAATTGATCCAATTTTGAAATGATATTGCAAAGGATGTGTTTAGCAGTTATAAGATCCGCCCAGTTCTGTTCCATAGAAACGGTCATATTAGCAACTAATAAATACTTTTAAACGTCTTCACTAGGTAAGCATTGAGTACTCAAGCATCAATCAAGTCATTCCCTTGGATCACTTATCAGCATCCGGCGACATCCAATATACAAGTAGGGCGGGGCTAGCTGTCACTTTGGAGGACAATTTAGTTGTCATAAAAATATGTCCGGAAAGACAATGAATTTCAGCCTAAATTCCACACATGTTAATTCCCCTGCCAGTGTTAAATATCACGTGCATTCATGAGTTCGATTCTCTTACTACCGTATAAATGTCATACTCGGTTATGTGCGTGATTTGATTCAATATGCTACTAAAATAGTATCAACTGAGCCGGTAGCGCTGTAGAAACAATCCTTCAGATAAGTGACATACGCTTCAAATAATCATAAGCAACGTCCCGAGAAACTTAGCTTGTGGTACAACATAATAGCCATGCTTGACTAGGCAGCCTTAAAGGGATGACAAAAACTCCTTAGAATGAGTCTACCTTAACCGGGAAAATGACAGCAAAGGTTTGACAAAAGAAGTCGACGAGACATCATTTATTTATCTCGGTGTTAAAACTGATGATGATATCTGTGGCTGTGTCGCTTGAAATGTCAAGTATTTAAATGTGATTAGAAAAAACCTGTTCTGGAATCAAAAAACAATTTTGAAAGATTAAGTCCTTATCTACGAGGTCTGTGAATTAGTGACGTCAACATAGACTATTCAAAGAAAAGCAGAGAGACCAGATTTTCTATCGCTGGTTTGCAGTACTGAATGGCTTTCATAAAATGAGTAAATGAATAGCTAGTTTAAAAATCTGCCTAATAGTTGGTTCCATTGGAGCCTGCAAAGAGCTTCTATCTGGAACAAACGTCAAATATTGTCCGCATTGGGCTATTGTCCGGAGAACTTGTCCGGTGTTTGCTAGTGTCCGGTACCGGCCGGCACCGTACATGTAATTTCGGTACGAGTGTGATCTTATGTTCGAAAATGTCCGCTAACGAATGATGTCCGGTTATTCGGCTGCCTTGAACCCGCACGCATGAGACTTAATACGACCTCATTGTACCGTTATTTTCATTGATAAACGATCCTTAAATATAGGTCATAATAAAACACGCCCTGGAATCCGCCAGTAATTCTGTTTACAAAGGATATTGGAATCCTAAATTCGGCTATCATTTCACAGAGAGCCGCGTAGAACCCATATTCGGTTCCGTCTTTTATGACCAACCCGAAATATTCAAACTTGCATTGCGCGGGAGATCTTCGTAATCCCAATTTGTTAACGGATTGGACTGAAGTTGAAACACACAGAAAGCAGGGTGCAAACTGCTCCGAAAATTTGTTTTGGACAAAGTGTTGATATTTGAGAAGATATGAACGCCAACGAACTTTAAAACAAGGCACAAGTAGGCGATTTAATGGCCTTAATGCGTCCAGACAAATGAACAATTCATAATAAATCAGCCTGAACGACTCACGTTTTAACCAAAACACTAAATATGAGTTAGCTTGTCCATCAAGTACCCATAAGTAGATTTTATAGTTTTCACGGAAGACTATTTATACATTTTTAGTTTTAAACAAGGAAGGGCTTTTAATTGAGAGTTTTGAGCAGAACCTGGAATTTTGGCGTCGAGTCATTCACAGAAAATGGGACTGTATCGATAACATTCGACCTTTAGGACTTGAATACCTATAAGAACGTGAAAATTTTCATAATTTCCATGTTTACAGCGTCAGCAATGCAACTTGCTTTGAATGACACGCGAAAAAGAAAACATCTCGTTACGTAACGAGTACGACTTATATCGAAAATTGCTTTCAATTGATATTCATTGAAAAATGACGAACCGCTTTATAAAGACCAAGTACACTTGATCTTTGTTTTTATGAAAATGACAAGGCGGCCGACTATCAAATCCCAGACATTTTGCAATTGAGCGACTATTTTTACATATTTGCATACTGAATTAAATCATATCTACCACAACTTCGAGTATAATGTCTTATTATAGGACAGGAAACAATTATTTGCGAACAAATTTAGAAAGGATCAATTCTCCCAAGGACCAATTAAAAATAATTTCAGGTTATCTCTAGCCTATAATCCTTACCAGTAAACTTTTAAATTGAAATATAAACCCTTAATTTAAGATATATATTGATTACTTCTTTGCAAAAAAGTAACCACAAGATTGGTCTATGAAAGAACCACACTTGAAGAAAATTTTTTGCTTTTCATCGCTACATGGTCTATTTTTATTTGTTTCATATGGAATAAACAGAAACCAATGTTCTTCTAAACTGTGGTTTGGGTTGCTAACTAAACTATCAGTTCTTTTCAAAAACAAAACACATTAACATTATTGCTTTTCTTACATTCACAACTTGTTTCACCAAACATATCAAAAGAATAATTTGCCTCTAGTATCTGCCCTCTTTTGAAATTTATTGTGTATAAAATATAGCTTAATTGTTACACTGAAGCTAGAATGATAACAAATTTGTTCAATTCAAATCTTGAGGGAAATAAACAAATATTTTTAAGAGGAGGAGCATATTTGTAAAGCAAAAATAATATCAGTGGCCATGTTGTAATCTTTAGACCCACAAACATGGGGGTCCATGCCAAGTAAAGGGCCAAAATTCGGAAAGATTAGAAGTAGATTTTTGATACTAAAACTTCAAACGAGGTAGACTTGACATCTTTGACTGGCCTTGTTACAAAAATAAAAAATTGTGATTGACCTTGTTACAAGTGAAGGTGTGCGGATAAAAAGGAGCCTACAGACAGCACCAACAACACAGCTCAGATTAATTAGAATAGGAACATTTCTGAGCACAGACATAATGATTGTCTTCTTGAGGTGATTTTTAACAGTTCAGTCTGAATTTCAAGTGCTTGAATTAAAAAGTTATTTTCCATCAAATGCTAGCTCTTCTGGCTCAACCCTTGCACCCCAAACAAGGAATTCACTACGCTCATGGCCTTTTTTACAACTAAGTGAAAATTTGGAGCAATGAGGGTAATTACCCACAACAATATGACAACAACTGAACTCTAAAAGCAAAATGTGAAGATTCTCCACACTTTGAGTCAATGAGGAGAAAGTTGCCTTCAACCCCCACACAAGCTTAAACAAATAGACATGCATTTAGCTGTAAAAATATAGCTTTGATAAACAAAAGCAATGCCAAGAAAGGAATAAATGTATTGAGGATTATGTTGGTTTAGAGCAAAAACACTGACCTGAATCTATAAATTGGTACAATCTAGATTCTATGCATTGTCAAATCTACTTGAGTTTATAAGGGGGATGATAACAAAAAAATGATAGGCTGGTTCAAATAAGCAACCCCCCAGCAAAGGATTTGCACTGGCAAGATTTTGGAGGGCACTTTTCAAGAAGTCATTTCCTATTTCAGATAACTCATTTCACACTGCTGCAGTCACATTATCAATGTATTAAGATGTTCATATTTTTCATAACAAATCACACCCTAAGGATATAGAATTGATACCATTCATAGATAAATAAACCCACAAAAACTAAGTTCTCAGTATGTAACAGCAGATATACTTGTAAAACACTTAATTCTTGTACAGAAGTAAACCAAAAACCCCGGACCCCTGAAAAAAACCTCTCAGTTTTGGGAAGCGCAAAAATTAAAATGCCATAATTTATCATTATCATGATTACCAAGTTGAAATGGCAACGCTTCTTGGGCATCATTCTATAAGCACGATAATTGCTAGTCTGGGGCTTTGCGTGCGGGTGCTGTGTTGTCAATAAATATTTCTCATAAATCGGAACAACGGGCCCTTTGTTTTGAGAGGTAAAACATGAAAGCGACCCGAGACGAAAAAATTCTAAGATTTCTCCGAAACCAACTAGGAAGGGTTGGGCTACGCACAAACGTCGCGAAAAGTTTGCATCGTTTCAATGGATCCTAGCAATCGTATCAAGATTATTGTGAGACGCCAATTTACTACTTCGCCGAGAGCCAATTTTCAACACAATTCATATTGCTTCGTAGAAACTAATTTTGTCATTGAAAATTGTCATATAAACCATTAAAGCATAAATTTGTATTTTGCTTCCATCAAACTTGAAACACGAAGGTTAGATATGAAATTTAGCAACAAATTCGTGAAAAACAGGCATATGAAATTAACTAGATCTCCATGATGTTTAAAAATAGATGGACCAAATGATCCCAGGCATCGCAAACACGGAAATATACTCGTGTTTGGGTGGGTAAGCATTCTACTATATTACTTGGATAGTTCCTACGAATACTTCACGGCTGTAAAAAGGGACCCATTGCAGTAGTTCGAGAATGTTCCATATTCAAGAAAGATACTAGGCCACTCTCAGATATAACATTACAGTATTTCAAGGTTTGCAAGACGTAAAAGTATAACTGGAATAACAAATCTACGACAAGGCGGGCAAAAAATTTAAAATCGAGCTAACAAAATTGTTACTTCATTTCGCTTTGATATTTTCCAGCTGACAGTAGTAAAATGTTAAATCCATTTTCGGATTCCCAGCACAATTTTTGTCTGTTTCAACCAAAAACGGTGGTTATAAATAGAGAACGCAGGCCCGGGAGTAAAGGTTAAAGATTAAACTCTTTTGAACAGGTCGAATTGGGCCTAATATGGGCAAACGAAAATATTGTCGCATGAATAAAAATGCCTAACATAGAATAGTTTACTTACCGCACTAAAGTCTAACAAATCGCTGAGTTCCTTATCGGTATTCCCAAGGTTCATTTCGTTCTGAAATTCACTCGGCAAGTTCTGTCAGGAGCTCAGTGTGAAATTTCCAAGATAGTCCGGTTCTTTCAACACTTTGTGCAAGGCGATTTACGCTAAATGTCTTCATTCAACACTCCAGCAAAAACATCACACAGGCCATACCTTATGCAGCAGCCAGCATGTGTGTTATATAGGTTTAAATAACGTACACGATTGCGTATAATGGGAAATTTTCCGATTCAGCGACCTCTTTTGATCGCTTAAATAATTTTCATTCAATTATAGCCGAACGAATCCCTGGCTCGCGTGGCGTAAGAAACTTTTTCAACCATCTTTCCAAAAGGTCGCGCAGCTAAAACGGCCTGGGGCTTAGTCGCTTTTGTTGTAACAATCGACGCTCTTCAATTGATTCCTCAGCCAATCAGAGCGCAGAATTAACTGCGATTACCAAGCCTATTGTCTAGTAAGGCGATTTCCCAAAACTGCCAAGTTAGGGGGGTGGCTTAATTGTTATTACTTGGATGTTTGGGGTTAGAGATAAAATGCTAATTAGATAATTTTCAGCCTGAATTGTTTGGCTGCAAAGAAAATTTATTTCCAGAATGTCCAGAGGAATCTAAAAAACAGAAGAATCAACTTTTCTCGTCCCTTGAAGTTTTATCGCAATTGGAGTAATTGCCCCTCGTCCCAGCTATAAATAGTTTCCAAAAGCACGCCTCTTTTAAAGTCAAAAAAATCCCTTTTTCATTGGATACCCCATTTCTTACGGTCTCCTTTCTGTCAAAATCTTGTGCTTTTTTAGCTGAAAAAACCCGCAAGAAACATTTAATTAAGCACCAATTTTTATCATTACATTGATAATTACCGTTATGCACCCCCCGTGTCAATTTTCATTAACAAGTATTCGAATACCTTGTTTATATCCAGCTTCGAAAACAATGGAAAAAGACTTGCTGTGAGCTTATTGGACGAGATATGCAATTGTCACATTCTATTGTTTAGTCTTCTGATCTCGTGGTGTAAACATTCGATTTGTATTGTCTTAAGAAACAACAAGACCACGCACGAGAACAATAGCAACACGTTTTATGCTCGCAACATGGCCTTTTGTCATGCGGGCCAAGCGCACACACAAAGCGCGATTATGTGGCGCGCGGTATATTTACACACCGCGGAAACAATATACACAGGGACCTGTTCTATCGCTTCTCGAATGTCCTGAAACACGTGTATCTATGTTTACTGGTGTACAGCCAAGGAAACGCTAGCAATCACTTCGTTTCCTGCACCGCAATCCCTTGAGCGTGTTTTGTTTCTACAATGAGATCATTAGGGCCGGAATCCCGGGGAATCAGCAATCTGAAAGACCTGGGTAGCAATTTTGCTAATTCATCCACCGCTGATCATAGTTACATCACTAATTTTTATTGTGATGATTAGAATCGCCTTTCATAACATACTCTTTGCCCCACGACACATGACAAATGGTGACAATTACTGAGCAAGGCTTGCTCGCAATATCTTCAACTACACGGTTTGGTGCGAACTTTCTTTCAGTCTCACCTTCACTTAATAAACTTTTGCATTTGCTCTTTAAGTAGCACAAGGCAATCTTTGACTATTTTGACTATTTCTGAAGATCTCAAATTTGAATAATGATGAGTTTTTAGCATAGGGGGTGCTCTCTCCTCGATTAGCTTATCTATTGAGAGAGCTCTTCCTTAAAAAAATTCTACTCCATACAAGCTCCCAATTCTATTATGTTAACTTTGCTAAGTCTATTGTTGATCTTTTTCATCTTTTTTATTTCCATTTGTATTATTCTAAGTAAATTGTATTTAGTTTTAAAAGATTTTGTATGTAGTTGGATTTTTGAATATTAAAGTGAAACCAAATTTCACGTGAATACTGATTTAATTCGGCAATTCATCCATTCAGCTCCAACCTCTTCCTTCTTTCTAATAAATACACCACTTCCATCACCACCATCTGTTTTGGCTATCCTTCTGATGCTAGAAAGAAGCTTACAACATTAGGTAGTGGCCACAGGTCTCCTTTTTCACGAACGCCTAGTTAAGACAGGACATTAGAAGCAGGAGGTTTTCTCTCTTACAGGATAGCTTGTTGGTAACATTAAGTGCATGGCCTTTGAATAGTCATAGGGATAGCGATGACAAATAAGCGACATGAAAATAGAAATCAATCCAAAAGAATTGCGTAGACTGAAGTTGTATACAATGCCCTAGCACGTCAGCATTCGCGCCCTAGACTGCGACTACGCCCCAGACTCCACGGAGCGCGACATTTGGCGTGGACCACACTAATAAATTACAAAAACTTCTATTTCGTAGACATTCCTGCGGCTGACGCACCAAATAATACGACAATCCAATGTTCCAGTTTGTGTAACAAGTTTACGTGTGCAAGTCCACTTAGCAATGAACCCGTTGGTCTGTCGTTAACTAACAAAAGATTGTGGTTGTCTTATTAGCTGGCAAACACACCCTGAAATCTCGTCAGCCAACGAATCTTGACGTGTAATTAAGGGTCTGTCAATACCACAGACGCGCGTATTCCCATGACGACATCAAATGCGGGACACACTGCGTTTTGGGACATGTTTTACGCCAAATAAAGCCACCAAAAGTGACACATCCTCTAAGATCATGACCAAGGAATCTAAGATTAACATAATCCCAAATCCAAGGAAAACTCAATCCAGATTAACGAATCCGATACTTCTAGCACCTAAACAATATCATATAATTACCCAGCTTTTAGAGAAACTGTTAAGCCATAGCCAGCTTCTTCCTTCCACGCGACGGCGACCTTTAAAACAAGTGTCACAGCCCCCAACATTCGAGCCCCCAACATTCGAGCCCCCAACTTCATAGCCCCCAAAACCTAAAAGATGCTTTCTCGTCTTTGATGGAGGAGGTAAGTGTGGAAATTGGTAAGAGAAGGTCAGAAAAAGAAAGAAAGAGCCTTTAAAAATAGCCTTGGTGCGTTTTGGCATTGCAATGGAGCACACGCATATTATACAGATCAAAAGTGGTCTGGAAAGTATTCGGAGGTCAAGATGGTTAAGTTTTGCACTCTTGAGTAAACACCCAGTCTCCATGAGGGATGTAAAAAACCAAAATGAGTTCCAAAAGTTCCTTATTCGTAGACCTCAAATCATCAGATTTTAGTACCAAAGTTCCTTAATTTTCACTGCACATCAAACGCCATATGCGAGTATTGGCTGCAAATGAATGGAACGGGCTTTTTAGTTCTTGATGCTTGCAGTTATAAAAATGTTTCAAATCGAAACGTTCCTTAGGGATTTCGTTTTTAGTAGTATAAGTTCTTTAAATATTTCGGCCTTCTATATGTAGCGTCCTTATAAAGTGTTCCTTATAAAGTGGTTCCTTATAAAGTGGTTCCTTATAAAGTGGTTCCTTATAAAGTGGTTCCTTATAAAGTGGTTCCTTATAAAGTGGTTCCTTATAAAAAAGCGTGTAGTTCTTTTATCACTTCTGCAATGGGACCTTATGGGTGGCATCTTCCACGTTCCCACAAAATCAACTCCTTTCGACAACTCAGCGCGTGCAATTCTAGAAATCGATAGAAGCAGTGGGTTTGCTACTTAAATTAGCAGAGGGTTGCGGTGATGATTCCTTTTTGGCAATTAATCATCAAAACTGGATTGAATTCGTGATAATCAATTAGGCTTCGAATCGAAACATTCCCTCTTCCCCCAATGAATCGGGACGTAAATAGAATCTTCTCACACCCGTGACTTCTCGAGGTTACAAACTTTCCCAGGCCACAACAAAGGAAAACAAACAAATGGATATATCTCATGACATGACAAGTCCTCAAGATCGTTTTCAATTCGCTCCATTTGGAACACAGTCTGAACCGGAACAATCCGAATATGTTTGTGATTGGTTAGTCGGCCAACACAAGCTCATAAGCGAGTGGACAGATTGTTTAGTTTGAAGTTTATAATGTACCAACAGCAGTGATAAATGTGCCCAGGCCATATGCGAGGATGGCTCAGTGGCTACAGGCGCTGACTACAGACCCAAAGGTCCGTGGCTCGAGCCCCTGGCATGACCAAACTTTCACCCAGAGTGAGGAGAGTTGCCAGCTCTCTGTAATTCCAGGCATAAGGAATCACGAGGTGTGGTCACATCGAGAGGAAGGACCAAGGACACTGCTCAATAAGCTTAAGCTTCTCAGTGTCCTCAAACTACCTTCGGATGCAAGGTAGAAACAAATGCAAATTTAGATTGGGAGGGGGCGTTCAGAAAAAAGTGACCAACTCTACATTTTTTACCTTCTTCTCCACAGAAAATTTGTTTACTTTTTCAAAGCACCAATTTTCTGGTTGTTTTGCAGGCCGTCACCCCAACGCTCCCCCCTCTAATCGGCACACCCCTGACCAACAGACAAGTTGAAAATGAAGTCATCAAATGTTTGGTACTTTCACTTGTGCGTAATCCAAGGATGCTCCGTGCCCCCTGTTGGCTTACAACCCAGAAGGGTTGCCCCCTTAGTGTCTCCTTGATGTCCCCTAAGTGTAGATTTCTGCATAAAATACAGGGACAGCGAAACTGGTGAGAGAGAGGGGGGGGTGTGGCTGGTGGTGGACCATGGCTCCTTCACAGAAAGAGGGTGAAATGTTATGGAATTTATTTGGGTAGTTTATAAGGGAATCTCTAGAAGGAAAATTGTTCAAATCTTTCTTACTTTTAGCGTGAAAGCGGCCTCAACTAGCCCTTTTCAGCAAAGAGAACGCATTGGTTTTCTTTCTTATTATAACTGCATTCTGCAATACAGCGACCTTTTCGAGTACTAAACTGAGATGAGTCATATTTCCGATAATATTTCTATTCAATAAGGAGGGCTTTTGAAGAAATCCTTAAAATAGAAGCAATCAATATCTTGACAAATGGACAAATGAAAACATTGCGCAAATTTCTCCTTGCTATTTTGTCATTAAAAAACTTGCTAATATTTATTTTTCGATCTTTGAAGGAGGTGGGCGTGTTGGTCGGATTAAGACAGATCGGTAAAATCGTTTGTGCAAAGATGATGCCCAATTTCTTGTGTACACGTGACATTCGATACTTGTCAACACGGCTGCAAAAGCGATCAAGCAACCGATGGCATGGCTGCTTTCAAAACAGAGTTTGTTGGGGCGGAAATGTTGATGATAGCAATGTCATTATGGTGATGACAGCGAATCAAAAGGTAGTCGGCGAGATTGGGGTGGGGGCAATATCGGATACTAGCAGTGGGGTGAGTTTGAGGAAGTTAAAGGGGAAACGGAGCTTGTTAATCGATTAATAAAGGGATTATTGGAGACATATTGCTAAATTATTCGAATTCGTGTATCGGAGATTCTTAAAAGATATAAGAAGCATCTTTCAGGTAGAGGGGGCTAAATGTACCCAAAGTGAAGTACTTTCATGGCCTGTAAATGGGCATTTCATCTTAACAGCTGAATAGTGGGGCACATGTTCACCTATACCCCATTTCTATTACATAGGCAGTTTGCCCCTTTCCTCTATTGATAACAACAACCCTTGGTACCACAAGCTGGTGTTTAGAACAGAGAGGGTCACCGCGGCCACGGGGTCAATCAATTGTTTTCTTGAAGCAAGCAAGATCGTGGGAAAGCCGTTTCCTGTTTGATTGGGCGGGAAGGCACGTCTAGAAGGTGCCCCTCCTCTTTCACCAATCAACACTTTGGCCCAGGCGGAGCTGAATGGCGAAAAGGACCTAAACTTCATGATGATCGTGATTGTGGGTATGATGATTGCAATGATCACGGTTGCCTTGATTATGATAGCGAAATCAATGATTATGGTGATTATAGATATGACTTTAGCGATGATTGCAATGATTACTATTTCACTGATTATGATTAAGACTGATTAAGACATCATTGATGATGACGATGTTTATTATGGTTATGATGGATATGACATGAACTGTGTGTGATTGCAATGATCACTGTTGCCTTGATTATGATAGTGAAATCAATGATTATGGTGATTATAAATATGACTTTAGCGATGATTGCAATGATTACTATTTCACTGATTATGATCAAGACTGATTAAGACATCATTGATGATGACGATGTTTATTATGGTTATGATGGATATGACATGAACTGTGTGTGATTGCAATGATCACTGTTGCCTTGATTATGATAGTGAAATCAATAATTATGGTGATTACGAATATGACTTTAGCGATGATTGCAATGATTACTATTTCGCTGATTATGGTTAAGACTGATTAAGACATCATTGATGATGACGATGTCGATTATGGTTATGATGGATATGACATGAACTGTGTGTGATTGCAATGATCACTGTTGCCTTGATTATGATAGCGAAATCAGTGATTATGGTGATTATGAACATGACTTAAGCGATGAATGCAATGATTACTATGCTATTGATAATGATTACGACACCAATGATTGTAAAAATGGCGATGTTGTTGTTGTTGTTGATGATGATTTATGAGGAGCTTCGGGTCTATCTGAGTGATCAAGTGGATACGAACTCGTTGAGCAAGCGAAAAACTTTTGCATTGATAAATCTGTTTGCTTACCTTCTATTGCATGTGATATGCCACATTGACCAATGAATTATTAATCATGTTTTCGGAACCATCTCACAAATAACGCACAACGCTTTGCGCGTGTTTGAATAAGTACTATTCGAGAAAGGTCATCAAACATATATATTTAATATGAAATTACCATTAGGAATTTACAAATATATGCAGCCACAATTTCAAAGAAAATAACTTTTCAAGTAATGCTTGTGCGTTTTATAATTAAAACAGGGAAGCCTTTGTTTGTCCATCCTATCACAAGTTACATTTTTAATCCAGAATATAGTTGTTCGTAATCAACAAGGAACTTCCATCTCGTTGATGGTTCAAACGCACGAGCCAGAAGTAGTTATTCAAGGACCAGTTAAAAAACATGAGATACATTTTTCTCCATTAACACTTAGAAAACTCTATGGGAAGGCTAAAAGGAACGTTCTTCACAAGCTTCATTTTGATTACATTTCGTATAACTATTCTGGTTGAGAACAGCAAGGAAGGTCTGAGAGTAGTGATCTTTGCCAGCATCTTGAAGCACATTTGTAAGAATTTACGCAAGTTTTTCTCAAGCCAATCGTTTTAGTTTCATTATGGACTTTCAAACATCCTTGAGACAGATGACTTTAATTATAAGTGGAAAATGTTTTGTCCCAAGCAGATCTCAGGGGTAAAAGCGTTGAATAAATTGAAAATAAGTTTGAATACCTAAAGTTTGTCAAATGTCTTAAAGTCGTTTCCATGCTGATTTGCTTCCATATCAAGTTTATTTTGACTGTCTGTGGTCTTATTTTGGTCTGCTTAGAAACCTGACAGTTTCATCTACGAAGTCTATTCTTATTTGCAAGATTTCAAGGGATTTAAGGTATACGTGGAACTGTAAACTTCTGTACGATTGAACAGATCAGTGAATGGGAACAAAGTTTGACATCGTATCTGTTTTCCGCCACTCTAAAACGCTAACCAGCATAATATCAAAACAATTTTGAAATCCGAACGATTTGGAAACGGTTTAAATCGTTCTATAAATAAAAGACGGAGCAATTTTATGCCCCAATCAAAGGGATGTCGACTAACTTTCCTAATTTGTGGCTTCTCTCTGAGCTTGGCTTTAGCTAAACATGGGATAAAGTTTCTAAACCTAGCTTGTGTCCCTCACTCGTAGACTTGCAAGGGCTGATCGTACGTAAACGTTTTCAGAAACGCTACCGTACTAAAGGCCATCAATAGAAGTTTCCAATAACACAAAAGCTATATATTTAATGACGCAATCACACGCCTTTTCCCTAACCCCAGGCCCCGCAGAAGCCAGCTGCAAGCTCAGGCTTTGGATCCAGACTGGCTATGACGTGTTCATTGGCCCAGGACGCAGACTAGGTGATCAACGTAATCTTGTTTTTATTCAGTCTGTTCGCCAGAATATATGGCCATGTTTGGAGATTTGAAAAGCCAGCCTAACGTGACGCAAAACCCGGCAAAACCGATTAGGTGATCGCGGAAAACTTTGCACAAATATGAATCAGTTTCGTAGTTATCTGTCCCAAATACCATAACGGGAAAAATTTGTTTTGGGCTGAATAAACCGCATTCTCGTCATACGGGAGCAGGAACCAGAACGGGCGATCGCTTATCGTGTCTCGAAGTCGTTTAAGGCGTCCATGGCGTGTAACCGGGCATCTGAAACCGTACTTAATATCAGACAATGATAGTGGACAATATTAGACAATCATAGGGGACAACATTAGACAATGATAGTGGACCATATTAGACAATGATAGGGGACAACATTAGACAATGATAGTGGACAAAATTAGACAATGATAGTGGACAATATTAGACAGTGATAGTGGAAAACATCAGACAATAATAGTGGGCAATATTGGGCAATGACAGTGGAAAATGTTAGACAATGATAGGGGACAACATTAGACAATGATAGGGGACAACATCAGACATAATAGTGGGCAATATTAGGCAATGGCAGTGGACAATATTAGACAATGGTATTGGACGGTATCAGACAAAAGTAGTGGACAACATCAGACAATGATAGTGGACAACATCTAATGCAGTGATAGTGGAAATATCAGGCACATTGGAAAATATCAGACAATATTAGCTCCTACAAGCAAGATTTTATCTTAAAACTTGTATCACTTATTCGTAGACATGATAGGATTGATTTGACAAAATATGGATAAAGTTTTATTGAAATGGCAATCTCTCTTTGTCGAATTTCCTGTAGTCTGCATTGAAAATCACTTCATCAAATGCTTACAATATTATTTCCTCTACCACCATACCCTGTTACAATCATAAAGACCTGATAAACCGCGAACAAAGAAAGGTGCTAGACTCTTTTTGCAATTTTTTCTTAGAAGTTTCCCCGCTCTAAATGTAGAATAAAAAGCTCCAACAATATTAGAACATGTAACGGAGAAAAAATCATTTATAGTTTGATAAAGGATATTATCACGTGATTACATACATACAACAGGAAAATTAAAATACTGACATAACCTAGGATACCAGCAACTCGTGGCACCCCCCGTATTTCAACTATACTACAACGTAATAATCATAAGACAAAACTACGAAAATCCGGGAGTTGGTCTAGTCCAGTTACAGCCAAACCACGTTTACGTATAGTACAGCCTCCTTTTGGAGAAATGCATAAGAGGCTTTTGAAAAATGTTATGCCACAATCACATGCAAGAAAACAGGATTTTCTGCAAGACTCTAAATTGATGTTTTTAAAAATTTTAAAAGATCATTAACAACTGACAACCTTGGTTTTAGGACACCCTCACAGGAGTATACTTGAGGACAGAGGACATTTCAAGCAAGGGAATCTCACAGCAACCCACATTTTGAGTACCGGACAGTACAAACATTAGGCCCATCTCCCAATAATAGACAATCAATAGTCTCTCAATAATTAATGACATGGGATCGCTTACCAGCCTGCTGATGGACAACTCGATGCAAAACACCGGACATTTGAAAAAATACCGGACATTTGCAAAATACGGACAGTTGGAAACATCGGACATCTCTGGACACTTGGAAACGCTGGAAATCACTATTGACTCAAAATCTCCAAGTTAGTCCCTTAAAAGCGACGACTTCCGAATACAGGTGCCTTTCCACCAAAACTACTTCATTAAAAAACCTGTTATTAAGCTCGGAGAAAAGACAAATAAGTAGATATTATTCAACACGGGACAGCAATAAAAGTCCTTTTCTTTCCCAAGGGCAGAGCAAGACAGGATAATGCGAAGGAGAAACGGTTGGTGCGGAGTTCTCTGTTCACGATCCTCCTCCACATAAATAACTATTCTTGTTAAACAAGGGGCTACGGCACTCTATGTTCCCAGGTGAGAAATACATTGATGCGGTGCACAGCTGGAGGTGCTTCTTCTAGAAAGGCACGTGACAATAAAATTTAAAGGAGAATAGTATGCTCCTGATTGCCTGTAATTCCATTGCATAACCTACGCTGTAGGTAGGAATCCCCAAGAATAACAAGCACACGTGACAGAGGATTCCACATGAAGCACAGGGTAACAATCTACTGGGAGAAGCCCTTATGCGGTTACATAGAGGGCCAATGGGGCTTAAAAGGAGGGCGTTAAGCAGTGCCTTACCCAGCGGTTGCTCCCAGTAAGGGGGTTGACCATTTCACTGAAATTCAGGCGATTCATTGGAAGGCGTCTCAACAAAATATCAGCACTTGATTCCCTTAAAATGTCATTTTTATTAAGTATTACTCTCGACTGTGGTTAAAATTCAACCTCTGGCCTCTAGAATATTGAGTATTTGCCAGCCTCTACTCCAAGAAACCTCGCGAGCGCCTCGCTTTCATCATGCGGGCCCATTCGTTTGCTTATCGTCAACTACAACAGCAGCAACATAAAATATTGCATTAGCAACGAACAGTCCCCTTCATTACAATCTACAAATAAATGCGAAAGGCATCTCACTCCACAACCTCCCTTTCATCACTAAATCAATCCGAGGCACTGTACCTCGCAGTGTACGAGGACACTAGGATACCTCCCATTTGAAATGTCTTCTTCTGCGTGGTGCATGGTTTCAAACCATCAGTTTTGCCCATCAACCAATCATCACAGGCCTTGGTTAGTTCACGTGACACATTATCAGCCAACCAGCGATCGTGTCGCGTTTTGAACTTCTGGTGTAGTCTGTAATGGATTTTCGAATGCCGCTGAAAAAGAACGCGCCAATCAGACGATACAATGGCAACACACATGTCAATCAACAAATCGCTAAGGGGGCAGCAAGCAACGAAACTGGCATCTCAGGTAGAGGCTTGGGGCGAGAAGCGGGTTAGAAAACAGGGAATTGGAATGAAGGACATTGTACAAGGACCATACACCAACTGGCCTAAATTTTTATGACAGGTTAAGATCAAGCTCTAACCTATTTAGTAACAAAAAGAGCGAATGCCTCTTCTTTTTCTTTCACAATAATATGTCTTCATTATAGCTTGAGGATTGATAACTTCAAGTTAAGCAAAATGCTGTACTCTGGAAAAACCTAGCTTCCCACGACCTTTGCACTTTGATCTCTTATAACTGCCATTGATCAGATTTAATTTATTTTCTTGTATTGACAAGCATTGAACAGTGAATTCGTTCCACACTGTGGCAAAAAGCATTTGCTTGACACTGCCAGATTATAAACGAGAGAGCACTGAAACTCGAATGCTTGAGACAAAAAACAAAGCAAACTGCTGCACTTTGAAAAAATGTACCTTCCCACGACCTTTGCACTTTGACCTCTTATAACTTTCCATTGATAAGATTTAATTTATATTCTTGCATTGAAAAGCACTGAGCAGTGAATTCATTCCATACAGTGGCAAAACGCATTTGCTTGACACTGCCAGATTATACACGAAAGAACACAGAAACTCGAATGCTTTCTCTTTTTCTTCACAATCACAATTATGTAAGATTGAGACAAAAAACAAAGCAAAATGCTGCACTTTGGAAAAACGTAGCTTCCCACGACCTTTGCACTTTGACCTCTTATAACTGCCATTGATCAAACTTCATTGGATTTCTCCTGCATTGAAAAGCACTGAGTAGCAAACCTTTAAACAACTCACCTTGGTAGCTTTTGGTAATGACCCCAGTCTGTACATGAAATTAGCAGTGCCAGAGATGTAGTCAATCTTGTACGAATTGACCTTGAACCGGCACTCGAGGCCTTCCACGTTGATGACGTCATGGAAAACAACGTCTCTTTGATCTCCTTTAGGACTAGAAACAAATGTGAAAACTACGTCAGAATTGCCACAACATCAATTTAGCAGAAATACCATTATCTTCAAAACAGAACGCAAGTTTTGGGACAAAATAAAGGGACACACAAGCTCAAAAGTACCCAATCAGCAGATTATATAAAAGACTAGTTAATTGCAGTTGTCATTTGACATGTCTATCAAGTCGACAAACAAATCAGCCAATAAGTTGGCAATTGAAAGGCAAATTCACAAGTGACCAGATAAATTCCCCTTCACCGAAGCAACATATACCCAAGTGCTGTCTCTCTCATTTACAACAAGTTTCCCCTTTCCATCTCTTCCATCCAACATACCTTTTTGGGTTGTCATGCTTCCCATCTACCTAGCTGGATTTCCTTACTATTTGCCTTAAAAACCATCTTCCTCTAAAAGACCATATTTTATTCTCTCCAGCACTCCCTCCCTTTCCTCCCCTCCCTACAGTCTTTCTACCATGTCTTTCCAATCTTCACTATCAATCAACCACTATTCTGCCCTTTCAAATATTCACTTAGGAACAAATACCACGTCTCTAGACAAGCCTATTAAACAAGACAACTACAAAAATTATCACTAGAAGTATCTCATCATTCATATTTTTTGCCAAAGCTTGGAGCAAAATCTTTCAACTGCCACCTATTACCAAAGAATTACCTAGGGAAAACACTCAGACAACGACAAACAAAGAGCGAATAGCTGAGACCTCATGCGTCTTCAAGGTATGGACTGAAACTGTGAAGGAGGGCAATTCTAACCTCGTGTTACCACTGATGGTTTCATCTGCAGAAGAGCCCTTATCTTCATCATCAATCTCCATTTTCTTGGGGTCTTCTCGCCGAAACGCTTTGGACTTGAGGAATCGACGGTTCCTAAGATAATCAAATAAAACAAGCTGAACAGGTAAACGAGTTAAACAGGGAAAACCGGTTAAACAGGTTAAGCATCACCAGCATAAAGAATTCGAACAAAACCGGTGTATCAGGTAATTCAGAAACCCGAAATAAACTCGTAGCTTATGGAAAGTCCTCTGCTCTTTTCTGCAAATTGTCATTTTAACACAACAGAATGCTATCAATAAACTGGGAATCACACACTTGTTGCGTAACGAGAAACGAGAAAACAAAAATGAGATACGATTGTCAAAAAAGAGAAACAGATATTAACAAACAATAATATTTTGCTTGCAGCATCGACAACAATTGACATAAATTTCATAAACATGAAACATAGCTCTAATTTTTTATGGCTTTTTTCAAAATCTTTGAAGATAATTTGCTTTCACCATAATCACATCGCCTCGGTTATGTCTACAGCCTCGCCATCAAGCCGAGACAACAGCTAAATCGGGTTACACTGCGCATAGACAAGACAGAGGCATTGGCTTAACTTATTTAATGGCATTGCTCCTTAATCTAAGGTGTTGCCTTTAACCTCTTTATCTTGAGACGAGAGCCTCTTAACCAATCTAAAGGGATCAGAGATTAAGGAGGTGCAGACATAACTTTACATGAATGGGCGTTTGTAATCAGGTCTAAGAATAAAGGCATTTTAATAATTCATATTAGAAATAGAAGCACCAAAACAACAAATATGCTTCGCTTTCAATCAGAAAAAAGTTTTCGCGAAACTTATTCTCTTAAAACTGCTTATTTATTTATCATTTATTCTCTTAAATTTCAAACGGTTTGTTCTCTCTCAAAAACTGCTGTCTCAGAATGTTATTTGAGAATAAAAAAAGGGACATTCCTTGAGGCACTGCTACAGATTATACGGTTTAAAAATGTCAATTGCAAAACTAGATTCCAACAACAACAACAACATACCGGCTAAGGTAAACCGGTTTCTTATAAAGATGGTCCTGTACTTCCGTGGACACCTCGTTGCTGACGAAGAACTTTTCCACGTATTCTGACCATTTCTAGGAATCAAGACAAACAGGAAATAGCATTAATACAACGTTTGATCGACATGTAAAGACCATTCATTACATCTAAACAGAATTCCTCAGTAAAACATTTTTAGAGGGGACCTGCCAAGTCACGAGCTTCTCGTGGTTCAACAATTTTTGGTGGAAAAACTACAAAGTCTTTTCTGACGAGTGCATACCCTAAAATGAGTCGGACGAAAACACTTTTCAGTTCGCTGAGATTATTTTTCCGCTGTCCTGTACTATTTTAAAAAATTACTGGATATATATATAAAACATTTCAAAATTTTTAACTTTACACAAAATGGTCGAGTCAATGTGAATAAAGATGGACAATAACCACAATTTATTATTCTTGTTGGTGACAATCACAAGCCTTCTTAGATTCTGTCTCGATTCACAGTATAACCAAAAGCTCTAAAGCTGGCGAGAGTTTTCCAAACAGCGCGTTGCTGCCAAAACTGTTTTGAAACTTGTAAACGATATTGCCAAACAAACCCATAAGTTTAAACCCGTTTACACAAAACTATCAGCAAAAAGGTTGTTTATTTCACGCGTCTGATGAAATAATGATATTATCGCCCCAATACTTGCGCTTAAGACTGAGAATATTGAGCTGTTAAAATAATCATATTAGCGAATGGCTGCGTGGGAGGCTCTCAGCTGCATAAAAGCCTGCATCTAGACGGTAATTTTGGCTATACTTTTGGATGTGGGATGGGGAGGAGGGCAACGCCCAAGGCACATACCCGTGACCCATAACCCCGCTATTGGCTTGGAAAACAATCTTGAACAATATTTACTGTACAAACGCCAACTCTTAGGAGCTTATAAGCACCCACACCCGCTTATTAATTTTTCGATTTTCTCCAACACCCACCCCGCTCTTAATAGGACACCCTCTCACTTATTAATTTTTCGATTTTCTCCAACACCCCCCATCCCCGCGCTCTTAATAGGACCCCCTCTCGCTTATCGATTTTTCGATTTTCTCCAACACCCCCACTTTTATTAGGTCCCCCTCTCACTTATTGATTTTTCGATTTTTTCAATCTCTACAAGTCTCTCAAACTGCGTCCTCCGAGCCTTTCATTCCATTATTTTACGGGGTTTTCCGAGAGCCGGGGGGCATCTTTACAAACGTAGTAGTAGAGCATACCTCATCTTGTCCATCATCGGACTGGTAATCCTCGCTGGGGAGGAGCTCAACGTTCAATGTGCAGACAGAACGATCTTTGTGCTGTTGAACAAACGAGTGCATCCTGTTAATTCATGTCAACAACAACAACAACAACTACAACAACAAAAGCAACAACAACAACAAAATAGAGAAGTGTTGATTTTGCAGTACTAGCAATGGATACAATTTTAAGTAGAAAGGCGTGCCTTGGAGAATATGACATTGGGGAAAAATTGAAACAGTTCAAAATGAGGGGGTTAATGTGCATTAAAGTTTGGTCTTAATGGGGAGCTTGCTTCTATGAAAGGAAAGGTGTAAAAGTTTGCTGGGTGCCTTTCTTTATGTGGGATTGTCCTAGAACAAATGTGACCTTTAAGGGGAACTTGCTTCTACGAAAGAAAAGGTGTAAAAATGTGCAGGGTGTCACTTTAGGATTGGAACTGAAATGGCACAAAGACGATGTTTAATGCAAACATGCTTCTGTGAAAGGAAAGGTGTTAACATTGCTGGGTGCCTTTCTTTATGTGGGATTGTCCTAGAACAAATGTGATCCTTAAGGGGAAGTTGCTCTTCGGACAGAGCAGCTGCAAAGTTCGTTGGACCATCCCGTTGGACCTTCCTTTTCCGTTGGACCCTCCCATTGGATCTTCCTTTCCTGTTGGAACTCTCTGGTTATAAGCAGCGCAGGGTCATTTTTAGAACAAAAAGCGATATCTGATGACAATCAGGATTCAGAGACGGACATACCGGCCATTTGCCTTCCCATAAATAAGACAGTCTGTAACTGCCATGAACACACTCTAAGCTGATATTTCTTGGAAATATTCTTAAAAACATTCCACTCACAAACACAACTTTAAAGCAATTCTCATCACTCAGAATGCTCTCTGTCTTCTTCTGGTAGCCTTGCTCAAACAGCGCCCTCGCAGTGACGGTTGCAGATGGACCGCCCGTAGCGTCACTCAGCTTCTCGGCTTTGAACAGGTCAGTGATTTGCAAAGAGATCTCGTCAGTGATCAGGTTCTGAAGCTGCAGATGATATTTTGAATATTAGTGGACTTTAATAGTTGGTCATTAAGATGATATTTTGAATATTAGTGGACTTTAATAGTTGGCTATCAAGATGATATTTTGAATATTAGAGGACTTTAATAGTTGGCTATTAAGATGATATTTTGAATATAAGAGGACTTCAATAGTTGGCTAGTCAGTAGTTTTTAATTTCCATCGGGTAAAAAAAGTAAATTAAACTATGAAACAAATAAAAAAATATGATGATGTAAGTGTTATGTATTATCCAGTATAATATAACGTAATATAAAATAATAGTATAATATAATATGATAGAAAAAAATATAATGCAAAATATAAAAATAGAATATATATAAAATAATCGAATAAAATATAACAGAATAGAAAAGAACAAAATATTTTATAAAATAGTATAGTACAATAAAGTAAAAGTATAATAAAGCATAACATTTATGATATAAAACAATATAATCTAACATTACATCATATAAAACAAAATGTAATATCAAAACATAACATATCTCATAAAGTAACATGACAACATCGTTATCGCATAGAAAATATTAAATCAAATTCCATTCAATAACGTAGCACATGAAATACAATTACATGAATATTAGGCAAAAATACATCAATAAAATCCTTGATAACTGACCTGTCTACAATATTCCATTTAATAACGTAGCACGTGTAACATAATTACATAAATATTAGGCGAAAATACATCAATAAAATCCTTGATAACCGACCTGTCTAACGATATTTCATTCAATAACGTAGGACATGTAATATAATTACATAAATATTAGGCAAAAATACATCAATAAAATCCTTGATAACTGACCTGCCTGACGATATTCTGAATCAGCCGGTCCATTGTGAAAGCAATATAAGCGCGCACTCCAAACATTTCTCGAAGCGTGTCCTCAAAATTGCTTGCATCCATGTTTCCTGAAATTGCAACAAACGACTTTCTAACACTAATTTCCGCGGAAACTTTTAACCAACTGACTGCTTCTAATTAAATAATAAACGTGAGAAAATAATCAGCATTTACAATGAATAATCAAGAACTGGAAATAAATGAATAAAATAATAGAAAGATTGGAAGAAATAATTGAAACGCACCGTCCAATAAATTTCTGACCATTTCCAGGAAGACTGGGAAATACTCCTCCACATCGGTAGTCGTTGCTTGCTTCAGCCGCAGGGCAACTGCTGTGCCCTCTCTTCGGTGCATCTTGTCTCTAGCCTCGTCTTCAGCTATCTTCATGGCGAGTTCGTACATTGTAAGTAAACGCTCACAAAGCATCTATAAGAAATTAGGAAAAGGTCACAAATTAATGTTTTGAAACCTTACAAACATGTGTAAATACAGCTTGAAAACAATTGGTTCACCTATCTCGTAGGGGTGGAAAATTTTTTTCTTTCTGGGACCGCAATTCAGAAAGCAAATATTTTCTGCACCATCACAAATATTTACTCTACAAAATGTCATTAAAATTGGTCAAAGGTTGTTGCCTACTGCAGGTCTTTAACAGAAGAGTTAATTATATACTGCAGAAGCAAACTGAAACAGCTTGATTCTTTAATTCTTAAATCCTTCATCTGTCACACAAGTTCTCTCCATAAACCTGAAATGGCTTGCAGTGTTTAGGCTTTTAATTTCTGAAATGGTCGCTTAATCATTGCTGACTGAATAACTGAGTTATCGATTCTTTCTAACTGAAATTTTAGTATCTTTTTATATAAATTCGGATTTCTGCTTTTTTTTATTTCTGGGAGCCAAAATATTTTCTGGGACCAATGGTCCTGTGGTCTGATACTTTTTCCACCCCTATCTGAAATTCCAGTCAAGTTGCCCATTGCAAACATAAACTTTGCAACTAGCTTTCCTCTTCAAGTTTGCTAACTACAAGTTTCAGCAACCTTCTATTTCCTTGCGGAGGAGGGCAACGTAGAATTTCGTATAAAATAGAACTTATCAAGTAAAACGCCAACAATTAAAGAAGACTATTTTGGAGACTTTAAGTAAGTTCACCCACCTGATGTAGTCTGTAGAAGACATACCAGGTGTTGTTTACAAAGAAGAGGTTGTACAAATCGTCCTGCAGAATAAAGAGAAGGCCTTTTATGTCCATGTAAGAAATCAAACTTTTGCACAAGATTAGCAGATTTTTAAAAGTTATTAGAATTGTGGGGCAAAAAGAAGCAATAGATGCAAAAAACCACTAGGAAAGCCGATGAACACGCACAATCGCAAAAAATAAAAGCAAACGCAAAAGACACAAGCAAACGCGAGAAACACAAGCAAATGCAAAAAACACAAGCAAATGCAAAGAAACACGAGAAAACGCAAGTAACACGAGAAAACGCAAAAAACACGAGAAAACGGAAAGAAACACGAGCAAACACAAGGAACATGAAGAAACGTAAAGAAACACGAGCAAACGCAAAGAGGCACGCGGAAACGCAAAGAGGCACGCGAAAACGCAAAGAGGCACGCGAAACATTACTGATCCACTTACGGTGTCACCAGTGGCAGAAAAGCTTTCTGATTTCACTAAAAGGGAAAAGATACTCTTTAGATCTTCGCTTAAAACTTTTGCAACTCTGAATAACTGAATTTTGAGTATGCAAAAGTAATCTGAACAATGATGAGCATTCTAGAGAAGCAAAAACAAACAAAATTCATTTCGTAGCTTTAGGGGACAAGAAGGAACTAAAAAGAGTCGAAAAAAACAGACCTGATGGATCTTTTGTGCTCTCTTCATCATCACTCAAGTCAGTTCTGAAATAAAAAATATTCTTTGAAAGAAAACAAAAAAAACAATAGAAAGCATAAGTTATTCAAGCATCTTTCATCATCACTCAAATCAGTTCTGAAAAAAAGAATATTCTTAGAAACAAAACGAAAAAACAATAGAAAACATCAGTTACGAATAAGCGAATACCGATAAAAACTGATAGATGGTGTGAAGTTTTAATAGAGTATTAAGTCTCAATGACCGCCTTCTTCGATGCTGTCTATTGGATATTCTAACAGAATGAGTTTGCTGTAGTCAAATGATACAAGCTCTAGGTTCCTTCAACGGAGATTAATGCATCAATTTTCCCATATATTTTCTCGATTTATCTGTTTCTCGTTCTTTAATCACTGGTCTCTAGTCATCTCAAATTCATTCATCAAAATCTTTTTCCTCGCCTATTTCTTCGCCCAATTACCACCAATTCATTGGGTCCACAATTATTTATTTATTTTTCATCTCCTTTCTGACCCAGTTCAACGTCATCCCTTCTTCATCCAAATCATAACTTTAGCCACCTTTTAATACCAGACACAACAAGCATGGGACAAAACAAACAAACCTTGGAGCAAAAAACAGATCAGGGACAAACTGGTACAGCAAGTGTTTGATTTTCGCCTTGTCATCTGGTTGAATGGCAGTTTGTCTTTTCATGTGGTGGATGATGAGACTTGCGGCATCGTCCAGGATTGATTTGTCCTGAAAATTGACGATGTGTAAGCATGAATATGATATATCAATTAGGGTTGAGAGGAGCTTGTGAAAGGGGATAAGGGGAAATCGGAGAAAGATATCGGACAATTCTTCGCACTCTTATATTTGACGCAGTGACTTTAGTAAATAGAGTGTGAAATGATTTCAATGAAAATTATTTCAGTTTTTCCGTTTGCAATCTTAACTATTGTTCTGATACTGATCATGCCGAATAGAATGTTTGAAACATATCTATCAGCAACTGGAATTACCTTGTAGGTATAGGCCAAATGGGGTCCAGAAACCTCTGCATTGCCATCTTCGGCTTGATCTGATCGCTAAAGTCGGAGGAAAATAAATATTCAATGTATTTACCGCCTCTGGAAAAAAGCAAATATGTGGGAAGTAACATCATGTTTTCCCACGAGAAGCTTCGACATAATATGAATTTTTAGGGAAGAAATATGTGGAGAATACGGTTATGATTATGTTGATACCATTAATGTGCATCATACACATGATGATGATATGGATTATGATTCATGATGCTAGTGATAGGTCAAGGTCAAAAGATCATTATGATGAGCAGTAATATTTAGAGGAGCTAGAGCATCAAAATGACCTTACGGTTATTATTATAGACTTGCTGAATTATGATTATAGATTGGTTCGATTATGATAGGTTTGATTTTGAATATGATTATAAATTGGCTTGATTATGATTATGACTACAGATTAGCTTGATTTTGAATATGATTATAAATTGGCTTGATGGGATTATGACTACAGATTAGCTTGATTACAATTGTGGAAATGGACATGGAAATGATGACATTTCCTAGCGGAAATGATGACATTTCCTAGCCAAAACAAATATGGAAATGATGACATTTCTATACGCATTCTTCAGACAAGGCAATGACATAGACAAGTACCTCTTCGAAGAGCTGCTCAATCTCATGGATCAGACTTTTCGATCGCATCGCCTTGTAATCCATCTGTTTGAAGTTGATTCCTTGGTGATCCAGGGACTGACAAATACAATGATTAATCAATAATGACGTCAAACTCAAATCACTCACATCACTTCGAATGAAAGTTCTAACTAACCTTGACATACACAAAAGCGCTTGCACAAAAGGCGAATAGTTTGCGTTGCCTTTTTGCTTTGTTTATCCTATATTTGCTTATCGAGAAAAAATAATAACAGACCACTTGACTAACGTCTATCAAAATCATTAAATTACGGACTAACGTCTATCAGAAAGCGGTCAATGCTTTGTAGGCAGAGCTGAACACACTTGGGATGGAAAGGACAGGTCAGTTATACCAAT
This sequence comes from Nemopilema nomurai, assembly GCA_003864495.1. Classification (NCBI taxonomy): domain Eukaryota; kingdom Metazoa; phylum Cnidaria; class Scyphozoa; order Rhizostomeae; family Rhizostomatidae; genus Nemopilema; species Nemopilema nomurai. The sequence goes on from ML133389.1 coordinate 1,971,315, forward strand.
GATTAAATTCAATGACCTTTATCGTTACTCCATGTTTCACATTAAATCATATTACATAATACATAATATAATATTCATATCGTATGTGATACTATATTACTCCTAAATTAAGATTTAAGTTTTAGAGAAAATTGCTCTTCTAAAGGTCAAAGGTAAACTTAACGACCTCTCACCTTCAAGTAGTACTTTTCATTCTGCTCTCGCCAAATCTTATTGAACTGTTTTTGCGCCTCTTTCCACTCCTCATCTTTGGCCTTTAACCTCTTGAGCACCAATGGGACAGCCACGTGTGGTGTCTTCTTCAAGCCGTCAATTATCTCTGCTGACTTGTCACCATAAATTCTAGAATGCAACACACAGATTGTTTTCATAGCCTTACAACTATAATAGGATTTGCAGAAAATATATCCAAAAGCTACCGTTTAGGAGAAGGAGAAATAGAGGTCAAGAATCAAACGGCAACATAGGTCATTAATCTCAACAAAGGTCAAAGGTCAAATCAGTATGTGAAGCATAGGAAGAGACACCATTATATGTTACTTTGTGATACTTTACCTGTAAATAGCTTTCTTACAGATAACCTCTGAACTACCACCGAGAGAGTTGTCTAGCCGGAAGCGCTGTTGATCTTCGTATGACATTCTATAAAAAAGCAAGGGCCAGAGATCAATGCAGATTAATGGAAAAATGTGAAATGGTCAAAGTTCAAACTAAAAGTCAACATGATATCCAAACATAAACTAAAATTAGTTTGTAAGACAGGAAAGGTTAAGGTGTGTGAATGTAGAAGAGGGAAAGGTCAAAGGCGAGAATAATACGGTTAGTAAAGCTAAGTCAGATTTATAAATAACAGGTAAAGGTCGAAGGCTATCAATGAAGGTCAATTCATAAAACAGGAAAGATCAAGGTATGCAGATATGGATGAAGGGAAAGGTCGAAGGTGAGGGTAATAAAGCCTAAAAATAAATTAAGATTAACAAGCAATAGATAAGGTCAAAGGTCACCAATGAAGATTAATGCATGAAATTGGTAAGTTCAAAGGTCAACATGATTTGTTCTGGCATGTGGTGAAACCTGATAGCCTTAAAATATTTTGGGTATGTATTAACGGAACAAAACTAACGACAGACAGACCAATACCTTGCGGAGGCTAGTAGGTATGAAGATTTCTATAGTAACACCTGGGCGAGGCAAATCAACTGTTCATACCTGACACTGCCATACCTGAAAAGCTTCTTGTGAATTGTTTCTAATGCTTTGATAGCAGCAAGGTTCGTCTCGATCACAATGTCAAGCTGAGAAGGGCGGGAAGATATCAGTCACCTACTGGCATCATAACGAAGCAGCGCTGACGAAAACGAGGCAAATGGGGGATTCCCCAAGCCACGGAATTGGGTGGGTGTTACTTACTGTAGGGCCATGTAGGGCCCGCCATAATGTGAGATACGCCACTATGATTCATATACATACAAACATAAATACAAACATATACACACACATTCATACATATAAACATACATGGCTTTCATGAGCATATCCACAACAAAAGTTCGGCTCTTCGACTCAGGCTAAAAAGGTTTTAACCCCTGTGTTTACGATTGTATGAAAGGAATAGTAAAATTGAAAATGAATGAAATGCAAACATCAAAATAAGAAGTGAAAAGGACCAAAATAAAACGTTAATTAGCAAGTGGCTCTTTTGCTTGCAAAAAAACACTTTCGCAGGCTGTTACAGAACGAAGGATGAGTAGTTTCGTGTCGAATAGTAGATGGCAGTCTGTTAAATTGTTTACTGGTTCGATCTTGACTAGACTTCACTAGACAACTCACGATCGTGACTAGACTACAACATGGGCTGCAGGGTCTCAAAATGGCTTTCCATGAGCTTCTTATTGGCACCTCCTTCCATTTTGTTTCCTACCATAGCGTATCAGTGTGTTACGTCATAATGAGAGAGAAAATAATGAACACTTGTAGTTGAATGAATAAATATAGGAGTATCACTCTTGGTAACAGACCTCAAACCTTTCATCTTCACATCTACGAGAAAAATTAATTATTCCATACTTGTTCTTCATATTTTTATATTTACATTTCACATATTTACATCAAGGGAAAATAATCGCCTTTTTTAAAGGAACAAAAATGAGTCAACTTTATATCTATCATTTCGTTGCGCAAACGGTTATTAATCTGACAATAAAAACATTCGAGAGTTTGCATTTCAAACTGCATGTCCTGTAAAATCTATCAAACATTGAAACGATAAACAGCAAACTGTTTGCGAGACACAAACAATCGAAACAGTGCCTTACTTGTATATATACTCTTCGTATTGTGTTTTCCTTGTTCCTGGAAACTGTGTGTCCTCTGACCAAGACGGCAACGAGACCCAAACATCGTTTAAGACCTCTCGACACAACTGGCTTCTTCCTGTGCACTTCGGTTGGTTATAACTTTGCGGCAATGCTCTGTAACTGGCCCCGCTGCGTTTGCACGTGGCGTAGTCTGCGAAACGAAACAGTGTTTTGTTTTGTGTTTTGTTTGTGTTTTGCGATGCTGTTGAAGTTTCAGCTTTTGATGAAATTTAGGCTGCGACTAGACAATTCAGCTTCAATTTTGCTAGAATCTGGATTTGATATTGTTCGAAATTCACCTTTTAGCTCTGTTTAATTCACAGCTTCGATTTTATAGACAATAAGTATCGGCGAAAATCTGAGACTAATCTATATTTGAGCTTAAATTGTGTCCCTCGGACCTCCGATTCATCGTACGTCTACGAAACAGAACTGTGTTTTGCTTAGGGTTTGGATTTTGTTGAAACGTCTACCCTTTACGAAATTTAGGCCGCGTCTCTATAGAAAGCTGATCTACGATTTCGTCAGAATTTGGCCTTTAAACATTTGAAAATCGATTTTCAAACTCTATTGATACAACCGTTTCAATTTTGTGGAAATTTATAGACGAGAGTATTTGAAAAAATATGAGATTGTATCTTTAGTTGAGCTAAAATTTTATCCACCATCTCCCTGCTGTTAGAATCAAGTCGGGCTGTCAGATCGGGTCCTTCCATATCTCTGTTTCTCACTCCGGACATATCTCCGAACAAAGAATTATCCTATTGATGTCACGGGTGTATAATAGAGATGGTGCCCGAAACGAAGCTGTATTTGAAACCCGATGCAGCAAATACCTAATTCCAGATGAGCCAATTCACCTCCGGTTCCTCTGTCTTTGAATCCGGACATCGGTTCCATAGGCTGGTTTTCTTTGTAGCCAAGAAAGGTTTTGAACCAGGTAAATAGATCCGGAAATTTCCTGAAAAACGGTCAAGGGTCACTTTTAATGACTCGAAATCATACATCTATAATAATGCATCATCAATTCAAGCACAAAATAAAAGGAGAAGACCGTTTTTTTTAGATTTTTCGCTTTTAGTTCCTGGGCCCTAAGAGTTAACTTCTGAAGATGGTATCCATTGGGCACAGCTTTAACAAATTTATATTTCCAAACCTCGAAAACAAAGTAAGCCTAAACGAAATGACTTGTAAATTTACATTGAAAGAGTCTGACAGAGTTTTCTGTAATTGCGTTACACAATCACATCATAATTTCCAAAGAATGCAGCAAAATTCTAGCAAAAAAGGCCACAAAGATAAAATTACTCTCTTCTGTTATTAATAAGAGCATTTGGTTTAGATTGAAATGACATATTCATTGCCTTGCTCTAAGGGAAAGAAGAAATGAAATTATACTCTAAATAAACATTAAGAAGAAGAAAATTCAATGCAACGCACCCTAGGAAGTTGGTCATTAGCTGAACGAGCTCTGGCCTCGAAACCACTTCTTGATTGAACAAAGCGAGGCAACGAAGGAAATTCTCGTACACCTCCTGGCTTTTCAGAGCCTTTCGTACCTACGACAGAATTGACACAAAAATACATAATATTGATAAATAGCTATCATGGCGATATACACAAGCCTCTGCATACCACGAAAGCTTTGCAACGCTAATTCGTGGTTGCAGTCCCATATTTCTTAGCCAGTGCTAACAAGTTAAAATGTGCTATTTTCTTAATTTATACCCAAGTCCTATATGTGCTATTTAGAAAGGTATACCCAAGTCTTATATGTGCTATTTAGAAAGTTATACCCAAGTCTTACAACGTGATATTTTCTCTATACGTTCTTTGTTTTTACGCCCAAGATTAATCCCAAAATCCCAAAAGGTTGAAAGGTGCCCCCACTAGTTCTGGCAATACTATTAGAGAACTCTAGGGCATTGAGTCATGGTAGATGCAAAATTGCAAAAATTGCCCAGTCGTTCTGATAGCTTCGCCAATCTGATTGGCTGTCAAGCAAACTGCACACATGATGCTTTAACTTGCAGTTGACAACTGATCACATGAAAACAAACTTATCACATGAAAACAGAGAAACTTCCCGCGGAGACCCGCTATGACAATGACTTAAAGGCTTTACGGGTAGAGTGCCTTTGTGTCACTAACTGGGTTTCGAACCGATGATGTCACTGCTTAGCTGAGTGGGTTTAAACACTGATATCCCCCTGAAACATATATTCCCCCCTGAAACATATATTCCCCCCTGAAACATATATTCCCCCTGAAACATATATTCCCCCCTGAAACATATATTCCCCCTGAAACATATATTCCCCCCTGAAACATATATTCCCCCCTGAAACATATATTCCCCCCTGAAACATATATTCCCCCCTGAAACATATATTCCCCCCTGAAACATATATTCCCCCCTGAAACATATCTTCCTTCCCAATTTATTAGGCGACCAGACATACGAGGCAGGCACTACTTTGGATTACAGTTAATAAGGAAAGCAAAACAAAGCTACCTTGTTGAAGAAGGCGAATTCACTGAATGAGCCATGTTTCACAGCCTCTTCTAGGGACACGTCCTTCAGAGCTGAGCGGTGCTTCTTCTGAAACGAAATCGAGGTTCCTCAACTTTGTCACGATAATTATGTTCACAGAGTCCAGAAAAATTCATAGCCTTCCTTCGGCTGCAATTTTAAATTCAAACCTTGTACATTACCAACTCAAAAAAATTTTGACAATGACTTTCATTCTTAACAATAAGAATTACTAACGAATCTTCTTTAAATATGACATTAACCATCAATTTTTTGTACGTTCATAAGCAGTTGAAGCTTTTTCAGTGTTTTTATTACTTAGAAACTCGAGATGGCGATTATCATAGAAGGCAGTCGACAAGACGGTGTTTATTGCTTGATTTGTGCCCCTGAAAAGAAGTTGCGTTTGCACTGGCATGTCTAATTCTTCCAATGATTCCACAAGCAAAGAATTTAATAAACCTTTTCTTCTATTCTATAGTTCTATAGTTGTGTTTTATAGTTCTTAATATCTTATATGGTTAAAGAAGAAGACTTTTCTAAATTGAAGAAAAACGTTTCGTTACCTTTGTTGGCATCTTCTCTGAGCCGTCTTTCGAATCTGTGTCCATTGGTTCAGTCTTCAGGGTTGGCGTCAGCGGTGCTGACGTCATCTTCTTCGCTTGTTGCTTTTGCTTCACAATCCCTGACGTCACTAAACGAATAAACAACTTATATCAACAAAAAACCTATGAGTAGATTAGTAGAAAGTAGATTAATGGGCCAAATCTATTAGTTTAGGCTTATGTTTCAATATACCGGTGGTTGGTTTGAAATGCTGAAAGCTCCAGAAACTTAGTAAACTCAAAGGACTGGGACTAGTAAATCTTAATGACGTCATATTGGAGGTTGCAAATCCAGAGCCTTGAATGGTTGCGTTCTCTGGAGGCTCTGACTTAAGTTATGATACAGGCTAAATGATACTCATAACCACATTAAGAGACAAATGTTTATTATGTGCATTAATTACTTTCAATATGACATTGTGATACTATCGATATTTCCAATTCATTTTGTAGATATTGTCTCTTACAGACATTTTATGGATATCTTAGCTTTAATTTTTCATTAAGTACTTACTTCTGTAATTAATGTATTTATTGTTGTTTTAATGGATAGCCCCTTTAAAACCAACATTTGTTGAAGGGTCACCCTCCCTAAATGATTGAAAATGAATGAAATATGTAATTGTGTGTTATTTGTAAAAGCTCTGACGTACTTGAGATCTTTTTGCTGGGTGGCATGTATGAGGAAGAAGAGTTGTCCCGCATCGCCACAGCTTGGGATATGCTCAGGTTGCCTGATCCACTTGCGTCTGGAAGAAACTGGCTGAACTCCTGAAGAAGATCTTCTTGGTTCTGGAACAACTTCGCTACTTGCTGATAGACCTAGGATGCGACAATCATCAACGTCAATTACTAAAAATCTGTCAATCATTCTGCAAGTGTCAATCATTCAAGGCCTTCCAGACTCTCTTAATATGTCAGTCACTTAAAAACAAGCAAATATTTTAACAATTATATATCACTACCAAAGATTAGTTTTACCTTTGTGTAGGAACAACAATCAGGCCTCCCTTTAAGATTGAGCCTCCTTTCTATTAAGGTTACGGTAAACGTTTTCTGGACGAAAACATCAATTTTTCGATTACTTCACATTCTGATAGCAGAATTAATAAGGTACATAATGATACCATGTTTGAAGCTAGAAGAAGTTTTGAAAATGGAGAAAATCCCGTATAAACAAAGGTTTCCATAATTTTCATATCAAAGTTTCTAGCAGCGGTTTTCGAATCCCTCGACCTGTTAAGCCGATTATCCTTGTTCTGCTTCCTGTGGTTTGTGTGAGAGTATGGCACATCCATGGGTTGTTGTGCTTATTTAAAGACGCTAATTGATCTTAAAGCCTAAACTACTTGACCCTGATTACATTGTTGGTAACATGATCCCGATGTGTATCTTGCAAGTGCGATTAGTAAAATGCCGTTTTCTCCGGACTCAAAATTCTTCTACATACAGGTACGAAAAAGCTATTTTGTACCCAAGGAACCAATCGAATGGCTCAAAAATTTGCACACGACCAGGGCAGATGTTAGGCAACCAAAGTATGTCTCAAAATTTTATCAGTTGCTCTGGTCCGTCTTTTATACCCAAATACAGCTGCGGGAGGGTGGAAAAATTGTTTGCCAATTTTTGACAGAGTATAGTTTCAAGAAGAGGAGGAATTTAAAAAATCTGAGACACACTTTGGTAGCTTAGAATCTGCACTTTCTGCTGGTATAAATCAGATTTTGTTACCTCAAACGCAAGGGTACAAAATAGCTTTTGAAGGTGGTACACTTTTTGAGCAATAAATTCGCATGGAAAATAACATTTTACATTGTTTGCCAATAATTATGATCTGGCTAGATACGCCATAATCTTGTGCATCGAATGATATATAGTTAACCCAGATTCCTTGAACAGTTTGGCCTTTAGGATGGAAAAACCAATTTTCGTGCTGAAAACGTTTACCGTAACCTTAACACAACTTATGCCTCCTTGCTTTGCGTTATTCCCTGTACACATGGTAGGCCCAAAGAAAAACTACCATTTCGGTGAACTCGAATGAAACAAAAATGCAATCACGTAACAAAGAGTTTATCGCACCTCATTTGCGAGCTTCCCTTCCTTAGAGAACACCTTAAAAACAAAAAATAAAAGGCGATAGAACATTACCAAGAGTTGAAATTTTAAGTAAAAATTATATGTACTCTAGTGGTCACTTATTTCAATGGGTCTAGAATTCTTTGCGGCTTTGGAAATTGCTTGGAGCCCGAAAAATTGCTTGTGAGGCATCTTAAATGGTCTCATTTTTCACAACTCCAATAGATATGGCCAACTGAACATAGTAAAGTTTCTGTTAGAAAATTGTATGTTCCATGTGGAAAACCACGGTTCAAGGTATGGTAAAAATTTGAAGAAAAAGTTGAATCTACTCCATTTAAAAGTTAGTTCAAATTCGAGAATTTCACCCCCTCCCACAGTAGGCTTTGGATGCACAAGAAGACCATAAAAACAGCATCAGAATATTGAATTTTGGCTAGAAATAATTTTGGTGACTTCGAAAATGGGGATACAGTGACGAACTGAAGGACATGGCATTGGTGCAACCGCTAGACATTGGTGTCCTATTTGTCTCGTTATTTCGATAGGCCTAGTTTCTTCTCATTGCTGAAGCAATTACTGTTTCCAAATATTGATTCTATTATTCAAAATTTGTTAACATTGTATCCTTAGATAAATGGAAATCATTCGAAATTAAGATTGTGTTAAGTACTTTAAACAATAGACCCTTAGCACTTTGTTAAACAGGCACTATTTTCCAATAGGAAGAAAGATGCTACACTGACAGGTCAAAGTTGAGTAAATCAAGAAATGAACGCTAAACTTAAAATGGCATACCTCTTGATCTGAAAGTGCACGCCCGAAATTGTCCAGCGCATTCTATGGAAGAATGGAACAAAATATTAACAACTTAAAAAAATTAGCTTTTACCTTGGCAAGAATCTAATCTTAATTTCCAATGACCTTTGCATGCAAAAAATGACCTTTGCCGTTTAGCCTCTAAACACAATCAAATTCGGGTAAAAAGCTTTGAGTAAAATGCAGACTCTAATCACCAATTCAGCCTGCTATATATAATGGTTCAGCTTTTTTGCTATTTTCCTTGGATGCGAAATTTTATACTCGTGAGCAACTGAAATTTTGGTACCAATGAAGTCTATCGGTGGTATAGAATCACTAGTTAAAATGTTAAGAAAATCGTACCTCCTTTATATTTTTCTGCTCCGTTTGGTAATTATTCAAAATGTCCAAGAACTTCTGGTAAACTTCTGGTTGACCTTGAAAGCGATTCTATGGAAGAAATCGATCACGTGAAAGCTTCTAAAACCAATTTCACGGATGGAACTAAAGGAATCAATCATTATATCAAAAGAAATGTGCTGCTTCTAAGAAAGCAAAAGGAGTGGTAATTTTTATATATATATATATATATATATATATATATATGGATACTTGACGATACTTGACAACCTTTCTGATCGAATGGGAAACTTTACACAACTCCAGGAATGACACAATTTTCCACTTAAAACTTGTTTATAACTCGTTTTAAAGGTACGGCTTTAATTATTTTGGGTGTTATTTAATGGAAGCAATTTTCTCGACAACTATGTACCACTACTTAAACCGAACAATAAGACCCTTTAGAGCATGACATTATACACAGCCCAGCCTTCACTAAAGATATGCAAGGATGGCTCAGTGGCTACAGGCGCTGACTACAGACCCAAGGGTCCGTGGTTCGAGTCCCTGGCATGACCAAACTTTCACCCAGAGTGAGGAGAGTTGCCAGCTCTCTGTAATTCCAGGCATATGGAATCACGAGGTGTGGTCACATCAAGAGGAAGGACCAGGACACTGCTCGAAAAAAAGGAAGCTTCTCAGTGTCCTAAAAACTACCTTCGCATGCAAGGTAGAAACAAATACTAAAATACTAAAGATATAAAAACACTCCCTTACCTTGATCTTCGTTACATAGTTGATTGCGTGATGCTGGGCCTGAAACAGAGAACAAAATCAATGAGGTATGATTAAGGAAGTCCCTCACAGCGTGAGAAATCCACGAGGCCCATGACATATGAGCAAAAACGTTGCTTAAAGGATGGCCTTACAAAGCAGCTATTAAACAAAAATTTAGAAGAACTATTTGTCATTCTTAAAAGAGAGTTCTCACTGTTTGCCAAACTAGGCCATTCACTCTTCTACTTCGCTTAAGAAACTTTCAAACATATTAGAACAAAACGTTTCATGATCGAACATTACATTACCTTGTTTACCTGTGTCTGTGACTGCCCACCAGTACTACTTGACCCTGGGGAGGACAAGCCCTGACCGCTTTGCGACTGCTGCTGCGGTGGCGCCTGCTGGGATTGTGATTGTTGCTGCTGTTGCTGCTTAGGAACCGATGGCTGAGATGACTGTTGCGAAGGAGCATTTGAATTTGCGGATGGCGTTGATTGCTGTTGTTGATGTTGCTGCTGTGAGAAGGATGTGGATTGACCAGCGGCTGCATTTGCGGGCGTATGCGGCTAAAATCGAACGAAATGACGTGATCAAGCATTTCACAGTAACTAGGTTCCATTGAACTTTAGGACAAATTTAAGGTCGCAGTTCTCTTCCCCAGCAGCCACTTCCACTAGAAAACTTCAGGAAATTGCAGCTATCCATATCGTTAACACAACACTTTCGGTGGAGATTTGTAACTTGCTAACAAATTCCCTACTTCAACTGGGTTCAAGGTAAACAGAAATCAACAAGGAACGCGACTGCTTTGAAGTTCGACCAATACAAATGGAACAGGTCTTGAAAGTTTAAAAGTTCATGTAAAGTTAAGGACAAGTCATCAAAAGCGAGTACATTAGTAAACGTAGCTTGAAATTTTACCTTGGTAGCCTGGGTCGAGATTGGCGTCACGCTTGGAATTATGGTCTGCACATTGTTGGTCCCAGGCCCATGAAAGCTGATCGTATTGGAGTCACCGTCAGTGACTTCTATCTTGTATCCAGGGGGTAAAAATGTGTTGAAGCCGACGATCAGTTCGGGGTGCCCCTTGAACAGCGTGGAAACGCGACTGATGACCCCCGGAGTGTCAATGCTGGAAAATCAAGAAGCATTTGCGTGTTGGATGGCCTAACAAAAATTCACCGTCGATATAGGCCTTAGTCGTGGCGCTTACTTTTTTACTTTTGTTATAAAGGGATGCGACTGAGGCAACACGCTTGATAGTTGGAAAAGGTTTTCAATTGTCAGCTAAATCTATCTGGAGAACACAGATATCTAGGAAATAGAAAAACTTTCCGGCGATAAACTTGACTTCCTTTATCACATCGCCCAAAACTCCGAGGAATCTCATTGGAATCATAGACAAAATAATTAAGACGCTTCTTGATGCCAAATGTCGTGTTTACAAAACACCTCCAAAACCAGTATTATAAATAACCGACAGGTTTTAATATCAAGATTTTCTCAATTGAAAAATTCTAAGCAGATTCAAGAAATCATCATTTGGAATTGAATAGTTGATGAAATTGTCTGCTTCATTTGGGAAATGAGATCTTTTACGATAGTTAATGAGCTTTTTGAAAAAAACCAGGAGAAATATTCAGATCTTACGTTTGTGATTTGAATTCTTTCATAATGTCGAGAAATTCATTGTAGACTTGTGGCTGAGATCCAAATTGAAGTTTAACTTGATCCAAATAAGACAATGCGTCTTCAACCTAAATGAATAAATATAAAAGCCTTTTTTATGAGATCGTTCTTCAGAAAATATCATCAAATTCGAGGGACCACTGTGCATGCAGCTGGAGTTCCTCAAATGAGAGCCTCTTTAAATCAGTGGTGGCGCCAGCCCCAAAACAGTGGGGGAGGGGGGAGAGAAGCAGGTTTATTGGGCGAAGACCCAACGTTTTTCTAGGACCACGCTCTTCTCGATGTAGGAAAGGCCCTTCTAAATTATTTCAAACACCCTTTTAACTATGAGAAATGTCAATGTTTGCAGCAATCGAGGCAATTTCCTGTGGCATTTTCGAAAGTAGAAAGTTTCAAGGGAAATGAAAGTACCTTACCAAATCTTACTGGGGAGGTTCTAATAACTAAGTTATATGAAGGGTACGGCAAATTGTAGTTATTATGAAGTGATTATACATTTGAAGAGGTTGGGAAAGCAAACAGGGATCATAATCTTTCAAAAAGGGATTAACATAAGTAGAAATGTGGCTTTACAGAAGAATGCTTTAAATATCTTGGACAGAACACAGGTCAAATGAGGAGGTACTGGTTAAAGCAGGAACAAGAAGGAAACATATTGAAACAATCAGGCAACTGCAATGTTTAGGGTTTGTTTTAAAAAAAAAACGAACTGGAAGATGTGGCAATAACTGGAAAGATTAGAGGAATAAGAGCTAGAGGAAGGAAGAGGATCACTTTCATTTTTAGTCTCAGTCATTGGATGAAAATTGGCAAAAAAGAAATAATTAGAAATGCGAAAAACAGAGAATTATGGAGAACCATGGTTGCCAACGTTTTGGAAGAACAGGACACTTAGAGAGAGAGAGAGAGAGAGAGAGAGAGAGAGAGAGAGAGATAGAGAATTTTTCAAATTGGGATTAGAGAGTTACCTTGTCATTCAAGATATCAATTATTAACTGGGAGCGAGAATAAATAGAGAACTTCTTTTTGACCTCTATTTATTGACTGTGATTGTGATTTTTAGGAAAGGCTTTTTCTTTGAGCTTAGGAAAGAGGATACTTTCTAATCGCGGCAGTTGATTCAGGGGTGGAGTTGGCCAAGGAATGATTGACAAATAAGCTTACAAAAATACTTCCTATTGTATATACAATACTTGAAATAAAAACTTCAGATTACTGACCTTTAGCCTTTGGAAATGCTGTTGACCTGTGACCTGTGAACTAACAGCACCTTGGCCATGGGTGTATGGAGTCTAGCAAAGAAAGAAATGCAAAATAAATCTTTGAAAAATCATTACATATATATATATTTGATTTATAAATTAGTGAAAGGCAACATACCCAAATCTTAAAAACAATCCAAAGACTGATGTGTTCTTGAAAAAAACTTGAATCTTGGAGAGCACTTGGAAATCGTACGACCACAGTCTTACCAAGCTCCATCTCTGGACCATTTTTGATCATAGATAACTTTAAGATGTGTATTTCTTTTGTTAAACAGAGGATACTTTTGTTAAAATTTCATGCAAACTCTGTAATAGTGATATCAATTATTTATATCTGATGAAAAAGGTTTGTTGTAAAAAATATTTCTGAACAAGAAGGAAGGTCAGTGTTTTGGAAATATGAACCACGTCCTTCCTTAGAATCTGTTTACTTTTTCTAGGGACAGCTAAGTTATCTAAAATCTTGCTATGATATATTTCAAATGAAAAGAGGTAGCAAAATATATGTTTACATCTTTGTATTCCTAAGAGAAAGGTGGATACTATAAAGCTAAAACTTGTTAGGCATTTAGTGCAAAAAGACCACTGATATTTATATTTGCAAAAAAATTTGGTACTGACAAAAAAAACTTTAGTATTGCAGGTACAAATACTGTTTTGTTAACAATCCTAGAAAGTTGGCAAAATAGCAAATGATGTAAACTTTATGATAGTGTTGCAATTGTAAACTATGCAAATGGTGAAGGAAAAATGCATTTAAAAATTTGAATAATTAGCATCCACCTTCTTTCAAAGGAGATAAGCTCTACACACAAAAACCCAAAACAAAATTTTTGAATTTTCACCTTGAATTTTGACAAATAAAGCACTAGATGAATGATTCAGGAAGTCTCGATTACTTAGGTACTGATGAATAATTCATAATTTTTTAATTAGCATTTTACCTGCACATGTACTTGTGTTTGTGGTTGGTGGGGGTGCATTCCAGGGCCAGAGGACTGTCCCCCCTGAGTGACCCTAAAAACAAAAATTAATACATCTGTAAACTCAAAAAATAAAGTGTAAAGAAGCAAGTAAGATCTAAATGAGACAAAATTATCTGAGAACTTTGTTGACTATTCAGAATTAGGCTGCAGTTGTGGTTCTAAAGTTAAAATACACCTCTAAGATGAAACATAATTGTGCAAATGATATAAAATTTGATTGATATTGATTTGAAGGGGCATGAAAAAGCCCTCTCTAAAACTAAATACAGATGCTCTCTCCAAAGAACCTAAAATAATCAATCAGTCTCAACAGGTTAATAAACTTCAAAATGTGTTTGCAAGCTAAAGTGTCACATTTCCAATTACTTCTATATATATTTACCAAAAGAACATTTCAACATTTGGTAGGGTTTCATCTTCTTTTAAAAAGTTAGATTACAAGCTGTCACTTTGTCCCACATTTTCAGAATCACTTACCCTGGTCCACTTGGTAGGTGTGCCACTGAGAATGGTGGTCGTGTCACATCTGATACCCTCTCAAAATGGTGTCCCCTGTTGACAGCTGGGCCAGGGGCCAAATGACTAAACTGTGGAGCTGCTCTTCTGCTGCCTGGGTAGACATTTTCTTGATCTTCAGGGTGTGAGCGCTTCATCATTAAAAGGCAGTACTTATCTGATCACTACACCTATAAAGAGAAAAATGAAAACTTGATTGCATAATCTTATGGAGCAGCCTGAAAGAAAGAACATCTTAAAAGTCAGCAGACAAAGTTGGATCAAACATGCCTATCATTGGCATTCTCTCAATATTTAGTGTTCCAGTTTCGTTGAGCAGCAGAGACTCAGATTCCAAAGCTTTAATAATGCTCCCCAGATAGAACTACCCCCCCCCCTTTTTTTAGGCATTGCTACCTTCTTATGTTGGGGACTAGAAACTTCGAAACTGTTTGCTCTGTAAATGAACCATGTTGTATGTTCTATCAAGACTTTCTCAACCAACTTTAACAAATCACAAAATCAAAATTGCACCTTTCACACTGAATAAAACACATTATATACCATTTTCTGTCAAATTTTTTAATACTTCCTGGTAAGGGTTTTTTATAAAAAAAGTTTCTTCATTATTCTTTCAAAAAGCAAATTTTAGCCATTAATTATCTTAATATTTACTAAATGATTTTTGCCTAGTTATTGCTTTTTAAAATGTAAGGTACCCCACTACCTTCTAATCAATTCGTGTTTTAAATGGATCAATTAGGCTTTGGTGTAAAAAAGGAACTTTATGGCTAACCAGCATTTCTGTTTGTAGCTACCATTTTTTATAATCAATAATTACATACTAAAAATTGGAGATAAAAAAAATTAATGATGAAAGAGCAAAAGTATTTCCCAAAAGACAGAATCTAGATATATTATTTTTGGTTAATAGAGCACAATAATGGAGCATATTTTTGGGTTGTAACTTTTCTATCTATCTTTTAGTTTTCAAGACATGTTTTCCTTTGGGTCTTCTCTTTCGCGTCATCAAATACTTAGCTTCAAAACAACAAGTAAATGTACCATTAACAGTTAAACTTGCTTGTTAAACAGTATCGCACAAAGATACTCTATAGTTACATAAAACAAAACAAATAGTTTGGCATTTTATGCTTTTTCAACAGTCAATACATGAGCAAGGCTAACCAGAGTATAAAACTCCTGGTACATTGTTTATTAGGAGCTCTCTAACACCTGTCAACTTGCTTAAAACTGAATAAATTATGCATTTAGCATCTTTTTAATAAAAAATAAGCCAAGTTTTGTTTGGCAAAAGATTAACTGCCAGGAAACAAGTATCAATTTTTCGGTAATATATATATATATTTTGCAAAACTGACAATATACAAAAAAATTTTGAATAAAAATTTCCAGTTTTTGTTTTTCTGCTCAATTTAATTTATTCATTAGTGATATGAGGGGAAATTTATAAAAAAATACCTACCTGCTAAATAATAACCTGGACTCATTTGGAAGTTTAAAATAAAATAAGTATTTACTTTATCAATTCTTCAGCAGAACAGAACACCAGAATACTAGAATACCAGAGTCTACCTGTTCATATTTAGGACAATATGAACAAACTAAAATTTTGGAAAATAGCTTAATAAAACTGGCAAAAAATCATAAAAATAATTAGGGTAATCATAGCAAAAATCAACAACAAGATAAACAAGAGAAGATAACTAAGTCATTTTTTTATACCTTGCAAGTTTCTAACAAATCTTAATACAAAACGCTATGTGGCGACTTGTAAAAGGATAAAAATGGTTTTCGAAATGTTACTTTGCTGCTAGAATCTTGCCTAGCAAAATAAATACCAAATATTTCGCTTAAAAAACCTTAATAGGTTGCATGGGAGATCTTTGCATCGCTAGTACATGTTTACTCAAAAACTTCAGATCTGCGAATCACGGAAGAGAAATGAACATAGTTGAAACATTATCGATCAAAACAAACGTCCAGAAGTGATAATTTTCAACTTGCCACGATTATTAAAAGTCGGAGAATTCTTTGCGGACTGGTTGACGGTAAAGGGTTGCAACATTAATTGGTTGCTTCTGGGCACGAAATGGCTAAGATACGGTATGCTACACAGTTGTGTAACAAAATGACTTTTTCTTCATCACCAAACAGTACAGCTGATAAAATACAGGAAAATCAAGCTCAAGTCACCAGATCAAGGGAATTTATCTTATTGTGAATTGCTCAACTTTTCTCAGGCCCAAAAGCTTAAATTATCGAGCGCTCGTTAAGTCAAGAACGACGCGCAAACAGCAAGAAAAACGAGAAGGTTAGTTTCAAGGATAGAAGGAAGGTTTTAGGCCCATTTCTACAAATATCTCTCGAAAAACAATCTTTAACAATTCAGCGGTAACTTTATCATTTAGATAAATCATCAGCTTTCAATTTACAGTAAATTTACATCGAGAATGGGTGTTTCTTGCGACAAATTTGTTAAAGGCGGCAGAGAATTTGATATCGTAGGCCGGCTACAAAAAGACAGTTAACCGCAATCAATACATCCAACTAGCAAATAAATTATGTTCAAAAATGATTCCAGAATATTTTGATATGACAATAAAGGTTATTTCGCATAAAGGTTTCCCGATGCAAGTGGATATCAACAATCAAGGTTCGTACTTACCGACTTTGTTGCCCTACGACGCCATCTTAGATAGAAATTGGGGAAGACAACAAAAACAGTGTTTTAAAAGGCGGTTATCTTTCAAAAATGGGAATCCCCAAATTGCTGTCTGGGGCTTCTTGCCGCGCGTGATCATACACCCGCTGCCGTAGCCTTGAACCGCAGAACGTTCGCTATCCATGGCCACACGATGGACCAGAAGTTAGAAGTGTCTTCATTATTTAATTTTCTTTCATTTTAATTTTTGTCAAATTTATTTTCTTGCTCAATATTAAAGCTCTAAGAATGATTGACCTAGTGGACATCAATTTTCTGTCATGATAAAGGATTGCAATAATTGATTATTCAATTCATTGGACGTAGCCTAAGCTCAAATTTAAAACTTTCTGTCAACCATTGGGAAAGCAAGAGAGTTTTGATAAATGAAGGTAAGAATAATTTACCAGCACATCATTTTGTTTTTCCAGGGGATGGGGGGGGGGGGCTGTAATAAATGGTAATTGCTAACAGAGACTGCTACCTGAATGACCAAAAATGATTTTCTCGTGCACGATTTTTATTCATAAAACCACGAATGTCAAAAACTGGTAAGAAAATTGATAGCATTCCTCCTTTCAAAGCTCGAACTTCGAAGCCCCCACGAAATCTGCATTTATTCACCAAAATATTGTAGTAGAACCTTCTGCATTAATTAGCATGCTTGATTTACACGCTAACCTCGTTTTCAGCTATATATATAACCCTCATTTTCATTCCTATGATCAGTCAGTTTTACACCTCAAAGCGAGTGGTTGTTTCTTGCATTCACCTTTTGCCTGACTACTCAAAGTAACAGAGGAATCAGAGGTGGCATTATCCCTGTTACAGGATGAGGGGGATAGATCCAAACTGGCGTATCAAGTAAGTGAAAAGTGCAAAACTGGAGAAGTACTGAGGTGTTGGAAAGACTTTTGGCACATGTACACTAGCCACAAAATAGATCGCCTTCTTCTTCTAGCTACGAATCGCCTTGTTCTAAATTCTTATCCATGGGAGATAACCAGGTCCGTTACATAGTCTGAGGTAAAGGAAATTATGTAAAAAGAAGAGCAAAGCTTGAGTTGAGTAAACATCGGGGTATATGTTCATAGGTTCCTTAATTTCGATACCCACATAAAAACTCAAGAGTATCTTATGCATGTAAATATTGAATAGATGACTTTTAGCTGTAATTTTGGAAAGTTAGATAAACAGTAGTCAGATCAGAAGATTTTATCATGACCGTAGTTTTGCATTAACAAAGTTTTTCAGTTTTGGCTCAAGCACGTCTTAACTGTGATTTCGTGTAAACTTTCTTCATCTATGATGCGTTGCTTGCAAAGGAAGGCTAAACATGCTGTATTATTTTTCACTTTCCATGGCGAAGACATAGTGGCACAAGCGTAAACTTTCGGTCTTGGATCAAACAAAGTTTAGAATGGGTTTTCAAAGATTCTACACATTAGAAAACTGTGCCAAGTTAAGAAAAGCCAAAAATGAGGCTAGCGTTTCGTGCTTCAAAAACTTAAAAAAAGGACAGTAAAATTACTGGACACACGTTGATAACAGCTCTTCGTGAGTTGAAGTTTCTATCCAGTTCAAATATTCGAAATTATTATTTATCATTATTATTAGACGAACATTGGAACTATTATCGTCTCTCGCTCATCGGAGTATGTAAACGTCAAAATGACCAAAAGCAGAATAAATAAGAACAAAGCATCGAAGATTGGAAGCATGAAGCTTCCACAGATAGGAAGATTGGACGTCAAGACAATAAGAAGAATTCATGAAAATATTGAGTCATTTAAAAATTTACAAAAATACGAGATTATAAGTCTAGATTAATCAGCCGTCAAGAAACAGACAAACTAGATTAAGCAAAATAACAAATTTTCGTTATAAAAATACAAAACGATACAGCTATCTAAAACTACTGGTCTCTAAAGAAATTGTACGCAACTTGGATAAAAATTTTGTTACACATTCATAAGGGGGGTAGAACAACATGCGGAGAAAGTGGGAGGACGCGGATTAATGAAATTATTAAAATAAAAATCCAAATGCATACTGCTTGACTATAAAGAAGATGCTTAGCCCCTCCCCCCTCCCACTTCATTTCACAACTGTTCTACGCCATTCATACTCTAATTGGGAATATACGTACTGAGTATATTCTACTTCTCTCAAAGCGGTAAAAAGCTAGGCTATAGATAGTAATACTTTATAGACTGTCATTCAAATAATCCACAATAGGCCATATTCTGCGTGATACTCGAATCCGATACATTGGAGGACCGCCAAGCGATAGGCTAGGGATGAGATTCAAGGCCTAGGAGTTAAAAGCCCTGGACAATTCACAAGTTTTTGGCCCTAAGGATCCTATGCATTTGACAAGCTTCATCTTCTAGGCCTAAGGAGCTCCTCAAGGTATAGGTCCTGGGCAACTATAAAGCTATAGGCCCTGTTAAAGCTTCAAGCTCAAAGCCCTGGACAATGCTCGAGTTTAAAATTCAGGGCATGTCTCAAGCTATAGGCCCTGTTAAAGCTTCAAGCTCAAAGCCCTGGACAATCCTCAAGTTAAAAATTTAGGGCACGCCTCAAGCTATAGGCCCTCTTAAAGCTTCAAGCTTAAAGCCCTGGACAATCCTCATATTAAAAATTCAGGGCACGCCTCAAGCTATAGGCCCTGATAAAGCTTCAAGCACAAAGCCCTGGACAATCCTCAAGTTAAAAATTCAGGGCACGCCTCAAGCTATGCCCTGGGCGAGCTCTAAGTTCCACGCCCTAGGCAACCATAAGCTTCTAAGCCTTTGAAAAGCTTCGAGCCTCAACTCCTTGGCCCGGGGCGAGCTTCAAGTTCTAAGCTCAAGTTTAGCTTACAAAGTCTCAAATCAGAGCCCCATAACCAGGACGCAATCAACACAAACGCCTGCGCCGTCACAATACGGGACTGTATGCTTCCTCGTACCCCTGTTCTGACTCCGGATTAAAACCTTAAAATGGCCTAAACATTCCCCGGAAACAAAGTGAATTCGCAAAACGTTAACTCATCCCCTTCGCATTGACTAACTACTTGAAATCAAGGCTATACAAACGCTATCTCTTTCTCGACATCTTCAAAGCTGGGTCGCTGGTTGTAGTCAAATAACCAACATTTTTTCATAACTTCGTACATTTTGGTTGGTGTTCCACTTGGCATTGGCATCCTGTATCCTGTTTCAATCATTTCCCGAGTTCTCTACAAAATGAGACAACAGTTTATTTGAAACGCATTGACGTGTGACTTGAAGATTTTAGATTATCAAACAGTAGCACCACTTCAAACGTTTGACAAATCTTAATCAAAGTTGAATAGAGTGATGGAATTTCACTGTACTGTACTGTACTGCACTGCACTGTATTATATTGTACTGTACTATATTGTATTGTACTGTATTTTACTATATTGTATTGTATTGTATTGTACTATACTGTACTGTACTGTACTGTATTTTACTATATTGTATTGTATTGTATTGTACTATACTGTACTGTACTGTACTGTATTTTACTGTATTGTACTATATTGTATTGTACTGTACTATATTGTATTGTACTATACTGTACTGTACTGCACTGTACTATACTTTACTTTATTGTACTGCACTGTACTATATTGTATTGTACTGTACAATATTGTATTGTACTATACTGTACTGTACTGCACTGTACTGCACGTTACTGTATTTTACTGTACTGTACTGTACTGTACTGTACTGTACTGTACTGCACTGTACTGCACTGTATTATATTGTACTGTACTATATTGTATTTTACTGTATTGTACTATATTGTATTGTACTGTACTATATTGTATTGTACTATACTGTACTGTACTGCACTGCACTGTACTATACTTTACTTTATTGTACTGTACTGTACTATATTGTATTGTACTGTACAATATTGTATTGTACTATACTGTACTGTACTGCACTGTACTGCACGTTACTGTATTTTACTGTACTGTACTGTACTGTACTGTACTGTACTGCACTGTACTGCACTGTATTATATTGTACTGTACTATATTGTATTGTACTATACTGTACTGTATTTTACTGTACTGTACTATATTGTATTGTACTGTACTGTACTATATTGTATTGTACTGTACTGTACTATATTGTATTGTACTATACTGTACTGTACTTAATTTCCATGTAGAGTAGATAATACTCCAGCTTATTGTTGGCAAAAACATGACCATAATATCGTGTTATTACCTTGTTATTCCAGCCTGGGTATGGACAATTTCCAATAGAAAATATCTCCCATAATAAAACTCCAAAACTCCAGACATCAGACTTTGACGAATACGTTTGGTAGAGCCACACTTCAGGCGCTGTCCATTTGATGGGAATCTCCTTCGTAGTTTGTATTTGATAGATTCCTAAGGAGAAAGATATCACAAACTATGATACAATCTTATCTAGACTAAAACAAATAAATTTATCTTCCCTTGGAAGCCATTTAGGCCACTCTTCTCTTTCCACGCCTACATAAACCCCGATGGCCGATTGATTGGGGATTGGCGAGGCAAAACAGCCCTAAAAATTTCTAGATCAATAGAAAAGTACTATTTTACGCAGGAATTCATTTTTTGATAAGGCTGTGGTGACAGAAAAGGTCAGAGGTCATTGACCTTTTGAAGCACAGCGAACCAGTTTTACTTTTTCACATTTCGTTCTGCATTTTATCACAAATTTCATTTTCAACCTAACGTATGAAGGGAGTTGCGAGATATAGACGTCGTGTAAGAGATTGACAATACAGCCAAAAACTATCAATGCAATAATTTTTCTTTCGATAAACGTTAGAAAAATGTTCCTTTTTTGGAACCTTGGAGAAAAGAAAAGGAACATATGGCGAGAGACCATAAGCTAGCAAAAAGAGAAGAACAAGTGCTTTGCGAATAAAACTTCACAATAGCTAGAAACAGTGGAACCAGTCTTTGCATACTAAAAATGCTTTTTCGTCCGACACTCTCTAGTGTTCTCGAAACGCCACTAACTATTCATTTTGTCAGCTTTTGTTTGTTTTCCGACGTTTGTTTACCCTGGGGAGTATCTAGCTAAAAGTACTTTAAGTAGGCAAAAACTGGATCCGCTATATCTAGCTAAAAATAGAAGAGTGAAGACCTTTATACAAACTTATCGTTACACAAGATGCCTCGTGAAGACTAGGGTCAAAGGTCAAAGGACATTGATATCCTAAGACTTACGATAGTCGATGGCAAATTTAGTCATTATCCATCTATACTAAGAATTAAATCTACGTGACCTGAAGGTGCTGCTGTAGATTATCAAAACACAGGACACACGAATGTTCACACAAGACCAAGTTACCTTCTCAGAAAAGGTTGTTAGAATTTTTAAGATCTCTAGAGCACATGGGTTTTTCTTGAAGTAAGTAATGGCATATTCACATATATTGACAGAACTATAAATGGAATATTTGGCATGGCAAAGTCATCAGGGTGGTTTTGTCATCAGACCTGTCACTATTCATCAGGGTGGTTTTGTCATCAGACCTGTCAATAGTCATCAGGGTGGTTTTGTCATCAGACCTGTCATCAGTCATCAGGGTGGTTTTGTCATCAGACCTGTCATTAGTCATCAGGGGGGTTTTGTCATCAGACCTGTCACTAGTCATCAGGGTGGTTTTGTCATCAGACCTGTCATTAGTCATCAGGGTGGTTTTGTCAATGCTTTGTCAGACAACACATACTATGACCTCCTACCTTCTTCATCCTCTTCTCTTGACATTCCAAAATCAGATATCTTAGCGATGTAATTATCCCCAATTAAGACATTCCTGGCAGCCAGATCTCTGTGAATAGTATTTTTCGATTCCAGATACTTCATCCCATTTGCTGAATCATGTGCCAGTCGTATTAGGTCACCAACGCCAAGGGTCATACCCCTCTTTTTCAGAAAGTTCAAAAGGTCACCATAAGGCATCAGTTCCATCACTGAAAATGGAGATTATTTGTATAAGAAAGGGAGAAATAAAGCGACATTTTCCCCAAAGCTACATGTACTTTGAAAAAATCTGGATGGGACAAACATGTGAAATTGCAAGTTCAAAAGGTCAAGTCTATCACTAAAATTATTTGTATAAGGGATATAGAAGGATAGAGACATTTTATTTCAAAGTTACACGAACATTGAAAAATCTTTATGGGACAAACCAACGTGAAATTGCAAGTTCAAAAGGTCAAGTTCAAGGAATAGAGAAAGAGAGAGACATTTTATCTCAAAGTTACACTACATTGAAATAATCTTTATGGTACAAACCAACGTGAAATTGCAAGTTTAAAAGGTCAAGTTCAAGGGATAGAGAAAGAGAGAGACATTTTATCTCAAAGTTACACTACGTTGAAATAATCTTTATGGGACAAACCAACGTGAAATTGCAAGTTCAAAAGGTCAAGTTCAAGGGATAGAGAAAGAGAGAGACATTATATCCCAAAGTCACACTACATTGAAATAATCTTTATGGGACAAACCAACGTGAAATTGCAATTAGCGTAAACCGCGTTAAAAGCTTTCGTCGACTATGTATTGTCAAATCAATAACAAAACAGCCAGTGGAGATGTACTTACAAATCATGAACGGCTCCTTATCATTGCAAATCCCAATTAGTTTGACAACATTTGGGTGATTATATGGCTTCATAATTTCGGCTTCTTCCAGAAACTGCTTCTTCTTCACCTCATCTATGCCTTCTTTGCAGGTCTTAATTGCCAGCGGCAGCTTCTTCGAGATCAGCATTCCTTTGTAGACTTCTCCAAAATGACCATTCCCCAGTTTGCTATCCAACCGTACATCGGCGGAAAGGAACGAGAACTTGTCACCTTTGAAGAAGGGCGGACGAATCGGTCGGACTATCAGGACATGATCAGCAGACTTGATTGGTACGCAGTTGTGGTGGTGATATTTGATCAATCCAGAAACACTGTGGAAAGCTTCTCCCTCAAATTTGAATTTTCCCTGTGGACAAAAGACATGATCACGTGCAATCAAGCTTCTGAAAAGAAACGGGCATTCTTTGCAGCTTGAGAATAGCTTTGCTGGAAGTATTTGATTACAATGGGCTGTTTGGGACTATTTTGCAATACTGCCTTGCAATGCACTGTATTATACTGTATCGTACCGTGCCGTAACGTACTATATCATATCTTACTGTACTATACTGTATCATATCAAATCATATCATATCAATCATATCATATCATACCCAACATGACATGACACCACCCAATATTATCGGACCCAACCAATACGACATGACACGATACGACCCAACATGACATGACACCACCCAATATAATCGGACCCAACCAACACGACATGACACGATACGACCCAACATGACATGACACCACCCAATACAATCGGACCCAACCAACACGACATGACACGATACGACCCAACATGACATGACACCATCCAATATAAACCGACACAACCAACACAACATGACACGATACGACCCAACAGGACATGACACCATCCAATATAATCCGACACAACCAACACGACATGACACGATACGACCCAACATGACATGACACCATCCAATATAATCCGACACAACAAATACGACATGACACGATACGACCCAACATGACATGACACAATCCAAAATAATCGGACACAAGCAACACGACATGACACGAACAACCCAACATGACATGACACCATCCAATATAATCCGACACAACCAATACGACATGACACGATACAACCAAACATGACATGACGAAACACTCTTAAAAAAACAAAATTGAAATCGGCAACTCACATCCTCCGTGCGGTTCAGAAGAAAATGTTTGTGCGCGTCGCGGCAAAACACACTGACAACGTATGTTCCAGTTCCGTCCGACTTTTCCCGTACCAAGAAATCACCGTCACTTTTCAGAAGCCGTTCTGCTGATCGTCTATCAATACTACCATGAAACCAAGGCTCTGCGTTCAATTCATCTGGAGGCTAAGACAAACAGATAAAAAATGGACAAAAATTTCTTTAAAATAGCAAGAAAAAGAGGAACTAGTTTATGCATACTTAAAGTACTTTTTCGTCCGACACTCCGCAGAGTATGCAAGTTTCAGAGTATGCAAAAATTTCTTTCTAGTGGCAGACCAAACTAGCATCATAGATCAGCAGGTTGTAGATTCCTCCTTTACTCTTTGCCTTATAGAAGACATTCTTCCTCATACAAAGAGCAATGCCCACCTCTTCATAATCACCTAAATCAGTGTCCGAAAGGGTTTTCTCGTGCCTGGAGATATCAACATGATTCGTTGTGATTTCTGCACTTCTTGTCTTTTTCACTGCAAACATCGAGTGTCTTCCTTTCTTCTCCTTGACTTTCTTGTTCTCCTTGTTCTCGTCAATGTGCAGACTCTTTGAGCGATCTTTCGTTTCCTAGAAAATAAAAATCCTTTGCTTCACAGTAGGTTACCGTCATTTTAACTTCGAATATATGTTTAAAACTACTACGGGCACTTTATTTATTCCAATCTGAAAGGAGAAATTCGCCAAACTGAAGAGATGATGATTATCAATTCATTTCACGAATATTCTTGCACTTTGTGTTATGGCTCAACGGACAAAATTTAGGCCAGATCCTGATTCTTGATCTCATAAAAAGCAGGCCTGCCTATCTCTTAAGCATATTAGAGAAAAGAGCTGAATGAAAAGGTGAAAATCGTCGAATGATATAGAAAATGTTAATCAAATACTGGAAAACCTCTTTAAAAACCAAAGAAAATTTAAGAAATCTGACTACCACATAATGAGTCAGAGTGACCTCTGTCCTCCTCTAAATCAAAATTTTTAGAGCTAGTCGTTCATCAGAAATGATCAGTTTGACCCTCATAGTCTGATCATCCGAACAGGACTTCTACTCTGTCCTATGACCTCTCAAAACAGCAAAAATCAAACTTATGGGGCTCAAATGGTGACTTATGACAACAAGATAAATTATTATCACGGTGTATTATAAACTCGTTGCATTCACCAAAATGTATTTGCTGATACATTTATAAGGCTGATTTGACCTATGACCTATGACCTTACGATCATCACCTCACTCCGCCGCCACAACATTCTATCCTCTTTTACTCTTTCACTTTTATTAATGTGAGAAAAAGAAGCCTATGGATTCTTAGCTATCAACAGGGTCTTAAGAGTTTGTCGAGCAGTTCATACATCATACCTTTGACGGGCTTACATTCGGGTCGGCAACCTGGATATAGGCTGGAGGGGGACCTTCTCCGATTTCCCTCACTTTTTCCGCGATTTGCTCCAATTGAATCTGAAAAGAGGTCAAGCAAAAGCCAAGCTCAAAACATAAAGTCCTTGACAGCGAAGAAACATTTGGCCTCTAAAAAGAGGATAGCAATACTTTGTTCTTACGACATTAAAGGTGAACATGAAGATGATGATGTCAAGTGTCAAAGGTGACCATGAGGATGATGATGTCAAGTGTCAAAGGTGGACATGAAGATGATAATGTCAAGTGTCAAAGGTTACCATGAAGATGATGATGTCAAGTGTCAAAGGTGAACATGAAGATGATGATGTCAAGTGTCAAAGGTGAACATGAAGATAATGATGTCAAGTGTCAAAGGTGACCATGAAGATGATAATGTCAAGTGTCAAAGGTTACCATGAAGATAATGATGTCAAGTGTCAAAGGTGACCATGAAGATGATAATGTCAAGTGTAAAAGGTTACCATGAAGATAATGATGTCAAGTGTCAAAGGTGAACATGAAGATGATGATGTCAAGTGTCAAAGGTGACCATGAAGATGATAATGTCAAGTGTCAAAGGTTACCATGAAGATGATGATGTCAAGTGTCAAAGGTGAACATGAAGATGATGATGTCAAGTGTCAAAGGTGACCATGAAGATGATGATGTCAAGTGTCAAAGGTGACCATGAAGATGATGATGTCAAGTGTCAAAGGTTACCATGAAGATGATGATGTCAAGTGTCAAAGGTGAACATGAAGATAATGATGTCAAGTGTCAAAGGTGAACATGAAGATGATAATGTCAAGTGTCAAAGGTTACCATGAAGATGATGATGTCAAGTGTCAAAGGTGAACATGAAGATGATGATGTCCAGTGTCAAAGGTGACCATGAAGATGATGATGTCAAGTGTCAAAGGTTACCATGAAGATAATGATGTCAAGTGTCAAAGGTGACCATGAATATATGATGTCAAGTGTCAAAGGTGAACATGAAGATGATGATGTCAATTGTCAAAGGTGACCATGAAGATGATGATGTCAAGTGTCAAAGGTTACCATGAAGATAATGATGTCAAGTGTCAAAGGTGAACATGAAGATAATGATGTCAAGTGTCAAAGGTGAACATGAAGATGATAATGTCAAGTGTCAAAGGTGACCATGAGGATGATGATGTCAAGTGTCAAAGGTGACCATGAAGATGATGATGTCAAGTGTCAAAGGTGACCATGAAGATGATGATGTCAAGTGTCAAAGGTCAAAGGTGGACATGAAGATGATGATGTCAAGTGTCAAAGGTGTCTTACCTGTGCTAGTTTCTCCTTGCAGGACAATTCGTTCATTTCTCTGTTGACATGAACTGACTGGGAAGTCTTTTCCAAGACGCTATGATGCGAGAGAACTCATATAAAGTCTTCAGGAAACATTTTTGAATGACTTTACGCGTGCAATTGGGGAACTATGGTTAAGATATTTGGGTTCAGAGAATCTTGATCAGCCTAAGAATTCTAAATTTATGGCATTTCTCCTTAATATCAACGGATTATGGTGTGTATTAACATTCACTAAACCTCGAGAAACTAATGAATATTAAGGATTAGGCCAATTTTTTTCCATGTGATACGGATTGAGATTCTCAGATTAAGTTAATCTTGAAAAAAACTTGTTATCAATCCAATATTTAGCTCCAAAAAATCTTAGAAAATCTGAGAATTCTAAACATAGAAGATCTTTTATCCATATGAAACGGATTGGATTTGAGATTCTTGGATTCAAAGTATTCAAAGTACAGCTATTGGTCTAATGATGTTCAAAGGTAGGGCCTTTGCGATCTTTCTGATTTGGCGAAATCGTAAACAGGATTGAATCATAAACGCTAAAGAAGATTCCGAACCTTAGATTGATCATAATGTCATCTGTTTTGTTCCCGTTGGCCATCTCAGTGACATCCGCCGAAATGCGAGTGATTGCCTCTTCCTTCAAGGGGAAATCGGTTTTAAGATCCGAGATAAAGATCAATTGGTGTACTCAAAGAGATGATCGCAAAAAGGCGTCTATGGGGCTGCAAAGCTCCAAAATGTAGATTTAATGAGAGGTTTTGTTGGTGAAATGTGTCAACATAAGTACAAAGAAATGTGTGGTTGCAAATTTTAAGACCTTATAACAATGTGTGGTTTGCAGATTATAACAATATACGAAATAGGCAAACCAAATCATATATGTAATAATATACGAAATATAATGCAAATAATAAGAGAATTCTAACAAAGGCATGATTCATCCTCCTTCCAATTTGAAGAAATCAAAAATGATGGGTCAAAAGGTTCCTAAAACTTTTATGTGGAATATAATTTAATAAATATTTTAATGATTATAGTCTGTTTGATGAGTGCGCAAGCACGAAACTCGGAGCAACATAGAACATGTCTCATTTCTAGGCTATCTTCTATTATATAATTTAATAAATATATATCATTCTACAAAAAAACATATATACATATATATTAATATCATCCAAATGGATATTCACCGTATTATATAAAAACAAAAAACAAAAATATTAGGACTAACCTTCAGTTTTCTTTCTGCTTTTATCGTTTCAATCTGTTGCTCCAATGACTTCATTCTAAGGTGAAACAAATGTTAATGGCTATCTTCCAAATATAAAGTGAAATAAACAAAGGATCAGCTTGGTGTTTAGGCCTTAGTGGTGACTGCTTTTACGTTATTAATTACTTCATTTAGTAGCAGGAAATCTGTAAAGAATGCACAATCGAGATTCGAGTTACGTCATAGCTGTATATTAGGTCACAGCTGAACATTGCGTCATAGCTGCACTTTGCGTCATAGCTGCATATTACGTCACAGCTGCATATTACGTCATAGCTGCACATTACGTCATAGCAGTACATTACGTCATAGCATAATTACGTCATAATGATTCAACATGAGAAGAAGATTTCAAGCAACCAACTTGTATTTAAGCTGTTCGTGAGTCAAGTCGTTCAAAGCCAGTTCATCTAGGACCAATCCGGTTGCTGTTTTGTCACTTTCGACCAGCGTTTCATCGAAATAAAAAGGGATCGCTGGTTGTGGCGTGTTCCTGTGAATACAATCAGAAAGTTCAACAATTATGACGTCAAAGAATTATATCTATACGTAGCACGGAAAACTACCGATAACAGTTTCAGTGTAAAACCAGAAACTAAAATCAATCGTGCTATTCTTATGTATCGATCGAAACTTTATTTACCAAAATAAAATAATAAAATAGAATAACAGCGATTCATTTGCAACACATTCTGTCTGGTTCACAACACAACCAGATAGCTCAATAAATCTCAAAACTAAGTATTCTAAAAAAGAAAGTTAGATTCTAGAAAGAAAAAGATATGCCCGGAATCATAATTTCAAAATAGCTAGAAATAGTACTTTTGCATACTTAAAGTACTTTTTAGTACAACATTGCTTAGAATATGCAAACGACAGAAAATGACCATAAGCTGAAAAAATAAATTGCCAGTTGCGGATCCAAAACATTGGAGGGTATTATGCAGAGCGTATGATTTGCTTGAAGTAAGCAAAAACTGGTTCCGCTATTTCTAGCCGTTTTGAAGTTTTGTACCACAAAGCACTAATTCGCATATTTTTGTAATCAGAATTGACCAGAATTTAAAAGTTAAAAAGTTAAAAAATAGTTCAGCATCATTAGACTATATATACAAAAACAAACGTAGCGTCAACATTGAATATCGTCCATAAAAGACAGTTGGAGTGTAAAAGACTCGGAATCAGAATTGACTAATCAGATTTGACCAATCAGAATTGACCAATCAGAATTGACCAATCAGAATTGAACTGTTAGAATTTACCAATCAGAATTGGCCAATCACAGTTGACCAATCAGAATTGACCAATCAGAATTGACCAAGCAGAATTGACCAATCAGAATGGACCAATCAGAATCCATGTATTCATATCAAAACTTCACAGACAGATACCCAGCGGCTCAGCACTCCATAGCAGACATAGCATGCTTCTAACAAACGATCGATGATTCATGGAAAAGTTTTAATGGATATCTCGTTCTATTAACAATCGACTATCTAGGTAGACAGAAAACACTGGCAAGGCCTTGGCAAAAGTCATCAAAGTAAATAATCAGATTCATTCCATTGGTAGAAGAGAAAGAAATGAGACCAGAATGTGGAATTTAGGTTTCGGAAACATGATTATCTATCTCTAACCGCTGCAGCTCCTAATAATCCATTGTACGTACGTGGTTCTGGACAGAAACGAGTGATATTCTTCTTTCTTTCCCACCATCTTGATGCTTCCCTCAACTTGCTTCGATGACGCAATGAACTCCTCCTTACACCAATTAGTGCTTTCAAATATCTTCAGGAGAACGGTTTTTCTGAGAAATAATAATAAAGATGAGAGAACTATTATTTTTACTGAAAATCAAAATTTCATTTCATTATTTAGTTCATTATTAACAAATTTCATTATTAGAATTAATTTGAAGTTGGTTTACTTTTAGTTAACCAAGCAAGATAAATAAATAAGATAAATAAGAAGCGAACAGCAAAGAAAAATACTAAAAAATTAAAATAACTGAAAATGTTTAAACCAAAAATTATTCAGGATTTCTTCAAGGTATTCATGACTATTGCACAAGACACCCTGATTGATCCTTTTTGATCCATAAATGGTACTTTTCGATTAGCATCTGGCTTTTTATTCTGCCAGCTTTTGCTTATTTTCCGACGTTTGCATACTCTAAGGAATGTCGGACGAAAAAGTACTCTAAGCATGCAAAAACTGGTTCAGCTATTTCTTGCTATTGTGAAATTTAGCTACCCCCTGATTGGCGTTTGAAAATTTAGCTACCCCCTGATTTGCTCACGCTATCTTGTTAATGATGATCTTGTTAATGATGCATTGAATGGCTGGATAAGATAACGCGAAAGTCTTTTAACTTCTCCTTATATTAAACTCTTTCGTGCGTGAAAGATACGATAGAAACGTGATACGTGAAACACATCTCAGTCAGAAAATTCACCAACAACTCACATTTCGTCCACGAATCCTTCCTGCAATTCCTGCATCGAATTCAACAAATATGGCAGTATCTCCTCATTGAAGCATTTCTGATGCGTGTTGGCGCATTTTATGGACAAAACATAGTCGTTATGCGTAGCATGCAGTTTTAGGCAAGTCTTATCAAGTTTCTCCTTCGTCCTTTTCCATTCTTTGTCTCCCTTTCCCTTATTGGAAAGTTCGTTCAATTTGCACCGGATCTTGGCAGCCTCTTTCAGAGAAGACCGGTATGCGTCACTTAGCCTCTTTACCTCGTCTTTTGAGCACGTGTGATCCAAATCGGACTTTGACCTGTCTAATTGATATCGTTTCAAGACATCCTTTTTCCCATGAATAACTTTGTCCAGCTTTGCCAAAACGCTCGACTGAATTTCTTTGCACATTTGCGACATAGTTATTGCTTTGTTTTCTGTCTCATTTACATACGTTTTCCAGGCCTAAAATGAAAAATGTCGATTTAAACATATAAGACTTATTCAATACTTCGAACCACCACTTACCCAGACTAAGTTTTTCTTACTTTTTCTAGAGGACAGAAAAAATTATAATTTCATGCAGCTGCAATTTTTACAATTCAGACCTTCCTTATTACCAACTAAAAAACAAAAAGGCTTTACAATCACTTTCATTTTTTATGACAAAAATTACTAATAAACCTTTCTCTGGCTCCCAGCTGGGAAGCCATTAATCGTTCTTTTTAAATAAATAACTTTGTTCTGGCTAACCCTGGTCAAGCTGCAGGAAATCAAAGAAACATTACAATAACATAAAAAAGTGAGGCATCACCCACTTAGTCTGTTAGTTTGTCGTGTGTGCTTTAAAAATAAACTTTCACAACACCCATCCTGTTTATTTCTGTTGGTCTCTGTCGATATTACACAGTATAAGGACACTTCAAGGTACATCTTTCAGTACATAGATGTACATCATTTGACACTTACGTACATTTTCACAAGGTACATTTACATACAATGTGCATTTATATGTTGCCAGAATATTAGTCAGAGGCAAATAAGTGAAACAAACAAGAATTCACATAATCAAGATGCCTTCCAAATTTGTCAACTTGCTACACTGATTGCTTTAGGGAATCACAAATCAAAACAAATTTGGAATGCCACTGGGGTAAACTGGAAGAAGCTGACAATCCCGGTATTGGTGCTGGCAGCAAAATAAAATTGATAAATAATATCTTTGAGATATATAATTGATGATTGATTATTTCCAATTGTATGAAATTAAAAACTAAAATTAATAAATAATAATAATAATACTAATAATAATGAATTATTTAACATTAAAAACTTCAACAATTACGAAATTGCTGTTATTAATGTCTGTCCTGTAAAAAGAAAGGTGCTTAAAAAGAAAAATATATAAATATGTTACAATGCAGGTCTCAAAAAGTCAATTTTGAAGTATAAAAAATTAAGATCTTATGTATAAACAAAACTTGCTACAAAAAGCAGACTGGACTTTCTTTTGGTCAATTTCTAATAAAAGAAAACTTGCTACAAGTTAAACTGGGCTACCTGCATTGCTAATGATAAAGATAAATAAAATTTCCAAAAAGAGTTAAATTAAATATATTGTGGGAAATATCTTTCTCAAAAAGGAAAGTGTATCATGGAAACAATGGTGGCTTTCCAGTGAATGTCTATTTGATAGATAAGAGAATATCTATTTGATGTTGAAATCAATATACCTTATCAGAAAAATGTGCTGCAATCAAAAAATAAAAAGGGACACAACATTCATTGGAATAAGGAAGATTAAAACTGCACTCTTTGCAAAAAATTTACTACAGACTTCTGTTTTACTAAAAATAAGCAATATATAAGAAAAATAATTATAAATTAGTTATTTTTCATTCTGGACGTCATAGAAATTGGTTGCCTGAAACTACCTTTAGACACCATTATAGCTTCAATTTATATTTACTTCCTTGCCAATTTGGCATATGTCCAATACCAGTGGAAACAACATCCCAAGGCACAATTGGTCTTTGACACTCTTATCAAAGCTTATGCCACACCTAGATCGTATTTCATAACAAGGAAAAAATTTCCAAACCATCAATTCGAAAGACAAACAGAGGCAAAAGCACCTCATGTGAAAAATTGGATTTCAGAATATTTCTGTTTTTCAGTTGTAGAATTTTCCTTTCTGTGATTTTTTAGAATATTAGCTGGTATTTAGATAGTTCATTGAAAAGCAACACAACACATTAAAATATTTTACTATATAACACTATATTATATCACAGAATACCAAATATATATATTCATCTTTGGAGATTGTTTAAAAAACCAGAGCAACTATTATTTGAAAACCTTTATATATAATACTATAATAAATTGATAGCAAACAATTTTTTTTATTATTTTGTTTGGGTCATTACATCTATTTGATTTTTAGATTTACAACTTTAGATTTTTAAAAAATATATGCATAAACGATTCACTCAGACATTCCCAAACATCACATGAAATTGCACGCTTGTTACACATACATAAGATTGCTCATTAATTCCATAGTTTCAAGATTGCTGTAATCAACAAAATTATCCAGTATTCAAATTAGGTATCTTCACAACGAAATTTCAACAACTTCAACTGGTGATTATTTTCAAATCATGAAAAAGAATTAAATCGAAGCTAGTCCATTTCATTTAGAATTTGATTTACATGGAAAACAAAAAAACAAGTTTTTATACTATATTAAACGACATGTTATGTAAAAACGGGAAATTTATTCAAATTGCTATACCTTTTCCACAAAGCCGTCATTCTCTGTTGTTGTAACATCCATTTTGATAACATTGTGTAATTTACTAACTTTGTCTGCGTAATCCAAATCAAGCTTTGCTCTTTTCTCGACATAAGTCCGTATTCCTTCCAGCAACTTGATTTCACTTTCGTTTTTCTCAATCAAAAGCTTGTTCGCCTCGGAGCTCGGGCCTAAAACGCTCGCAAAATCTTTTCCCACATCCATCTCGAATAACCTGATGAAAAATCCTTTTCTGTGCAGCAGTAGTCGAAAAATTAAGTATATTTCTTTGATTCTAAGCCTTCAAAACCGGCCGCTCCCAACTACATGATCACACAGGTACAAATGGGCCTAATTTCACTTTCACATTTTCTTTCACCACGGTAAAATGAAAGCTTTAATTATTAATACTTTCGATTAAATTCCAAGCCAAAATAACAAAGTTAATTCAAAATTAATGCCGGCTTTTAGACACATGCATACAATCTAACTTGCAAGTCGTAAATTACCGCTTCTACACAAAAGACGCATACGTCTGATGTGATCCGTATATCCACTTCCGTAGTCAATAATGGTTCCGCAATATTTGCGATATTCGCGAAATTTGCCACTGGTCACGCTGAAATAATTCGCGATATTTAGCGTTTCTGAGTAAAAGTAGAAAGTTCCTTTTGAGAAGTGAAACGTTGTTTTCCATATGTCCACTCGTGACAAAAATGTTGGTTGAAAATCTTAAACAAATAGAACTGTCTGTTCCAAAGAGGAAGACATTGTGCTCTATCAACGTTTCGTCTAGAAAGGTCAAGTTGATTCCCTCTAAAATTAATCTATGATACACGCTTTTTTTATAAGGAACCACTTTATAAGGAACCACTTTAAAAGGAACCTACATGTAGAAGGCCGAAATATTTAAAGAACTTATACTACTAAAAACGAAATCCCTAAGGAACTTTTCGTTTAGAAAAATTTTTATAACTGCAAGCATCAAGAGCTAAAAAGCCCGTTCCATTCATTTGCAGCCAATACTCGCATAGATTGTTTGCTATTCGTGTGTCAAGTGCTTCATTGAGTAGTTTCCGCATAGTCTATCTCGCCCCTCTCTTTACTAAGTGTTAAGGCTTATTGATGTGCAGTGAAAATTAAGGAACTTTTAAGGAATTTTGGTACTAAAATCTGATGACTTGAGGTCTACGAATAAGGAACTTTTGGAACTAGGCCTTGTGGTAGGTTCCTTATAAAAAAAGCGTGTATATATCCACTTGATGGTAGCAAAAGGATAGGGTAGGGGGTTGCCCATCAATTAGACGCAAATTCTTGAGCGATGAATGAATCCAAAACCAATTCCACCAGTTGAGCACAATGGTGATTAAGAACTCATGGCAAATATTTGTAATACCCAGGTAAATTAGCTATTGGTATGTCACGAAATCTGGTTGTTGGGCGACCTTCAGTGAGGGCACATCCCCAGAAAGGGTGACACATTAGAAATCTGGCCCTATCAGCGACGCTACATTTTCAGCCTTTTACAAGGTTGTTTGCTATATCTCTAATTAATGAGGACATGGCTGGTGAACCTGGGGAGCGGGGGTGTTCCATGGCCCCCCACTTTTTGCAGACCAAAATATTTCACAAGGCCGTCTAGAAAGAAATAGAAAAAAGATCACAATAGGCACATTTTGCCCCCCCCCTCCCCCACTTTCTAATACAGATCGCTAGCTCTGGAGGAGGACTTTATCCAGCCGCATTTAGGTCGCGTCGAATTCAAATTAGAAGAAAATCTGAATCAAATTCGCATAAAAGCGACCATTTTAAGTGAAACTTCAATTATGTGTAGGAGCCGGGGGCCAGAGGAACCATGCCCCCACTTTTTGGCAAACCTGCCAAAGTGCCTCTTCAAGACATGTTAGTGCCTCTGCGACGCCTATAAGTGCCCCTTCCAAGTTCGAAAATGGAAGTGGCCAAGTGCCCCTTTTTCTATCTGGCTCCCTCACTCTTTAGATGCTTTCTACATCCATGGTTTGAATAAGTTCGCAAAGCCTTTATAAACGTTCTTTATTGTCTATGTTTTACAAAAGATGGAATTTCTTGCAGACCAGCTCCAGGTGAGCTTCCTGTCTCAGAAAATCATTTCACAGTTCGAAATAAAAAGGAATTTTGCGAACAGGAACTCTAAACTGAATGCGGAAATGAAGGACTTGTTGGCTATTGCTCCTTCGTAGTGTACTTGTCTCTTTGCAGACAAAGAACTTTCACCTTGACGTCATCAAAATTGCGCAGAACCATACAAACAGTCCTTTGACGTCACAAATAGCCACTGAAATGATTATGATGAAATGAACAAAAATTAAAGATCTTTTTAAGGGATTGGAATCAAGCGTGACGTCACAATTCTCCAACGGCCAGCAGCCTGTAAACATGTTCAATTTGCCACAATCTGCATCACCCCTACCCCCCCCCCCCAAAGGCGGGATGTATTTCATCAGTAATTCAAGGATCCTAACTAAAATTTGCTTGTCGTGTTAGAGAGAACGATAGCCTTATCATTCATTACTCGTTGTTTCTTATAACCCTTATTTCCATACCAAACATTATTTATTTTTTCATACAGACCCGTATGAACAAAGAAGACATTTGCTATACGGTACAAAACTTTGCAATGACAATAAAAAGCTGGAAAAGCTTTTGGTTATTTTCCGACGTTTGCATACCCTGAGAAGTGTCGGAATGAAAAAGTTCTTTAAGTATGCAAATACTTTTCCCGCTTTTTATTGCCATTGTAAAGAAGACATTATAAGAACAGCAAAACGTCGTACTTCAAAATATTCACCATGTTTTTCAATTCCTCATTGACCTGTAATTGACGTCATCTCTAGGAATTTTCATGGCCTTAACTTTCCATGTGGCCTTTGCTGTGAGGATTTAACTGCATCTCTAATGGAGGCAATCAATATTTTTTTGGCAGGCAGCAAAAAATACTTTGCATATTTCAATTAAATTGTTTATTTACCGACGAAGAAATCCAGATGTTTCTTTAGCTGTTAGCGTTTTTGTGGCCACATAATCATCATCTAGGGCCAATTATAACATTTTCTTATTGCTGGATAAACATTTTCGACATTTCAAAGAAGCTATGGCAATAAATTGCCCGTTCTGAATCTTTTTTTAAACAGCTTAAACTTTTTTCAGAAAAGAACTGTTTGATAACAAGCAAGTTTTGAGCTGCGGAGGAGCAAATGGAAACGTATTCTTAAGGTGGCACGGCTCTACAAAGGAGGATCGTTATTAGTTAGCATGGCGGCCCATTATCAATAAAGTTTTTGTGGAGAAGAAAGAAAGTGTTTGAAAATGTCGAGTTCAGGACTTTTCGATATTTCGAGTTGGTTTGACGACATCCGTCGTATGAACAAACGACAGGTACTGCTAACAGAAATGTATTCGGTTGTATGTCATTGCAATTAGCCTGAAAATATGCTGTTGGCCTAAGCTACAAACATATGCTTACCTACTTTTTTATAACACGGGTTTATAAAAGCTATAATACCGTAGATATGGACCTGAAAATAACGTTTTATAAATTGCATGTTGATAGGAAAAATAATGGTGCAATTGAGTATTAGGGGTTGTGTAAAGAAGTAAGATCACATCCACTCTTGAGCCAAGGAAAAAGTGAACATGGGGTACCTAGGAGGCAACTCTGCTAGCTTTATGAATTTGAACTTACCACTAACACTCTGTACGAAATACCTATTGTAGGTAATTTACAATATTTATATAGAAGATCTCACAGGTACAAATTTTTCGTGTCTTCATTGCTTCAAAAGCACTGAAGGTTTTTAAAACAGTTTTCTGAATAGAAATAAGGCTCAAAATATTTTGTTTTAGTAGAGAAACAACAGGTGTAGTGAGAATTTTCTTGGACCATTTGTAAAATTTGTAAAATTGCTATTATCCAATTTTTTTTTGCAATTTATAATATTTTTTTGTTATAACTTTACAGTTATGCTACCAAGTGCTGAATTTTGGAATGATAGTATCTTCAGCATTAATGATTTGGAAGGGACTCATGGTAGCAACTGGAAGTGAAAGTCCTATCGTTGTTGTGTTAAGGTAAATTCATTATTACAAATTGATAAATCTGTATTGACTCACTTGTCTACTTCCATTGTCACACCATGTCATGCTGACACATCTTTTCTCGCTCCTCAGCCTAGACTGTTCCATCCCCATTACATCACCATTTCATCATCCTTTCTCATCCCTTGTCAGCAAATTCATTTTTAAAATAACCAATATAAATATAATTGTATAGTTTAGTCAATCCGGCAGTCAGTCAGAAACAGAGCTACAGAATACAACAGGCCACGCATCATCTCTCTCTCTCTCTCTCTCTGCCTGTCTCAGTGTTCTCTGCACGTTAAAGAAGATAACCTTGGTTCATTATTATACATTAATTATTCCATCTGCAGATTGTAGGATTTGATATTTTTTTCTATTTGCTATAAGAACTTACAATTACAAAGTACTAAATTACATTACAAGGATGGAACCCAGGAGGAATATTATGTAATGACTGCCCCCTTTTGATATGACAAATTACGCCAGAAAACTAATTTTCAGTTTAATATCTTGCATAGTTTAAAAGATATGGAGGAAGACCAAAAAATGACTGGGTACATTTACCCCAGTCTAAAAATAGCATTTTTGGGCATTTTTGAAGTGGGGTCTGCATCTCATCTTAATCAGCGTGTCAAACTGTGTACTTGTACCAAATTTCATGCTTGTATCATAAAATGCACAATTCAACTGCTTAGCGGCTGCAATATCTAAATATAAACTAATAGTAAAACACTAAAACTACATTTATACATAAACTGGATTATAATAAAACATTCACAGTGAAATATAACCAATACATATACAGATTTTTATATAAACCAATACATAAAGAGATTCAGTACTGAGAAGTTAAATGTGAAGAGAAGTGCCATACTCTTATGTGCTTAATTGTAAGGGGGGGGGGGTCAAATAAAGTGGGGGGGTGGACATTTTCCTAGATTTTCATAGAGTGGAGGGGTCATAATAAAATGAACTACAGGGAAAATTGTAAATAAGCATCTAAAATGGGAGGGTGAAAATAAAATGAGGGGGGTGAGATATTGCAAGTGCACTTTTGGTCAGAGTCGAAAACATGTTAGCTGGTGAACGGCAGAGGCACAGATCTCAAGAACAAGAAGAAAAACAATAGAGTTAAAAGACAATTTAAATATGGATGACGACAATGAGTAAACGCTTTTGAAATTTTAAGGTCTGATTTATTTCTCCTTTAAAGAGTTTTGGACGGAGCCAAGCCATTTTTTTCTGACAAGTTTAAAATGTCTAATATGGGGGGTTGATAATAAAATGAGGGGGTTGGTCGTCCTTTGGAATTTCCATAAAATGGGAGGGTCATTATAAAATGCTATGAAGGGTAAAAAATTTTGAAAAATGCAATATGACCCTCCCCTACAATTAAGCACACAAGAGTAGTTGATTTCAAACATACAAGAATGTACAACTGCATTTTGTTGTGGAGGCAGCGTTCAGTTTCTTTCCATGTCTGCTATGTCCACTGATCTCAATAAAAGACTGGATCGAGCTTCTACCGTTTCAGACTGAGGTAAATGTTGCTTGTCGGCATAGGACTCACCAGAGAGAGTGGGCCTACATAAGAAAACTTCACAGTCACTACGACCATCAGCTTGGTTTTCCTTGCTTTTTTACGTTTGGAATAGCCATACACGCAACATTGGGTACCCTGTTTAGCTCTCATGTCGGTTCCTTTCTGTGTTCGCAGTGAACGGTGGTTCCCACGATTCTAGGGTCTACTCAAATTTGGCAGGCCTCGATTCTCATGTGGGTCAAACAATAAGAAGCTCAATCCAGTCTTTCAAAGAGATCAGTGACTACATCAGATAGGTACTCATAATTAGCTGAATAGGCTGAGCTGAGGGACATCTGTGGGCCAGGATTGAACTTGGGACTGATGACATAGTAGCAAAGTACCTTAACTGCCTGGCTACAGTGGTGCCTTTCAGTACTGGTATTTTTTCTTGTTAGTTGACACCCACAGATGCCTTTTCACATCCAACACACCATTTAACAGGATCAAATTTTAAGATACCCAAGGGCACATTAATTATGCAAACAAGGCCCTATATTTGCTGACAAAGGTGTTAAGTTATTTGCTGACAAATTTTGCAGCAGTCTCTATCTCAGTATCATCTTTTGTTATTTATAGTATTCTTACCTCTGCCTTTCATTTTTAAACCTATTGATTTTATTCTTAATTGATGTTTGTGTGAAATGATAGAAGATTTCTTTGCATATTTGCTTTCTAGTGGTAGCATGGAGCCCGCATTTACAAGAGGTGATCTCCTTTTTCTTGC